>JAVGVS010000019.1:4004911-4687868 GCA_032718565.1 Distichodus sexfasciatus | reverse complement strand
GGTTATAATCATGTTAAGTATTAACATCTGTACATGGATTTGTCAGTCACCTATACAGATGGTAAATGACTGACCTGTAGGCATTTCCCAATCTTTGGGTAAAACTGAATCTAAACGTACAGAAGTATTTTGCTGCCATGTCAGGATCTAAATCAGAATATTTTTTCCAAATAAAGTGAAAATATCCCATGATAACATGAAATTACGTAATGCAATAACGCCAACTCATTACATGACAGTCTTCCTGCTTTACGTACTCCTCACTCTTTTTTTGCAATTTTGGTTCCAGCTTAAATGAATGTGAAGCAACGTGAGCTGTCCGTAGGTGGAATTGTCAACTAATTTTCAAACATAGTTTCAAACATAGTCTTTGATATTAAAACATGGGAAACAACCCTAAGCATGTAGTTACTGTGGAATCATACAGCAGATGAGTGACTAAAAACTGAAGATGGCACCGATCCGATACGTGGACTGGATATTGGTCTGATAACGACTCAAATATCTGGATCAGGTATCGGTGGCATTGGGGTTTTCTATGTTTGCGTATGTGCGCGTACTCAGTTCATTATGCATGGGAGGTAGCACTGCGTTCATGCTAATTTGTACATATTGATATGACAATGAGCAGAACAAGCAACACTACAATCCCAAAAGCATGAGATTATACTGTTTAATTTCTTTAACAACACCAGCTCTCACTCGCAATCTCTGTGATCCTGATGGTTATAGTGCCGCAGGATTAGGGACCGTCACAAAAAATAGTATTTAAGTCAAGTATTTCCTTAAGCATAACAGAATAATCACAGTCTCCTCCTCACATAGAAATACACAAGTTGTTAATTAAAAACGGGTAATGGATTGGTACTCGGGATCGGCCGACACCCAAAGCCAAAGTATGGGTCCCGGACCTGAAAAGGTTGGATCAGTGCATCGTTACTAAAAACTGGCCTTTAATCATTTTTGCCTTTTTTATATTATATAGAGCAGTGGTTCCCAAACTGGGGGGTCGCGGAGTCATGATAAAGGGGGCGCGGCAAGGCTAGTGTACAGTCATCCGATTTTTATAGAGATTCGAAAGAGATAAACGGCCGAAAATATTTGCCGCGCCTCCCGACAGTATTCAGCGCGCACTGCTCAATGTGTGACGCTCTGCTCAATATTCCTGTCTATGCATATACGTTCCGCTGAGTTGCCCATATGAATGCTCCACTCGTGTACCGCTTATGCTCAACGGAAAAGCAAAGTCCGCTCAAATAACGCGCCGACAAAAAAATGTCTATGTATACTTGTTCCTGTTTGCAATAGCACCACATACTGTGCTGTAACATGCTGTAGTACTGCTGTACTGGACAACGCTGGAAAAATGACGCTACCGTCTCGTGACAGTATGCTCTGATAACAATAGCTTTGTAGGACTACACATTATTTTGATAATTAGTAAAAAAAAAAAAAAAAATTATATCTGATTCTGTTCCATAGAACTGAATAAAAATAAAATATTGAGACTTAATATTCATATATATTTTCTGTCCAAATTTATTGTTGCTTTTTGTTATTCTGCAAAAGGGGGTCCCGGCAGAAAAAGTTTGGGAACCACTGATATATAGATTAAAATATAAACAAATGTCTGCACTTTGTAAATAAGGAGTCCAACATGCCACCTACTGGCAGCTCAACGTTGTCAGAGGCATTTAAGGTGGAACAAAATCAGTGAACAAGAGGCTGGAGAATAAATGGCCAACTTTAGCCCCGTTCTCCTTTTGTGTGAAACCTAACAGAATACATTTTCATGTCCTAAAATGATGGATTTGAATAATTTCTGCCAGATTTTCCCCTGAAACCACACCACTCAATTATTGGAACACTGGGCCAAAAAAAAAAAAATCAGTCTGAGATGTCAAAGTTCCTAACAATTAATGAAAAATTAATGTAATTAATATTAAGTACCTCAAATTGGCCAGGTGCACCTTCATTTGAGGGCGTTAGATGGAAAACCTGGCAGGAATTTCACTTTATCAACTTGAACCTTTGTGCCACTGTATACATGATGACAAAAAGAAGGAAAACCCACCCTGTTGTTATGCTTGGCCTGTTCCAGTGAGGCAGTGAAGTTGAAGCAGCGGCAGGGGACTCCAGCATTCCGACTGACGTCTAAATATCTGAGGAGGAGGAGAAGACATGGAATATGAAGCTTTCCTATTAACCGTGACGTGTATAATTACACCAAACAACTTTTAAAGAAATGCAGCTGGGCACCGTTTTCGGGACTCGGGGTCAGGGTTGGTGTTGTCCACAGCTACACTCCGGCCTGCCTTCAGAGCGCGTTCACAAGCCGACACACAGTTCTGCCACGAGCCCAGCATGTCCTACAGATTGCAGAAAGGTAGGAGAGGAAAGAATAAAAACCTCAGAACAAGAAGCAATAAAAGTAACTGAACTGAAAGGAAAATTTAATTAAGAATGACAGTCTCACAGCTGCGACCCTGTTTTGACCAAAAGTTCAAGTTTTAGCTTTATTTCTCAGGAAGCTGGTTAATTTTTAAAGCTATTTTTGAGCAAAGGGACCGTTTTAAGAAATTGAAAGTAGGACTGGAGATGTTAAAGCACATGAATAATCTAGAAACTAACGTTAATTTTTTAAAAATGCAATTAATTTTATGACCAGGTTTGACCCTAACCGGCACAGGTACCTCCAGTGCAGACTAAAGCCTGGGTTATACTTGATGGATTTATATTTAACAAGTCTGTAAGCATTTAAAATGGAGAATAAGCAGCCGTTTCAGAGCATCTGTGCATTCTAGGGATATACAGGCAGCAATTGGTGATCAACCAGACCTAAAGGCACCAAAAGTAGACTTGAAATACTTAGTGAGGAGAAGAGAAGAGGACGGGGCTGAAGAAAATGTTTGGGGAAAGTCACTAAATTTAGTGTCTGCTGAAAAGCTTTATTGTAAATGTAAGAGGAGCAATGAACACTGAACACACAACATTAGAGAAGAGACACCACACTTTTTGTTACTCACCCTGTTGACATATTCATACCCTTTTGGTATAATGTGGGTTTGAAAGAAGGTGGATTTGCCAGCTGTAAACATAACAATATTCAATGATCGATGAGCTCATAGCATCAAACCAACATTTAAAAAATCGATCAGCGAGGGACTTGAGGTCTGTTCTTATTAAAAGAGATGACAGTTTTTCACTTAAATGTCCTGTTGAGCTCAGGAAGAAAAAATGGCAAACGATATTTTAGTTGCTTTTTGTGTTTTGATGTGATCGAAAGTGACTGATAAACCAGATAGTGTCTCATATTGATCGCTGGCTCATGAATCAAATCAAAATCATATCACAGCAGACTTTATGATATCTTCAGATATTCATATTATTATTAAGATCATATCATGATTAAACATGAGATTTACAGCCCGACATCTACATCAATTAATGAGAATGGACAAAAAGACTGAGGGAAAAAAGACTCACATCCAGGAAATCCAACTGCAACAATAACTTCCCGGTTGGTAGAGGTGAGTGAGGCATTAGGAGGATCGTACAGACGAGCCTTAGGATCTAAAGTTCTCTGAAAGTCAAAATAATTCAGTAAATTTATGATCACATCTTAACTCAAATACACTCCCAGAACGGCACAGCTCACAATTTTACAGTTTGTACTGTCTGTATTGAACAGCGGTTTATAAATAAACAGGTAGTACAGAAAACATGTTGCAGGGCTGGGACACCTAATTAACATAATTCATCAGGTAAAACATAATTGTTTTAATGCAAATTAATCATAAATGTAACAATGGGAAAAAAACAAGACTTTTGCATGATCACAAGAGAGTGTTCTCGTGCGCACACAAAGCTCAGGTACTCTTCCTCACTTGTCCCTTTAGAGACTCCAGCCTTACTGTGATGTATGACAATATTCTTTTCTACAAAAGGGCCCTTTAAGGAAAAGTTTGGGAACGACAGGTATAGACTTTGCTAAACATACAGAAAGCATGCATGGGGCGTCTGACAAACAAAAAGCCAAACAAATCTACATATTTAACAGATAAATTCATCAGTTGTCACTTGTTAAGATGCATATTTTATTTTAAACTGCATCTTAGGCTGTGTATGTGTTGTACCTCGTAGTTAGCAAGCTGACGGCAGTACATGTTAAACACACACACAGCAGTCAGAGTTGATTAACCTCTTGCATGAGTGACGTATTATTGCCTCAAAAAATGTTTATGATGAGAGCAACTGGCTGTAAATGTAGTTAAACATTACAGCTGTTTATTAAAGACTTCCACTCGGCAATAAAGCACTTAAGCTTATCACAGAAGATAAACTACCATCAAACTACCATCAAACTACCATCGAGAGCAGGACTTCACTGTGTAACAGTTACTGTGATGAACCAGTTTTGATTAATTGTTTATTAATTGCCCAGCCGTACCAAGTGCCCAATAACAATACTGTCAAAATGTTTCAAAAACATTCAACTAAAATATGCTCATGTAATAATCATTACAAAAATGTACAGAGATTTTTGTGAATATAATTTGGTCATATCACCCGCCACAAACTAGCATATACTGTACAACTTGCCAAGCTGACTGGACATCACTCCAAATCCAACAGTGAAGGTGAAAGTCAGTGATTATTTGTCACTGTGAACACACCACAGCACAGCACACAGCGCACCACAACAAAATGTGACCTCTGCATTTGACCCATCCGTGACGGAGCAGTGGACAGTTGACATGGGCAGCATCCGGGGGGCGGTGCTTGGAGACGGTACCTTGCTCATGAGTACCTCAGTGGTAGTTTTACCGGTCCGGGATTCGAACCCGCGACCTTCCGATCACAGGGCGAACACCCTACCGTTACATTACCAACTGCCATGTGACAACCTTTTTCATAAAGTATTAAATATGAGAGTTAAAAATGAAATGAAAGGTGGAGAAACATCACACCCTTTATATGGGAACAAATCACTCAATTAATACATATGATCATGAAACACTTTTACATGAACTAAGCCCCGGCAAAGGGAAGGTCGTCTACTCACCGGATTAAATGCTGGCATGTTATAGGGAGCAGCTTTCCATCCCAGGAAAAACTCTTCAGGAGTGTGGAATTGGAGACCGATATTAAGTGCAAACTAGGGATGTAAATGCAGAAATATAGCCATCATTAACAAGAAGAGACAGATGTTGTGACTAGTAAACAAAGATAATCACTAGGAGTGTGACATCAGTGTAAATCTTCATTCAGATCAACAGAATCATTCAGATCACAAAACTGCACATTTTCCTTGAATTCAGTGGAACATTTGCAAGCAAAATCTGGTGTCTGTGCGCGCTCCGGCATGCTTACGTGCATACTCGAAACACTCATATGGAACGCCGAAGGTGCCACAATGGGCCTATAATTTTACGCAACTGACAGCAAAGCACAAGGTTTTAAAGCTGTTTTATTTGTTAAAAACACTGACTTGTGGTTAACAGTTGCTGTTTACGCTGTAAAATATCTCTAAAGTGGCACTTTTCATAATGCTCTAGTAAAGTGCCACCTTTGGCATTCCAAAGATCTGAGCATTGTCACATTGCACAACCCTCATTTGCCTTTTTAAATGAGAAGCCTCAATATCTCTCCAAGACACTACTCCCTCACCAGTCGGTCACTACACGAAAAATCCTTCTTCCTCCCTGGAGCCCAATTTACAGGACGACCTGCAGCATCTGAGGGCAGAAAATAACTTTGATAAAACAGGTAATTTTTTTAAATCTGGAAAATAGGGAAACACAATTACTGCAATATTATCTATACACAGAAAACAAAGCAATACTAAAAAGGACAAAGGACCATCACCTAATTACGTAAGAAAAGTCTGGTCAAATAACCTTACTTTTTAATAAACAAGTGATTGAATAATAATCTCTTGTGTAGTGTGAGGTTTTAAATATACTCACCTCCAACATAAAAACTCTGAGATTCGTCTACAGTCACACCATCATTTGCCTAAAAAGAGAGAAATGCCTTTTCTCAGACATTAATTCACTTCCTTTCTATGTCTTACAGTTGAAGCTTGAGGGAATTAATTTTTACTTCCAAACCACTAGATCAGCAGTAAATATAAATTCCATCCCAAATACTTTGCACTGACCAGTTGGCACATTTGTCTCACCTTCTCACACAAATACTCCCACATTCCTATTACAGGCTTTCTGTAAATACCTGGCCCTGTGGAGACAAATACCTGAAAAACACAGAAGACAAATTATGGAAAACTGAAGCTATTCCTCATACAACTGTAACTCATGAACACTTAAATAACTGCACTCACCTGCACAGGCAACTTTAGTGTTTGGAGAATATCCTCAGTTTTCGACTTGAACTCCTCAGGTCTGAGTTTGCCTCTGGCAATGCCCATTTGATTGGTAAAAAACACCACCTTAAACCCAAGACAAATTATTAAAAGATTTTTACAAATAAATAATGCAAATATTAATTTACAAAAAGTTGTGATTCCCCCACCTTTACACCTTCCTTTAACAGAGAGGCCAACCTGGGCTGTATCGCTGGGAAGAGAATCCTTCAGAAGAAAAAGCAGGTTATCAATAGTAAGTGGGTATTAAAAGCACATTTCTTCTTAAGAATGGTTTGTGAATGCTCTTTTTTCATATAACAGTTTTGCTGTACTTACTTCCAGTCACTTGGACCCGTAGGAAACACCCTCCCCGACTTTGTAGTGATAATGCAGCCATCAATGTCAAATCCTGCTATCTGGATCAGAAAGATGTTGTTTGTTGAAACATAAAAATGAACCGAGAAACTAGTTTGGAAAATGACACAGCTGAATTTAGCTGTCTAATCACAATGAAGCTCAGTTTTGTGTTTTAATCAGTTATTAATATACATAATATAAATAACTAAAAGCACTGTTTCAAGAAAAATAAAGAAGATGTAACTTTACAGTCTCAATGTAAAATTTATGAAATATACCAACTGCTCAACAATAAAGTAACTAGAGTACGGCTCTGCAATTAATAAAAAATTAATGAAAACCAGCATTCAGAAGCTCTAATCGATGTAATCTTGTCCAACATTTTTTAAAATATTTTTTTCATCCCTTCACCCAGCATGTGTTCATGAAATTTCCTCTTAAAACATACTACTGCCCAGTCCAGTCTGCCACTACATCTGTGTGCGTTTTCTTTAATGAAATTCACAAATATATACACACTTTTATTAGACACAATATCTTAGTCTTAATAGTTGAGTTGAGCATATTTACTCTACAAACTGTGCAAACAAAAAACCTAAACCAAAATAATCACTTATTAATCATAATTTAAGGAAAATGTTCAATTAATCGTGATATTGATCACAGTCCTAATCCCTTGTGTATGCTCCAGGTTTTCTCACCTTTGAGCTTGCAGTGACTCCTGCAGCCGTGTAAACCATGAGGTTGCCTGTTTGCTCCCAGCGACTCTGGGAACAAGGTTTGGACACTGCAGCTTTTGGTTCTGATGGCGACTGCTGGCTGCTCTCTTTTTGCGCGAGGTCCTGCAGCCGGCGCAGTTTCTCCTCCAGCTGGTTCTCTTCCGCCACCTCGTCAGAGTTCTCGGTTCTCCCACGTTTGCTTTTGGATGCGTTATCTTCAGTATCGAGCTGCCTTTTTGAAGACTTAACACAAACGGGAGCATAATGAAAACATCATCAGATCTAGGTTTTGATGTTTGTATGATGAAAATGGTAATTTATACCAATAAACTAACATTCCATGTACACAAATCCTTCAATAGCCGAACTGATGATAATAGTGCATAATGACTGGAAGCTGCCCTATACATGCATTAAAGCATACATACCTTTTTAGGAGATGATGTAAAAAAGTCCTGGATGCTCCTTTTGGAAGCAGGCTTCTCAGGCTGGTGAGAAACTGAAGAAGCCCTGTCTCCACTGCCAGTAAACTGCACAGTAAATGGGTGATTTTGATCAACTAGGTAGAGCGTGTCATTAACAGTAAGATGTCCAGATTGACCACGACCCAAAGCCTGGCCATTCAAAGAAGACGGGTTTGGTCCAAGCTGCAATAAAGTTAGAATGGACATTGTTAAAGTGACTCATATTTTGCATCCCTATGCGCATTTTGAATAATATACAGTGTGACATAAACCAAAGCTCCTTTACCTGTGTGACAAGGACCCCTCGGTTGGCAAAGTCAGCCACAAGCTTGACTGAGAGAAGGAAAGATAGACAGATAGACAGGGTTAGACGTTAGATATGTGAAAATCTGGCTTCAAGATGTCATTATCCAGTCAGGCTTTCATTCTGCTCTAACCAGGCAAAACAATTATTAGTCGGAATCTGGAGTGGATTTTAAATGGTGAGAATAAATCTCTGGTGAGAATAAAGCTTTGAATTTTCCGACTGATAATTAATGCGTAAGAATGACAGGTTACTTACAATACCTTGTGTAATATGTATTACAAAAATAAATACAGGATTTGATTATTATTAAGTGACCTAGACAGCTCTTTGTAAAAAAACATTTTAGAGTGATTTTGTAAACAAGCACATTTGCACACAAAACAAAAAATAATAAAAAGCTAAACATTCCTTTACTGAACTTCAAACAAGAACCATTAAATCAAATAATGTTATCTCAGACAGGTTTCTCTCATAGATTTTTCTGTTGTAGCAAGCTCCAAAAAGTTTTAAAGTGATATGCGTGGTTTCATTTGTTTTACTTGACATTGCATGTTTAGCAGTGTAATTGCACTGAAGTTAAGTAATAAGTATGTGGCAATGCTGAAAAATATTGGTAGTGAGTGACTATTTGTCATTGTGAACACACCACAGCACAGCACACAGTGCCCCACAACGAAATGTGACCTCTGCATTTAACCCATCCGTGTAGGAGCAGTGGGCAGATAACAAGTGCCCGGGGAGCAGGGCTTAGGGGCGGTACCTTGCTCATGAGTACCTCAGTGATAACTTTACCGGCCCTGGATTCGAACCTGCAACCAGGGCGAACACCCTACCGTTACGCCACCAACTGCAGCTTTTCTGCAGGTCAGAAAAATAGTGAGGTGTGCAGACTTCACAACTTTACAGTCAGTATCTATAAAACCTGACAAGGGGTTTGACATTCAGGTTGACCAAGCAGAAGTTTTCTCATCTTTTAAATCCACTCCAGGCTGGAACTCGCCTTGATAACATCTGGTTGGCCTGGTTGACTGAACAGGTATAATGAAAACCTGACTGGATAACGAATTGCAGTGCAGACTAGGGATTCCTATTGAAACTATTGTACTTGGATGGGAGTTTGGCTGCCTGATGTTAGATATACTCATTGGTCCAACAGGAGATGCCACTATGCAGTCTGTGCGGATCCCAGTGTCCCAGTCTAGTGAAGAGAAACTGTGCTTTAAAATAGGCGCTGGACTTACGATGAGCGAGGTGCTGACTCTCTGAGGTCATAAAAGATGCCTGGGCATCCTTCTAAAAGAATAGGGGTGGAACCTCTGAGGTCATTCTAAATCAACCTTTTCAAGTCTGGTTTCTAGATCATCCCGTAGTTAAGCGGTTAAAACCCCTAAAACTTCAACATTTACACGCTGCAGATCTTCTCAAATCGGAGGCTCCGAAGGACTTGGAGAATGAAAAAACGTTACGTCCGTGTTGCACGGATTTATTCATTATTAGATAAGACTTTCACAGCCCTGATCCCTGACTTTTCACTCACCCTGGTGTCTTGAACACTTTTTATCCGTCACTCCAGACTCGGGTCCCCGGCCGAAAATAAGGGCTCGACCGTCTTCCAGTTCCACACGAATTCCGGACGAATTTACGAGCGCGCACTGCATACTGGAATATAAACTAAAACTCCGGCTTCACGTCAGCGCTGTAAGCCAAGGCAAAACTGTGAACTAACTTGCACCCTACACACACACACGGACAGCCTTCATTAGGACCTTTACGCTTATTTATAGCTGCTTTGTAAACAGATAAATTTCTTTATGATAATATTTTCGCTTAACAGTTCTTCAGATACCAAACACCTGACACCAAACACAAAAGCTCACTGGCTAACGAGTAAAAGTAACATAAGTTAACTTAACTAACTTGGTCGCTTGCAAGCTAGTACCAGTTACATACATCTACACTATGTGCCTTGCGGCGCACAAAATTAGTTACATTTGAATCAAAACTTAAAATGAGCATTAAATCCCCGACTACAACTACATTTTCATCAAAAGAGGCGTTCTCGATTATGGAGCTACACGCGCGCTCCTTCCGCAATCATGTTTCTATACGTCTCAAATGGCTCCTTAACCCCTATGGAGTGCGCTACTTTTTGAGTTCTTCGACGCGCGATACATAGTACACACGCGGCCAAACCGGGCTATATTTAGTGCACTACAAAGGGGCTAGGAGCAAATTAACGTTATCCTAGGAAGGGCACAAAACATGACAAAAGGGGTTCCGGAGCTATAATATTCAAGCTTTATCACATTTCCTAAAGCCTAATATCGCATGTTAATACTTGTATACATACATATTATAAGAATAACATTGACGTATTTCCTAATATGCTTTAAGTATCGCTTTTAAAGGTATACGATATATAACCTCCAGAATTGGTTTATTCCAAAGTTATCAAGAGACAACAAAACGAAAGCTGAACTATGTTACCTCCAAATATTCCGGACTCAAAGGAAAGTCGTACAGATGGTTCCTATCTATGTGTACTCTAAATAATGTTTAAAATGTGCTGAATTTGTTTTGTTATAGTTTTAAAAATAAAATTATACCCGGCTGAGTGAAGGGACGATCGACAGTCATGTAAGTAGTTCAAGTAAAGGATCATTATTTGATTTTTTATTTTATTTTATTTTATCCATGCGCTTATATTAATAAACAGCCATGACTTCATAATATTAATCAGAATGAATGAACTATGTCAGCAATAATACACAGTAAATAGTAATAATGAATTGCATTAATGAAGAAATATGAATTAATTATTGTATTGTAAAAAAAAAAAAAAAAAAAAAAAAGAAGAAAAGGTTGTGAGTAATCATCTTACAAGGAAGGCATTTTTCCATTTTTCTCATCTTCTTCCCTAGTAAAATATTTTCTGAAACTTACTTCTGCATATGCGCAGTTGTGTCAAAAGAATGCTGCAGACGTGGGCTAGACCCAAAATTTGGGCGAGTGCCACCTGTTGATGGAATTTTACTTGTCGTGCTAATTAATTTATGCATAATATTTCCTCATTCCTGTCATTTATGTAGTTTATGGTTTTCTGAGTTTATCTTTTTTCCTGGATGGGACTTTGCTAAACTTTTCTAAACATTTTCTGCCCAAGTGCTCTTATGGAGTACTGATACACCCCTCTTGCTAGTATTGTTGGTTCACCTGTTCAATTTTGTGAAATTTTATGCAGTCATATATTTACTGAAAAAAGCTAAATAAATAAGAAAACTAATCTACATTTTATTATTTGTTATGAAAACTATTGATTTGCTAGGCTGCCACATTGATTCTGGATTTCGTTTTTTTGTTTTTCTTTCCATTAGGAAAGTCAAACCATTCAAAGAAGACCTAAAATTTCTATTACAAGGTGTGTCTGAGTTTGACATTCAGGGGGAGAGTATACCATCTGAGTTGCTGGTGCATGGATTGTCGGCGTTTCCTATTGGACTCACCCCAGATGGAAAGGCATTCCTTGCTGGGGCCTGTTATGAACAGGGAAGAGTAATTGCAGTCACCCATGAAAGTTACCATGAAAGAAAGTCACTGTCTACTTTCTTGATCAATGCTATTCATTGGCTTGATAAAGGGCGTAATGGGGTGATTGGAGTCTCACCTGAAAATCAAGGTGCCTGTTTGCTTCTGAGTAAGTCAGGACTACAGTGTCAGTTGAGTAGCTTTAAGAAGAGTCTCAGTGTCTTTGTCTGCAATGCTTACAATGATGCTCAGTTTAAAGAAATCCAAGAATTTGTTGCTGGTGGTGGTGGTCTCCTGATTTTTGGACATGCTTGGTGGTGGGCTCGTTGCAACCCTGGCTGCAATGTAATGACAGATTTTCCTGGGAATCGCATCCTTGCCAAGATGGGATTGTGCCTTTTAGATAAAACAGTAAAAGCTGGGCTTTACAAAGCTCCATATGTTTTTCGAAATGACCTAGAAGTCTTATTACAAGGCATGTCTGAGTTTGACATTCCAGATGAGTGTACACCATCCGAAATTGTTCTACATGGCACTTTAGCATTCCCTATTGGAGTCACTCAGAGTGGAAATGTATTCCTTGCTGGAACGTACTATGAACAAGGTCGAGTAATTTTAGCCAGTCATGAAGGCCATCTAAGCTGTAAATCACTGTCCACCTTCTTGACAAATGCTCTTCATTGGCTCGATAAAGGTCGCAATGGGCTTGTTGGAATCTTACCCAAAATTAGTGCTGCCCACCACTTGCTGAAAAGGTCAGGATTACAGTGTCATTTGACTAACTTTAAGAAGAGCCTCAGTGTATTTGTCTGCACCACAGAAGATGCTCAGTGTAAAGAGATCCAGGAATTTGTTGCTGATGGTGGTGGTCTCCTGATTGGTGGACATGCTTGGTGGTGGGCCCGTTGCAACCCCGGCTGCAATGTAGAGACAGCTTGCCCTGGAAATCGCATTGTAGGGAAGATGGGCTTGTATCTCTCAGAGAACACATTGAATGCTGGATTATACAGGCTTTCACAACATTCCCAACATGCACTGGAGCTTCTGTTACAAGGCATTTCTGAATTTGACATCCAAGGCAGTTTTGTACTATCTGAGGTGTTGGTAAGTGGACCATCAGCATTTCCTATTGGACTTACCCCAGATAAAAGACCCTTTCTCGCTGGCGCCTTCTATGGATTAGGCCGAGTAATTGTAGTCTCTCATGAAAGCTGCCTAAGCAGTGAATCAATGTCAACTTTCAGAATCAATGCTATCCATTGGCTTGACAAAGGTCGTAATGGGGTGATTGGAGTCTCACCTGAACTACAAGATGTCCATTTGCCGATGACTATGTCAGGATTTCGGTGTGAGATGGGCGATTTTAAGCCATGCCTAAGTGTCTTTGTCTGCACCTCCTACAATGATGCTCAGTGTAAAGCAATCCAAGATTTTGTTGCTAGTGGTGGTGGCCTCCTGATTGGTGGAAATGCTTGGCAGTGGGCCCAAAGCAATCCGGGTGGCAATTTAATGACAGGTTGCCCTGGAAATCGCATCCTAGGCAAGATGGGATTGTGCCTTCTGGATAAAACTGTGGCTCCTGGGTTGTACAAGGCACCACAGGTGAAGCAACATGAAATCACTTGCACACAGATATATCATTTCCAGCATTTGTTGCATCGATTTGCTGGACATGTGCTCCATGGAAAACAACTAACTGATTACGAGCAGCAACTCCTGAAGACGCTTGGCAATAACTGTGTGAAATACATATGCATGCAAGCACACGACTGTGCTTTATATGCATCAGTGGTGTCACTTCTAACAGATTTGGTGATGAAAAGTGAATTTCCCAAGGTGTCTCCTGCTCACCCCATTGAATGTGCAAAGGATCGCCTGCTGGTTCTAGTAGGAAGTGAGTTGGCCAAGGTATGCGAAGACCCTGATGAACTCCTCTCACACATAGCTGATGTCAATCTCAACCTTCCGTCTGTGTCCAATGCTAGAATCGGGATCAGTGCTAACACAGCAGGTGAGTTGAAATACGCACACATAAAATAGTAATTCCATTAAAAATGAAATTTGGAAAATAAAAGACTTCTTTGTAAGATTTTTTTTATTGATCAACGTAATACTATTTTACCTTTTTACCTAATATTTACCTTTTATTATTTCAGATGCTGAGGAATGGAAAAGCACAGGTCTGTATCTTTCTCCTGGAATGAGAACTCACATGACAGTTCCTACAGATATCATAGGCAGAGGGTGGCAGGTACATTTATATTGTATTTTGACTATTTGTGTAATGAGGATAGGGCTGAACAAGTCGAAAATGAACTGAAACTGATTTTTTGAAACTCTAGTAAATGTAATCTTGATAACATTGAAATAATGATTATTACAAACAACCAAAAAATCTGAACAAATTAGGGTAGATGACAAAACCCTTTTCTTGTGATGGAGGTAATGTTCATTTTTACAGCACTGTCTGTAGGAATATAGACACAAATGATAAGTGGAGGGCTGAAGAACAGGATGTCATTTATATGCATGTACAGATAAATTTGTTTTGCATTTCTATGCACCATTTTTAATGGGAGAATATTCTCAGCCGTGAATATTCTAGCACAGTTTATTGTTTACATTTTTATTTAATGCACAATGAAGCTAACAAGCCATTGGGATGACTGTAAATCAGACATTTGCTTTTCAGACATTTATTATTCAAATTAGAGTTAAAATGTTTATTATTATATTTTTTGAGGTTATATTGCCCAGCCCGAAATGACAATGTTAAATATAAAATTTGTTGCAGTTTTAGGTTAAGAAGATTCCTTGAACATTCATTATTAAACAAACTCACGGCAGCTTAATTTACTGTAAATGTGTATGCGGGCACAATTGTATTTTTTATATCTTAAGGTACAGATTGGCTGTCAAACAGATGACTTAAGTGAGGCAGAAGTTCTCAAACGTGCTCCAGTTGTGTGGGTTCGATTCCCTGTGGATAAAGAAAGGCTGCAGATCTGGAATCTGTGGGGAGGACTCATATATCTAATCGTACCTCCCAGAAGTACAGTACAGAGGATAGAGATTGTCATAGAAACAGCCATAAAAGCACCATACTACAAGTCTGGTAAGTTATAATATGTTCTTTGTGTAGGACAACTGTGAACCATTGTGTTAAATAACAAAAATAAAATGTTGGAATATTTGGCACAGGAAAAACCAGTGTGTCTGACTGGGTGGCTGAGATACGTAATGCGCCGGCTCCTTGGGCAGAGCTGGAGTTTGAGAATCTTATCATAAGCTTGCCATCAGAGATGATACGAGATCTGAATTGTCCAGACAAAGTGGCCTCTCTTTGGGACTCAATCATGAGAAGTATAGCTGACTTGGCTGCAACAGCTCCAAAGTTTCCAAGAAAGGAACGTTTTGTTGCTGATGTTCAGATCACTGGTCAGTATCATTCTTGCTACCCACAAAGGTTGTAATTGATTATAATTTAGGGAAAACTATTCCTTGCATATGGTTCGTTGCAAGATTGCTAAATTACATATAATTGAAGTAAATTAAAATGCGACTAATATGATCTTGCTACCAATCTCACAGGCTTGAGGATTACCGGTTACCCCATCATGAGGTGTCCTTTCTCTGCAACAGACTTAGTAAAACCATATGCTTGTGGTAAAAGTGATTTTTGGGGACCTATCCATGAATTAGGCCACAATCAGCAGAGGCTACCTTGGGAGTTTATCCCACATACTACTGATTGCACCTGTAATCTCTGGTCTGTGTATGTGCATGAGATGGTGCTGGATGTAAACAGAGCAGATGCTCATCCGCAACTGACAATGACCATGCGCCAGAAACGAATTAAAAAATATGTTACGGCAGGCAGACTGTTGGAAGAGTGGAATGAGTGGACAGCATTAGAGACTTATCTGCAGGTACTTAACTAATAAAAGAAATCTCACCCTTTAATTTTTATTCATTATAATGTGTTGCTAATAATTTCATTAAATACAAGTATTAACCCCGGAGTAGACTTGGGTGCCAGTTATTACAAACTAATAATGTGAATCAACATTAAAAAGCTGTTTTCTTCTTTAATCTGAAACCATTCTTACACAATATATTCTTTATTCTGATTTCCAAAGCTGCAAGAAAACTTTGGCTGGAACGCCTTCAAGAAGGTTTTTGCAGCTTATCATGACATGAAAGACACACCAATAGACAACGCTGGCAAGATGAACCTGTACGCTGTCACATTCTCCATAGTGGTGAACAGAAATCTGTCCACTTTCTTCAAATCCTGGGGGTGGCCGATCCAACCCGCAACTGAAGAGAGGCTTTCTTGTTTGCCTGAATGGAGTGATCATCCTATGGTTAATTACTAGGTTTACATTGTTGTTCTTAAAGAATAGCGTTTTGCCCCATCTTACATTTGCTAATGAAATATTTAGCATTAATCTCTGCTTTTGCAAAAATAATCTTAACATTCCTCTTTGAATAATAATGCTCCTGGACCATTTAATGTACAAATATATAGATCATTTACATTAACCATTTACATTCTTAATAAACAAAAGGTGAAGAATGTTAAATTACACTGATTATATGCAGGATAAAGCTGCTCATTGCAGGACCGTTTTTCTTTCAAAATCTACCATAAACTTGATTTTGCATACCTCTGGTGGCATGCTGTTTTACTGATTGGACAAATGTTACTTTTAGTTTGCATTGTTCTTTTATTAAGTAATGATGTTTGGTGTTAAATATGGTGAAGAGTTAAGAGAATTAAAATTCTTGGCTGCATAAATATTTCTATAAAGCATAACCATAGTGACCTAAAATTAGCATCATAATAATGTTCTTGATTCTGAGATTTGCTAATAATGTTTGCAGTATAATTTGGAAAGATTAATTAAATTTGAAACCTTAAATACAAAGGAAATGTATTGGCTTATAATGTTTATTCATAAAAATGATAAATGCTTTTTTAATTGTTGTTACACGTGCAAATCATTCTGCATGTTATCAACACCAGAATATTTCTTTTATAAATGAATGACTTTTTTATCTGAAATAAAACCAACAATTTTTCCTGCCATTTTCTGCATTTCTGGGGTATTGCATGGAATAAGTGTACATACATGCATTAACAAGATTATAAGTGTCTCAACTTGTGGTCTCATCCTTCACTGTGCAATCTGGCAACCTTCTCATTGGCACTGATTTTGGAACAGCTGTCCTACAGGTGTGCTGGAATACTGCTGGAGGAAGCTGACAAGTTTACTCAGACTTTGCTCCTGAACCACATTTTGATCAGTATTGAGAGCTACTGCAGCGCCACTCAGGACGGGACGGGCATTCCGAACACAGCAGTAGGCGCTCCAAAGGTACTCAGGGATATTGACGCGTTTGACGTTATTCTTGATGATCCAGTTGTTAGCAGAGGGGATGGCACCAACCAACACGTAAGCCTGGTCACACTGGGCGTTAAACGTGCTGGTCAGTTTGGACTCATAATTAGCCCAGGCATTCTGGTTTAGCTTTGGGTTCTGGGGCACCACGTTAGTAAGGGTGAAGGTGGCATTGCGACTTGGAACTAGGAGTAAAAGAACAAATAAATATAATTACTATTTAAGTCCATGAAGTGGGCCATTAGCAAGCATTATTAAAAAATCACTGATTAAAATAACAAGAAAATAATACGACAAAGAGCTACATGTAACAACTCTAAAGTTAAAACAATGGCCATCATTCAGCAATATCTTCTAAATTCTTAAAGAAAACTCAAAACCAAATGTTTTGCATAAACATGCAATAAAAATATGTAAAAGTTGCTTTAGCAGTTGATTCTTTTATTATCTAGGAAGAAATCTTAAGTAAGAAAATGTGAATGTCAGAATTTTCATGAAAACTGCCTGGGTTTTACAAGTTTCAAGACCAAAGAAAGGTAAGCGAATGAGGCTTAATGTCTTTAGATCGGAATGCAAAGTTTATTTGCCAGAGTATCAAGGGGAAAAAGTTTGTGATTAAAAACTCGGTCACACAACGCTTACTTTTAAGTATGCTAAAAAACATGTTATACTTGCACAGGGCCCTAATATTTAATGATGTTGAAAACGGTAACCAGTAACAGATCAAAATACACTCTACATTGTAGAACTCCATGGCAAAACCTGTTTCTTGTATGAAAACTATACATTTTGTGTTCAGCTATCCAGTTTTAACCCAGCCACTTCTCAAGTGGAGAAGAATGTTTGTGATGCTTGGAGTCAGTTGCCAAGGAAATTTTTAATAACACAGAGTTCATAATCGCACAGAAACTTTCAATAGCTGGCAGACCGGTTTAATATAGATAACCCAAGAGTTGTAAACAGCAAATGAGGAAGATGTCTGAGCACAGATGTAGGATAAGTTATCCTATGAAATCTAGGTACAGCAAAAGCTTGGCACCAAAAAAACAAAGACTAAAGCTCCAAACCAAGCAGAACAATGAAGCAATGATAAACAGCATGTCCACAGTCACTTCATTCTGTATGTTTGTATTTTTTACTACATACCTGTAGTGATTGTATATTGTCCACTATTTAAAACTTACTGTGTATTGTATAGTGACCTGTTCCACAGTATTCTTACTGTCTATTTAATTGTATCTATATAATCTGGAGTACTAGAGAATCTCTAATGGTCGGAAGCAAATTCTACCATTCTACTTAGGAAAAAATATGATTCTGAATAAGATTCTGATAAGCTAAAAAATGTCTTTAAGTAGGCCTCAACCCAGAAGTAGTGTTGAAGAGTCTTCTGGGTCCCATCCTTCACTGGAGGGCCATTGATGGCATGGGGGAGACATAGCAACTGAGAAATTGTCAATCTCATAGACCAGCATGTAACCTCTCAGTGAGATCTCAGAAGAGGATTAGTCACAACACTAAAACCACATGCCTCAAAACAGCTCAAAAGGTGCTTGGAAATACTATCTACACACTTTTTTGTCTTGAAAACTGTTGAACACATCACAGCACGACTGCAAATCACCTGCTGAACTGTTGATAGCAAGGAAGGCGCCGTCCAAAATCCCTGCTGTTACTTCTAGGAAATCAAATGAAGCTAATGAAGTGTAACAAAGGCCACAAAAAAGCAAAAATGACTTTTACTGATATGCAAAACCTTTTCTTTTTGTTGCTGTTGAGGTTCTGAGCTGAACTAAATAAAACACATTTGCAGTTTCCTACTCAGTGGTACAACCTGATGGCTTCTGGAAACTTATCTTTCATCAAAAAGTGCCCCAAAACTGGACAAACCACATGACTGCACTGATGTTGATCCTGTCAAGGAAGATGTATTCAAGCTTAACAAGCAAGTGCATACTGCTTTCTATTTGCATACTGCTAGTTGTGAGAAAAAGTTTGTAATAATTGCTGTTTCTTAAAAATGAACAGAAATGAGTGATGGAATGTAGTAAAAACAACATGCCCAAGAATGCAGAATGATACACAATTGTATATGCCAAAATGCAGTTCAGTTAGTAAGTTCAGTCACCAAAACATTCTTACATTTTTCCAAAGAAGGTTAAGACATTTAAATAGTATAATATACCACTGTAAAATTGAAGAAAATTCAATTATCTAATGTTCTGCACAAAAATGCATGCAAAATATATTGCATTTTTCTTACTTAGGGTCAATGATTGGTAAAAAATCTTTGTGAAAACTGCATGTGCGAGTGTGAACAATTATTAACAACAGTTGGTGAAAGAGGCCCATAGTTCTTTATAAGCCTTTCTTAACCTTGTGATGCTCAACAGGTTCAATGTGCAGTTAAAAATTGAACACTTCCAAATTATTAATGCTTTAAAAAAACATTAATAACAAAACATTGCAACAAAAATCTTTACACTGTTCCATAAAATATGGAGTCCAAGGCTACCAAATATGATCACTGCATACCTGGATGGTGTCCGTTAGGATTGAGGTGGCCACGATCAAACCCTGAGTTAGTGTAATCTTCATTCAGAGCTTGTCTGTCACCTTGATAAACACCAGGATAGTCCTGCCCCAGCCAGTAGCCATCCCTCATCTCACCTCCCCAGTTTTGATTCACCAGCTATAAAAACACATGCATGTAGAGCGTCTGATATCTTACTTTTTAAAGAGTTTATATTAATGGATATTGGACTGGTCAAGATTAATCTATAGTTTTCACAAAAACTAATCTGGCAAACAATGACCTTTGCCTTTAAAAATCCAACAGTACATTCATCTTGTTTATGTCTGTGTAAAATCAACTTTAATCAATTTCCAGTAAAAGAAATTCTTTTAAAACGAGGCCAGCTGCAAGCTGTGCATAAAAGTGGAAAGTGTTATTATCCAATATGCAGTTATGTGGAGTTAGGTGTATAATCCAACATTATAGTAATTTACCATAAGAATATCTAGCAATTCCTACAGTAACCCAATAATTTTTGGTACACACCTTGCATTTCACAGCATCCATTACTCACCTGGGGTTCCACAAACCAGCGAGTCTCTCTGCCTCCCCCATTGCTGGGCCCAAAGATGTAAGCTGAGTAGACAGCAATGCGATGGTACGTGTCGTATAGTGTGGCAAAGTGAAACTTGTTCTGGAAGCGCTGGCACAGCCTGACAGTGTTACGTGTGTTCGACCCCCATTGTGGCACTAATCCTTTGTAAAAGAACTTTATGCAATCGGAGTGATTGCGGAAGTCGGACACCACATCACCTCCTCCTAGGCTCATGAACATGCCTAGTAGGACACAAAAAATACTGTAGTTCCACATCATGAGTTTAAAAGCTGGACTTCTCCCGACTGCCACAACACTACAGGGGCAAACACAGCTCGATCTTACCTTAAATTCACTTCCTTATCTCCTGCCTTTTTTGCATTCACTTTAACACTATCAAGACTTAGACCAGGGAAATCAGCAAACGTTTGAAAGTGAATGTGTGTAAATAAAACACCCATCTTATCAACCATACTCGAACATGTGAGATACTGCACAGTGTTTTGCTGTTACATTACTCAGTACAACCTTGATTTCTGGGCAATCTCCATGCTATAAAGCAAATGGTTGTGACTGACATGGAATATGCTAAACAAGGCATAGTGATAGATTACCCAGTTTAAATTTATTTTAGATAAATATACTGTCATCTGTTAACTTTCCCACAGTATTTTACTTTTTGGAAGCAAACACAAGCTTAACCTAATCTTACCTTTGGCACAAATTAACAGGAGGTGCAATGGAAAAACAAATGCTCCCCAAAACACTACTCTGTGTGACTACATGATTGGTTTTAGTTGCATCACAGTTTTTGGTAGTGTTATAAGCTTACCATACACCAAATTCTGTTTAACATGTAGATTTCAAACCCAGGACATGCAAATAGCTGACCATTTCTCTATACTAAAGCAACTCAGTTAATCATTCGGTCTCTGGTTCTTTCTAAACTGGAACTATAACCTACTGACTAGATGTCCTTTGAGGGGAACCAGGCGTCTAAACTAATTCAGAAGGCAGCTGTAAGAGCTAGTCTACAAGTTTTTTCAAATTTCTACTATTCTTGCAGAAAACCCCCACTTGTACTGAGACTTGCGTTAGCTCCCTGTGGCTGCCTAAATTAGGTTCAAATCTTTAACACTCCCCTACAAGGTCAAATGCACCTCATGTTTGTTGTCAATGATATAGTGGCATGTCTAAGGTTGGCACCTGTCCCTGTTTTACCGAGATTGTACTACTTTTTAATGGTCTGTCCCACGGGAAAAAAATCAGTCTCCCAGGACACTGAATATCATAGGTCAGTCGCATTTCCACTTTTAGGCAAAGTGGTTGGTCGAGTTGTCAAAACGTCCAGGTGTTTGGTCAGATCTAGGTGGAAATCCTAGGTGTGTCACTTCTCGTCTTCTCATTGTTAGTCTTTACACCACTGTTAATTTCTAGTAGTTAAAAGTAGTTTTAAAAGTAGTTGCTGCTTGTCTACTCCCTAACACTGACTATGAGGCGCATCAAGACACTTCTCAGTTGTGGTCTAAATTTCAAGTTCAAAAATAGCAATTTCCATGAGTAAGTAGCAAAATTACTAGAAATAAATAACAAATTTCCAAGAAAAATAGGACATTCTCAGACATAAGCATCAGACTGTGTAGACAATTTTGCGAGTAAACATCAGATTTGTCTTAGAAGTTAGAGAATATCCGAGTTCCCCGGAGAATCGCTGCAAACACGGGAAACTGAGCAAATTGTAATGGAGCTTTGTTCTGGAGTTAATGATTTAGACATTCATTTTGAAACTCCTGTTTTGAGCGACTATCGCATCATTTCCTGTGTAAAGCATAAAACTTTAAAAGTTTCGTGCTTTTAAGAGAGCCAGTTCTTATGGCTCGGCTCACTAAAAAGGGCCGGCTCTTTAGGCTCCAGAGTAGCTCCTTAGATTTTGATTTTAATTGGTTAGCAAAATAATGTAAAACAATGTGTAAAATTAGTTAATAATGTACAAAACATACATTATATCAAATGTTAATTTTTTATTAATATGCCAGACTCAAGAGGGGTAATCCGAAGTGACAAATGCCGGACGAAGACAAGCACCATACAACGATCCATTAATAAATTGTGCTTATTACAGGGAGAAGATTGAAGGCAAGACTCACCTGTGTGGACTGTAAATTGTAGATAAAGTTTAAGAAATGTGGTAGATAGTACAATGTTAATGGCTCTAAATTTGAGTTCAAGTTAGTCATCTATATGCTGAGGCCTAGTCAATTAGGGGCTGGGATATTTAGAGCCATTTTTGTGCTGTAACTGAACATGCACCTTAGAATATTTAGGTTCAATATCTTAAGTATTTATAACTGAATTTCGAATTATATTTCTACAAGTAGTACCTGAATATTTCTACAGCTTCTGCAATCGTCACAATGTAATAATTTGTCACTTTAACATGTTATTGCTTTACGTGGTGCAATTTAATTGGATGAATTTAGTATAAAAGCGTAAGAACACGCGTAATTCAGCAGAAGCCTTCAACCTGAGAGCATCACAGTCTTTTGACCGTCACGTAATGTCATTTAAAATGGTAGCAGTCAGGAATTCATCTTTTGTTTTGTTTAAATTTAAGTAAATGTACGGACATCAAAGAAAGGATTGGATTCAAGACTTTTTATTTTTCTGATACGTGTCGAGTGTAAAAGGTCCAAGGTCCGAGGCTAGTGAGTCAGCAGGCTGCGCTCACATGGCTTATTATACTCCATCTGGGACAGAGTGCTACAAAAATACAAAAAGTACAAAAACAAATACCCATCTCAATTTGACAAAAAGATCAAGTCTCTGATTGCTGACTGTTTGTATAATATATGATCTATTTAACTATTTACAGCTCTCTCTCTCTCTCTCTCTCTCGCGCGCGACCGACACATCACCAATATAGTAGGAGGTAAAACACTGTCACTGTCACAAGTCGTTAGCTAATATATATTTATAAAAACCACAACTTATGATAAAATTGTATAAATTTAACCTTTAGTCATGATTCATGTAACACAGCGTATTCAAGTTTACCTCGGATTCCCAAAGTATCTAAATATGAACTTAAAAATGAATAAATAATACTAACATAATGTATTCTTGTGGATCCAGTTGGATACGTTTGACTTTTTGTAGCTTTTGTAAAGGTTTTGTGAGGTTTTTGTCATGTCTTTACGAAGCAAAGTCCAGACAGATTAAATGAAGTACAGTTTTGCCATCAGCATTGGAATCAAGATTGGATGCCCACATTAATAGCCCCCAAATGCAGAATGTAGAAGGCAGACTTAGTTTTCGATATACACTTCATACATGAACCTCCATAATATCTGAATGTCCTGATGGTATAATCTTGTTCTTGTTAACCTTTACAACTTTAATGAAATCTTCAGTGCCTTTAGGAGAGACACGTTCAGCAACACATTGTAGTATTTTATCTTTTATCTCTTATGTTTTAAGGTAAAATAAAAGCTTTACACTATTTTTTAGTTGTAGTTGCATATTGAAATGTTTCAGCAGTACGTAAACATGCAGTGTTGTACTTCATAATCAACATTAAACCACAAGCAGTTCTGTTCTGTGTGCATTTGTAATGAAGCATTGTGATTTCTTAAGTTTAAAGTGTATAATCACACGGCACCAACTGACCTGATACTGCTAGGTGCTGTGCGTGGGAACAAATGAATCCTCGTATTTAACTTAGATCAACATGTTTCTAATAAAGTGGCAGGTTGGTGTTGATATAAACAGGAAATCTGCCTAGTGTTTGCTTCTGTAAACACAAAAGCCATATTCTACTGGATCCACGACACTAATTTTTATATCACAATATTCATATTTTAATGATTTGGGCCTCTAAAGTTAACCTGAAAACTTGAGTACATCATGACTTAAAATTAAGATTATACAACTATATTGCACAATGACAGCAGGTTACACAAGCACCTTAAGTGTTAATTGTTTCTTAGGGTGTGTGCTCTGCGGTGTGTTGGCGCCTGCCCAGGGTTGGTGGGTACCTTGCGCCCGTAAGTTCCCGGGATAGGCTCCGGTCCCCCCCACCGAGCCCGACTGTGATTCAGCGGTTCAGAAAATGAATGAATGAATGTTTCTTAGCTTGTCATGGTTTTTACACATTCACAGTATATCAGTTAAAATACTCTCTGTCCACTTGAGCCCAATAATCAATACTCTTCTCTTATCATGCTCAAATTCTGCTCTCTTGGATTGATGACAAACAAATAATCCAATAAGCCAGTACATTTTTTGGATATTTATAGACTTTCCTAGTGCCATGTTATGAACACTAGATGGCACAATAGTGGAAGGATTTCTCTGAACAGTGCTCGGCTCTTCTGAGAGAAGCTTATTTGCAGGCAGGTCTCGGATCAGTTCTCCAGTTCATATATTACTGCTCAGACATGAAAAGTAAAAATGGTCTTAGATCAGGACTCCTTTTTGAAAGCACGGTGACTATGGAAATCCTGATTTCATTTCAACATTTGCCCTTATATTCGAAGGTGCAAATCACATTATGAATGATTTTTAAATGATCATTTCAGCTGATTAAATCTATATAGTTATTATTATTATTATTCTTAGTAGTAGTAGTAGTAACTGTAAACACATATCATTTTAATCATATGAAATTTAACCATTTATCACTTTATCCCCAACATTTTGCGCTTTTTATTTTCACATTAAAGGTAGCGCTGGAATAAACATGAAGCAGGGTAAAAGCATATGGATTAAATCAGATTTTTAACTCTTCCATAATGTGCAGTCAACAGATCAACATCTCACATGCTCGAGGAAGCTGCGACTTGTAAAGTGCTTACAGTAACATGAGGATATTTTTAGAATGAGCACCAGTTATTCTTGCTGTGGTCTGGAATATTACAGATGCCAACAGAAACCTCGGGCTGGCTAGGTTACTAGGAGAGGAGCGGTTTGCCGTGGAACATTCGGAGACAAAAGGTTCGCGAACACAAAATTGGACCCTCACCTAAAGCCTCTGCAGCCACACCGCTGGAACAGGGCGAGTTTTTAAAAAAACTACCCCCCTATACAGCCCTTGAAGTCAATGCATTTCAGATTTATTCATACAGTATATTTATGCATGACTACCCCCTCCATCCCTCCCTCACTCCCTCCCTCTCCACACCCCATCCCATTACTGTAATCCATCACCCCGGCATCATCCGCCATGCAAGCAGCCCCCCGAGTTGCCATGGCAACCACCTCGGGCCTAGCGCTACGCAGCGCCGCTGCTATTGGCTGGGAGACTCCGGCAGTCTGAGTCTGTCTGGTGGATGTGGTAATTGGCTTGGAGTCTCCAATCACCCTCCAATACACACACTCACAAACACACACACACACACACAAGTGCATACAACACACACAAAGACACAAGAGTATGCGTGCACTTATACACCTCCACACCCAAACATACACACAAAGCTATGCATGCCCATACTAACACACACACACACACACACACAGTATACACACACTAAGATGCACAAGTACGCATGCACTCATACACCTCCATATATGAACATACACACACAAGGGTATGCCTGCCCTTATATGCACACACACATGCATGCAAAACACACACACACACACACACACACACAAAGACACGTGTACGCATGCACTCACACACACTAAGGCGTACATGCCGATACTAGAGCACACACACAGTCACACGCATGCATGCAATGCGCTCACACACCTTCACACCCAATAACACAAAGGTGCGAAAGCCCATACAAGCACACACACATACATGTACACACACATACATGCACCTAAATACATCTACATACTGACGCACACATGCAAACACACACACACACACACACACAGACACCCACATTTGCATGCACAAGTAATTGGGAGCACAGATAAATTGTTTCAAAACGTAAAGACTCTAGTAATTGCCTTTTTTGGTCACGAGGCTGTCTGTGTGTGTGTTTGTATGCTGTGCAGTGAGAGCTTGGCTGTGCTGGCGAACAGTGAAGGGGCCATGGGGATATTTAGGATGTTGTAGAGCGGTGCATTTAGGAGTTGAGGAATTTGGGATTTTCAGTATCTAGAGAGATGGAACCCAAGCTGAAGGCACAAAAACCAGAGGAACAGAATCACTGCACTGCGGCTCTCTCCAAAATCACCAAGGCTTTAGTTGTCTCCTGCGCAGCTGTGCAGCAAGACGGCCGCTGCAAAGTGACAAACATTTGCAGAATCGATGTTGCATTAGATTATCACCCTCCTCGCGTCAGTCCTCTCTCAGTCACTGGAATAGAAGCCAAACAACTTTTCCATCACACTCTCCGAATTAAACGCTTTACATTTACGAGTCACTCATTACCCTCACGTTAAAAAGAGTAAAGGGATATCGGGAGAACAGTTTGTCTTTGTTTAGAATTTGCTTATCAACAAAGAAGTAACCCTAATTATAATAGTTATCATTCTGTCTGTGTGATATCTCACCTTGCTGGGGTGTTTTTGCATCACATTCTCACATTGCTGAGACTCAATATCCATAAAATCGTATTTAAAACACTTTCCAGTTTTTAAAAAAAGAAAACAAGAAAGCGACAATGTTTTAAGGCTGGTACAGTGGCGCAGTAGTTAGTGCTGCCGCCTCACAGCGAGAACGTCCTGAGATCGATCCCCGAGTTGGCTGTGTGCTTTCCCTGTGTTGGCGTGGGGTTTCTCCGGGTGCCCCGGTTTGCTCCCACAGTCCAAAAGTATGCAGTTTAGGTTGATTAGTGACTCTAAACTGGCCACATAGGTGTACATATGTTAGTGTGTGTACCCTGTGGTGCGTTGGCGCCCGTCCAGGGTTGGTCCCCACCTTGCGCCCAAAGTTCCGCAATAGGCTCTGATCTGCTGTCAATGCATTTCCTGTCGCACACTTATGACGCTATGAAACTAAAACTCTGTTTTCCCCGTCCACACATAGTCACTGAAGCCAGAGTGTACAGAAATCTCCACTTTGGCCTGAGTTTTCAAAAATAGCAAGTTTCAGTGACTGAAACCTTTAATTACGTGTGGACGGCATCATGGCTGCCATGCGTTCTCAGCGTTCTTTTGACGCGTCCGCTGTACAAGTTGCAGTACCAGCAAAAATTGGGGTGGCAGTGTGTTCAAGTTTTGGTGCGTGACGTCAGCATCGTTGTTTGCTATCAACATGGCTGAACGGCTTCTTTTTTGCACCTTCATAACAATCAAATGCAAATAATTTGTATCTTCAACAGCTTTCTTCCCTCATGTCACAGCAAAACCAGCCGATGTCTTCCCGCAATTTTTCTACTTCTTCCTCTTCTTCTGTCACTATGCGACAGACTGGACGCTTTTATAGTGTACACTGCCCGCTGTTGGAATTCTCAAGATTGACAAAAAGTCACGTAGCGTTAAGTATATCGTGCCCCTTAGTCTCATTTGTGTTTGTTTGTTTGTTGGCGGTTTTTCCTCATAGAGATTTACAGGAAAGGAACCGGCTCACCCTCTCACGCTGGAAACACGACACAACGGCAAGGAAGAGAAAAAAAAAAGAGGGCTTGAAATAAAGATCACAGCACAACAATGGACAGGAGGAACAGAGCCGTCTCTCACACCTGCTCTCTGTGCTCACGTTCCCGACAGGGCCAGAGAAAACGAGACAAAAGAAGAGCGAATAACGTAAATAAAGCGGTTGACTACTGGAAATAATTTCTCCACTCCTTTTTTAATGTAAAAAAACAAGAAAAAACAAGATATTTTTAAAAGTCTGTGACACACACGCACACACGCACTTTGGAGTGTTTTCTATATTTTAGTTTGAAGAGAGAGCTGAGCAATTGTGGAACCGTTTTCTTTTTTTTTGTTTGTTTGTTTGTTTAAAGTCGTCTCTTTGGACACGATATGGTCAAAGGGCAAGTTACAACCAATATACAACTTCTACTGTACATCGACTCACTCATACACACATTACATCATTCAAGATAAGAATACAATCAGATCACGTAAATCCCTCCCGATCCGGCGGATTAAAGGCCAAAGAACTAAAACCTCCATTCATACTGACCACGGGCCCCGGTTAGGGAAGGCATCAGCCACAGAGCACCAACGGCTCAAGAGCGAAACCAAAACTCACCAACAGAGGCAAAAAATAAGAAAAACGTTTCCCTTTTCTTTACGTAACACGTTAAGCCGAGACCAGCGTAGGGCTCACACGTGGGTCTCTGTTAAGAGGATGAAATCTTTACATTCTGTGTGGATTTCGAGACTGCAGTATAAGCCTGAGGCATCACAAACATGCAAGATGTGTTCAGAAATTTTGGCTGCATTTTCATTGCTTTCGATCGCGAAAAAATAGATCGCGAAAGTGCCCTTCTTGAAACAGCGACACTCTGTCTGTGCAAAGTAGTCAAAAAGGTACTAAAAAGAGTGTAAAAGTACTTAAAAGGGGACCAAAAAAGTAACGTTAAAGCGATACGACCAAATATGGGGAAAAAAAATCAAAAACACTTTCGCTAAACATGAAACGTTTAACCCTCTACTCAAAAATATCTATCTGCCCTTGTAGCAAGGGACGATTTCTCGACAAGTTGAAACCGTGGTTTCGGAAATGATACAAAAATAGAAATGACACGAGGGATATTTCTGTTGCAGAAATGTGTGCAGAAATAGCTCGATTTTCACATTTTAATGCGTAAGAAGGTACATCACAAGGAGTCGTATGGCCTGTACGTTCCATTACGGAGAGAAACGCAGTCTATGTACATCGAGTTTCTCCCAACTTAAAGCTTGTGGGCTAAAACGAAAAAAAAAAAAGAGTCAGACAGTTCCTTCAGGTAGTCCACGGTGTGATGACGGTGATGATGGAGTACCGGCTACAAAACAATCGCCTCGGCAACGATGGAGCATGCAGGCGTTTCCAGTACTTCTTTTCTTCTTCTTTGTAGGTTGTGTTGTTTTTAATTCTTTTTCTTTAGAAGCACACGGAAAAATGATGGAGTCCCAGAACACAAGGGAGACTCACAGATAGGAAAGAGTGCGTTTCTAAAAAATAAGGAGATTTCATTTGTCCAAGAACGAGAAAAAAACGTAGACCAAAAAAGAAGAACAAACAAGCGCCGCCTCCTGTTTTTTCACAGTTCCACAGGAAGCCTCGCGTCACGCTTACAAACACACAAACGCAAAAATTTTTCCCCTCCCCGAAGGGTCACGAACACATTATTGCGAATTAAGTGTGCTTTCGTCGACTTTTTTCCCCCTCTTCATTCTTTAAAATTTCCAAACAATATTACAACATGCATCCAAAGTAAGAATATAAAAAAAGGAACGATCAAACAATTAACGCCTTGTATTTTTTAAAAAAGATATCGGGCGTTATTTCTTAATATACACCCTGGTGAACACACCTGGACGGAGAGAGAAAGAGAGAGAGAGAGAGAGAGAGAGAGAGAGAGAATATTTTACGGTGGCTTTCGAAGAAGAAAACAACTGGGGAGAGTTCTAAGTTTGTGAATGTACAGTGTAGGACTGGTAGAAAGTTCAATGTTTTCGCCGTTTTGTCGCAGAGAAATCTACCGCCCGATTGGAGCGGTTTGCACCTCAGATCTCCTTGAGCTTAAAGGGCTTACGCGTTCATACAGAAACGTCCAGTTTCCCAAGTTAAAGCGTTAGAGAGTTATAAAAAGGACGTCGTTCCGGGCGAACAAAAAACCCAGTCGAAGGTCTTCAGCCCTCAATCCTGGGAGCTTAGCTCATCCAATCAGCACGCGGACGTGTCGAATTCCAAAAAAAAAAAAGTGTGCGGTTGCACCTCAAAAGGAGCTGAATTATAGATGAAATTCATTTTTCTGCTGGAGCATTAACAAGCTCCTTCTATAATTACAGTCTGAAGAAGACTAAAATGCGGTCGCGTGGCTTGCTGGTGTGTCTGCCTCTCACAGTGAGCCGCAAACTTGCTTCATTTTTCCAGGCGGCACGACGGCCGGGGCGGGTAAAAAATTTAATCTTCTTGTTGTTTCTGCTGACCGAGAGTCGCAACATAAAACAGCAGGATGCTGTGGCATTTTTTGTTGGTCGGCAAGCCTGTGCTCGGAGGACCCTCCTCTGTGTTGAGTGGCCTCTTGAGCTGCGCGTTAATCACCTCTCCAGCCACGAGTGCGCCAAATAAACTCACCGAAGCTCGAGTCTGTAATCAAACAGAGGAATCTGGAGAAAATGGAGATCCAGGAGGAGCAAAATAAAAAAACCCAAGGGGCTTATAAACCGACTCAACCCCAGGGACTAAAGGAGGAATTGGAGAAAATGGAGGTCAGGAAAAACCAAAAGGACCAAAGAGGGAAGTGCATCCTCAAGGGGCAGACAAGGAGAAATCAGCAGAGAAAGAGATTTTTTGTTTGTTTGTTTGTTTGTGTTGTACTGGGTTGAGAAGGGGTGGGAGTCTCTTTGGATGTGCCACGTCAGTGCTGCGATGAGCTCACGGAGGCAGAGGCCGGCTGGGAGCGCAACCGGACGGATGTTAGGTCAGATTAGGTGAGCGTGATGTAGGCAGACGCTTTCTCCTTAAGCTGCCGCAGACAGAGGTGACAACTCCAGCTCCCTGCGGAAGAAACGGCTTTCAGTACTTCAGATTTCACTTTATATTTAGGTTTATGGCGTTTAGTGGATGTTCCTGCTCAGCGACCCAACGATGGTAGTGTTGGATTTAAACCCACGACCTCTTGGTCCAAAAACAAGTATCATCACCCCACTATACCGTCCCTCCAGGATTTCACAATGTTGCGATCGCAGCTATTAACGCAAATTCAGCCAATACACCGCGAATTCATTACTACCCTGCAATTTTGACCAATTACCGCAACTTTCCCACAATTTTTGACCAATTACTGTCGTTTCCCGCAAAACGTTAAGCCCTACGTCAGCAAACTCACTTCCTTGTTACGTTTAGAAGATGCAGAAATGTGATAAAAATGCCTCACATTTACCTTCAAAAATTACTAAATGATTAAGGGCCTGTGTCCACCAAACACATTTTTTTGCACGAGCAGCGCCTATTTCGCTCAGAGCGCTAAGCGCCTTCAGTGGAAAAAAAACGCCAGTGTAGATGATTTTTTACTGCAGCGCTCAGATCGCTTCAAGTTGAAATTCGTTCAACTTTTAGAACAGCGCTGGGCTCGTCAATGTCACTTCTCTCTTGCTAGCCAATCAAAATCGAGGAAGGGGCGGGACATATAAATCGGTGGTACTCTGCCAGCTGTTTACTTGCACAGTTTATCTCATGCACCCAATCTCTACGTCTCGAAGACATGTGAGTATTCAGTTCAATTGCTGCCGCTAAAGGCAAGATGCGATTTGTCGGCTAAACTACTGATCTCAAAGCAACATCTTACAATGTTTACATGAAATAGGAACGACCGCGAAATTGCCTGATGGCGCTTTTTCGTAATTTAGCAATAAAAAGTGCTGAGGAACGTGCCGCAAAAGCGCCCTGGAAGTGAGGTTTTGAGCTCACCGCAAAAAATGTGCTTGGTGGACACGGCCCTAATGGTTAATAAAAATAATAGTGGTTTTGTTCCCTTCATTTTAACTGTTAAAGAATCATTCTAAAGGGGGACAAAATCACATTTTTTCACGCAACTTTGACTTGCTCTCGCTACTTTATTCCAACACCACGCCCAAAAACGCAACAACTTTTATCACAATGCCTCATGGTAGAACACACGTCCCAGGTTCAAATCCAGTTCTATCAAACGAATATCTCTGAGCCCTTGAGCAAGACCTTAACCCCGATTTGCTCCTAGGAGACTGTCTCTGTAATTAGGAAACGGAGAAGAACATCTGCTAAATGCCATAAACGTAAATGTAAAAGGTCTTTGGCCCCACAACTTGACTGGTCCTATAATGTGAGAATCTGAGATTTCAGAAAAAGAGATTTTACTGTACGTACAAACACATTCACACATGAAGTTGTCATATGGATTGATCTTAATTTGCGTACCCTCTGGAGGTTCCGCCATAGGGGGGCTTAGACAGTACATGTGGTACCCTCGGTCACAATCGTCGCAGAATAAAAGTTGATCCTGCAGCCAAAGATTTGTACAGAAAATTGTTAATATGTATCTCCTGTAAACACCTAACACATTAACAAGACATTGCAAAAAGGCGTAGGCTGTTAGAAAGTCAGAAGGTTGGTACTAATGAGAGCTTGAGTCAACGCAACTGGACTTCTTTTAGGTACTTGAAGCCTTTTCACCTCTCATCCAAACAGATTCTCCACTTCCAGAAGGCAAAGTTCACACCTGTGTTCAGGTAGTGTTGTAGTACTTGAGTCCGAGACCACAAGTCTCGGTCTTGTCTCTGAATCGGCCATTTTTGTCCTCGGTCTTGTCAAGAACTCGGGATTTTATTTCGAGACCAGTCAAGACCACAACTCTGAGAATATTGCTATAAAAACTCTTTGAGACTGACGCAGGCATTTGGTCCAGTCTCGGTCTCGACTTGGTCTCGGCCCTTCAAAGTCTTGGTCTTGTCTCGGTTTAGGTGGTCTTGACCCCAACTCTATGTTCAGGTGAGAGCAATAACTTGCGCCTTGAGCTACACCTTACCTCGTGTGACCATCACGACCTGCTGGATGGCACAATGAGCCGATGACCACTTTTAAGGTGAAATGAGTGGTGAAATGTCTCCAAGAACCTAAAATTGCTTTTCAGCTTTTTGGCTAAGATCAAGTGTAGTATCTGTTTTTATCAGTGCTGCATTTTGCAGTCGACTTCTTTGCTGGAGGACTTTTATCCGTTGGTGTTTTTAGTCTGACTGGTACAAAAAGACATTTCTGGGGCAGTGATAACGTAACAGTTAGGGAGTTGCCCCCTGTGATCGGAGGGTCCAAGGTTCAAATCCCGGAGTGGTAAAGGTATCACCGAGGTACCCCTGAGCAATGTACCATCCCCAAGTTACTGCTCCCTCTGCACTGGCTGGGTCAGAGCTAAAAATGAACTAAGAATGTCAGTCTCACAGCTGCAACCCCCATGCGAACGAATCTTCGTTATTGTTTTTCTCCCAGGGAGCGAATGCAGAAAAAGCTTGGGAAGCACTGCTTCAATAAATTACGAAAGAAATCTAGTTGCCTTCAGTTCATGCTCTCAAGACTACCACGTCCTGGACGACTGAGAACCTACACAGACATACGAGATCGGTACTAACGTCGTTCTCCGAGGTGCCGCACAAGCTGCAGGACTTGCACTCAATGCACTGCCAGCGGTACGTCCTCACTGCCGCTGTCATGTTGACCGTGAACTGCAGGCAGGAGGGGTGGCCTGGAAGCACAAAATAATTAACAGGGAAATTAGATTCTGATTCTGGTAGTTTTGAGAGCATGAAGTATTCCTGTCCTCAGACCTAGGGGCAGTTGGTAGCGTAACGGTTAGGGCGTTCGCCCCGTGATTGGTAGGTCACCAGTTCGAATCCCAGACCCCACAGCACAGCACACAGTACATCACAACAAAAAGTGACCCATCCGTGAAGGAGCAGTGGGCAGCTGACATGGGCAGCACCCAGAGAGCGGTGCTTGGGGACGGTACCTTGCTCATGAGTACCTCAGTGGCACCTTTACCGGTTCAAAATTTTGAACCGGCGACCTTCCGATCATGGGGTAAAAGACCTGACCGTTACGCTACTAGCCCCTAGTAGGCTTGAGCACAGGAGTACCTTACGTGTGGGTTCAGGAATCCGGTATGTGTGAGTACAAGACTGTATGGGAGTACACAAACATGTGAGTACGAGAGTACGGAACACACCTGACCGGCCGCAGTCTGCACACGAGATAAGGTCCTCGGGGCAGCCGGTCTTCTTGGAGCCTCCGAGGCAGAAGTCACAGTAGCCGTTGGGGATGACAGAGCCATCTGCTGCTTTTTTGGCTGAAATGGGAAAGAGAAATGAAGAGAAAGAGGAGTTTTAAGCAGCATTAGGATCAGCAACAAAGTTATAGATATCAGCATCATGGATGGATGGAAAAATGGAACAAGAGGACAAATGAAAACAAGGAAGCATGAATGAAAGGAAAGAAAAGCAAGATAATGACAGAAAAGGAAAAGAAATAAGAATAGAGGAAAGCAGAGGAGAGGATGAGTTTCATATCGGCTCATCTCCGAACGTTAGCTTTCATTTCCTCTTTCAGGCCTTGGCGACGCCTGCCACTCTCCCCGCGGCCCGGGCAGTGAAGGAGGAAGAGGAGGAGGAGGAGGCCAGGGGTAAGGGACGGTGCTCGTCTCCGCTCGGACGCCCCGGGCTCTGTTAAATATTGTCACAGGAACAGAGGGAGGGCCGGGAGCGTAGAGACAGGTGCGCCACAGGAGGCCGTCGCGTTATATCATTAGTGAGGGAGAAGGGACGGCCGGCAGCTTGGAGAACCCCGGCGTTCACGCCTCGCCGCCTCCGGCTCTCAGAGGGGGGAATTAAAGAGCGACGCGGCAACGGCTCGAGAAAGGTAAATACGAGCCCGGAAGCAGTGTTTAGGTGCATTAATAGATTTTTAAAAAAGGCATCGAGCTTCTCGAGAGGACGTTACACAAGATCGTGGCATTGGGAGTAATCAGGGCTACAGGATGATTTTGAGAGCTCGGGTCCTCTCCAGCGAGGTCATTAATCCACTCCCCTCTCTAGAGATTCTATCAGTGGGGGATGGGTGTGTGTGTGTGTGTGTGTGTGTATTTGGAAGGGGGGGGGCTTTTGTGGAGTTTCTTTTTTTTATTCCATGGGGCCGTTCTGCTCTCTAATCCCCAGAGAGAAAAAGCCTCTGATCAGCATGAGAGGAAGAGAGGTCTGGTCTGTGCAGTATTAGAAAGCCAAATTGTACACTGACAACACAGAGCTGTGCCTGTAATAATAACAATAACTCCATATTACAACACTATAGGGGCGGGCGATACATCAAATTTACTCGATGTATCGCAGCTTGTTCCATGCGCGATGTAGTAAATGACTATATTGTGAATTTTGAGTACAAATGCTCACATTAATGTTAAACAGACAGCATGTTTCACAATTTGCTTCTCTGCTCTCTCAAAGCAGAGCGTTCACTCCTCCTCCCATCCAGAAAACTCTGTTGTTATGTGTGTGTAGAAGGCATGTGTGTGTGTGTGTTTGTTTTCGCTAATGTGGAGCTCCGGTATGTGGATAAATGCTAAACCCCGCCCCAGACCGACGATCGTCAGTCTTCATTTTCACCGGAGAAAAACAAACACACGCGCGAGCCTTTTACACGCACGTAGCAACACGTTAGGAGAGTTTTCTCAACATGTCCCAGAGCTGCACATTAGGGTAGCAGGCGGGCGCCAGTCCTCGGATGTTTGTAAGGGACATTAAGTACAGCTAGCTAGCCGGTCGATCTACTGTTGTAGAGCAGAATAGTTGCAGGGTAAGTATGTTTCATTAAGTTCTTTGCTTTAGCGGCGTCTTCGCACAGCCTAGGAACAATCAATGTACATTTCACTCCAAGTTGTACTTGTCTAACTATGTATGTGACTAATACAGAATCTTGAATCTTGAAACGTTTTAAAGGACATACAGTACTGTGCAAAAGTTTTAGGCAGGTGTGAAAAAATGCTGTAAACAAAGAATGCTTTTAGAAATATAAATAATGATTGTTTATTTTTATCAGTTTACAAAATGCAAAGTGAGCGAACAAAAGAGAAATCTAAATCCAATCAATATTTGGTGTTACTACCTTTTGCCTTCAAACCAGCATCAATTCTTATAGGTACACTTGCACAAAGTCAGGGATTTTGTAGGATTTTAGTCATTATATTATTTTGTAGGATTATAGGATTATAGATCTGTGGTTTTCTAAGATGTTTGGAAACAACCTAACAGCCGAGTTCCTTCAAAACTGTGTGCAAGTGTACCTAGAAGAATTGATGCTGTTTTGAAGGCAAAGGCTGGTCACACCAAATATTGATTTGATTTGATTTCTTTGTTCATTCACTGCATTTTGTTGATGAAAATAACGATTAACACTTCCATTTTGAAAAAGCATTTGTTTACAGCATTTTTTTCACACCTTGCCTAAAAACTTTTGCACAGTACTGTATTTGTTTTCATTTAATTTAGACTTCACTGAATTTTTTCCTCATTTGCATTTTACATTTTTCTTCATCCAAGACTCTTTCCTCCATTTTGCTGTTCTCATTTTATTTCGTAGAACCAGAGAATGTAACGACCCAAGTGTGCTGGTGCTGTCCGTGGTCCTGAAGCTGCTTTATTCTGTCTTTCTACACAGGAATTTAAGGAAATCTACATTTACATTAGTTATCAGAGTTTCCTAGAATCTATAGAACTGTTTATACCATAGAAAGACATGCCAAGGACAGTTTTCTTTCACTGATAACTCGAGTGTTTGGGTTTTAGTATAGAAATGAATTCTCCTATTATTAATTAGGTCGGGAAAGATATGAAGAATTTGAAAAACATGTTCATAGAAGGTTATTTGCCCTCTTCAAGGCAAAACAACAAAATCACTAAAAGAGGCACAAAGGGCTCAGGATTAGGATAGAAGGTGTTGCTGCTGCTGCTGCAAAAAACCCGAAAATAACTCTCCTTCTCTGAGTGCAGGTAGGCAGGGATGAGGGATGAAGGTTGGGAGGATGAGGTACGCATGCAGACGACAGTAAATAAGGAAGCCGGCAAATCTCTGTGGTATTCACACAGAGAGCGCAGCTTCTAATCTCTATAATTAGTTTGGGAGTGATGAGCATCTTCCTGAACTACTGTACACCTATATGCTGGGTTTGTTAATCTAAAAAATGGTCTCCCTCTATCGTTATTTCCTGTTCTCAATCATTTATTCGTTTTACCAACACACAAGCTATAACAGAGCGGGTGATCCACCTTAAAAAAGCCATAGCAACAACATTAAAAGGGAGCCGAACCGACGCGACGAAATTGAAACAAAGAAATGTGTGCTGAACAGAACAACAGGAGGGTCGAATAAACATTATTGGAAGTCATCGGAATGAGACGGCTCGCACGAGAGACTCCCCAGAATACTAGAAGCCCAAATAAACGCTTTCAAAGGAACGCGCCTCTTTCCCGAACGACCAACGTGTCGCCTTTTGATGGAGTGACAGAAATAATGGCGGCGCGGTGGAAAAATCTGTTCTTTGTCCTGTCTTTATTTCGCCCCAGAACACAGCCCGCTGAAGAATCCTCGCCGAGCTGGGCGGAGCGACAAAGACGCGGCACATTCACAAACACAATACATTCTCTCTTTTCTGGCCACCACACACTAACCAAACGCGCAAAGCATTGGCTGGCTTTTTCGCCTTTTGTCTGTCTTTTTTCATGCATAGACTGAGACTGAACGATATCAGTCACCAACCTAATATCACGATTAACTGAACTTGATTATGATTATGATGATTATTTTGTTTTGAGAGTTTTTGCTCTCATATTTCCAGACCAGAAGGTGGAATACTGACAGAAAGAGGAAAAAAAATCTGAAACAGAAATTTTATAAAAGTAACTAAAAATAACTGACATTATTACGTCAATTAGAGATTATGAATGTCAGTTTTGATTAATTTTCAATTCCTTGTCCAGCCATTTTTTAAAAGGAATTTTTTAATAATCAAAATCGCTATGGGAAAGATTACGTCAGTTCTGAATATCGGTTGTGCCCTAACACAGACACACACACGTATACGTACACACACACACACACACAAAACGCATACATGCGCGACGACACACTGCCTTGGACAATGATTCAGCAGTTCCTGTCATACGTTAGCGTATGGCGTGAAGCGTGAGGGGGTTTCAACCTGCCCGCTGGAATGGAAACAAGGAGGGGGGGAAAAAGGACAATATAACTGCCTGTAGCTGTGTTTAAAGTCTGTAATCCACAGGCATTGTAGGCATCCTTTTAAAAAAAGAAAAAGAGAGAGAGAGAGAGAGAGAGAGAAAAGGAGGCAGAGGGAATAACAGGCAGATTCCATGCGTTTCTGTAGTGGGTGATACACCTCCTTCCCATTCCTCCATCCCTCCCCCTTTCCCAGTGCAGCACTCGTCCAATTATGGGGAGAATACAGGCAGAACAGCACACTTCACAGCTTTCAAGTGTGTCTGCAAGCCCATGGGAATGAAAAGATAGAGACAGAGAGAGAGGCACCCTCAAATACCTCCCTCCCTCCCTCCCTCCGTCCCTCTCCCCTCTCATCTCCCAACTGTCTGTCTGTCTCTCAGCAGTTCTCTTTCTCTCTCCATTTCTCTCCATGATTGCGGTGAGGAACAGATTCGGGTTGGGCCGGGCTCGTCTCGTCTCTGGCCGATCGATGTGGTAGCCACAGCCTTATTGAATTAGCACTTACACAGGAATTACCCGCAGCCACCTGTAGTCCGAAACCACCACCCACTTCTGCTATATAGCCAATATAAACACTCCTACGGTCGCGCTGTGGCCATAAACCCACAAGCAAGCCAACAAAGACCAAGCGTAGCGTCGTGGTTCGCCGCCAGAGCCACAATCTGATGGTGCATAATGAGGTAGAGTGAAAGACTTTACTGGAGTGGACGCGTCCTGAACGTGGACGACAAAATCAATAGATCCATAACATCTGGATGGATGGTTAAAACAGCATCATATATATTTCGCTGACTTGTGGCAATCTCCTTCCCGTCTGTTTTTTATATAAGCAGGAGGTCTTGAGACTGTCATTTCTGAATGAAAATGGAAATTTGAATGTTGTGGGGGTCGATAGTCATTAAAAAGACATGGAACATAATTTTCTGACAAAACTAGTTAACAAAAAGTCTTTTTAGCAAGGTAATAGATGGCTATTTTGATGCTCTGGGATCTCCAATGCTCTCTTTGTGCACAACTTTGTACATAATTGTCTACATTTTGTAAATTTGAGACATTGATCCACATATTAAATAGTTAATAATAGGGTTATAATAAGGTTAAATAATAAGGTTTTGTTTATGTTTACAGACTGTACAGTATTGTCCCTCCAAACTGCTGCTGATCTGGCATACATTTAATGCCGGACGAACAAAATTGTAATCCTCTTCTCTTGACTGCTGCTACAATATTTGCTACAATATTTACAAAATTTTTGCACTGCTGCTACATATTTGCACAACTATTGAACAGTGAACATTGCTGTACATATCACTGATTGCTTTTTCTAACTGACTATGTGCACAAATTATTGAAATATTGTACAGACTCTAGTTTGCAGTGGTCCCCAAATGGTGATACATCTGGCCCCTTATGTCACATTGGTAACAAACGTAAACAGACACATGTGCTCCCTATGGTCATCTGTGATCATGCCATCTCCACGTCAGTGGGTTGACACCTCCACTAGTCATTAAGAGTCAGTGAAATCGTAACAATAACAGTTGCGATAACAGACTTTGAACTTACCGGACATTACATTCATTCCAATGTAGGAGATATTATTTCTGAGTAATTTCGTGCACAAAAACTGAAATAATTCCATAAAAAGGCAGCAATCAAAAATTTTATTCTGTATCCAGATGGATTCCAAATGAATAAAGAAGTATTTCCGCCTAACACTACGGCTGTCTCTGCATAATAACAACTCTGCAAGCCAATAAAACAGTGAGTTTGGTCTTGAGGTTTTGGTCTTTGGTTTGCTGAGTTTAACATATGATGTGATCAGTGTGGATAACTGCTTCCAGTGTAGTGATTTCCTCATTATAGATATGTAAGAGAGAGATAATTAATAAACATCTTTAATGTTGCTTAAGCTTTGCATCTTCCACTTATTTGTCATATTTGTGGTGTAAAACACGCATTGGTTTTGTCTCGCTCTCGTCTCGGTCTTGGCCCTTCAGAGCCTTGGTCTTGTCTCGGCCTCAACACACTCTGGTCTTGGTCTGGTCTCCGTCTCAGTTTAGATAACACACGGGTATCTTTTATAACCTTCAACAGTCAGGAGTTCAACCTGGCATTTCATTTGAAGAATAAATCCATTTTCAATCTAACTGCACCCCCACCGAGCTGAGATCCAGACTGCAGGGGCAAATCATGGAAACAAAACATGGAATCAAAACAGCAAACGTTCACTAACTAAAACGTTCCCTAGTTGTTCTCCCATCCAAGCACTCACCAACAAAATCTGCTCAGCTTCAGAAGGATTACCACCAACTCTGAAAATGTATTATGGCTGCTGATTGCTTGCAAAAACTAAGTCAAATGAGATCATGTTCCAGAGAGGAAGAACATGTCACTTTTCAATAGTCAGAGCGGAGGTAAAACTTTTGACTGGCAGCGTGGAGTGTAAAGTACAGGGACAGCAGAACATGACCTGTGAAGAACAGGCAAGCGGCGAGTGAGTCAGAGGGGGAAAAAGTAGAGAGAAAGACATTTATATCCGTCACCAGCTTGTCATCGAAACCGAGCGCTGCTGATACGTGGCGAAAGAAAACCTCCCACATACGTATGTGCGTATGTGTGTGTGTATAGAGCATATTGGCATTGAAACAGGGCAGCCATTGCAACACATTAGCAGATGCAGCCGTGCAGATTAACATCAGCATCAAAATGCATCCAAGCTCTCTCTCTCTCTCTATCTCTCAAATGCACACACACTCAAACACACACACACACACAAACCGCTAGCATGATCACAGATTTATTGCCTGGGTATTTTTGCATAATAACTTTTTTCTGGATTGCTGCATTCTCGGCTTTTTAATGTGACAAATGAGAGACACTCCGTCCCGATTTCTGCTTCTTGTATCCTGGATATTTGCACACTACATACGCAGATACACACACAGGCACACAAACAAACAAATGTGTTAAAGACGTTTTCTTTTTGAGCAAACTGCACACACTAACATACATATTTCCATCCACACATAAACCTTAATAGTAGTAAAACCCTGCTTATTCTCTTTTCATATTACTTGCTGTATATAATTCTGTATTACAATAAACACAACAAAAATCATGCGCAAAGGCACAATGCACTGTACATATATAATTTTTACATGGTTTATAATCGTATGAATATAATATATATATATTTTTACAGTTTTTTAAACCATAATATGCATATGTACAATTGCTGTTAATAGTACAAATCTTTATTTAGGAACATATTTGTCTAAATATATTTGTATATATTATTGTAAGAATTCCTTCACTGAATCTATTGTTAATTACTAAAATTCTATTGTAATTTTCACAGTTTTATGAATGTTCAAATACAGACTCTTGAATCTTGAACAATGCAAAAATGTGCGACAGCAGGTTGGACTGCACGTCACCTTAAACCCAATGTCATTGCACACGGGTGAGGATGGCCAGCTTTTGGTGCATAATAAAAAATGATCTATGGCAGTGGTGCAATCAGTTTAAAAACACTCGCACTCACAGAAGCAGTAAAAACACCTCCACTTCATTACACATTCAGACAAACGTACCAACGTTTCGGAAAACAAAAACTCATCAAGACACACGACAACATGTGGCGCCGTTCTCCGCCGTCACCTGCATCTGTCAAGTATCAAGAGTCGGGATCAATTTAGAACCAAACTCATCTGGGCGTAGACCACCACAATGAGGGAAAAAAAACTGACAAACGTAACGAAGATTGAAGGAAGACGGAATCTGCGCTATATTTTAGTGGTCATGGTAATGCGCCTAAAGCTAGGTGCTGCGGAAACCTAATCCTGTTTATGATTTCCTGTTACACAGCACACTTTAGATGTGGCTGTTGACTCAAAACAGCACTTTTACCAAAAGTCTCTCTCTCTCTCTCTCCCCTAAAATCCTGGCAGTGTTGAAGACAAGTTATAAATATATACTGCTGAGATTTATAAGGCGTAAGCCATGTTCTCCTTTTCGGCAGCCTCCAAATCTTTGTAGGATTGGATTTTGGGAATTGATAGAATATTTACAAAACGAAAAGCAGAAAGCATGTAAAACTACTGCAATTTAGAAGGGATAGCCACACTTTTTTGCAACACATCAAAAAATGCAATTTCTACTGCATTCATTCTGAAATATCACAGTCTCCAAAACCCAAGCCTATCTCAATACAATAGAGTTCTGTCACAGAACAATGTGTGAGTATGAGTCTGCATGAAGAAAGACAGACAGAAAGAGACATAGACAGAGGGAGAGAGAGAAAGATAGAGAATGTGTGTGTATGTGTGTGTGTGTGTGTGTGTCAGGATGGGGGCTGGTAAGGTTAGCCTGATATAGCTCAAATTACTTTCAGAATCCAATCCCAGTCCAGCAACCCCCAGCCCTCCGTCTTGTTCTTAATACGGAATAGCAAATGAGCTAGACTGCAATATCGCTCGGCACACTCGCCCCCCCTCGTCTAGCCTCATATATATGGAAAATCATAAAGGGAATTCGCTTACTCTCTCTCTGTTTCTCTCTCTCTTTCTCTTTCTCTCCCAATCTCTGTCAAGCCATGCACTCACACTCACACTTCTCAAAGCTCTGGCAACTCTGAAACTCCTCTTCCCTCCCTTTGCCTCTTTCCAGTCTCGACTCGACGTACACATATAACAACGTCTCCTTTATAGCCCAAGTTCTGGCTGGCCGGTCGCCATGGCAACACCATCGCTAGGCAACGGCCCGCTGCTCTTCTTCCCGCTTTGTTGGATGCGGGAGAGAGTTGCAGGTAGCGGCAGAGCGAGAGGGGCCGGAGCCGGAGTCGGAGCCGGGGCCGGGGCCGGGGCCGGTGGCCTGTTCATGTTCCACACGTTTCTAGGAAAATCGGAAGTATGTAGGAAGGCTAAAAAAAAGTTGCTCGTCGTTTACACGAGGAAGTGAGAAAGTGAGAAGATGCTGAAGGAACGGCAATGACTCCATGTACAGTCACTACATAGCTGAGTTAGAGCATAACTACACTTACTCGAAGCACAGAAAAAATCTAGGAATTCTTCTTTAAGGCTGCAGCTCATGCTAGACATGCTCTGTACACAGAAGGGCTGGCTGATACGAGCTCAAATTGACATCACGACTAACTGAACATTTTACCTTGATTAAGATTAATGAACGATTATTTGGGTTTTTTTTTAGTTTTTTGTCCTCATAGTTCACTGACAAAGCTTGTATTGTGAATAAGATCGATTATTAGGCTGAATCCCATTTCACTCCTTGGCCCTACCCCTCTGTTTTGCGCATTCATCTATAGGGGTAGGGTGTCCCATTTCTCATTTAGACCGAGGGGGAAGGGCTAGCTACCCCTTTAGACAGAGATTTTTCAGTGGCTCACTCCAAACAGAGAGGTAGGTAATGTTTCCCAGACTGCCATGCAAAAACTTTCAGCAACATGACTGCGGAACGGAAAGAGACATACTGTACAAATGTACATAATTTCTGCATTAATAAAGTGTTTTTAGTGTTTTGAAACAGTGGAAGGTCTATACTGTACTGTTGTGAATACATTTGGCTGAAAAACTTACCCTTTCCATCCTATAAACGTGACTTTCATGAGGTGAGGAATTCAATTCCAGCAGAATGTTAAAAGTTTCTGTTTTGACCGCTCTACTTCAGTATTTACGGTAAATCCACTGGTTGACTAGCGTGAAGATATTTCTCCGGAATCCATCTTCGTCTCCTAAGTTCAGTTAACCTAACGCAGGTAGGCTATCCGTGTGGCTGTGAATGCAGCGTAGGCTACCGTAAATGCAAACATAGCCGCGACCGCACCAAGCGTCTGTGAGTGCTACGTCAATAGTCAACTTCAAAGGCAGATTTCTCCGTTTCTCACTTGGCGTGACAGGAGAAACCCGGCTCCTTTGAATGTTGATATCTCAGTCATATGTCGTCCGATTCATTCGATATAGGTATTGTTTTGAAGATTGATTTATGCCTTTTCATGAAAACATAATAACTCAATTTTGAAAATTTGCGACAAGCGACTGGTTTTGCCATGGAGGGTTACATATAATAGTGCATAACTTTGATTATGTGATTTTAAAATAACTGAAGAAAACACACTGGAGAAAGTATTAACAGAATTCTTTAAAAAAACAATAATCTAAGTAATCATCATGGGCAAGTTTACATTGATTAGGGGTTCGAAATATCAGTTTTGATTCATTTTTGATTAATTGCCCAGCCATAGTACACAAGTTGTAAGCATGAAGGGTGCTAGAAGATGTGGGCTCTAAGACAGAATACTTGGCATTTGCAAATTAATAAACATAAACATACAGTAAATAATTACAGGGGTGGCACGATGGCTGTCGCCTCACATCAAGAAAGTCCTGGGTTCGATTCCCGTTATAGGCTCCGGCCCCTCCGCGACCAAAGTTGGGATTAAGCAATTTAGATAATGAATGAACGAATAAATAAATTATTAACCTGTTAAGCCCTGAGACTGTTTTACAGAGTTTTGCTATAAAAAAGATACCCAAAATAAAATGTGCATATCTCAGCAACCACAATGTCTATTTTTATGCTTTTGGTATCATTATAAAAATCATATGATATACGGTCATTTCTTCCACATAGACCTACAGTGTTTTTGTTCTTTGTTTATTTATGTGTTTGGTGTTGGAATTGTGTTATGTTTAGGTGGAATTTGTTACAGATTTTTACAGGAGATTCTATCGGTGATGTTGATGTGACGCATGTATATGTTTGTTTACTATTTAAAGCCTTCCCGTTCTGCCCCCCGGTACCGGTGCTTGGTCCCCAGAATATCTTAAGGCACCCCCTCTTATGGAGCCCCTGGTTAGAATAAGATACAGTATAGGAAATGACGAAATCAGAATTATTATTTTAGGTGTGAAAGGCAAAGTAGGAAACAAATCAGCAGTGACTGGGTGAGTAGTAAGGGCATAAAGGTGTAAAGGTATCATTAGAGCAGCCGAAAAAGAAGACATAAAAGACACACAAGCTGAATTCACTAGATGTCAATTTCGATTGACATTTACATCATTTAGTAATGGTTCTTATCCAGAGTGACTTCCATTCCCTAATTTTAAGGACAGCTTCCCTGAGGGCAGCTTGGGGTTAGGGTCTTGCTCAGGGACCCAATGATGGTAGTGCTGAAGGTAGGATTCAAACCTACAACCTCTTGGTCCAGAGACGAGAGTTTGTCGCTTGCAGACATCTTTAGATGATTTGTTGTATTTGTTGTTTTAAAAGTCACCAATAATCTCACATTTTTTTAAGCTTAACTACTAGAAAGCGACAATATGTCAGGCGTTTATTCATTCCCTAAGGAGAGATGCGAATGGGACGACAAAAAATCACTGCATGCAAATCACAGATGAGCAACGAATCTAAAGATGTGTATAGATTAGTTTTAGATCATACTGAATTTGCTTGATGTTCTCTGTTATTACTGGTTTCTACTTGAATTTTACTATATCATATAATATGGGAGCTCTAGTAAGCCTGAATATTATCATTTCTTTCCATTTCAAAGAGCAACATAAAATCATGAGTAGGAGCCAAAAGTGACTACTCTAGTAACTGGAGACATCAGACGGCCAAACAGTAAAAATTTACCGACTCCCGTCCTTTGGATCTGTTACTTTACCAAAATGTCTTACACAGAATATTTTTGTTTTCATGTTGCAATGTCCATTGTCTCATTCTCCCACAGGAAATGAAAGTAAGCCTATCGCTTTGTCTCGTCTCGTGTGATTGCAGGGTTAGGAGTAGCACGATTACACACCCATTTGTTTATAGATAAAAGCATCAAATATTTGAAAGATTTGTACAGTCCAGATTCAACCAGGGAAAACCAAGCAAACATAACAACTAACTGGAGCATTTGTAACTATAGTAGTAACTCATCCTTTCTTCATTACATAGCATTTTTGAACAGATATCATATTTGCACATTTACAGGTTTTGATGTTTATTTCTAGGGATATATGATTTCGAATACGTGTACTAGTTTTGCTTCAACTTCTTTATTCATTAAATCTTTGCTGTTTTTATTTTTAAATGTTTACTTGCAGAATCCCAGGTGTGATCCAGGGTTTTATTTCACTACATGTACTTTATTTGTTGACAAAAAAAAGAATCTTGAATTTTGGGCGTAAGTAAGAAAAGTAAGTATATCAGAATTACCTCAAATATCTTATCTGAATGAATTTTAACATTTATTACATTTGTTAGGGAAGCTATGTTATCAATATCTAATGTTACTTTTAAGGTAATTTGCTTAAATATCATCTGCCAAAGTCACTACAAAAGCATTAATGACTTTATCATGTTTCCATATTGGAATTTCAGCTTTTGTCATGCTCACTATTTACCAAATGTGAATGTTACTTATTTTATTTATATACTACTATTGTGTCATACTTTCGTGTATCATTACCATATGCAATATTTCTATGTGCTCTTATCATTTATTGTTTGTTCTAACAAGTTGTCATTTCTCTATCATATTCTGTCATTCGTTCTAGCTTATGTTCAGTCAGTGTGTGTAAGTTTGTAAGTTTGTTTCTATAAACCAACAGTAAATTCCTTGTATGCTCAGACATATTGGCCAGTAAAGCTGATTCTGAATAGCTTCCTAATGAACTTACAATATTAGCTAATCTACTATTGCAGGATGAAAATAATGTAAGCACTGGGCAATGCAGCCGACAAAACTCAACATTTTACGTATAAGTTTGTGCGTCACAGTGAAGTCCAATAAGTGAGATTGCATCTTTGATCTATTGCATCATTCACGAAGCACCGGCTAAAAATGTTATTCTCATAACCATTTTTCTTAAATTTAGAAGCATTTTTCCGCATCATAAACAGCATTTTTAAATAACATTCTGCCCACTCAAAAAAAACGCTTCTGCGTGAATATCTTACGGCCGAGTTCTTTGTTCTTGCGTCCCTTCGAGTGTGTCCTTACAAGACGACTTGACAAGAATGTTCTTACGGGGAACACAGAACGGTTGTTGCTGTTCTTGACGCCTTTAGACTTTCCCCCATTAAAGCGAGGCTGGTGTTCTGCGTGTGATTATTCACAGTGGGCCTCAGGCTGCCTCACACACATATTACACCAGCTTTGATGTGTCTTGCTCGCTTTTTGTGTATATTTATGATAATTGTGAACTGTCGCCTAGGCGATACACTCAGACGCTGCGGTTCAACATCTCAGACCAGGTTTGCTGCAGTGTCATTACAGTATGAAAAATGGCTGTTAATGTTCAGTTATTTCCCTACAGTATTTTACTGTAATTTTATAACACAAGAAAATACTGTACTTTTTAAATAAAAGGCTGTAAATCTACGGCAAAAATGAGCTTCTTCACTTGTTGATATTTAAAGTAATTTTTTATAGCGTTATGCAGTGTTGCTTTCAACAAATTTTTGGTAGGGTGTTTGCCTTGTGATTGTAAGGTACCACTGAGGTACTCATGAGCAAGGTACCGTCCCCAAGCACTGCTTCCTGGACGCTGACCATGTCAGCTGCCCACTGCTCCTTCACGGACAGGGACAAATGCAGTGGTCACATTTGGTTGTGGTGCAGTGTGCTGTGGTGTGTTCACGATGACAAATAATCTTTCGGATGCAAAACTTCTACATGTTTACACGCTTGAATGAAAAAAACAAAAAATTACATCTTTCAACCTGTCACTAAGCATGGTATAGTGATTCAGAACACTTCAGAATGTTCTAGGTGTACGGTGTTATTGTACAGTCTAACTAAAACTATTAGCACAATTTTTAAAATAATTGAAATAACTGTTATGGCCAAGATGACATCAATAAGAAGTTCAGAATGATGGTTTCAATTAATTTTAAATTAACTGCCCAACACTAGGCTGAAATATATAGACTTTCTTCATTCAAGAGTGCAAGTGTTGCTTCTGAAATTTTTGCAGGACGCCACACAACACAATTCTGTGTGACGCTACTACTGTAAATATCAAACATTTTACAAAAATGTAAACTCACTTTTGACTTTTACAGTGACATACTGTTTTGTAATTACTGTGTTATAATAATACTGTAACTCTGCTGTCGGTATTATACGGTAAATTCTCCTCTGCACACTTTCCATCCCTCTCCCTCTACATGAACCGTCTGGTTACTAGCGGCTTCAACTGCAGCAATCGGTGGCAAACGAGAGAGAGAGAAAGAGAGAGAGCATTGTTCTGATACGATGTGTACCTGTTTTGTGTAAAGAGAAGGTGAAGGACACAGAGTGAGAGAATGAGGGAGAGAAGAGGGAGAATGAGAGAATGAGGGAGAGAAGAGGGAGAATGAGAGAATGGGGTTGAACAGTAATGACATGATGGAAATAAACAAAGGGAGGAACCAAAGAAATGTGACCTTGGCCAAAGCCGTCATCACTCCACACCAGCAGCCCTGGGCCTGGTTCCCTCCCTCCCTCCCTTCCTCCCCCGCCATCCCCCCATTTTTATCTATCTTGTTCTTTCTCTATATACCCCAGTGCCAGAATCCATTAAAATGTATAAATGGAATGTACAGACCTCTTCTTCAGCTCTCTCTGTCTCTTTCTATCTATCTCCTTCCCTTTCTCTATATCCCAGAGTGTCTGAATTTCTCTCTCTCTCTTCCTCTCTCTTTTCTCTTCATCTTCATCTATCCATCTATCTTGCTGTGTCTCTCTAGTTTACTGTCAGAATACATTTACTAAAGATGGCACAATACCACTTTTTCTTTTGGTCCGGTACGATACCGATATTGTAAATTTGGACATCTTCTGATACGATACGAATCTGATAAAGTCTCTGAGTAATAATGCTTAAAAAAATGTTAATACATGACTGGGATTACTCTGTTATGCTTAAGGAAATACTTGACTTAAATACTGCTTTCCTAACTAAAACAATATAATAATTACACACATATGTATGTTCTAAATGTTTTATTATGAAAATAACATTAAAAATTTTTTTTTAAAAAGAGACGTTCCCTAAACATTTGGCACTAAAATTATCAGGATCACAGAGATTGCGAGCGAGAGGCGGTGTTGTTAAGAATATTAAACAGTTTAATCGCGAGATTTCCTTTTGGGGTTATTGTGTGGTGCATTGTTTATTCTGCTCATTATCATATCAATATTTAGGAAATTAGCGCAAATGTAGATCGGCCCAATGCCACCGATACCCGATCCAGCTACCTGAGTCGTTATCAGACCGATATCAGATCCATGTATTTGATCGGCCCAGTCTTTATTATTTACATGTCTCTCTCTTTCTCTCTCACTTTTTTCCTACCTGTTTTTCTTCATCTCATCTCGTTCTCTTTGTCTATATCCTAGAGGGCCAAGGTATATTTACATGTCTTCTATCTATCTATCTATCTATCTCTCTCTCGCTGTCTGTCTTTTTATATATTTATATCTACCTTTCCTCCCTCTATCTACCTCTCTCTTTCCCTCTTTCTGTCTGTGTCTCTTTCTCTCCATCTCTTTTTCACTGTCCATATGTCTTTCTCTTGTTACTTCCATCTCTCTCTTTCTCTCTCTCTGTTTCTCTTTGTCTATCTATCGACCTTGTCGTTTTTCTTCACATCCCAGCGCCAGAATCTATTTACACCTCTCTTTTCCTCCCTCTCTCTATCTGTCTCTCTGTTTCCATCCCCCTCTCTCACTGTATGTATGTTTCTCTCTCTTTACCTTCCTCCCTCAGTCTGACAAAATTTGTTTACATTTCTCTGTTGCTTTCTCTCTCTCTTTCTCCTTTTTCACTCTCTGTACAACCCAGAGCCAGTGTCTTCATCTACTTACATCTCTCTCTCTCTCTCTAACCCAGAGTCAGAGTCTCAGTCTAAACCTCTGCTTTATTGGACTGCTCTGTATTTTTTGCCAGGGTTTGTGTATGTGTGTGTGTGTGTATGTGTGTGTGATGGGGGGAGGGGTGTTTGGCTTCTTAACTAGAACTACCGGAGTCACAAAATCCAATTTTGAGGTGCACATCTAGAGGGGGCGACCTCCAAAGCAAACGCCAACCTCCCCCTCTCCCTCCCCCTCTGTTCACATTCACATCAATGGCCAGCCAAATCCTCCAACGCCCCCTGCTCCCCCCCAAAACCCACCCTGCTGGAGACCACCCCCACCAACCTCCATAGCTACACCCCCCCACCTCTAAAAGCTCTGCACACATCATATGAAAAAGAATATGAGCAGACATGAATTTTAATGCAGCTTCTCATCTCGGCCAACCGGCTTCGGCTCCGGCTCCTGCTCCAGCTCCAGCTATGGAAATAAATAAAAAGTGGAAGGAGGAGAGAGAAGGCAAAAAGCAGATAACCGATAGATGAATCTTAAATCAAAAGCAAAGAGAAATGAGTGTGAGTGTGTGTGAGGGAGATAGAGCGAAAGCAAAAATGAAAGAGAGAAACAGCAATGGTAGAAAAGACAAAGGCAACTCAAAGACAGAAAAGGGAAAGGAGTGCGAGAAGGAAAGAACGAGACAGGAACGTATTGAAGGAAAAAAGAGAGATGGGGTAGAGAGGGAGGAGGAGGAGGAGGAGGAGGAGGGGAGTTGAAAATGGGAGAGCGAAAAATCTCATCTCTTGGCAGAATAATCTGTCATTTATCAAACTGATTGAAAAAGGAGAGAAGTAGAGAGGGAGGGGCGGGGCACCGAGAGAGAGAGAGAAGGAGAGAGAAAAAAGAACGAAATAAAGAAAGAAAGAGAACAAGAAAGAATGAGAGAAATGTGTGGATCTGGGCCGGTTCCAATACTGTACTGTTGGAGTCTGGCTGCGTCTAGACGTTTCTTTTTTTGGTCGGAATGTCGCATGAATAATGTATGGCCAAGGTTTCATTAAAACTCGACTCTTATTAAGAATTTTGCTGCTGGTGTAGTATGAAAGCACACACACACACACACACACACACATTCTCACACTCACACTCAGCCTGATAACGCTTTTCACACTTCTATCTGGTCATGGTACAGGGCCAAACGTGGATTAAATGATGTTACAACTTCAGAACTTCAATCTAAAATTAATCAATTGATTTCAATATTCTCAATCCCAGAGAAATTCACTCAGCGAAATCCATGTGCAATTCCATGGCAAGAGGAAGACTGAGAAGGAAGCAGTGAAGCAATGCCAAAAAAGAAAACACAACTGCAGCAAAAAAATCCTGTTAATGTGGATCTCAATTTGACTGAATTGAATTCCAGGAAACTGCTATTAACTGTATAAAGTAAAAACATATTAATATTACCAGGGATAATTAGTGATTAGTTTCATCCTGACACAATATTGATACAGCCAGTCATCGATATGGAAAATATCATATGCTGATTTAACACAATCACCTTCGTATCAAATCGCTGTAAGCAACTAAAATATCATTTGACATTTGGGACAGTTAATAGTGTTGATAGCAGTTAGGGCATCGCCACATGATCTGACGGTCGCCAGTTCGATTCCCAGGACTGGTAAAGGTACCACTGAGGTACTCATTAAGGTACCGTCCCCAAGCACTGCTCCCCAGGCGCTACCTATTTTAGCTGCCTACTGCTCCTTTACGGAGGGGTCAAATGCAGAGGTCACATTTGGTTGTGGTGCACTGTGTGCTGTGCTGTAGTGTGTTCACAGTGACAAATAATCACTTACTTAATTCAAACAGGCAAACAGTAGCCTCTGTTATTACGCTTCATATAAGTTGTGACATAACTACTGGAGTGGTGATGGTCTAGTGGTTAGAACCCTCGCATCTGGACCAAGAGGTTGTGGGTTCGAATGCTTCCTCCAGCACTACCATCATCGCGTCCCTGAGCAAGACCCTTAACCCCAAGTGCCTGTAATTAGGAAATGGAAGTCACTCTGGATAAGAGCGCCCACTAAATACGGTAAATGTAAACTAGCTCTGACATCTTGGTGTTTGCTTGGCGAGAGTCTTTGCAATATGTACAATGTCTGGTCTAAGTTTTCGTTTTGAATCCCTAGTAACAAATTATAGTTCCTCCTGTTACTGCAATCAAGTCCTACTTTGGAGTATATGTATTGTTATTGTTATAGATTTTGTCATTTTACTGTGACATAAGTATGTGATACACAAAGTACATTAATTCACTATAATAAAAATCTGACTTTGCTCCTGAATATGACCCTGACATAACCTGACCAAACTGATAATATAACAATATTAATATTTACAGAAGGCCTGCTATTGATTATATTGAATATCACCAGTCAAATGTAACTAAAATAATACTTTGCAGTTTTACTTGCAGTGGCAGTTGGTGGCGTAACGGCAGGGTGTTCACCCCGTGATCAGAAGGTCGCCTGTTCGAATCCAAGACCGGTAACGTTACCACTGAGGTACCCATTAGCAAGTTACTGTCTCCAAGCACTGCTCCCTGGGCGCTGTCCATGTTAGCTGCCCACTGCTCCCTCATGGATGGGTAAAATGTTGTTGTGGTGCACTGTGTGCTGTGGTGTGTTCATAATGACAAATAATAATAATATTAATATTGTAGTTGCGTAATATATCAGTTAAGTACCAATATTTCTACTGGAGGACGAATTAGAAATCGACCAATGAGTATCGATACTGGTTATTGTTAGTCATGGAGACCGATAACTGCGATATATACAGATATATGTCTGCTGTAAAGATGAAAATTAGTGTGAAAATTTAAAATAACAAACACAACCCAAAAAGTCCAGGGAGCTGCCGCCTTCCTTCAGCTTTTAGTGTCAATTGGCTAACTAATGTCTAACCAATCAAAATAAAATAACAAATTAATGTGCTGGGCAGGACATTCTCACCACAGAGTGGACTACAGAGTGGTGACTTCATCATGTGGCTGCATCAGTATGTTTTTACATTCATTTACTTTATCAGCATATCGATTTAAAATAAATAACCAATACCGATAATCGCCCATCCTGATAATCGGTCAACCTCTAGTACAGTTTTCTCCCTCCAGCTCCGCTATATATGACTTCCCTCGTTGTGACTCTGTGACTAAAATGTCCGCAAATGTCTCGTCGTCATCTTAGCAAATGCATAAAGAGATACTGAATGCTTGTTGGCGAGTAGAAGTAAAAAATAAATCTGCAGAAGGAGGAAAACAGCACGAGTTGGGATGGTAAGAGGGGAGGAAGAAGGGAAGAGAATTTAAATTTAGAGTGAGGTTTTCACATACGCTTGTGGTTGTTCTTGCGCTGGAAGGGGAGTGTGTGACGCTCTGTGTCTTCCTCGCCCTCCTCGTCCGCCAGGTGTGTGTGAGTGTAATGGTAACTCAGGCCCGGTCGGTTCTTGTAGCGTTTGCCGCAGACTGGAACACAAACACACACACACACAGAGCGGGCAAACAACATTAATAATGCACAACCAGTAACATAATGAATTAATAATAACAATGAGGGAAAAAAGAAGTAAAAGAAGACTAAGTATAACAAAAATAATCATTATTATCACTATTATCATTCATACATACCTATTGTAACTAGAATACAATATATTTATTATGAATATCACATTGGTGAAGCCTTTATGTGGCATATGTAAATAAATAATTTATTGCAAATTATTTTTAATTATCGCTTTCTCTTTCTCACTCTCCCTCTGTCTATCTATCTTGTTCTCCATCTCTCAAACCCAATGACAGAATCTGTTTGTTTATCTTTGTTGTTCGCTCCCTCTTTCTTATAACCAGAGTCAGAATCTTAATCTACTTACATCTCTCTCTCTCTCTCTCTGTTTTTATCTCTATCTTTCCCTCTCACTCTCTGTCTCTCTCTGTTTGTCTCTGTCTCTAACCCTTAGAGCTTCCATCTCTCTGTTGGTCTCTATCTTTTTGCTTTTCACTGTTGGTACAATCTAATGCCAGTCAAAAAAAAGAAGCATGATAAAAAATAATAGTTATTATCATGTGCCTGCAACCCTAGTATCATTATATTATATTAGGGATGCACTATGATCCTATCGAAATCGGCCGATAAATGCTTTTTTTAAGACATCGCCATCGGACAGATGCTTGGATTTGCCCAATATTTTCAGCTGATATGTTACGGCTCATTTATTGTACACTGGAAAGGTAGCGCTTGTGCCAGACGTGTCTTAAAATGTATGGCGTTATTTTGTGCCAAAATTCTGAGCACGCAGTGGAAAAGCATTTTTTAAATGAACTAAATTGCACGTTTGCCTCACTTAGCGAATGTGATCTCGCACATGTGCTGTGTCCCGAGCCGCGTACTGCCAAACTTAATAGTATGGTAGGTAAGGCGCTATTATCATACTTTTCTATGCGGTAGTACGCATCTCAGGAAATAGTCGGGGTTGTAGCTTAACGGCTCTCTAACACACTAGGTAGTGCACATGGAGTGTCACACGCGCCCTGTTCGACTTGGTACAACACATAGGGCAGGTTGTGACTTTTTCTTAAAATGTTGTGCACTAAATGCAATTTATTACACAGAAAACACAAAAACCCTCTCATCTAGAGCATCTGAGACTGGTCTGGATGCTCGGGGCAATTATAAAAAAGTGATTTTGCTTATTATTTGCATATTGCTGCCTTCAGCAATACTGTGTATGTGTGTGTGCTACAAATAACGAACAATAAACAATCATTTGTGTAGCCACACTCTACACGAAAACACTAACATGCCGAACAATGAACTAAACCAAAGGGGAACGTAGCACAGTTGGTCCTGACTGTTAAGACAATAGAACAACAGACTCTTTTTAGTATATTGTTTTAGTATGATACAGACCTGCGTGAGCTCCAACGTGAAGAAAAGATACTCACTGTCGCACACGTATGGCTTGTCCCGGTCCTCTATAGAGGCTGGCTCCTGCCTCTTCCTCATCCCACCGACACCGCAGGCCTGAGAGGGGAGAACGGAACATGTCCAAAATTAGACCTTCGCTCACTCACTCAGTGTCTGATTTGTTTGTTGAGCGCTGTCCATGGTACTGGACCTGATATTTTTATGGCCAATTGGTAAGGGTCGACCGATTATCGACCAGGCCGATATTACATATTTTGCTGATTATCAGTATTTATCAGTATTATCAGTGTTTAATTATAACACGAGCGCACTGTGATGCTCCTAGCAATAATCGGTATCAGTATCGGCCCTGAAAACCAATATCGGTCGACCTCTAGGTATTGATCAAATAAATTGTGCTAAAAACATTTTTAAAAAGCCGCCTTAATATTTCTGTACGACAACCTGGTGATGCTAAATTGGGATTTAACAGATATACAAATTTTAAATTTACCCTTGTATTAGTTCATTGTTCTCTTTGTACTTATTGTATTAGTTTATAAATCTTCAGGTAGGTATTATATGTATTCATTCATGGTTTAACTTTATTTTTGGTAACGGAAATTTTCAGAATGTAAAATATGCTGAAAATGCATGAAAATTACTGTTTGTGGTCCATTTCTTACTGTAAATTTTAATACCAATTTTCATTTTACAGCAGACATATATCAGATCAAAGTTATCTGTCTCCTTGATTGGTAATGATCGGTATCGGGCCTGAAACAATACTGTATATATCACCGACCCCTAATAAAAAACTCCTGCAATGCTGCTGTGTTTTATACACTCAGACCAACACACACTACCAAGTCAATGTCAGCACTGCGTATTAAAAAAAGTTAAAAGCTAAAAGTGGGTTTTCTAAATTAAGAGGTCATTAAGAAGAAGAAGAGCAAATTAGATCCTAAAAAACGGCATGTGAGCATGTCAGAAAAATGAGTCTCAGCCTCACACAAACCTGTACAGGTTTTACACACTTACTCACTTATTATTCTATAAGTCTTTTGCACACTTAAATTCTAGACTGGAATTTGTAGGCCATATGCTTTAATACTCTTTATCTCCCATCCTTTGGTGCTCACATTTCTATTAACATAGAATTCACCAAAAATCAGAAAATAGCATGAAAAAATGTGCACACACGTTTTTTTTGCTCGAGGCACGCAAACCACAAGCTGAGTTGAACACACAATTAACGCTGCATTTCTGCCTCCCCACCAACCTCAAAACTACATAGGGTTTGTAACACCTGAAACTCCGAGTGTGTCCCAATTAACAGCACCAAGGGTGTGAGATTCTCACAGAAAGTGCTGATGCAAGAGGCAAAGATTTCTGGGCTCTCCGAAGCCCTACTTAAAGCCAGCCTCTTTGTTCTCGCCGCACGCCTGCTTCTGGTTCACAGAGAGCGATTTCTGACCCGTAGTATGAACTCTGCGGGAGTGAGTACGCAGCAGAAATGCAGCAGTCCAAGCTGTTGTAAACAAACATAAAGAAATTTGTTTAAAGGTCGATCGGCCAGAAAGTGCTAATGTTTCAAATAATTCTGGAAAGTGAGAGAGATGTCCATCTATAATGTGATATCAGAATGATCAGAGAGTTTAAATTTGCAGTGTTTCTGCCCAGGTTTCGGTCCCTGAATGAGAAGCATCTGATAGAATAAAGAGCTGCTCATGATGTTGAACTGTACCGCAGCTTGCTACTATAGTGGCTTATGATAACGTTACTTTTTGCACTGAAAGCTCCAAAAAATTACCAAAATGTGACTTGGTCATGATGGATATGAGTGATCTGCGTCCCACTTTGTTTTTTGGGGTGGTAATGTTTGAATGCCTTGGTAACTGGAGTCCAGGATTTTTCCCTTTCTATTATTATACAGTGCGAGCCAACATATTTTGAAAAATTTGATTTTCAAAATTCTTTCACTGTTGCAATCAGGATTAAATTTGCAAAAAATTGTATTGTGTCATATTGCCAATTTGACCTTTAATGTGCAGCCACAAAATGACAATTATAACAAATAACAATATTTTTATATTAATGACACATGACACGTGTAAATGTCAATTTATGGCCAAATTCAACAACTATTATCTGTTTTGGAATCTACAAACAATATTAAAAACACCTTCCATTCGCACGAGCACAAAAGTTGTCAAGACCACTGTTTGATCATTATTTTGGGATTTTTGCAAAGCATCACAGCTAATAACTTCAGCTGCAAATTTTGTTTAGCATGTAAATATAAGGGAATTTCAAAAATTTGCCAAGGTTATGAGCAAAGGCACAGAGGCTGTTTTTTTACTTACAGTATATAAAACTCACACTCATTCAAAACCTAAAACCATTTATTCTCTTATTCAGTTTTCTTGAGAATACAATGTCCTGGATAACTGAGAACCTGCACAGGTAATTGTTTAATCAATTTTATTTGTACGGAGCTTATCACATGCCACAAAGCAGCTTTACATATTCCATCTCCAAGCCCCTAATGAGCAAGTCCCTGTGGCAAATAGGAAAAAATCTAGAGAGGAACGTATGTGTAGGTTCTCAGTCATCCAGGACATTGGAGTCTTGAGTGCTTGAGTCAATGGCAACTGGGCTTCGACTCAAGCACTTCAAACTGAAGAAGCCTTTCAGATGTCCAGTTGCCTTCAACTCAAGCACTTAAGACTTAAGAGGATCCAATACTCTGAGGTTCATGTATGGTGTAAATACAACCAGGTGATCATGATCAGTCCATCTCTTCTGGCAGAGAATTTAATGGGTGCTTGCAATGTCCAGGTACAAGCCCAAACATTTTGCACTGCAGACGTGAATTGCAGACTGTTGGAGAGTCATAAAGATGTTAACTGGTGTTAGCTGGAGATGGGATATGATTTGTACAAGCGCATGTAAACCCACTCATTTCATATGGCAGAGATAAATTCCTCGTCTGTTTACATCGTCCAAAATCTCACTTTTCATTGATGAAATATGATTTGGGTCAGTGACGAGTTTTGTTCCAATTCTAATCATGAAATTTAAACGTTTGATAACCTCTGACTCAGTTGTGAGGCAAGACAAAAGTTGCTATACTCCGCCATTTTCTGCTCTGACTTCCTCGGAATCTGCAGACTTGGACTGACTCGTTCTGACTGAGAATTAGGGTTGAAATCGGGCAAAAAATTCAAGTAGTTTAAACCCACCTTTAGCTAGCGGTGTTTCGGTATACACACCCCACCCCCACGCCGCCAGCTACACGTTGCACCTAGCAGCGAGTGGATAAATAAACACCTTTGGGTTGTAGCATCTTGTTAGTGGTACGTGGAAATGTGGGAGCCAACACCCCTCAGCTGAAGTGTGTGTTTTTACGGTGTGAGTGATTCCTGCTTGGCAGAAGCCCGGTGCTGAAGGCTGTTTTTCTTTTTTTTCAGAGCCATACCCGTCCTTTGGTGCGGTTCTTGCGCTTAGGCACGTCCTCCTCCATCTCCTCCACCTCCAGCTCATGTGGAAAGTCTCCCACCAGCAGCTTCTGTGGACACAAATGTGGAGTAACACTCATAATGAGCCAAGAACAAACAAAAGTAACAAGCTCTTTTTGTCGGTCCCTCTGGATTCGAATATAAAGCGCTGGCGTTGTTAATGTTTCGGAAGCTCCTCGGCTTTTGAATGCAAGCCAGGGCTGTAAGTAATTCACTGAATTTCAAGAATACAGAGACTCTTGGGTCTGAGGCTAAGTCTCCAACACTGACTCCTAAAATCTAGTCCCTCTGATCTGCATCATTTAGCAGTCACTCTTACGCGTATTAATTACAGGCAAAACTTCGCTCAGGGCTGGTGCTACTGCCAGCGAGCAATGTTGGTAAGTATTAGGGCTGTGCGACATGACAAAATTCAGTGATCATCGATTCGATTCAATATGATATCTCGATGCAGCCCATCAATTTTTCTGCATTACTTCACACTGCACGCAGACTGGGCATGGATCGCAGATTGTGCAGCCATAGTTGCTACCATGATGTTCGTGATGATCATTTTTATGTCGTAGCCAGAAAATTACCAAGCAATGTCATTATGATAAAATTAAATGGATTTCAACTGCCTCTGTCCCAGGGACTGCCACTCAGACTAAGCAGACTGCTCGTGGCGGGGGGTCTACTAATTAAATATTTGCATTAAATTAATCATTCATAAAGATGCCCAAATCATCTGGAAATGTTTAGAAACATGAAAAAAGAATCATTTTTAAAAAACGATTTCACTTGTGAAACGGGATTGCATGTCACGGACCACCTGCAATTCTGCCGCAGACCATTAGGGACCAGCGGACAGCCGGTTTAAAAACCTCCGTTAAAATCAATTATGGTCTGCCATTGCATCGATGTAGAATTTTCCACAAATCATCCACGTCTGCATTGGGATGCATCGATTATGCAATTAATGTCAACACCTCTAGTCATTATGGCGCCATGTGGATGTAGGCACAGAGAATACTTTGGGGTTCTCAGATTTGTGGAGTGGCAAAGGGGCCAAAATTTGCTTAAAAAACACTTTATTAGAGTACTTTACTTTTACAGCAATTTTACTTTGCAAAAAGTGGCAAGTCACTAGAGCACCACAAAAACTGTTTTCAATGGCGTAAAAGCGCCGGTGCTGTATATTAGAGTGCCACAAAAATTGTTCAATATGAGAGCGCACGGAATGCTTCACGCGCAAACTTTGTAGGCTGTAAGTTGAAGGTGCACAGACACAAGTTTAATAATAAAAATGATCAAATAACATTAGAAATAGCTTTATGCAAGACTTCTCTTGTAGGTTAGTCACAGAAAATGCACAACAGATAAACTGCTTTTAGTTGTGTAAACATAAAACATTGAGTTTGACAGACTGTCACTATGTTCCTATGTTTTACAAAATTAAAATGCTAAGTAACAACAAGTCAATTTACTGTTTACTTTTAATTTATTACTTTGAGTTAATAAACTACTGAATCTAAAATTGAGTGTAAAATAAATGAAATAATCCTTAATATTTGAATGGCTTAATGTTCTTTACTGTGTAGCTCCAGCACTACCACTATTGAGCCCCTGAACGAGACCCTCGACCCCAAGTTGCTCCAGGTGGACATGCAATTTTTGAGAAATGGAAGTCCCTCTGGATGAGAGCGTCAGCTAAATGCGGTAAATATTGTGAGGCCCTAATCTTGATTCTCAGTACATAAGGCATGTTTCTCCTTTAACAGCTGTATAACTCAGCGTAACAGGCAGCGTATCACTGTTGAACATAGCCATAAGGAGGAGAGCTGCAGTGTGTCGAGACTCTACAGGACCCGTAAGAGAGCAGCTGACACCAGCACATAAAAGACGCCAGTTTGTCACCATAAAGGAGTAAATTGCAACGTGCCGGCCATTAGCGGGACCATTGTCATCACACACTGACACGGGGAAGGGTCACTATGGCCACGGAGATCATCTTCCATCACTCAAACTCTCTTAGTTTAGAGCAGAGCAACTTCCAGTAGAGAACATCGCCTGCTCAGAAGTGTTTACTCAAGAGCCCATTGTTCTGCTAATAAATGTCATCAAGACGCCATTTAAAGGGATACTTTAGGTGAAACAAACTCAATGTTTTTGTAATTTGGACATGTTCTCCTTGTTAATTTAGCAGCTGTGATATTCTTTTTAAATAATGGAGGTTTGCAACACCAGCACAAAAACACAGAAACAGGAATTAAGGATTTCTAAAAAATATTGTATTAATAAGATTGCCTGGACTACTAGTTTAAAAGGCCATATATACTGTGTATAAAATATATATATATATATATATATATATATATATATATATATATATATATATATATATATATATATATATATAGATAGATATATATATATATATAGATAGATATAGATATAGATATAGATATAGATGTATGTATTACAATCAGCAAAACAAGCAACGCAACACACTGCAACCCCAGAAGCATAAGATTATACTGTTTAATGTCCTTAACACCTAGCTAGCAATCTTTGTGTGGTCCTGATGATTTTAGCACCGCTGGATTAGGAACCGTCACAGATTTACAGAACTGTGTTTAAACCAACAATTTAATTTAGCATATACATATGGCTATGTAATGATTACATTGTTTTAGTAAGGAAAACAGTATTTAAGTCAAGTATTTCTTTGAGCATTACAGAATAATTTCAGTCTCCTCCTCACAAAGAAAATACACAATTTATTAATTTAAAACTGGTATCGGATCAATACCTGGGATCAACCAAAACCCAAAGCCCAAGTATCAGTATCGAAACTGAAAAAGTTGGATCAGTGAATCTATAATATATATATGGGCACAATAATGCAAATGTGTGGAAAGGTCAGAAATATGCATTTTCTCCTTAGTGTAAAGCGTTTAAGTGTCGTGATATGAAACGGAGGATGCGCTGTCCTGAGAGAGGAAGAGTGCAGCCCACAGGCGAGAAGAGCTCAGGAGAGCAGCCGGATCACAGGACAGCACCGCCACGCACCAGCACAGCCAAGCGGCTCTTAATTGAGGTGCAAATTGGCTAATTGTCGACCCCTGGGATATATGTCATGTCTGGGGAGAGTGTGTATGAGTGTGTGTATGTGTGTGTGTGTTTGAGGCTGTGTGTGGGTGATGACAGCTCATCTGGGACCGGTTTCGCAGGGACGCAGGTTCTCGCACACAGACACGCGCCGGGCCGTGTTCACAGCTAAACGCAATGCATGTCAAACGTGCGCCAGCCTCGCCACGTTTCTCTCTCTCTCTCTCTCGATACGCCGATCACACTTTGTCAGACTCGCTCGCACAAAACAGACGCAACACTGGCGAACACTCATCGGCCCGCTTTGTAGTTAACGAGGAACTGTGCCAGTGGGGGCATGACGCTGCTGCGAGGAACCGTGTCACTGCCAACACACACACACATGTTCAAGAGAGAGTGATGAAGAGAAGAGAGAGAGAGGGTGAGAGAAAGTGTGAGAGAGAGGAAATGAGACAATGAGAGAATGAGATTGAAAAGGTAAAAAGACTAAGACAAAATTGAAAAAAAAGAGAGAGAGATATAGAAAACGCAAGAGAGAAAAACGTAGTTTGAACTGAGACAAAGAGAGAGAATCATGAGAAAGAAATAAGTAAGTAATGAGGGACTAGAAGAAAGAGGAATAGGTGGCCGAAAGAGTAGGAGAGAACATGAATTTTTGTGTACAAGCAAGAGAGAGACAGACAGAAATAGAGAGAAAGAGACAAAAATGAGAGAATGAGGGAGAAAAGATAAAAAGAGACTGAGACAAAGTCAGAAATGAGACAGAAAAACTACAGAGAGAGAGGGTCAGGGGAGGGAGAGAGCGAGAGAAATAAATATGCAGACACTGAGACACAAAGACGCAGTAATTGTAAGGGAAGAAAGTCTATAACAAAGACAGAAGGGAATAGGTAAGACTAGAGCTGGGCGATATGAACAAAAACATTAACACAATATTTTTTGTCATATTGATCGATTTCGATAATTATCACAATATATTGTCATATTGTGGTTTTTTTAATGTTTTGTTTTTTGGATTCTTATACAGACTGTTAAAATAATCAAACAATATTAAACAAATAATTTTCAACAAATTTCTCCTATTTCTAATACAAATCCTGTGAGCTTCAGCATTCAGAGCGCTAAACGCCTTCAGTGGAAAAAAAACGCAGGTGGAGACTTTTTTTAACACAGCGCTCAGAGCACTTCAAGTTGAAATCTGTTCAACGTTTAGAACAGCGCTGGGCTCGTCAATGTCACTTCTCTCATGCTAGCCAATCAAAATCGAGGAAGGGATGGGACACACACAGTCAAGAACTCACTAACAACAATGGAGGAGTGTCTGGAGCAGCTGGAGAAGCTAACTAGTTCAAACGCTGCCGCTAGCGTTATCTCTCAAGATTCAAGATTCAAGATTCTTTATTTGTCACATGCAAATGATACAGGTACAACATGCAGTGAAATGTATCCTGATCCGCTCCTTACTGTGCAATTTAGGCAAATTTTAAAAAAGTTAGAATAAAGATAAAGTTAGTATAAAGTTAAAGTTGTATAAAGTTAGTATAAAGTATCTGTTACAAAATGTTACAATGTTTACATGAAACAGGAATGAACGGGGAAGTGCCCAATGGCGCTTTTCGTAACTTAGCAACAACAAGCGCTGAGAGAAGCACCGAGAAAGCGCAAAGAAAGCCCTCTGGAAGTCATGGTTTGACCTCTCAGCGCAAAAAACACGTTTGGTGGACACGGGCCCTAAAGATACCACTGACGTAGTAATGATCAAAATATCGTCCCCAAGTACTGCTCCTTCATGGACGGGTTAAATACAGGGGTCACATTTTGCTGCAGTGCACTGTGTGCTGTGCTGTGTTCACAACAACAAATAATCACTCGCTCACTGAGAGACATAGAGAATGTGAAAGAGTGAGTAACAGGTAAGACAGGTGAGGATATAAGAGAGAGCGTGAATGTGTTTGAGAGTATGAAAGAAAGAGCGAGCACAAGAGAGACAGAAACTTCTTTGTTGGTGTGTAAAGCCCCCAAACGTGTTTTAACTGACTCTCACCTGGCACTCGCTCATGGCCTCCTCCTCTTTGGTCTCCACCTTCTTATCCAGGGGCTCTCCACTCAGCAGAGACTCCAATACCGGACCCTCAGGGACACCACCCTCCTTCTTCAGCGCTGCCTCGTAGTCTGATCAAACACACACACTGAGTATGAATGTTTCTTCTACTAATTTTGTCAGTGATCAATGTCATCTATCAATCATCACAATTATCCAGAAAACGTTGGGTGATATGACCTCAAAGCAATATCAGAAATAACTAAACAGCTGATCTTGATTAAACAATCATTTCATTTTTGCAGCCCCTCCAGGATTTCGCGGGCCTTTTTTGAGATTGTTGCGTCCTAAAATGCCTGATTTTACGACAGCTTTTCCAAAATATTGAAATGAAAGTTGCCGTGTTTTTAGGTGTATCGTTGCAGGAGCAAGGAGTTGTGCAAAAATTTGTAAATGTAAGGCGTTTTTATCACACACACTTCTTCCATCTTCTAGACGTAACAAGGAAGTGAGATTGCTGACGTATGCCCCAACGTTTTGCGGGAAATGACAATAATTGGTCAAAAATTGCAGAAAAGTTGCGGCAATTGGTCAGAATTGCACGGTACTAATGAATTTGTGGGAATTGGCTGAATTTGCGTAAATAGTTGCGATCGCAACACCACAAAATCCTGGAGAGTTTGTTATGGATTTTTCCGGTTTGCTTTTTCCCCTTGTAGTTGGTTGAAAATCGCTGTAAATGTAAGTATTGTAAATGTGCTCAGCTATCAAAGCTAGGGTATTTTTTCCAATGAAAGAGTGAATAACTAAAGTGACAGAGTAACAGAATAAAAAAAAACTATTAAGAGTAATAAAAAAAATAGTGACCAAAAACTGAGGCAAGATCATGTCGATTGGAGATTTTGAATGTCAGTCTTGATACATTTTCAAAAGCCAAAGATGAGGCTGAGGCTTCTGATGTATTTTACCTATCTTGAACTCGATTGGTCCCAGGCGCGGATCGTCCAAGATGCATTTTTCAGACTGGACGGGGCAGTAGTATGTTTTTAAGGGTACAGTGCATGAACACACACTGGGGAAAGTTTTAACAGATTTCACCAGCTCTCGTTCTCCTGATGGTTTTGGCGCCGCAGGATTAGGGACCGTCACAAAATTACAGAACTGTGTTTAAACGAATAATTTATGAGATGTTATTTTAATAATAAATAATTTAGCATATACATATGGGTATGTAATGATTACACTGTTTCAGTTAGGAAAACAGTATTTAAGTCAAGTATTTATATCAATTAGAGGCTTTAAATGTCGTTTTTGATTCATTTTCAACTGACAAACTCAAGGTTGATGCTTCTGATGTATTTTACCTATCTTGAACTCGATTGGTCCCAGGCGCGGATCGTCCAGAATGTTTAGCCGCTTTTTCTTACGCCAGCAGCGAGCCGGGTAAGTGTAGAGTTGTCCCGGCGCCACACCTGCACCCAAACCCACAGCAGAACTGTTACTTAGGTACAATTTCAGAGCGTTAAAATTATTTAGCTAAACTACATAAAAGAACAATACTAACTAAGAGTTCCATACAGCTTGTTATAACACCAGAAGAAACCCAGAAATCATGAAAAAAACCCTCTCTTGGTCTCATTCACCAATATTTTCTTACTTTTTTCTTAAATTAGTTCCTAAGACATTTATATCATATAATATTGTGGGCATTTGCATATTTCCATAACAAATGCATGCAATAAAATGCATAAGAGTGCTATTCAGTAGCTGTAGTCTCCTTATCTTGGAACAAATCTTAAATAACAATATTTTGAATGATGAATGTCAGAATCTTCTTGAAATCTCTGTAAGTGGGTTTTAAGAATTTATTTCTAATGGTTGGTGAATGAGGCCTATTGCCTTCGACACACATTTTGGTGTTAGTGCTAGCAATCTACATAATCTATACAGCATAGATTACTTTTTGACAAACTGTATATCTGATTAAAAGCGTGTACATGGAACAGCTTTAGAAAGGAAGCCATTACTTCCCACATGCTCATTAGATTCCATTTGTAGTTCATCACATATTAAACGAAACCTCGTTTTGAACAAGAAAAAATCCCCTTTAACTCATCTACTTGACTGCCTTGACTTGAAAACTTAAGGTATCTTTCCTACTGAGAAATCGTACTTCTAAAAAGAAACCTTCTAATCAAATATGAAGCAAAGACAAGATTAACTTTAATAAAGAAATTATCATTGCACACTGAGGCTGAGGATGTAAAATCATTTACTTCTGAAGCAGGATTGCTCCATATTCGAGAAGAAATTTACTTTATGATTATATAGTAAGTCTGGTCTCACATTTACAGGCAACGTTGTCAAGCAGATGAGCTAAAAGATACAGCGGGGGGTTGTTAAATAAATACACGAAAATTACAGATAAAATGCTAAATGGAACATGAGCAGACAGTTTCTTTTTTTCCATCATTTTATCTGAACTCAAAATGACAAATTGGACAATGACTTGGTTTTGAAAACCTATATTGGATTTTGGTTTAAAATTTTTGAGCTTTGATTTCAATTTGGAAAATGAATAAACTAATGATTCACAGATAATTCATCATCTAATCTTCGGGTTGAGAAGATTGTCTCCGCTCTTATAAAGACACAAAAAATGCAGTGTCTGGACATTTTTTAAAATTCTGTTTTAGGCTTCCTCACCTGGTCCTCGATGTGTTTTCTCCATCCATATGTAGCAGTTGCTCTGAGCCACGCCTGTCTGCGAGTCGAGGAAGGGCAGACGCATGGAGCGCTCAGCACACAGGCGGGCGTTGTAGCTCCGACAGTGCTCGATGGCCTCACGGTAAAACTCCTCACCCAGACTGGTGACAGATGAGAGCATGAATATTAAGTCTTTTCTGCAAAAGTACTTGTATTAAAATCATGGTCACAAACTATCAATGTTCATCTTTACGTCTAAATTAAATTTTTTGTAAAAATACAAACAATTGACATCAGTAGATCAGTCAACAATTCAGTATGTAACGTCAAGGGGTTTGGTTCGATGAAGAGTCAATGCCATCTTGAATTCTAATTTATTACGGCCAGATGTGTTTTAAAAAACAATTAACATGAGGATTATTCAAACACATTTTGGATAAGATAGAGGCAAAAAGGCAAAAAGGCAATGTTCGTGCTAGAATTTTATCTTCATAATGCAGCTTTTTTATTACTGTAATGCAAATTGTATGAACTAATTCACTGTTGGGCAGCACGGTGGTTAGTGCATTCACCTCACAGCAAGAAGGTTTTGGATTCAATCCCCGCTTTTGCCATGGGGTCGTTCTGTGTGGAGTCTGTGTGTCTTTTTCGCCAGCTGCTCTGGTTTCATCTCACAGTCCAAAAGCATGCACTATATGTTAATTGGTCGCTCTAAATTGTCCCATAGATGTGTATGTGAGTGTGTGTGCCCTGTGGTGTGTCCCGCGATAGGCTCCGGTCCCCGCGATGCTAATAGGGATTAAGAAGTTCAGATCATGAAGGAATCAATAATTGGCTGTTTGTCCAGCGGTTGCAGGCTGCAGATTTGATGCCAGGCTGTTCAGGGCAGGTGGTAGCGTAACGATCAGAGAGTTGGCCTCGTGATCGCGAGGTTGCTGGTTCGAGTCCCGGATCAGTAAAAGGTACTGCTGAGGTACTCATGAGCAAGTCACTCTCCCCAAGCACCTGGACGCTGCAAAAAAAAGCCTTTTTGGGCCAAATGCAGAGCTCACATTTCACTGTGACCATATTAATAAAATTTGTGTATGGCTGTGCCTTAAAAAGTAAAAAAAAACTAAACAGTAGCTCGGCACTTTTACAAAGACTCTGCAAGTCTGCTTTTCAGACTTTGAGGCCTCTATCTCTGATTTCACTTACGATTTTTATCTTGCCTTTTCGCCCGTTAGACCGTACCCCATTAGCGATGTCCTGATAAAGCTTTTTGTCCCTCGATATGGATCCAAGTTGTGCTATATTGTGTCTTGATGAGCTATTGGAATGTTCCGCAAAATGAATTCTTTCTGTACAGATTAAAGCCAATTCAATTAACAAAAGGGATTAACTGGATAATAAAGAGATATATTTGATAATTAAAAATCAAACATGCATCACATAATTAAATTTAGCAGTAAAAATGTGATTATGATTTAACACCAATGGTAACCAATACGTAAACATTCCTTGATTCCTGTACCATTTTCTCCCCAAAATAAAACACACCAATTTAAAGACATGAAAAATAGCAAGCATTTAACTAAAATTATTATGGCTTCTACTGTTTCAATGCTCAAAATACCAAAGCTGGAGTGCATACATTAGTTGAAGTACCACTAAGCTTATTTCCATGCTGATGACAGTAAGTTGAACCTTGAACCTGCATTTGATTATAATTCAACATGAAGGATTTCTAAAAAATGTTTCTGTTCAAAAAGCAGTGCCAAGGCTACTGTTAAAACAAAATATCAGAGTAAAGATATGGTTGTAGAGACAAATTAGCTGGAGATAAGTCATGGTAGGCCTGGGCAACGTAACCTTCAACATCAACATCACGATTTATTGAAGTAATTACTTTCACATTGATTACGATTGCAGCACGATTATATATGCTTATTTGCCCTCATATTTCACTGACAGGGACTGTACTATAAATATGCTCAATAATTAAAGCTGGGATATTTTGTGTAATGAAAATTGTGATTTTAAAATAACTGTAGGTAAAATACACAGATGTAATGGCAGACCTGAAAAGTCATGATAACACATGTGGAAATATGTTTTAAAGAGGACAGTACCACACATGGGGAAATGTAAACTAAATTATTTTCTTTTTTTTTTACTTTCTTAATAGAATTATTTTTTAATTAAAATAATTATCATGAGCAAGATTATATAAATAAGAGGTTCTTAATGTCAATTTCAATTCATTTTTGATTAATTGTCCAGCCCTATGCCCTTACGGCTTCCCTTAAACAAATGAGACTCACTGAGGATATGCAAAAAGCTGCTGCAAAGAACACAGCCAAACCGAATCATGCACCACTGCACACAAACGCAGTCCCTGGGATGAAAACTGGCACCAGAACTCGTGAAAGTTTGTGATGTAACTCTGATTGTGCTGGACATCACATTTGGTAGACTGACCCTGTTTTTCCCAGCAGGCCACTGGAGGACAGCCTCGGGGCTTAAAGCCGACTCCGTCTCTCCCAGATATCAATAGAATGCTAGTTAATTAAAGCAAGTTTCAAGTCGTATTTGATCTTTAATTCATGCTTCTAAGACATACTGAAAACACACATTTATTTCCATGTATTCTATGTTATTACCTGTCCTTACATAATCTGTCAACTCAATGCAGTGCTTGGGGACAGTACCTTGCTCATGAGTACCTTTGTTTTACCTTTAACGGCGACCATCCGATCACGGGGCCGACTCACCGTTACAGTACCAACTGACCCGAATATCTAGACCCTAATATTCCTTATCACACAACACTGTGGGTTCAAAGCTAACTCTTTCTCTCTCGGATTTCATTTATGGCTGGACGATCTGACTTCTGACTGAAATTTGGAAGACTTCATCTATCTGCACTCCTGAGTCAATTCCTAAAATATGGCTATGATTGCTTAATAGGGGCATCTCCTATTACAAAGAATATATATTGCCATACGTTTTATGTAGCACAGCCTACACTGTACAAGTTTGGTACAAACCCTTTGGACTGCTGGTGTTGGATAGTTCTCTGACCACACACATCAAAAATGACACATGTCCACCAACAGGGGGCACTACAATATGTTCATTTACGTTTTAGCTCATGTCTCTGGAACCGTATGGAACAACAGCGCCCGGGAGGCGGCCCACACCTGTGCTTGGACCCCGTTGATAAGTGCTCGCAGTTCTAGTTTTATTTGGTTTTTGCCCCCATAATATAACTCACAAGGTTTGTACTATCAATATGCTCAACTATTAAAGCTGTTTTTGATCTTTTGGTGATTTTTGGGACGTTGTGTAAGAGCAATGTATGATTAACTACCCAGTCCTAATATTAATAGAACGTTAGTTGATCAAAGTTCAATTTAAAGCAGTAGGAGTGCTAACTTTAACCGTGCATCTGTTTGCTTCAAGACACACTGTTCGAAGTTCTGCCTAAAAGTTGCAGAAGTGCACTTCTAAAAAAGCTGAAGCCATCAGGAAGGCTTATCCTCAGCCTGCTCGCTGACTGCTGGGGGCTTTGATCTCCAGAAAACCCCCCGAAACTCATTACGTACTCCGACTTTACCGCTTGATTGTTTCAACCGATCTCCCGAGAGCATCGGGGCCAAAACTGAGCTTCAGACAAGAAGCTTTAACTAAGAAAAACAGAATTGATAGCATCAGTACTTTTGACATATCAAAGCAAAGCAAGTGCCATTCTGCACTAAATACAACTCTATGAACTTGAAATTAAAGTCCTGTAACATCACAGCAGCAAATTATACTAACTGATGTTTTGTGTACGCCATCAAAGATGCTACTGATTAAAAAATCCTTAAGAACGTATTATGAACAGTAAAATACATGAAAATGGAAAATATACTGAAAACTAAATGATTTACTGTGCATAAATTGATCTTAGAAAGGTGGTGGAATATATTATAAGTAAGATTTGTGCAATACGCCGAGGTTTAACTATTTTTCATGAGGTTATTCAAGAGTGAATTGGTCATTCAAATGTTTGTTAAATTAATATAAAAGAGCTGTTTCCTTGAAAAAGTAATACTATAATAAAGGTCGTCCAATATGTTTTTAGGGCCAGTACCAATACTGATTACTAATCACACAGACCAGTAAAAATAAAAATCTCTGTCAAATAATATAATAACAAACACTCAAAATCAGCTAATTAATTAAGCACATCACTTTTAGCATATGTTAATTGTGAGCACATTTCATAATGTTCTTAACACAAATGTGCAGGGAACATTTTGCAGTAATTTTGAAAAATTGAAATGAAACAAGTAAATAAACAAACAAATGAATAAATGAATAGATCAAATATCTCCCAGGGGTGGGTGGGTGGTGGTGGTTTTAGTGGTTAGGACACTTGCCTCTAGACCAAGTGGTTGTAGGTTCGAATCCTACCTCTGGCACTACCATTACTGGGTCCCTGAGCAAGACCCTTAACCCCAAATTGCTTTGAGGGGAGCTGTAACTGAAATTAGAAAATGGAAGTTGCTTTGGATAAGGGTGTCTACTAAATGAAGTTTTCTAAACTTAAATTAATTAAATTAAAACCAATGAAATTTATAGTCCCAATGTAGCAGCACCAGGTTTTGGTGCAGAAAACAGAGCTCTGTTCTGGTGGAGATAGATGCAGCTGATTCACAGCCAAACGAATTCATTCATTTATCAGCATATTTGTGTAAAATGGTAAAAATTGTCAATTTTGGCGCAGACAATTCTCGGTAATTGGTCGACCCCAAATATGTGTATTTTACCTTTGTTACCTTCTTATCTCTGTTCATTTTTAGCGGTATGAAAAAATGCAATTACTTTACGGATAAACTTCAAAGATAGGTACGTGCAGTGAAGTAGGCCGAGAACAAAGGGAGCAAAAAGTCTGGCTTCTTAACGCTAAAGTCTCTATTCGGTGTTGGAGGTAGCCGTGAAGCGGGTCAGAAACGCTGCTTAGCCTCGACCACATGCCAGTGACAGGCGAGGAGATGTGTGCACAGACTTTAATGAGCATACCTGTTCTTTATGACTGTTCCACTCGATTGCCTGCAAAGGGAATGAGAAAGAGAAAAGCATGATGAGAGAATGAGAAGGAAACTGCATTAAACCTTATTAAAGTCTGTGCTGGGACTGCTTAAATTATAGTCAAACACATCAGCCTGTTAAATACACTAGGGCTGGGCGATACGACCTCAAATCAATATCACCATTAATTCAATGTTAATACCTTTATTATGATTAATGAATCATTCGTCTTAATAGTTCATTAACTACGTTTGTACTTTAAATAGAGTGGATATCTCAATGATTTGAAAATCACACGCATCTGTAATAAACACTAAAATGTCAATAAATGGCTGTATTGTGAGTAGAACGCTGGTCGTTGTTATTTATCAGCTAAAATAGGAGTTTTGTCTGTAACAAATGGGAAGACTTGACTGAACTAGAGCATTCCACGTTAATTCTCATCTGATCTGCATTTATCTCAATATGCCTTTGAGTTTGAACCGTCACAGCTAGAGTCCAGTGGACGATGAATTTTAATCCCTGATCACAGCTTTCTTAGTTAGGTGTATTTACAGCACAAATCGTCTCAGTGAACTGTGAGGGCGAAAATAATAAACACAAAATAATTGTTCATTTGTCATTTAATCGAGGTAAAATGTTCAAAGATTAATCTTGTTATTGAGGTCATATTGCTCAGCCCTAACATTAATTATATCACACCAAAATGCAATGGCCATCACATTGTGGGGACGCTGAACTGCTGGTGTTTTGTATTTTGCTGGGGAAAACAGCGAGCCGGTTGGTAACAGAGGGAAAATCGATTGGAGTAAGCTGAAGCCCGGAGCAAAGCGGCCGGAGTTTAACTTGCACTCATGGCGAGGAGAGCGGGAGAGCAAGCCACTGGGAAAAAAAAGAAGGCTTGCTGGTGTGTTTAGCATGCGGAAGTGTTTCTCCCTCCTTTTATTTATGAGCGTGAGCTCGGAGTGGTAGAAGGCCAAAGAGCAGTTGGAGTGCGTCTAGGAAAAAAAAAAAAGCTTTGATGATTTGATTCCTAGCAGTTATAGCGATGAGGATTTTGTGACTGACTTTTAATGGCACCACTCGAGGAGAGAAGTTATGGATCATTGCCAAAAATCTCCTTCATTTGCCACTTTTGATACAGTTTGGGAGCAGCTTATAATTCTCTTATTCAAGAGACACCAACGTAGCCTGTTACATTTGGGCAACCAAAGGGGATCTGAACACAATACATTATGGCAAAAACAGCTGATTCATTCACTTGGCATCAGCGGCTTTACACTGCTTTAGTCTGAATGCTGTTTCGAATATTAATTAGGCACCAGAGAACATAGGATATATGTACAGAACTGCAAAAGTCTTGAATTTTGGCAGATAATGTACATCATTTTTTTTATTAAAATATTATCCATTATCCATGTATGTAATAAGATTTCACTTATATGTTTATAATACTTTGCAAAAGTCTTGAGCCACCCCTCTTTTCTTCATATTTTGCTTCCATAGAACCAGACTTTCTTATATCTTTAATAAGGGTCGACCGGGCCGATTATCGAGGGCTGATATTAGGCATTTCGCCGATTTACGGTACCAGAGTTTAATACTGACCATCACCAATATTAAGTAATTACAAGTATTACGTAATATTGTCTTGAGGAATAGTGAATGTATCTATTATTTTATTTTCCTAGCTAAATATTGTATAAATCAATCAGGGATTCCTCAAGACCTTTGCACTATTGGTATTGGATGTTCAAAAAAGCATTATAAACACACTTACACAAGCCATTATATATGGAGAGTCCATAATAGTGAAAAAGCAAAATGATATAAAAGCAGCTGTGCTATTTTACACACACACACACTCAAAACACATACACAACCCATCTAGTACTAAAGTCTTCCCAAAGCCCCTCCCTCCTTCCCTCCCTTCCTCCCTCTCTTTGCCCACCCCAATTTGCGCCCCTCCTCCATTCCAGCAACACGGTTCCTGGAGGCTGTGGAACAAGTCAGGTCCTCAATAATAAGTTGACAGCTGTAGAAAATGGCCGACCTCCATTTGGTTGCTTCTCCACACAATCTCATTACGTGGCGGTGCGGCGTGTGCCCTTGAAAGCTTACAAACGTGTTCCGCTGGAGGATGCGGTGAAAAAGGCGGCGAAAATAGGCCGGGGTTAGCGCTGGACGATACCACCTCAAATCAATATCATGATTAATAGAAATAGTTACGACCGCTTCGTTCTTGGGAATTTCTTTGCCCTCACAGTTCACTGAGCAGTACTGTGAATATGCACAACTTCCATCCCATAATTATAGGTATGACTTCCGATGTGACAGGTGAAAACCAACTGGTTTAAGCAAATATGCAGGTACCAAGCATCTGCATCTACCTCAACTGTGACATTTTAGTAATGAGTATGGCTGGAAAAGCTAATGAAATCTCAATATTTTGAGATTTAATGTGTAAATAACTCAAACTATAATTGTTTTCAGTCTGGGGCAGGAAATGTGTATAAATGAATGGCTTAAAAAGCCTTTAAGTGTTTCATGACCCTTTAAAGTTAAACACTAACACCTTCTATAGGCACAGTGCTTCTGATTTAGAGGTTACATAAAAATATTAATTTGGCGCCACAGGTAGTAACGTGTTACAAGTAACGGAGATGAGTAAGAAAGTCATTTTTTCGAGGAATGCATACTCTCCATATTCCTTTTTTCTGAGCTATGATTTTACTCTTACTCAAGTAAATATCTGAGTAAGTAATCTACTTTTAACTTAATTACATTTGTTATAGTGCCTTCGTTACAACAAGTCTATTCTCAGGTCTGTAAGTCCATATCACAGAGTGGAATTATTGGCTGTGGAACACACCTACGTAGGTCCCAAAGCTGCGACACTGCTGCAGTTTCAGCCCGGATTTAAAATGACCGTTAGTATGTGTGTAAAACAAAGACAATAACAATGCTATTGGAATGTTGTAGAAAGGCTTTTAGATTGGTTTGATAAAGTTTTGAGAGGTTAAAGAGATGGGAAAAAATCCTGATTTTGTTGTTTATCGCTGATTTTTGTGCTTGAAGTATACTAAAATGAAATGTAATTTGTAATTTGAGTAAATTAATAACAAAGTAATTTTTAGTCTTACTCGAGTATGTTTTTCAAATGGGAATTATTACTTTTACTCATGTCATTTTTGAAAGAAGTAACTGTGCTTGTACGTATTTTCAATACTCTATCCATCACTGGTTGGCCAGCACTTCCCGTAGATTTTAAGGCATTTAAAATGAACGTGCCAACCACTGCACCACCGAGCCGCCCTGGTGTTTTGCTTGTTAATGCTAATTTCCTCTAGGTACTGCTAAGTTTCATTAAAGCAGCTATAAGATTGCAATCATGCTAGAGTCAAGTGGTAGCATACTGAAATAAACAGTATAAAGAGTTTGTTAGAGACATAAAAAGGAACTTTACACTTGTTCTAAAGAATTATGTAGCAACTTTATAATTCAACTCTAACTTTCCATGATTCATAACAAAGATGTCTGTCTCTTGATGGAATTAATGGTCAAAGCTAAATGCTAATTGTTGCAAATCCGCTCTTAATGTAAATATCCTTGAACGTTCTCTCTCCAATCAATACTGAGTTGATTCTTTCGAAGTTGTGCATTGTGTTTAACAATGAATGAACGTTGGCATTAACTTTCAGCTATTGTAAAGTTACAGCACCTTTAAATGTAGTCCGAAAGTCGATAGAGGACTCGCGGCAAGATTATTTTTCTTTTTGTCAGTTGTGACTCTGAGATTATAACTTTAATTTTAATACATAGAAAAAAATACATTTTGTCCTCTAGATAACAAAAGCTGCATTTTCAAAATCACTTTATTTTCTTGTGATCTCAGAAAAGACGACTGTTGTTATCTGGAGGTCACAAGATAATTTTTTGGTTTCTCAGACCGTAAAGCTTCAAATATCTGCAGCAATAACATGATATTTGTTCAGAACCAATACATACTGCTACTTACTGCTATTTCCACTTGTGACAGTCCACAGACACATTAGTGCATATTAATAATGATGTGTTTCCAAATGATTAAACCGGTCACGAGATCAAAAATAATTTGCAACTTTGTAGCAACTTTTATTATGTTGAAATCATGAGAAAAATAACTTGTGACCTCATGAGAATGAATAGAAAAATACATTTGTCCTATATAAACTGTTTGGTGCGTTCTTTGAAAAAGTCTGTCAGGAAACAGACGACTATTTGATGTTGAATTCAGACAGTTTCGCCTTTTGTCAGCATCCCAGATCAAACCGCAAGCATCTTTTAGCAATTAGCACACTTTGATTTATGCTCCGAGTTTGTCACGTGCCGCAATTCAAAGTGGCGGCAGATTTGGTGAGTGCCAGCTTTCGCCACAACGTTGAGGCCTAAAGGCAGCTTGGCGCAAAAGTCGAACGCTTCCAAATTCTAATTCTCCGCTCTTGTCAACTCTGAGAGCTATTTTAAGACACGTTTCGCATCCGCAGGGGTTTTGTTCTCGACGGCAAAATCGTGTAGAACAAAGTGCAACAGCTCGTCGCTCGTCGCGGCGCCCGTGTTAAAGACGCTCCTCCACTAGCGAGTCACGCAGACGCCACAGTAACGCTAAGGCCCCGACCAAACAAAGCCATAAACAAAGGGAGCCTCGAGCACCAAGCGCCTTTTCCCCAGTCTTTTACAAAAAAAAGGAATGTGAAAAGAGAAAAAAACTGTCTCGGCAAGAGACAATCCGTGGGGCACGATTGGTTGAAATCAAAAGAAGAGCATCATGGGTAACAAATAGCTAGGAGCAGCTGAGCTGCCATTGCGAGGCAGAGGGAGAGGTATGACCCTCAAAGGTAGCAACACACACACACTCACTCACTCACACATACACTTCTGCACACATACACACGAAACAAAGCAGGGCACAAAGAAGCCCTCTCCTCTACCACATTTTAATCTGAGCCAGTGAAGAGGAAAAGGACGAGGAGCAGAGATTTTCGAACCCTAAAAGAGGTTTGTGACTCACTGACCGCAACTTCTGGGCACTGATGCTCCAATTAGTCTCAATTAAGCAACTTTTCTCCTTAACAGAATTAGAGGGCTCCCTCTAGAGGAGATGCTTTGCCAGTATAATTAATAAAACCTTGCTCTGGTGGAGAGGGTTCTCTCAACTTTAAAGGGAATAGTTTAGAGAAACTGTATTTCTAAAGTATAAAATATATAGAAAGGATAGAGATTATACTATAAACTGTACATATGCATAGTAAACTATATATTTGAAATTTAGTGTGTCTTAATGTTGCAATAACTAGACATAAAGTCTTCAGTCCTGGGTGCCCTTAACTTGGAATTAAGGGCCCAACTCAGGACTCAAATTTGGTTCGTGGGATTTGACCCCCCCCCCAAATTTTAGAATCACTAACACAGGATTTAATCCAGTTGGTCCATCACCCCAATGTAAAATTAAGAGAGATATTATTAAAAAGATTAATAATTATTATCAACAAATGTTACCCATGATACCAACTGAGATTAAGCGGCTTTGTAAATGAATGAATGAATTAACAAATGGTTGCTATCAGTCAACATCAGCTGTTAAAATAAATCCCAGGTGTATTGTAGCGGCATCTGACGGTAATGCAACTTTGCTGTTGAATGACGAACACAAATGTGGTGACTGAACCCTTGTGTTGGTGAGCATAAAATTGTTGGTTCAAATCCCCATGCGTTCATTCAGCATCTGTTTAATGTTGAACATGTAAATGAAATAAGACTGTATAGCTTATAAAAAGAGCTAATATAATTTATTGTAGTTTTTTTATTTAGGATTTCAAAATTCTTGGATTTGAGTTTATTATCTTTAATGCAAATTTGATCAGTTTCTGTTGGGGCGGTGGTCTAAGTAAATGAAACCCTGTTTAATCGATCATAAGATTTGATGTTGGAATCCCAGGAACTAATGTTGGCCCGCGAATAAGGGCCCCAAGTTAAGGAGAAGACAGACTTTTACGTCCAGTTATTGCAACAATAAGACAATCTGCACTGGACATTATTTCCATGTATTTTTATTATTGAGATTTAGTTATTGTAAGGTTGCTGTTAATGTAAGGTCTTGTTGTAAATGTCTCATTTCTATTTTAATTTGCATAGGTGTGATCAGGGTACATTTCACTGCATGCTGACAAATAAAGAATCTTGAAAAACAAATCAGTTGCTGAAGGGAGGTGGTTATGTAAATTAGGAAAAAGACGTCGCTCAGGATATGAACTAGAGCTGGGTGTTACGATTTCAAATCAATGTAACAATTAATTGAGCATTTTATCTCTATTATGTTTAATGATTATTTTTTGGGGGGGTGGGGATTTGCTTGTTTGTTTTTTGACCTTAAAGTTCATTCACATGGTTTGCTCTGTAAATATGCTCAGCTCGTAAAGCTGGGAGATTTTTTCTAATGAAAGAGCATATATCTATGATATTTAAAATAATGTAAATAAACGTGAACACACATTAAGACAGAAATGATCAGAATTTTTAAAATAACTAAAACGATGGTTAGTGGCAAGATTACGTTGATTAGAGGTTATGAATTTTTCGATTAATTTTCGAGTAATTGTCCAGCCCTAACTTGGACTGCTGCTAAATGCCCTATATGTAAATGTATACTCCCTGTGTGAACAACCAGAGCTGCGCGAAAGCAAAAGGGCTAAAATACGGAGGCGGTGTCAGCAAGCGCTGAAGCCGCTTCCCTAATCTTGGGCCAGTATAGAGGCATGATTCACGCTCCCATCCCCCATCGCTACTCCTCCCTTTTTGTCATCCACCACCTTTACTGCCAATGCCACCTCTCTATCTCTCTCTTTCTCTCTCTCTCTCCATCCAGATGTTATGGTGCATTACTCCACCCAGCCAAAGATGCAGTCGCTGTGGAACAGAAGGTTGAGAAACACAAACTATCCCCAACTTTTGCTCTATTCAAGTCACATAACCCCTTGTGAATTCTGCAAACAACCATCACGAAGCAGCACGAGCCAGTATGTTATTTCTTTCAGAAGGGATCATTTACGTTTACATCATTTTATTAGACGTTCTTGTCCAGAAATTCTTCCATTTTCTAATTATGTGGACAGTCTAATTGGAATAACTTGAGGTTAAAGGTTTTGTTCAGGGGGTAAATGGTGATGGAGCTGGATTTGAACCTGCAACCTCTTGGTCCGTAGACAAGAATCGTACTAAGCCACACGCAAACCCATTTATTGACAATAGATAAATAAAATTGATTAAATAATAAAATAAATATATAGAAATATGCACATTTCCGTTCAGTAATCTGTTCAGTAATATGCTCATATTTGAGTTGACAGCTTTGCCTTTACTTTGTTTAAGCTCATATAAAACAAGGAGACTTACTTTTAAGTTTGTGAAATGGAGTTTAATTTAAAATATATCAGAATCTGTTCATATCCAGTGGGATTAAATTATATGCTGGAATAAGAAGCACAAAAATCTATGCAGTTTTGCCTCTGCCATCAATTTTAAGGGTTTTGATACGCAGATTATACTTAAAGTTTCACATAATGAGAACGGAATCTCAAAAGCTGCTGAGAAACAGTTTTAGGCAATTAAAATATAAGTTGCTGCGACCGTTAGCAAAGAAGGCTGGGACAATCTGAGAGCCATGATGCAGAACTGCAAAGTTGCACACACAAACACAAACACACACACACAAACACACACACACAGCTCGTATTTTGGCCTACACAGGTTATGCTTCATCATCAGTTTACATTGCAGCAATATACTAATAGGCAGAATTTTCATCTATTGATAAAAATCCCTAGTAACGTTTGGCCATTTTGCTGAGTTACTGCCGTGTATTTGCTGCCACAGCAGAGGCCCGTGTGCATAAATCTCAACCGCTCGCAATTGTGACTCTCAATCAGCGATCGGATCTGCAGCAGCGCGAGCGAGACCCCTCACCGCCCCTGCTTTAGCATGCCCAAAATTAACGTGTTCCTGCACTTTAGTACACAGCGCCAGCCTATTTATTAGACACATTTGCACTATTTGGTCTTGTCTGTCATTTAACCAAAACTGTCAAACAGTACATTTTTAATTAGGCGTGGATTTGAAAGGGTAGTGGTGAACAATTCATCGAAAATTATTAGAAAGCGATATTCAGAACCTGATATCAACATCTTGCTCATGACAATTATTCCAATTATTTTTTAAATTCTGCTAATATTAATACTTTCTCCACTGTGTGATTATGTACAGTTCCCTTAAAACATACTAGGTCTATTCTAAAAAGCTAATGTTTTACACTCTGAGATCAAGAGGTCTGACGCCTTTGCCTTGTCTTCAGTTTTAACCCAATAGGATCAGCTCAAACCTACCTATTTTTAATCAGAGGAAGCATTTGAAAGGAGCATAATGTTAGTAATCAAGTCCACAAAATGAGGAAAAAATGGACCCGGGACAACAGTTTGAAGATCTGCTGAATAAAGTACACAGCATTCACTCAGCGTCTGATTTCTGACTCATACGCATCTGGTCACTGCTCCCACGGTCAACATCATTTCGTTCTCTCGAAGCGCTAAGATGCTTTGTTGTTTTTTTCTCTCTTTTCCCAATCACATCATGTCCTTTCTCCACCTGGCTAATATCAGTCACAAGCCCGGCTGTTTCTAGACTTCTCGGAGAGGCGGATTCCCAGAGAAAACGGCCGGTGAGATTGCTCGGCTGGGGTGGAGGATGCATATTTCTTTTCTTGCGCTCTAATAATGTCTGAGGGTCTGGGGAGAGGATCCATTCACATAATAACAGGCAAAGTGGGGGAGCCATAAATCTCGTCCGACGCACTCGCGTCTCACTTGTCCACCGGCCCGGCCGTTGCTGCATGGCTGAAAATGCACAACTGAGTTCGCAACAACACGGCAAACCTCAGCGATGCACACAACACACGAAAACGGAAGATTCTGCTGGGCAAAAAAAGGTTCACCTGTGCAGAAGTTACTTGAAAAATAATCACAGATACAAAAATCGCAGACCATGAACATGCAACAAGAACCCAGATTCAAGTCTTGAATAGAGCTTGGCGATATAAACACAAATCAATACCTTGATTAACTGAAAATGTTCTCTTGATTATCATTAATGAATTATTATTTGTTTTGGGGTTAATTTGCACTCATAGTTTACTGACAAAGTTTGTACAGTAAACTATTAAACATGGGATATTTTTCTAATAATAGAGCTGTGTATTTTATCTTCGTGATTTTAAAAATAATTGAAGGAAACACACATATGTAGCAGCCAACTGAACAGGACAGAGTGACACAAAAACACTCACTGTTGTATGTTCTAAGGTGACAGAACATGAACACACTACACTAGGGAAAGTATTAACAGAATTTTGAAAATAATTGATGGTTTCTTAAAGTCAGCTCTGATACGTTTTTGATTAACTGCCCAGTTCCAGCCTAGAATGCATATATTTCTCTTAAATGCACCAATACCCATAAAGATTACTTCCCTGCAATGCCAGTAATCACATGAAAGTAACAGAAATCGCAGCAGAGATGCGCGTTAAGGAAATGAACGTGATTTCATTCCGGTTTTAATTGCCACAAGCAAAAGCACTAGATGGAAGGTTGGTAATGTGTTTGTTAAAAGAAGCCGTTTGCATTCTCAGTGGAGACTAGGCTACAGCTGTGTTAACACACGGCACGGCCATTTCAGGCAAAAACTGCCCCACTCTGTCCAACTGGTTTCCAAAAAAGTCCCTCCAAGCTTAAGAGGTGCTCGACTGGCAGGTGAAAAAAAGCACAGACCAGCAGAGATTTTAGGTTGGCCATTTTGCTGAATATTGCAGGTTCAGAATATAAACCAAGCTGGTTTGGAACAACAAAACGCAGCTTAATGTGGAAAAATGGGTTTATATAGACCAAGTTAATCAGTCACCTTAAACCACCTTCGGGAACCAAGTCTGCTTTTTTCGGCAGAGCTGCTAAAGAGGTCAGCATCTTCCATAAGTCTTCAAATGAAAGATGCCAAGAGAGAGCGCAAGCTTAGATTAAGGCTGGGCGATATGGCCTCAAATCACTATCATGAACATTTCACTTCGGTTATGATAAAACAACTTTTTTTGCCCTGATGGTTTACTGTTTACGATGTTTGCACTGTAAATATACTGTACTTGACTTTTAAAGCTGTTATATTATTCTAATGAGAGAGTGTAACTTCAAAGTAATTTGATATGGAAACACACACAGATGTGTGGGAGACTGGAAGGGGTGGAGTCACGTTTTAAAAAATAATAATCAAAATAATTGTCCTGGACAAGACTGCGATGATTAGATGTTCTGAATGTCGCTTTTGATGAATTCTCGATGAATTGCCCAGCCCTCGCTTAAATCATTATTCATATTCCCATCGCATCTCTAATACTCCTGCTAAATGCTTTGGCTCTGACTCGCATCCTGATTATACTGAATCACCAGGAACTGACACCACCCCCCCCCCTTTACTTTCTTTGCCTTCAACGCACGCTGAGCCATTCATTCTCTCAAGTCGCTCTCGACGACTTCCACGGGAAGTCCCACCTGCCTACAAGAGACGCGACGTGAACTTCAAGTAAGCTTCACACAGCCGTTCAGCCTGATCGAGGCCTACCGGAGGCGAGCGTTTGCCACAAGCGTCCCTGAGCTCCGGCACTGTGACTGTCAGTCAGTTAGGTAGCTTTAGAGAAATAGGTCATAGAGCTAAAAATACCTATGTCTCTCCCTCTCTCTCTCTGACTCTCTATCTCATGGTGAAGACAAAGAACATAACATCTCTCTGGAAAGAAAATGGAAGGTTGGTGAGGACAGACCACCAGCTTCCAAACTGGAAAAAAGAAAAAATGCACATGCAGGATTGAAGACGATGTTATGCAAACAAATTAAAGAGGCTGAGGAAGAGAGAGGCAAGAGCAAGGAATAGGGCCGAGCTCTTAGGCTTCGCTGCTCTCGATGCCTGGCTTTCTCGAGGAGTGGCTAAAGACAGAATTTTATAGAATTCGTTTTGCGCAAATCGGTGAGGCAAAGCAGAAAAACTATCTGAACCGTCAGCATTCCGGAGCATTGCAGAAGGATGGCACATTCGTAGACGCTTGGAGATGGAAAAAGCGGAAAAGAAGAGACTTAACAAACGCTCTCCACCAGTCGAGAGCACAAAAACCCTTACATCAGATGGGCCAGTCAAAAGACTCCAAATTAAATTTAAGACCAGCACACTGTCAGAAATGGCAACTAAAGTCAGAGAAAAGGGGGAATGATTGAAAGAGAGGGATGGAGGGGAAGAGATTAGAGTAGGACTAATCCAGTGGAAAAGGTTAAGAGATTCCCATTGAAGTGTGTCAGTTCCGGGGGAGAAACTAGTAATTTCATCCCAGTTTTCTAAAACAGTGAATTTTGGAGAGGACATTATTAAGTCTATTTTTGGACTTTTTCCCTCACAGAATATATAATAAATGAACCAGGAAGAGGCTCTTGTGTTAGAGCTCAGGCCTAGTGGACTGTATAATGACTGTTTATTCAGTCCCAAAGACCGGCCGGGGAAATCAGTCTGCAGTGTTTCGCTTGCTTGCTCAGTAACAAAAATGTAACACACCTCTAATAATAAACGCAAGCAGTTGGGGATCTGAAATGCGTGAGTTTGAGCCACAGTGCACGGCTTGAAAACAACTTTTAGTCTATTGCTCATTTACCTCAGACTGCTCTGAGGATGCTGAGACTCCATATTTATGTGTCGGGGTTTAAAAAAATCATGATGCATATCGATAAATATAAATGCACAAATATAATACATTAATGCACATTGACAAATTGACAGTTCTGATCACATTGAACCATTAGAAGCATGCAAGGGGCTAGATGATGTGTTCACTTTAAACCCGCTCCGGGCACATATAACAGGTAAAAGCAATAATGACAATTTGGCAATATGTGGGGGGGGGGGACCTAGAACATCCACAGTGGTGGCAATTTTGGGATCTAATCAGCTGCAGCTCCATTACAGACAGTTTTGGACTGACACAGGTCAGACCTGCAGGGTCACTGTGTCTCGGTAACAAATAAAAGCAGCACATACGTTGGCGAAATGAATGCGAAATGAAGGTAAAAAGAAAAAAGAACTGGTGCCCTTCCAAACGTGCCCGTCTCCAGACAAAACGGAAAGCAATCCTTTGGCACCGAGCCCACGAGCGGCGGAGCGAGCTGCAAAGGGAAAAAATAAAAAACCTGCTGTCAATCTGCACAAAGGAATCTAATGGAAACTTGATGGAATGTACATACATTTCCCCTCTCGTGTTTCTGTAAAACAAATGGCGGGATTTAAAGAACTGGCAGCCCGAAAATGTCGCTGATTACAAGTGTTGTCAATTCTTATTACAAATTCATGCACGATCGCAGACAAGATGATTTCAAATGGAATCAAAAGAGACTGTGAGAGGCGTCAATTGGGACACAGCCGACGTTGTAACGTGACAGATGGTATTTGAATAAAATTCTGCTTTTGACAAGGCGCACAGGTGCAAAAACAAAAAGAATCTATCCAAACTGGACCGGGGAAAATAGAAGAACGCGAGACAGAGACCGGTGGCGTTATTTAAGGCTCAACACGACTGAACTCCTCCCGCAAGTTCGCACCGATCGATGCATTGACAGGCGACGCCGGTTCGCGCAAATCCCACGTTAACATTCCATCATATCGGCCGCAAAAACGCGCACGTTCCGGAGCGTTCCGTTATTGCGCGAGGTGCAAAAAATAAAAATAATAATAAATCGACCGGCTCTTGCACGTTTAAGACCTATTATTCTACACACAAGCATCACCGTCCACACCAGCAAAGCCATATACTTTTAACCATTTTAACCCATTCTCTGTAATTCAAGAATTAACGCACGAGTTCTTTGCGATCCAGCGTTTCCTTGCAAAAATAAAAAATAAATAAATAAAAGAGAGAGGAAAGGGAAGAAGGTTCGACTTACGATTTCAGAGGATTTTGGACCGCTGTGGCCATTTTGATACAGAATGATACAATGTAAGAAGACTGCAGATCCCCGGTATTGTACATGAAGGTCCTAATATACCAGCAAATTTCAATTTCATTCATTCTCAGGGGCTGCGGCTGCGGCGCTCGGCCAATAGGAGCGCGAGCGGCAAGCGCTGCCTCACGGGAAATCGAGTCTTTATGGGCGGCTTGGAGTGAGCGTTAAGCACGCCACCGTACTACAACGACCACAAAGTATTCGGGTGAACTGTAGCGCGGTCCCGCCTCGCAGCCAAAACACGGCACTGTACATTCAAGGTTGGACTGTTGGTCTCTTTCTGCCACTGCTGCTGATGCTTTTATATCGTCTCATTGTTTTTTAAAGGCACTGTAAAATAAAATTAAATAAAACAACGCGATTTTTCTAAGTCCTTTGCGTCTATTATTTAATTGTTTTAAAATATTTCATATATAATACATATTAGGTAATTGAAGCGTAGGCAATTTATTTTTTGGGGGTGTCTATATTCACAAACATATTCTATCTCTCTCTCTCTCTCTCTCTCTCTCTCTCACACACACACACAGCCCTGGTTCATTACATTTTTAAACGTCTGTATGTATGTCTGTCAATTTCTCTTTCTGTCTATCTTTTCCCTCTCTTACGCGCCTGTGCACACTCACATGCATTCATTCACACACACGCACGAGCGCGCGCGCACACACACATATGCCATTTCTGCTTTTGTCACCCAGGTCTATTTGCTTTAACTTGCAGGATTCTATGGCACCACCTGGAGCAAACACTTGGAGTAGCACAAGCAATGCCAACCAATGTCTGGTCAGACTCTGTAAACATCGGAGTTATAATTTAAAGATGATAATAAATTAAATAAAGAATATTTTCATCCACAACTGCATATGTTCAGGCAACACAAAAGAGTCTTAGAAACCCCCCAAAAAGTCAAGTGTTGTTTAACAGTGTGGTGCATGAATTTTACACCAATGCAGAATATTCAGCAAATCGATGCTTAAATTCTTTATTGGTTGTAATAACCCGGGGTGAGAGGTGGCACAGTGCCAATGAATGCCATCTGAAATATGTGCCATGGACACTAACGTCCGTACACATTTCATCACACCTTTTCATTGCTGAACATACAGCTGTTAAAGCGGCGCAGGAGAAGGTTTGGCCAGCAGATGGAGCCAGAGAGTTCAGGGCATAAAGTCACAAAAATGCCCAAATCAAAATGAATTTGACTGAAATTTTATACTAACTTCTTTAAAACTATCTGTGGATTTTTACAAAGAAAAGATGCGTATTTTAATGTGATATAAGTGAACCTGTATGCAGAATAATTCTAATATATTATTTTGGATGGTTCCTTACTATTTAGCTAGTTAACATATATTTCAGCACATATGAAAAGAGAAATTAACTTAACAATGCTAAAGAATATAAAGATCAGTTTACAGTAGTACTTATGTCAATATTTCCACAAGGAGATGTCATGGATGGCCAGTCTGAAGCAGTTTGGTGATTTCCAAGATAAACTATTTAAATAATCTATAAATCATGCTGTTTAGTAGGTGTGTAAAAGTGGGGAATTCACTTTACAGGAGCACCTGGTCTCATGTGACCATATGAGCAGCCACAGGCATCCATCAATTTAGTTTAACTACTGGTGGTAAATACCAAAAGGGTAAACATAAGAAATCACAGTAAAACAATCACATTTGATTGCTCTATTACCTGAACTTAGACCTGGGTTGCCATTCACAATTCATTTAGTTAGTATAATGTATAATAATATACAAATAATACTTTCATTGTTTTGTTTTGTTATTTATGCAAATGGCTACAGGGGTTAAAATGATTATTATGGATGAAAAGGGAACTTTTGGTCTACTACAACACTAGAGAGCAAAGCTTAAAACGATCTAAAAGATGTACAATGTAGCACATAGAATCAGATTTCATTATAGAATTCCACAGTCTCTAAATATTGTGTTTTATGTGAAATGTAGCATGTCTGAAGTAGACAAAAACTATTTCCGATTTCATGTTGTTGGCCAACCTCTTTAACAAGACTTTATATTCTAAAAATCTCATATGAGCATCCAACATTCCTCCTTTAAAAATAATAACATATTACGATAACTCGATAACTGAAGGCATAATTTCTCCCTTTGTGCATTAGTAATATTAGCAGTTTTACAGTACAGTAAAATTAACTGTAAGTGCTTACGAAGGAGTTAACATCCACTGGCCGCTTCACGCCCCGCCCCTTTCCGCGTCACGCTCCGCCCCCTCGCCGTTCGCGTCGAACATAAACACAAGAGCTAAGCGTAAACTAGCATGTCCCGCTGTAGAAACTGACAGTCAGCACGACCAAGCTAATGGCGCTAACGCGGCGTCTGACAGTGTGAAGATCCCGCCTGCGATGGTGGAAACGCGGTCATCATGTCGGAAATGTTGCTGAAGGAGATGGAAGAAGTGTCTCTCGGTCACTCCTTTAAGGAAGAAGAGACGACGGGAAGCGGACGGAGTTTTCTCCTCGTGGACGAAAACGAAACGCTGCAGGTGAGCGAGCTGCGCTAAAAGCCTCGGAAAAGTCCAGTAAACAAACTAGCAAGCAAGCGTCACAGTCGATTTCTGTCACTTTGTAGCGTAACTGTAACGTAACTAACAGCTAACTAGACTTCTACTGGCTGACTTGTTTATTACGTAGTTTGACATAACTTGCCTCATATCTCGGCCCCATTTTCAGACACTGTTAGCTTTTAAGCTAACTAAGAGACGTTGAACTTTAGCCAAACTCTCATAAGGTAAACACGCTTTAAAGATTTATTGAGCTAATTTAGGTTAGCCGGCTAGCTTTCACTGAGCAGTCTAGAATATGCGTGTTTTGTTTGTTTGGCAACCAATTCACGTCCACTTTGTACGTTAACCTTGGAAGGATTGTGTGTTTGGAGAGAGAAATTAGTACAAAAAAGTGATTAATACCGATTTTTTCGTCTTCAGACTTGAGGTTGTTTTGGGGAAAGTCCCACAGGTAACGTGGTCACGCCCCATTTAGTATAGACGAGTGACGTCACCATGAATCAGCCAATCACGGATCTTTTCTCCAGCCCTTATGTAACGGCTGGTAGTTTGGGCAAATATAAAAATACTAATGTAGTGTCCTATCCTGACCCTAGGGTAGGATTAGTAAAAATGGAGATTATTTATTACATAGCTTTTTACTTTAATTGATTTTAATGTAATTTCAAAATACATTATGTTAAAACCATAACTACATTATATTGCATTACTCTTGGCAGACACTATCCGAAGCGACTTACAATAGGAAAAAAACATACACGTTTCGGGCTGTGGAGGAACTAGTGGGTGCTAGGTTGTAAGTGTAGGAGGATGAAGGTATCCTCAGTAAGTTAGGACAGGGGTAATATTGAATAGGCAGTGGTGAAGAGACTTCAGGAGGCTCTTGAAGAGGGAATGACGTAAATGTAATGTAAATTTAAGGCCCCATGACTAACATATTTTGACACAGATTTAAAGTAGAGGTCGTTTAACATTACTAATCATTACCTAAGAACTAAGAAATGGGACATTGTGTGACATTATTTAGGTGAATGGGCCGTACATTATAGCCATTCAGAGGCTTCAGCTACACTTTTCAAAACATAAATGTTTAGTAAACATGTCAGACAAGACACAAGTTCATAGAAACAACACGTGTATATGTATACCTTTCTTGGAGTGAAAAAGGGTATAAAAATCAAAGAAACCATCAAAAATCATGATGGTTTGTGCAGTTACACTTTAGATTTTAAGGTAACCCAATAAAAATCCATCTGTGTATTGGTTTGCTGTATTAAAGAGCTGTAAATTGCAGTTTCAGTCTTGTTTTCTGTTTGTTCTTCATATTCATTGCCTTAACTCTTGCTCATTCCACTTAATTTTCTGTGACATCACTGTTGACATTGTGGAATTTAGCTGCCACCAGCCATTATTATGAAAATATCAAAAACAGAGTCACAGAATCCCTTACTTTAACTATCCTGCTTTTCCACGTCCTCTCTTCCAGGTGAAAGACGAAGCTCACTTCTTACAGAAGCTGGGCTGCAGTGCCAGTCAGGGAGTCAAAGTGCTGTCGATTTTCGGCAACACCGGCGACGGCAAATCGCACACCCTCAACCATGTGCTGTTTGAAGGCGAGGAGGTTTTCGCCACGTCCCAATCCCCCAACTCCTGCACCATCGGGGTGTGGGCTGCTCACGACCGCAATCTGAACCTGGTGGTGCTGGACACAGAGGGTTTGCTCGGAGCCTCCACCCAGCAGAACCAGCGCATGCGGCTGCTGCTGAAAATCCTGGCCGTGTCGGACATCGCCGTGTACCGCACCCGGGCAGAGCGGCTGCACAATGACCTCTTCCAGTTCCTGGGAAGCGCCTCAGGCGCCTACTTGAAACACTTCACTCCACAACTACGCGCCATCTCCAACCGCTGTGGCCTGGACGTGCCTCTCTCCAACCTGGGGCCCGCTGTGGTGGTGTTCCAGGAAACATCCCGCACTCAGCTGCTAGGCCAAGGTGGGAGTTAGAATTATGTGTAAAATATCCAAAACGTGAAAGTGAAACCCATGGTAGAACAAACTAACATTTCATATACATTCATGAAGTCTTATCCAGGAGAATTCATCCTTCATTAGGGCTCAGTGATTTGACTTCAAATCAATATCATGAATACTTGAACACTTTGAATGATGATTAATCAACAATTTTTTTTTGTTTATTTTTTGCTCTCATAGTTCACTGACAAGGTTTGTTCTGTAAATGTAAATGCGGTGATATTTTTACATTAGTCTTTTAATCTCACATGCCAAAACCTTTTCTTGTCAAAACCCGTTTTGTAAAAATCTTTGCATTTTAAGAGAAATACGAGTACACTGTTTACCTTCTCATACTGTTTTGATCTAATATAAATTGAGACAGTTGAGTTTATTCTCTGCTACAGATGTCAAGTGTCCGGCCGATACTCTGCTTCAGAAGCGCTTCCACGACCTGGGCCAGAGTACGGAGGCCTTCAGCTCGGTGAGATATGTGGGCACGCAGACGGTCACGCCTCCTACTGATTACTCCAAGTTATTAGAGGTGATCAAGCAGCAGGTTGCCAACACTGCCTCCAGAGCACCAAGACAGCCAGCCATCGTCTTCAGCGCCCTGCAGGTAGCCCTACCGCCTGTTTTCCCGATGATTCGTTGAATAAATAAGAAAAATAGACCTCTGAATCAGATTTGGCACATCCCTAATTTCATGCCCCTTAAAGTGAGCCAAAAGTAGTTTGGTTTGCTCAAAAATTGCTTACTGACAGCCATATAAGCTGATGGATTTTTACATTCCTACTCAAAACAAAGATTAATGTAAGGCTGCACCAATGTCCTTTTTTAGGCCGAGTTCAAGAACCGAGTACTGAAACAAGCAATTAAGGTGTGGAATATAAAAACTGTACCTGGACTGTCGACTCAGTACACTGACTTGGTTGTTTTGCATGTCTTTGTCAGGCCTTAAGCGAAAGGTTCTGTGGAGACATCTCGGACGACAAGATCAGCATGTACTCCTTCTTTCCTGACGAATATTTCACATGTCCCTGCGTCTGCCTCAGCTGCAAGTAAGCACGGCCTGTTTTAACTCCGGCTAAAGCATCGCACAATTTGAGAACCGTGACTTGTTGAGTCGCAGTTACAAAGTGGTGATTTCACAAGCTTGCATCATGTGCGAATGCAACAGCACCTACTATCTTTAATGAGACGGCTAGTGGTGTTATTGAGGTCTGTTGTCTCAGTTCAGCTCTTACACCTCCAGCACTTAAAGAGCCATGGCACATTAGGGGTGTAAACCTCACGTTGACGTCAGCCGATATTACAGTCTGCTATGATACAAATGCGACAAGATGTAGAATGCTGTATTGTTACTCGGAACGGAGGGTTTCATGGTGGGCGTTACCAGTGGGTAAATTACACTTAACTGTTGGCATGTTAAACTTTTATAAAACCCTATTGTATCAGGCTAATAATTACTGAATAGCGTAATGAACTGAAAGACTTATTTCAGATTTGCTTAAAGTGCCCCTGTTATGCCTTTTCAAATATGATCTTTCATGCAGTGTGTCATGTAGCTGTATGTGAACATAAACTATCTGCAAAGTTGTGACGCCGACAGTGCACGATAAATGAAGTTTTTGTCTATCAAAAAAAAGAGTCGGCTCACATTCACCATTCACGAGCTGTCAGCAATTCAAATCTTTTTCTGTTACAGCCACACGTCACAAAGTAACATATTTGCATAATGTCCGCCCACGTTCTACGTCGCAAACAACTGGCCTGCCCACAAACAGTACAATTTCCACGTGGATTACATCATGTCAAGAAGACCCTGTATCCTGCGCTGTGAGAGTAAATTTGTTTTATATGCCCTTCCGAAAGATGAATCTACAAAGAATGAGTGGTTAACATTCATTTTTTCAACACCACCTCAGCAGTACAATTCCAATCTTGTGTTGTGTTCGCGTCATTTTACTGATGACTGCTTTTCCAATCTTGGGGAGTACAACGCGGGATTCACCAAACGCTTGGTCTTAACATACGACACTTACCACTGAGAAACGTCCTGCTCCAGTCGTGCTTGCGAAACAGTTTCTTGTCGTTGCGCCACTTCAACCGTGTCATCGTCAGACTCCGGCTCGAATTGATAGGGTAAAATCGAGGCCATCTTTTCTATGTATTGACAGGTCTCCAGAGCTATCATTCAGTTATGGCAGTGGGCGTTTCGTTTTCCGACACACGCTGCTGCGGTAGACCAATCATAAAGGACTGTGCCATTTGACCAATCACAGCAGTGAGGGCTCACGGAAAGGAGGGGTTTAGACAGACTGGTTCTTCCAACTGCTTCACACGAGTCGTTTACGAATCATTTAGAAATGGGGTAAAATTAAATCTATTTTAGGAGAAAATTAAAGTGTTTTTTGACCTTGCATACATGTAAACCTGTTTTAAGAGACTCATAAAACAATATTAGCAACCTTTAAATGGCATAATAGGGGCACTTTAACTAGATATAATACAAATATTTTAACATGATCATACAGTACCAGTCCAATGCCCGATGCCAGTATCAGAATCTGTGCGTCCCTAGTTTGATTGCCCTTTAAATTTGCCGAAACTAGTTTAATTTGCTTTTTCAAAAATTGCTTATTGGTAGAAGTAATTGTGGATTTGTTTGTATGTGTGGTACCAAGTCTGTAGTACCAAGTACAGTTTTACATCCCAGGCTTATGAAATGGCCATCACTGTTTTCATATTTTCTCTTTTTAACTTGTATTCCTTATTTTGCTTTAAAACTTTTGCTATGGTTGCACAGTCAAAGAAAGAGCAGTTCAGGATACATTTCACTGTGTGTACGTGTGTAACTATGCATGTGACAATAAAGAGTCTTGAATCTTGTAAGTAATAAATTTCTTGTGGCTTAAGTGTTAGGTGTAAGAATGGCATGAACCACCAGAAAGACAGAGTGCCACACATGGCTGACGGACTCTGCCAGTACGCACATCAATACAACAACAAGGTCCTGATCTGCAAGGTGAGTTATCTGTCATCTTATCCCTCATCCCTTTTATACATAAAATGTACTGAGAATTTACAGCAAAAATCAGCAAAGTAAGAAACCCAGCTAAACTGAGTAAGCAATGTAGTGTAAATAAGTGTAACATGATGGTGTTAAAAGAACAAATTCAGACAAATTGGAATACAGTAAAACAACATTCCGTTAGACAGAAAAATGCAAATACAACTAAAGGATAACAAATTAGAAACAACTAAAATATAATTAAATAAGGAAAAATGTGGACTGGATGCTTAAAAAAGGACAACCAGGATAAAAAAGTTAAAGTTTGTAAAAGCTGTTTAAAACTGGAAAGTGATTCAGCTTCTCTGATTGCTGTTGTTGGTGTGTTGCATAGTTCTGGAGCATAACGACTAAAAGATTTGTTTAATCGTTTTGAGTAATTACCTACGACCTAACACTTTTCATTCCCCGTTCTTTAGAGGTGTTACGAAGGTGGAAGGGAGGTGATTGTTGTGCCCAAAACGTCTGCCTCCTCCGACAATCCGTGGCTGGGTCTTGCCAAGTACGCGTGGTCAGGGTAAGGGAGTCCATTTTGCTCGGAGAAAACGGGAATGTCTGGGTCGTTGGTGGCGTAACGGTAGGGTGTTCGCCCCGCGATCAGAAGGTCGCAGGTTCGAATCCAGGACCGGTAAAGTTACCACTGAGGTACTCACGAGCAAGGTACCGTCCCCAAGCACTGCTCCCCGGGTGCTTATTACCTGCCCACTGCTCCTTCACGGATGGGTTAAATGCAGAGGTCACATTTTGTTGGGGTGCACTGTGTGCTGTGATGTGGTGTGTTCACAATGACAAATGATCACATTAAATCGAGCTCGTCTTGCTTTCCAGCTACGTTCTGGAGTGTCCGAACTGCGGCATAATCTACCGGAGCAGACAGTACTGGATGGGGAACCAGGAGCCCGAGAGCAGCGTGGTGCGGCCCGAGGTGAAGCACGTCTGGCAGGGGGTGAGTTCTTCCTCTCGCGCATTTTGTTTATATGACGGAACACTCAGATCCGAGGGTGGAACGCTTCTCCAAATGCCCAGTTTGATTCAAATCTGGGGGGTTTTCCGGCAACAGCAAGGAGCATACCTCGTTTTTCTTGTTGTTGGTTTGGGTGCTGGTGCAGGGGTGGAACGATACACAGATCTACGCCGATACATTGATTCAGTAATAGACAAGCTCATAGCGTTTAACTAAAATGAAAACATCGGTCAAACGTTACACATATTGCAGTATCATCATATCGTCGCTGTCGGACGGAAACCTTTTATGTCCAAAACGGTTATTTTTCAGGAAATTGAAAAAACAATATATATTCTAAACATGAACATTGCGTCGTCAAATTTGGTATCAGACAGACACACACTTTTCATTGGTTAAATATTTCTAAAACTGTCAGGCCAAAGTGAAGACTGAACAGTAGAATTGTTTTATGACAAAAAAATACTTACGAGACTTACAAGGTTTCCACCTGACAAATACTGAGCAGGAGGTATATTTTTATTAAAAGAATTTTGGCACAAAAATAACGTCATAGTGACTTTTGTAACACAGTGGCAAGACAAGCGAGCGTGAAAGCAGAGTCAAGCGAGGGCGAAGCATTTCGAGCGTAGTGTACAACATTTTAAGATACCTCCATGTGCACTACCTAGTGTGTAGAGAGCCATTAAGCTACAAGGCCGGCTATTTCCTGAAATGCATCCTGCCCACTTTGGACGCATGACACAAGCGCTACCGTTGGAGATGGCACATAGTTGCGGAGTGAAGTGTTTCAAGTAGGCAGCCGAGGCGCTTCCCAGGAACTGGAAGAGACACAAGCGCTACCTGACGTACAATAAATGCATCATAAAATACTGGCTGAAACATCGGGTTAATCTAAGCAAAGGTCCAATGGCGATGACTTTAAAAAAAAAGCATTTGCCGTCCGATTCCGTTATGATTCCATCTCTAATAAAAATGTCATAACATTTTAGCTGCTTTTTGTGACTTGATATAAATAGGAGTACTTAAAATCAACCTATGATGTTGTCTCACATCACTGACTCCTGTATTGAATCGAATCAAAATCATATTGTAGCGGACTTTGTGATATCGACACAGATGGAATCGATATGATATTGTATTGTGATGAAGCTCGTGGTTTACACCCCTAGAGGATAATTCTGGGTTTTAGTTGTGCCCTGCTTTTTTCTGTACTGTGCCTGAAATGACAATTATGAAATGTTTTTTATATGAGAACATTTTGGGAAAAATTCCCTGGTTATTTTGTTGTTGTTTGGTTTCAAAGACTGTTGATTTCAAGTCGGTCGAAGGGATCAGGAATTTCGCGATCCAAGACTGTGGACGTTTGTATTGCGGTTCTGTTCTGCTTTGTATTGCGGTAACTGTTACACCTCTGCTCCGATAATCCGATCCGATCTCCACCCCCTCTAGTCGGAGACTTTCCAGACGGACCATCAGAACGCTGCTCAGCGCTTGCTGGACGGCTTCAGCTACGTTATCCAGTCCGTGTCCGAGTACAGCGCCGGCCCAACCAAAGCTGTCACGACCTGGATCACTGACCAGGTGGCGCCCCCTTACTGGCGACCCAACGCAGAGATCACAGTATGTAAACCTGCATCTTCAAACATGCAGTGCTATATATATACTTGTATCTGATGGTTTTGAAACTGCTGGAGATCACAGGTTTCTGCCGCATCTATGTGGTGGTGTGTAACATTCCAAAATACAAAAGACAAAAAGTCAGTAACATTACGAAGCATTGCCATAAACTGGCTATTTTGTGACACCACGAAAATAAACAATAGAGTGTAATATGAAGTCTTTGAATGTTCGTGGAACGCCCCTTGTTTAGGCTCTTTGGAAGATGATTTTTAGGTTTGTGCGTGAAAGGGTTGGTGTCAGAGGGATAAACTTGTGAACCCCGCTTTTTCCTAAGCAATGCCATGGCTGTAAGCGGGCGTTTGAGGAGGAGGAAAGGAAGCACCACTGTCGAGCCTGCGGCGAAGGTTTCTGCCAAGCTTGCTCCACACGCACCATGCCCGTGCCCGAGCGAGGGTGGGGTAGCGGCCCCGTGCGGGTGTGTGACGCCTGCCACCGCCAGGGAGGAGCCCCTCAAACCGGCCAGGGTAAGAACGACAGCATCACGGCAGAGCTGGAGCATGCAGCATATAGTAAGTGAAATCGCAGGCACACATTGACATTAACGCAAGTCCCTATGGATGAGCCACTGATACCTGCCATGAATATAAACTTTCTCATTTTTGTTAGATTATGTGATTTTCTAAATTTGTTAAGAGACTAGTAACTTTTTATACTGAAATTGGCAACTTTTCTACATTCTTAGATAGGGGTGCACTGATCCAGCTTTGTCATTTCCGATAACTATGCAGATACTTGGGCTTTGGGTATCGTCCGATTCCGAGTACCGATCCGATACCAGTTTTTAACCTTTACAGCCCTTAGAAAATTGTTTTTCTATACCTTTGTTTTTAGGCTTATTAGGCCATGTCCACACGTACACGGGTGTTTCTGAAAACGGAGAGTTTCCATTTTCTTTTTTTTTTTTAAATCGCGTCCACACGAGCACATTTTCAAAACTATCTCCGTCCACACCCAGTCGCAAAAAACGCTGTCAAAAGCATGCCCTGCATTGTAGATGAGACCTAACGTAGACACGGCACATACTGTGACGTCATATGAGTGGTGCACAGTTTGACTCTGAACGGCCCGTTTTTCTTGTCCACACCTAAACGCAGAAACGGAGTTTTCAAAAATCACCACTTTGGCCGGAGTTTTCAAAAACCTCCGTTTTCACTGACCCAAAACATCGTTTACATTTGGACGAAAGGCCAAAACGCATAGAAAACCTCCGTTTTCAGAAATACCCGTGTACGTGTGGACATGGCCTTATAGTGTTTGTATAGAAGTTAGTCACGCATGCCTTATGTTGTTGTGTTCAGGACGTCCTGCACTACACAGATTTGTCATAGTTTGATGTGTAAATGCTGACACAGTCTTGAAATCAGTCCATTTCTGATGAGGTTTCTTTTCCCTTTTTAGTAGTATGAGTAGTATGAAAATACAGAAACTGTAGATATAACTACTAGAAATAGTAAGAACAGTGTCTGTTTTATTGGATTGCAGAGTTTTTATTATGTAGAGACATTCCACGGGTTAGTACTGTGAAGAAAAATAATATTAGTGCCAAGCGTTGCTTATTCTGCTCATTGTCATTTCAATATGTAGGAATTAGTGTGAACGTCGAACAATAAACCAGCTTTACCGCAGTGCCACTTCCCCAACATAACCAGTTGTGTGTGCGCACATACGCAGACATAAAAAAAGCTAAGGTTTACACATCGTCTCCAAAGATAACCGATCCTGCTATTTGAGTCGTTCTCGCACTGATATCCGGTCCACATGTCAGAACTGTGCATCCCTATTTTAAATTTAATATAAAACTTATACTGCAGAGCTCAAAATTCAATAATATGCATTTATTAGAAAAATGCACAGAATAACTGAAATCTTCAAGTGTGTGTTCAGATAATTGCCTAATCCACGTTGCAACGCAAATATTTCATGATTACACAAGTATAAACTATAATGACAACGTGATATTTTAATATGTGGGTTTTGGTGGGTTTGGATATAATTTGAAAACTGGGACACACACAGTGGATGATTAAATTTGGATGAGGTCATACATAGCCACGGAGAATATACCGCGTTGCTGGTTGCGTTTTACATTTGCTGCGTTGTCAAACTCTTGGCAGAGGGACTTATATTTCATAATTACAGAAACAACTTGAGTATCCTACCACTAGCCACACATACTGTAAATATGTTTCATGTTTGTTTTTTATAATGAGCTGTACTGTGCTTGGTGAAGATATTATACATGCAAATGCAAATCATAATGAGTTATGATCAATTATTATTTGATTGGCATATGAAATGGTTCTGTCTCCTGCAGTGGCTCAGACGGATCCCCGGATGCTGATGGCCCGTAGGGTGACGGAAGTGGCCCAGTCCACACTGAACATGGTCTCCACTGCAGTCGACTACCCCCTCTGTGAGTGCGCCTGACCATAAACATGTAGCTACAGTATACTGCAAAACCTAAAAAATTATAATTTCTCTGGAACAAAGCGTCACCGACGAGGCGGTCGAGCGATGGCGTCCGTCACTTTGTGCCTGCGTCTGTGATCGGGGTTAGCATTTTGCACATTGTCATTGCCATCCTTGCTGACCAATGTCCAATTTCTCCCTCTCTTCCCCCAGCGTTCGTTAAAGGTGTAGCTCGGCCGGACTACTGGGTTCCCGACCACGAGATCACGCAGTGCCACCAGTGCGCCAAGCCCTTCAGCCCCAACGCGGCCAAACACCACTGCCGGGCGTGCGGTCAGGGCGTGTGCGGCGGCTGCTCGGCCCAGAGTCGGCCCGTTCCCTCTCGCGGCTGGGACCACGCCGTGCGCGTCTGCGACGAATGTGTCCAGCGCCTCGACTCACAGTGACGTTAACACCCGCCATAAAAAGCCAATCAAAAGTCCAGCAGACCGACTTCCTGATCTTGTCGGTGCTCTCAGACACTGTGGGCCGTGCTATAAACAGTGTGAAGGAAAAATGTGTACAGGGGTCAGACCTGTCCTGCTGATTGGCCACAATAATCACTAGCCTTAAACACTTCTGCTTAGAGAGGTTGGTTTATGTCATTAGGAGAGATTTTTGAATTTCCATTTCTCATAGGACCAGCGCTGTTCATACTACTAAAATAACGGCAAGATCCTGTTCCTTTCTAGTCGGAGAGCCAATGTTAAGCTTTCTGAAGAAAAACTGCTTCCACAGGTTTCAAAATTAAGTCAAAATTAAGTTTCACAAGGGTGAGATTTAATCACTACCTGTCTTGGTGAAGAAAATTTCCCCCACAAATTTTCACAGAAGACACAATGTGTCTTCATTTCACATAAGCAAAGTTCAGAGTCAGAGGAACAGCTTTGACTATTTAGGTTTGGTGGACATTTAGCAATAAAAATTGGCCGAAGCAGCAATAGATGCTCAAAAATTAAGACAATTAAACAAAAGGAAAAGCCTTCGAATGATCAAGACTCGTTACATAGGATTACATTTCCTTTAAGGCAGGACAACCATAGTGGAAACTGCTAAAAACAGTTTTCCTGTCTAGTTGATGATACTAGATGTTAAAATTTCTGGCAGAGGAGTAAAGTTCAGTTACAACCTGCTTTCACTTTAGATAAGCAAAGCTCGGAGTCAGAAGGAACAACTTGCATTAAGTTTTGGCGGACGTGTAGTAATGAAAAATTATGTACATATAAGCAGAAGACGCTCAAAAACTTGTTCCTGAGCCTGTAAGTGAAAAGGAAAACGCTTCATTTGATCAAATTTTAACCAGTCGCAATAATTATTTCTTTTATTAACTGCTAAATTTTCTTCTGGTACTCTCCCTAACGTTTTAATCCCACTTTCATGTTTAATCAAAGCCCCGCTATGGGGAAGACTTGCCTTTTCCACTTCATCATCTCCACTACGTTATGCGTTCTGTCGGCGTCGTTCATCTCCTATTTCTTTTCCTCAACCCAGAGCTGCCTAGTGTTTTTAAATACACACCACTGAACATGTCTCTGAAGTAGTTTGCTGAAAATACCTCTCAGATTAGGCATTTTCACCTGCCTTTTTACTCTATTTCAGTCCCTCATAAGTTTTCCTAAATGCAAATGAGCCGCTGCTGCCCACACGCGTCCCACTCGGGAACTGGGTGTAGTGTAGACAGCACGGTGCGAGTTTACCTCACGTGAAAATAATCCACACGGCTGCTGCTAACAGACCATCCACACAGCCAGACATGTTCAACACAACACTCCGCCGCTAGACGACCTCATCGTGATTCCTACACTAGCGCTTGTGAGAAAACATGGCGGATCAGGAAGCGCTAGCAGGTCTACCTGGTGGGCGGAGCTTCTCACATAGGAGGGTGGAGTTATTCAAATGTCCCCTACTGTGATGTAGAAGTAGAGGAGAAATCTAAACAGCTCGATTTCGGACATTTGTAAATTAATACGAACACAGTTGACCATTATTAATCAATATTAGTGTGTGTAGAGGCAGTACAGACCCAAATGGATGTCCAAAGAACAGAAAAAGAGAATTTTTCATAATATGGGACCTTTAAATATGGCTGTAGCCCATTTGCAAACGTGTGCAGCTAACGGCAGTCTCTATGAAAGGGAGAGGAAGATGTGGATGATGATCATTACGTGCACAATATACAGTTCTCTTTGTAATGAACTTGGTTTTTTGGAACACATTTGCTCCATCGGAAGGGCGCTGTCAGAACTGGAATGAAAACCTTCATTAAATGAACTTGCATATGTGAAAATTGTTCAGGGGGGAATTAAAGTCGAATGCTGGAATTATTCAGCACGAAAAGCAGCATTTACAATGATATATTAAATAATAATACGTGATTATCAGGGGTAAGACAGGGCTAAATTCTGATTTATTATGTGGAGAATCACAGATCCACAGCCTGAATATAATTCTGCATTAACTGTCTTTTTATTCTTTTAAAATTTTAGTCTTTGCACACATTCCCCTTTCCACTCACATTATCACAAACCCGAGAAAATATAGAGCGAACATTAAAATGTAGACTTAAAGCTGTACATCTCTAAAATATATACCATCTCCTTATAGTATGAGATATTATCCACTTTTCTCCTGATTTTATACTCGGCTTTGTAGATGATCAGTCTGTAATGGTGTGCAAGATAAGGATTAATGTAGCCTCAAAATCAGAGAGAAACTTCCTCTGCACATAAGAGTTGACGTATCTTCATTTTCCCTCGTGTATGGAGGGAGTAAAGTCAGAGTCGGGTTTTCTGGACGTTGTTGTACTTCATTTTACTGCACATGCCGTTACATGTTTATGCCTTTATCAGAGCTGAAGCTTTCTGTCAACCCAAATATAGCACTTTAAGAACCTTGGAGCAGGAAACTTTAGGGAATTTTATAATCTCTGGACTTAACTTTTTTGTTAAAACTAACCTGTGGACTGGAGTTGATCCACCCGGCCTTCTGTGAAGTGGTTTAACCAAAGCAATGATGTTAATTGCACATACCAAGCCCTGGGGATCTTATTGACTGTGCCGTCTTATTTTTCAGGCTTTTTTCTGAACATTAAAGGTATTTTAAAACCCACTGGTGTGTCTGATTAATCGACTCATACTTTGTTTTTACAACTACATACAAATGGCAGTGATATGAGCTTTTAAATTTTTTTAAAATTGAGTTTATGTTCAAAGAAATCTTCACAAGTATCACATTGTTCTAGTTGGACATTGTGTCATTTTTTTGCACAATAACAGGCATTTGAATACACTCACACCTTGATTCATTATGCAAAATTACATCACATGTAGGGAGAAAAACCCTTAGCTGATATTCTAACTCAGTGTAAATTTGAACACGACAAGGATATCTAAAATACAAATATATAATTCATTTTCATCTACAAATAATTCATTACATGAGGATCTATTTGCTTATATATTAAGATTTTTCTTGTTTTGTTACATTTTAAAACTATACATATACACAGTGCTTTTTTGCTGCTAAACCTCATGACTTTGGTACATGTTTGTTGAGTATCTTTCATTCAGAATGCTTCATGTTCATATTCCAGATTGATATTCATAAACATACTGATTTCAAATTCCAATCAGCAGCTGATTTTTGATGTAATGTTGATGGTCAGCAAAGGAGAACAATGTACAGAACTGTGCTAAATTTGTGCTCATATTTCTTTATATTTTGCTTTTAAAGAGACGTTCTTATGTTTTTAATATAGTCCAGCGGAAAAAATATTCCTAACATGTAGGTTTAGGTTTGCAATAAATCTCTACCTATTGTCTTTTGGAAAGAAGTGCGTTGGCACAAGACTTTTGCATAGCAATGTACTGTATGCTTTTTAAAAGACACTGCTCTGTTTACATAATTCCCTCTCTCATTTTTTGGCCGTATGATGTAATCTGACATTTAGTCTAACATTTTTAATAACACAAAAGAATAAAGGCCCAAACTTTTTCCCCGAGTTGTGCTGCAGTGACGCTAAACGGCCGCTAGAGGTCAGTCAACACCCAGTTTTCACTCGCACCAGCTGCCGAGCACGTGACATGACGCAGCTTTACAGTTTAAAAAAGTCCTTCTTGTACAAATCAACACACATTATTACGCGCTGTAAGACCTAGACTTAAGCCCAGTAGCAACTGGCAGATTTAAATACATAATCACGTTGCTTTATTTGTCTGCAGTCACTCTTTTTTTTGCTTTTCACATTACAGTACTGACAGTGCATTAATATTTTTTCTTAGAAAATGTAAAAAAAAAAAAATCCCATAAAATTATCTTGAGCGTGTTATATTACATGTGAGGTCACAATTATTATAAGACGTTGTTAACTATAAACATATATTTGTTTTGATTGTTTTATTCTTAATTCTTTTAATGACATCAATTTTGACTAATTATTTGAAATGATTCACACAAATGTGTACATAAAGTATTTGTACAAATAAAATATTTACATCATTGCATATTTTCCAAAACATTTTTTGTAGTTTTCTTAGTTTTTGTATTGACAGTGTAAAGAAATAAACGTTAAACACATTTGAGATTATACAATATAATGTGATAATTCCCCATAGATCATTAATTCCTCATTCATCTAAAATTTATAAAGTGAGAGATTATTTGTCATCGTGAACATACCACAGAACAGGACACAGTGAACCACAACGAAAAGTGACCTCTACATTTAACCCATGAGTGAAGGAGCAGTGGGCAGCTCTTTTTGGGACGGTGCCTTGCTCATGAGTACCTCAGTGGTACCTTTACTGGACCAGGACTTGAACTGGGGCCAACTCTCTAACTGTTACACTACCAACTTCCCCAAATATTACACCGTTCTCCAAGTTATTTTGTGGAGTTATTAGTGGCATTATAAGTGCTACTAAATCCTTGAGCCCCATTTGGTTTTTGCTAATATGTGTTTTGTATTAAAATAACGAGCAGAAATCTTATGCTTTATCTACAGCCATGGCTTATGGAATGTCCCCACAAGAATAGCGAAGCAGTTTGTGTGTGTGTTTGTGTGTATGCTCTGCTTCATTGTGCCCATCAGAATATAGTTGTGGCTGAGAAAATAATGGGTATTTTTTGGCAGAATTCCAGATGTTAGAGGCCACACCAACACTGGATGTGCTTTCTGAACAGAGCATCTCTGTTGAAACACATTTGCATATAAACATGTAAAGATCAGAGAGCCGAGTGTTATTCAGCAAACACAATCTTGTGTCGAACTGTAGCTTATCACATACAATACACAGTCTGCACTCTTAAACGAATTGGACTTTCTCTCTAACTCAGTCTTTCTCTGCTTCTCTCTCCCCTTTTCGGTATATACATGGTGAAAGTGAGTGATTATTTGCCATTGGGAACACAGCACAGCACACAGTGCACCACAAATTAGTATGACCTCTGCATTTGACCCATCATTGTGTGTGTGTGTTTGTTTGTGTGTGTGTGTGTGTGTGTGTACTGGTAATTGTTTAAAGACACACACATCCTACCTTCATCAAAATAAATCAGCACAACCAGAAGCCGTTTATTAGGGGATGACCGATATGATTTTTTTCATGGCAGATATTTTGAACTCATATATGTCTAGTCCAAAAGAAATTGGTGTCCAAATTGGGAATAACAAATACTCCAACATAAAACTCAATTTAAATACCTTTTAACATATATGAGGCAGCAGCATCAGAGTCAAACTGCATTTTTACATTAATTTTATCTGCATATCAGTTTAAAAATGACAAACTGACAACCATAAAAATGTTAATGTTTAACAATAATAATCGGCCAAGCTGATAATCAATTTATAATAGGGTGTTGAAAGTAATCGCGTAATTGATGCTTCGATGCTTCGATGCTTCGATGTGGGTGATTTTGTGTCGATGCAGTGGCAGATCATAATCGATTATAACAGAGGTTTGCAAGCAGCGGTTCGCTGCCCTCTAGTGGTCCGTGGTGGCATTGCCGGTGGTCCGTGACATACAATGCAGTTTATCAACTAAAATCACTTTTTAAAAATTATTCCTTTTTCTTATTTCAAAATGTTTCCAGATGATTTGGGTACGTTTATGAATAGTGGATTTAATGCAAATATCTAAAAAGTAAAACACAAAATATTGCCCCCAACACTCAGACTGCTTAGTCTGAGTTGTGGTGCCTGGGACATGAGCAGTTGACAGATCCTGAATTATATCATGATAATGCTTGGTGATTGGCTGGCTATGGCACAAAAAGAACATCCCAGTAGCAACTATGGCTGCCCAATCTGTGTGCAATGTGAAGTAATGTACCAAAATTGATCACATGCATTGTGATGCATTGAGATATAGTATCGAATCGCTGACCTAATAACCGTAATAGAATGGAATCGTAAGACCAGTGAAGGTTGACTCTTCATAATTATAATAGTAACTTGTAGAATTGTTCATATTTTACTGACATTAGAGGCCAGCATAATAACATGCAATGTTCCTAATGAATCCTGTTGGTTAATACAATACAATATTTCTGGAAATTTCTCCAGATAGCAAGACACTTAATTTTAGTAACTGCAGGTAAAAAGTCAATGAGGTCATTATCTCCAGATGTAAATTAAGTGCTGTAATCTAATCCATTAAGACATTGTTTCCAATTTCGGGAACCATTAGACAGTCTCCTGAAGCTTTATGATTCTTTTTTCAATGCGAGCTCTCACTTTGGTTGAGCTGAATTTTTTTGGTCTTGCCTTAAGAAAGTTGCAGACAAAGAAAGGTACTGTGTTGAGGTGGAATATTACTCATGGCCATGAATCCGCTCCTGTGCCGTAAGCCATTGTGCCTTTAATTTAGAGCCCTCGCTGAGCCGTTCTGCTTACTCGAGGCCCTTTAAGGATGTTTATAAATGATTGTTTTTCCTGCGGTGTCCACGGCAACTTGTCTCACGACGTCGATTCTCGGGAAGGAAGAGAATGAGGTGAGACTCATGGACTCCCCCGTTTTCTCACGCCTCCTCAGGGAAGGGACAATTCCTGACCAAAAGTTTTTATCAAGACACAAAGAAACTCAAACTCGGGCCACTGAGAGCTGCTGGAGTTTGCAGTAAAGTCTGCAAGTTTTAACAGCGCTTTCATGCAACACACCATGTGGTGTAACAATGAGGCTGAGTCCTCTCTCTTTGACAGCTCCACTTCCAACAAACACAACTTCACTGGACATACTTTGTTAATCTTACAGTCAACTAGCCAAGAACTTCTCCTGCTGTGAAGCTGCAGCTATGTGGTAATGCACAAACATACACACAGAAATAAAGTGTTACAGGGACAGAGAGACAGACAGACAGACAGATAATTAAATGTAAAATAAACACATGAACAAAAGTGACTTTTATATTATATTATTTATTTGTCTTTGTACAATGTAATTACAATACAAATATGTAGGTTTAAATACAAAATTCTGTAAATAAAGATTAAAAATAAACTCCACTGGTTTGTTATCCCTAGACTACAGTTTACAATCAAGTTTATGAGGTAATTTAGTTTCCTTTTTTCGAAAAAGTAAAATCCTACAATTTTTTTTCCCGTGGTGAGGGGGTTGGTGGAGGTTGAGGCCGAGGCCATCGTTTTTGTCAATTTGTCACCTTTATGCGTACGATGGGGAATACAGACCAGGGCTAAGCTCATTTGGAGGATAAATCGATTTCCGCTGCGAGACGCACTGCTAGGCCGGATTATGGACACGTTGCGTTTGGAAACTTGGCTTGTAAACCCATTGTGCTGCCTGGATAGGCTCAGTTAACCCTGCACAAAAATCAGCAATTGAGAATGACGGATTTCAGCCTAGAGAGTGTGACGTGTCAAACACCTGGTCTTAGTCCATCAAATATATTGAATTTCCTCTGTGTAGATTATAGGATTATAGTTAATTTATGTGTACACAGTGTGCAGTCTGCCTTTGACCATCTAGCTTTGATCCACTTCACTAAGAAACTCCAGACGGCAGAGTCTAACAATGTCCAGGACAGACTCAAAGTTCGATCAAACGAACGAAAGTACCGTGGAGTGTTATTGCGGAGTGAGAACTGTTTCTAAAAATGCTTAACATTGCAAAGATAGGTGATGCGCAAGAATGAGCGATTTATATTGCTGGCAACGACTTGCTGATAGGGGCAGATAAAAATGTTAAAGCCTTGTTCATGCTCCAGTTTTCCGTGTGTCTTAACTGTCCACACACTGTTATTTCGAAACTCGAACAAACACCCGGGAACACAAATTTTAGATATTCATCAATAGGGGGAGCAAGAAGGAAAATCTGCAGATCTGGAATCAGTTTTATATTTTAACAGTGGTCTCTGGAGATAAAATGGGTTCAATCCACAACCTGTTGGTCTTTTAAAAAAAAACTTACGTTCAATGTCCTATATTAAAATGCACATTCCACAAAATGTTGCACAAACGCAAGAAGTTGGGTGAATTGTAAAATTTTGAAAGATTTGACAAAAAAGGAACGCGAGTTTTCAGTTCCCAGCTGAAGTCTTTAAAATCTCTACATTTGATGCATACTTCATGAAGTATTCTCAGCTCTGTTGCATTACCAAGTCTTTTTCTCTGAGTGTATGTTTCTTGGTTTGGCGCTTTTTGACTTCGATTCTTGCCCAGTTTTTGCTCTAGATCGATTTCTTGCTGGCTTCCTGTTTATCCCTTTGGACTATCCTTGCTGCACATGTTTACCACTTCTCATTGGTGTATGACCTCGCTTTTGTCTCTACCCTTCACTGTTAATAATACATAATTTACAATGAAGACCTTGAATCCCCCAGCAGTATCAGGCTGTAACAGCGCACAGAAAAAGTGGAGTGGGAAATAGGCTTAATGTGGCATCACCATAAAAAAAGCGAGAACTTGTGGTGGATGTGTATAAATGTTTTTCTGCCTTTGATATATGGCAATAATGTTATTTTACAGACTGAGTAACAAGTGTGGAATTAAAAATGAACGCTATGTATCATCTGCACGTTTTTGTCTTATTAACACTCTGAATTAGAAGAGAAATCTTACGCATGCGTGCACTGTATGAGACCACACTCTCCTGGGGGTCCTGAGACGTCCAATTTCTGTTTGGTCCAGACCCTACAAAGCTGTCAGGCAACGATACTGCAATTCTGGATGTTCAATTTTCTGTCACCCATACCAACCTACACTTATTCTGCAGAACTGTCCTCAGTCACACTTTCCCAGTCTGGTTTGAGCTGGTCACTAGCTTAAATTTGAAGACTTTTTGAACTTGTCACTCGATCAACTTCACACCTCGTGTTAATAACGAATGACTCGCAAACAGCATCGTTAAGTACAGCAGTAACAGGCTGGCCAATTGAAGCCATAAAATCACTTAAAACTTCAAAACGTCTGTCAATAAATCACAACTTAGTCGTTAGTCATGCTGACTAGACTCTTAACAGTTTCCCTTACAAAAATTTTAGGCTTCTGGCAAAGTTGTCGTTAATTCTTTGGCAATGTTGCAGCAAAGTTGCAACATGCAAATTAGGTTTGTGGCAAACTTGCAGTGGACTTGCAAACTTGGTGGAAAACGTATGCAAATTTCTCACCAAAGTTCACCACAAGATTGATATTACTGGTAAATTTTGGCAAATACATTTGCTACTAGTGGCAATTTGCCATTATTGCCAGAACAGTGCAGAAAAGTTTGTCAGTAGTTGCTGACAATGGCAAACTTGTGGGAACATATTCTTGCAATCTCCACTGTTTGCCACAAATTAACCACAAGTATGGGTTATGAGTTTTTGTATGGGTTCAGTTCGTGACAAGCTGTTGCATTTTGGTCGACTGTAAGTTACTGTTTTTAGTTGTGTGTTTTTTTTTATTGCGACACATTTCTCTCTCCCACAGAACAGCATAAAGTGCTCAACACACTCTGGCATCGTTCTGTATAACATACTCTGAAAATATTAAATTTGACTCTGAAAAACATTGGGTTCTCATTAGTAGAGGAACAGCTGGAAATTTCTAGTAAAACTATTAAACTCACCGCTAAACTCGTTAAATGAGAAGATGAGAAGTATTTACGTACCATTTATATTGTGGGTAGTGGGCATATTCGAGATGAGGTAAAACTCGGGAAACTGAGGAATTTAGCGAGTAGGAATTATGATAATTTTCTTTGCTTCCAGTTCTATTAAAATTTCAAATGTTTCGGAATTCCGAATTTTTGAACGTAGCAATAATTCAATTACCTGTCAAGGCTTCGGCGCCTCCGGCCGTTCGTCGTATGGAGTTCGGCTATACTCGGACACACTCGGCTTTCTTCGGTTTTCTGCGCTCCGGTTGGACATCAGAACTCTTGAGATGACTTTTCAGGGTTTTATCTGTTTGTCGAGTCTCGTATTCTCAGATTACCGCTGTTATAAGCTTCTCCCAACTTTCCCATTTAGTTATATGTGTTTATACAGTTGTATAAACGAAATTGCCTCAGTTTTTGTCGGTTTCAGGGTCGGGAATCTGATGAACGCAACGCACACAAACCTCAACGTTATGTCCGTTTTTAGAGCTAAACTGAAACATGTGGATTTGAAATTTAATAAGGATATCATCAGATACTCTTTTATTGTTTCAAGTTTTGACATTTTTATGTCAGTAAGACAAAGTGTCTAACCTGTTGAGAAATATATATATCACTAGCATTTTACTGCTGGATTTGCTGTTCTCTTTGAGCCACATGGTTATCATTAATAACTGTAAACGAGGTGTGTTTTTGACCAAGATCAAAATAAGTAATTTAGTTGAAGATGTGATAAGGATAATTTAAAATTAGTGCCAAACCAGCTTAGCAAACTAGCTTAATGTTTTTGACCAACATTAAATCAAAGTAACGATCTTTCAGATTTAAGATTTTCTCTCCATTTCTTCCCCCTTCACTCCAAACTTTCCAACAACATGACAATTTAAGACCTTCAGTTTTAAACCCATTAACTGTAATAGTTCCAGTAGTAACTTACAATCGACCTTGATAAGAGCAGGTAGAATCACTGAGCATCATTCTACAACGTTTTAAGAAATGTAAGAGCTTTAAATTGTATACAGTTGAGAGTTGAAGGAAACCAAAACCATGCAATAAAATTTGTGTAAGTGCGCTCTTCAGCAGCTGAAGATGCTGCTTTAAGTGAGGAATGAATCTTAAGTTAGAAAACACTGGAAAGTTGTTCTTAAGAAAGAATGTGGCCCAGTGATCCTAAAGACATTCCCTTAGACTTAAATCTAGAACTCCTGAACTATCTGCAACCACTGACAAAACCTTGTCTTTCAGGAACATGTGATGCCATTAAATTCTGTATCTTGGGGGCTCAACTGTTAACTTGCAACAAAGTGGGAAGTACGAATCTAGCAAATTAAGACACGTTCTTTCTACTCCTCATGTGGTCCGAGAGACTCATCAACGTAACCAAAGTCGCAGTGAGTCTGCTGCCGAGCAGCCTGGCGTTGTGTGATGTGGACAAGCTGGCGATATGACACTTCAGTGCTGACTCACAGGAGCTGAATAATAATTAACTGCCACGAACAGGGTGATAAATAAGGGGAGAAAACATGCTATTTACACTCTCTCATGTAGCATTTACTCCCAGAACCGCAGAGCCTTGTACGGTGAGTCATGCCTTTCCCTTTGCTGTCAAATCATATGCTGACAAAAAATAAATACAGGGAAATCAACTTAAAGTCATTTCATCAAGTACAAATCAGATTTTAAAAAATCAAATGAAACGTAATAAATACATATTTCTACCCTTTCTTAATCAGTCACTCGATTTGCTTGCTTGGGACCGGACCGAAAGATAACTTTCCAAACCGGCACTGTCGCTGAAGACGACATTGAAGCCTTTCCTGTCCCCTAAGTGCCTGAAATGTAACAAATGTTGCTCAGCTTCTGTGACATTCCTGTGCTCCCGAATACCGAACGCCTGATGTCTGAACCACACGGAAACTGGACGATCCCCAACGCGCAAGTGCCCTCAAAAAGCAGGTGCATTACCGAGGAGTTTCCCTTATGAGGACAGAAAGAGGAGATGCAGGAAAAAAGCAACAGGAAGGTGGAGAAGTTTCAGTCTCGGCTTGGAGTTCAGAGGCCGGACGGGAGATTATAGTTCAATTTCGAAAGTCTTCTGCAAGTCATTGGAGAAGGGGTTGGCCGCCTTGGCTTGCGATTTGGATTCCAGCGCTGCCCACTTGGCCTCAAAGCGTTCAGCCTCTTGCGCCCCTGAAGGAGTGGTGCCCTGCTGCAGGCCCTCCGTTGGCCAGCTGCTGTTGCCACCAGTGTTGGTCCCGTTTCCGTTTAGCGTGACACCCGATGCCGCCCCCGAGGTGCTGGAGGGAAGGGGGACGTGAGGGAGCCCGTTGACAGCAGGCGGGTTAGCAAATGTGGCTCCCGGAAACAAGCCAGGGAAGGTGGCGGTCTTGGCTCCCCCTCCGATACCCGAGGCCCCTCCGGAGGTGCCAGTGGCGCTGCAGAAAACGTTGGCCACCATCTGCGAGGGCGTAATTCCCACCACTGGCACGCTGGCGTTGGGGTATGTCATGCTGTTGGCCACGGCGGGCATGAAGGGCTGCATGGGCACATAGGCGGGCTGCAGCGGTGGCTGGGCATACATTCCGACCGGTGCTGGTGTGGCGTCGAAGGCCATGGGAAAGGGCTGCATGGCGGTGGGGAGGGAGCCCGGTCCAGGGGGCATGACAGGGACGAGGTGGGAGGTTTGCGGTTGTTGCTGGGCAGACGTGGACGGAGGCGGGGCCAGGTGCAGGGTGGGTGGAGACGACTGCTGCTGAGCCTTCACGGCTTTGGCCACTTCCTCTAGCCAGCGCTCGGCTTCTGATGGTGTCCTCTTGTGGCCACTCTGTGCCGAATGGGGAGGTGAGTGGACGGAAGGCTCCGTCTGGATCCATGAGCTTGTAGCTGCGGGGGGAAAGAATGGGAAGGCATTTGTTTAGTGCAATATTTTTACTGTTTTATTATGCAAAAATTACATAAACATAATGAGAGTCAATGAAAGGACGAAAGAGAACAAAAATTGCTAGACATGGCTATATGTGTGTGTGTGTGTTACCCTGCAGTGGTGCAGGGGGTGGAGGGAGAGCAGGGGGCATGGTGCTGGCCGTCACGCCGTTGAGGCTGGTTTTGGTGCACAGGTCCTCGGAAGGTTTGGTGAACGAGCTGTTGATTTGGCTGCAGAGCGCGTTAATGCTGTCCGTCTCCACCGCCGCTGCTGACACGTCCATCTCAGGAACTGGACAAGATCGACGGACACACTCAGTTACACACAGTCAAAGTCATACAGACGGCTGACGCAGGCGCTTACACACCACAGCTTGAAAACGCTCATCCCGGGCAGTTGACAGTGCCCGTCTGGAACATGAGATTATTGGACATTTCTGGTGTCGATACAAACTGTTCTGGTGTCAGTTAGTCACAGTGTTCTACTGTACACTCTGTCTACACAAGAGAAATTGACCAGATGAAAGATTCGGGTCAAATTCTGGTATGGACAGCTGGTAGAAGGTTTTTCAGAGAGGGACAGTGATAAAAAAGCCCTTAATGCTCAAAAAATGAATACAAGTAGGTTTGGGGTAGGGGTTGACAGCAATTTTCATTTCTGCAACTGACATATATTGATTATCTGTATTCTTGATTAGTATTATTATTAATCAAGAATATCGGTATCGGCTCTGAGAAAACCATATCGGACTACCCCTAGTTTAAGCGCCACTTTAAACATTCATAAAGCTTCCACACCATTAACTTTCTCCTCCTTCTTCAGCCTCCTCTAAAACAGATTTCTCCTACACAATGGCGTTAATGCTAATTAGCACCCAGTTGTAATCAGCAGGGAATTTTACAGCATGAAATTATTGCCCTGTGCCAGAGCTAAAAATAACCAAGTCGCCATTGTTCACATGTCAGTGTCTTATTTGACCGGAGAGAGTTCAGTGTCTCTGCGCTCTGGAGGATTCCCCCCGAGGGTACTGAGGATCGCTTCTCGCTGTGGAAAACACAGAGCGTCGCCGTAAACGCTGCGATTCCCGGGGTCATTCTAGCGCAGCTGCGAGCTCCTATAAAAATATAAATGTCCAGAGACTGTGAGGGAAATTTTTTATGTGCTGTGTGTTGTGCTGCTGCGTAACATTTGGAGGCGATTCGTCCAATAGCACATTTGCATTTACACAACTTTGGAGATTATGCTAAACAGTCCACTTTGGGAGTGAGTGTCTTTCACTCTCTGATTTAAAAAACCTTAACTATAAAGCTGGAGCAGGGCCACTAGTGATGAGAACCTCAACGTTAATGTTTAGTTCATAATGTGCATGTAATATTTCAAATTTAAACAACATTACAGCCACCAGGGGGCAAATGTTCACTATCAAACAGAGTTCTCACATCAAATTCAAGGGCTTTTCCAAGACTTTCCTTGACTTGCAATTCCCAATTCCCTTAATGTAAAGGACCTGAAATTCACAGTTCCCTCAAATTCAAGGACTCAACACAGCAAAGCCTGGGGCACAGAACAAGGATAATTACTGTTAAAACACTGGGGAACGCAGACAGGGGAATGTAAACTATTAAGTAAAAAAACCTACAAAATACATAACAGTTTACGGTCCTTTTTTCAAAGTCTAGTAATATCTAAATAGGTCATAAAATAATTGGATTATTGTCAAATTAAAGTATTATAGTAGGGGCAGCTGGTCCGAATCCCAGACCGGTAAAGTTACCACTGAGGTACTCATAAGTGTAAGATCTCAGCCCAGACCAAGGGAGGAGTCCACCTCATCGGAAGGGCCATCTGACCAGGACTCCAGTTCCAGACCTTCACAATTACCCCAGACCACCAGATCAGCCTCACCAAAGTTTTAACCAATCACATCCACATCACCTGTATTTAAGGACTTTCAGTTACAACTATTCCCCGCAAAGTATTGTTATGCCTAGTCCTACATACCAAGCGTTCTTTGTGTCTGCCTGCCTCGGTTTTGACCCTTGCTTTCGGTTTTTGGATTACCCCTCTGCTTCTGGCGATTTGGATTTGTTTGCTCCGTAGACTGTGTTTTCTGGTTTTGACATCTGCTTGAATAAACTCTTGGTTTTTCATCAATCTAATCCTGTGCCTGCGACCTGGTTCTGTCAACTCTGCGTTTGGGTCCACCTACCGAGTGTTACAATAAGCAAGCAACCACCCCAAGCACTGTCAGCTGCCCACTGCTGAGTCAAATGCAGAAGTCACATTTCATTGTGGTGCACTGTGCACTTTGCTGTGGTGTGTTCACAATGACAAATATTCATTCATGTTCACTTATATTTGTGTTGTCTTCATATAAGAGTTAGTATTATGATGATGGAAATGACTATTTAAAAGGAACAGTACTGGGCAAAAGTCTTGAGCCACCTCTCATTCTTTTATATTTTCCTTGGAAAATGAGATGCACAGCAGCATATTGCAACATGTACATGTAAAAACTATTCCTCAAAACTACATCAGAAACACAGGAAACTTTGGCTCTGTAAATGTAGAGATCACACTTTATGTGCTGTGCTGTGTTCACAATGACAAATTATCACTCACTTAAATGATCAAGATTTTTCCCATTGTCCTTAAAGGGGTTGACCGTATATACTGTAAGTATGCTCAACTGTTTTGTCATGTACACCGCTAACTACAAGCAGTCGGAGGACAAATCCATCTTGGCCAAAATGGAAGCAAGTGTCTGTGGCCATATTTATGAAAATTCTGCTGTAACCTCTGAAAGGTGCATAACATACATAACTTACGCAAGATGAAATCAAAATATTCTGTAATATCTCAAAAGCATCTCTGAAACCTTGACATAACATTGGTAAAAACATAGTTTTTGTATTACTTTTACCATTATGTTTTACACTTTTTAACTAATTTGCTTTGAAAGTATTCTACAGCACAAATATTGTTTTATGCAGTTTGGATGATGTAGTTCGTAGCTTGGATGCTGATAAGATTGTAATTAAGAAATTAGCAGTATTTTTCTGAGCATTACAGTAGTAAGGTTTTTATGTATTAAAATACATTTTAAAGGAGGTGGTTAATTTGGGTATTAGGACTGACCTGGGTTTTTGGCCTGGAAGTCGGTTTTGCGCTGCAGGGTGGACGGCAGGTCGTTGAGGCGCAGTGACAGCTGCCGTTTGAAGGGCGAGTTCTTCTGGCTGAGGGCAGGGAAGCCGCGGAAGGAGCCCTGTCGAACCAGCTGCTCGAGGGGGGCATGGCGTCGCGGGATCACGTGAGGCCCCCCCGACTCCGCCCGCTCCACCTGCGTGGCAGCGCCCTCTGGTGGGGAGGCATTACCCGGCGGCACTGCGGGTATCGGACACGGGTCTGCAGGGAGAGCGCAAAGTCAGGCCTAATCATGTTAAGCGAAGGTTTAATGAGGTTTAATGAATTGCAACTTATTTTTCTTGCAATTCCAAAAGTACAATTTTCGTTCTCTCAACATTACAAGCTAGTTTTCTTGAGATCTTGTGACAGAATTAGCATCCTGGAAATATGTCATCATCATGGACAAACACGTCTGATTTTACTTTGAACACAAGGTCAAAACAGCAGCAATCGATGCCGGACAGTAATATCAGTGGCCATCACTTTGAAGCTATACATTTGTTTTAAAAATAGCTTATGACCTTGAGAAAACTACTTTCGTTGTCTCGCAATCACAAAAAGTAAAACTAGATCTTGAGATAATGCAAAGACGATTAATGTCAGCTTCCCATACTGACCTTTCTTCTTGTCTTGTAGTTGTTTCATGATGTCCTCTCTCTCCCCCTGCTGGCCGGAGGAGGAGACGCGGAAGGAGCCCTCACGGACGAACGACGTGCGACTGGCGTCAAAGGATGCCGTGACTCCGCACTCCTTTTCTCTGCGCTGCTTACGTTCCAGACAGGCAGCGAAAGCGCAGCCCACAGCGTGACTCAGGCGTTCCCCCTGCAGAGAGCAATGCTACGTTACACAACCAAGCGAAGACAGCCAACGTCGTCCAAAAAACACTAGCTGAACACAACACAGCACCACAACAAAATGTAATCTCTGCTCCTCTGCCTCTCAGAGATCTTATAAATACTTTAAATATAAATATCTGCACATTTCCAGGTAGTGCCTTGAGGCGTTACATCCTCAGGAACAAGACTTCCATGTGTTCTTATTTTAGCATTCTAGGCTAAGAACCGGATGGCAACTGTTGCTTATGGAGACGCTCCAATCCTCCTCCAACACGCCAAGTCCAGCTGAACGAGGTCTTCTGCACCGTGTTAAAACCAGGTATTTTTAATCAGTGAAGCCTATAAGCTCCTTTTGGTGACACAACTCTATCTAAGGTGAGCACTTGAGGTCAAACAACTTACTTTTTCAAGAATGGATAGCTGTAATAACTCCAAACTAAGATATTTTTGTCCTGGGGTTTTATTAAGCTGTTGCTGAAATGGACTTTAAGGTCATCATTTGTTCCTGTAACTTAAGTACAGCCAGAAAGCCTGAGGCAGTTGCTCCAGTTGAGATAACCCCCAGCGTAATCCTTCTCTTAATCCCACTTTGCCGTGAAAGAAGAGCGGATGTGGAATTTCTCTTACCGAGTCTTTCAAGGCCATGAAGCAGTGGCAGATCCAGCGGCGCGTGGTTCCGTCCCGGCAGATGTAGGAGAAGGCCTTGTCGTAGTTGCGGTCTGGCGCACAGAACGACACCTTCTCTATGGTCTGATCGACAATGAGGTCCTGCAGGGAGAAGTGTGAGCATTTTTGACCAAATTAAACAACAATGACAAGGTGAGAGACGTGAATAACATCCTAGGTGAGTCAAAGTGAATCCCTCTTGAATGATGCCATGCAGTTTTGGCTCCAGTTATTGGTCGGCTTTAGTCAACTATGGAAAAATTTCCTAAGACCCAAAGCTTTGAGAGTACTATAGACTAGTTCTCTGTGAAAATAATAATGGCCACAGCAACAGTAGACAAAAACACAGGTGCTATTCTTGAGGATGGAGGAACAGTAAGACAAAACCTTCCTAAATTACCATTAGTGGGGAGAGACTGTTAATATCATTTGTCCATGTAGCAGTGAGATGAACACATCATTAAAGCCAAAGCCATTTACCTGCCACTTTAAAACCTCCATTAAATTAGTGTTTGCGAAAATGCTTAAGCTGGAATCTCAACTTTGTACCAATGTGTGTGTTCTTAGAATAATAAAATAATGTAATTCTATTTTTTTCCCGAATTTTCTTTATGAAGAGAATGACATAAAAACAACAAAAAAACAGAATATAGTATATACCGTATATAAATAAATAACCATTAATATTGAATTGATTTTAGCTGGAAAAATAATCCTTTAGATTAATCGACTAAAAGACAAATTAGACAACAGATTAATTTATAGAAAGCTATCAAGATGGGATTAATTATCTCCAAAACCACTTCTCTCCAGCACATAGAGCCACTTTGTAACCACATCCTCTCACAACCACAACGCCAGCACAAAAGCTGCATAGTAACCAAGCTGCGAAGGCAGAAGCGGTGGGCGAGGGGTCTCATCTAACGCCAGACCAATTTTTTGGTTAGAACACGAAGCGAGGGAAGAATGAAGGTGAGGGTGGAGAGGTCACACGTTTAATCACAAAACTATATTATACTGATTCAGTTCAGAAGCCAGTGTACAATATGAGATGGTATCATATGCTGTTTTTAACACAGTCTCTTCCATTCACAACAAATTACAGAAAGCAATTAACCTATCATTTGACATTTTTATCCCTGAGCTCATTCGACATTTAAATGAAAAACATTTCTCTTTTAACAAAATGATAAACCTTCTTTTCAGCATTAAGCGACATCAAAATATGTATGATGTATAATCAATGTTTTTATTTTGGATCGATGCTGGGCGCTTGCTGATCATTGACTCGATGCATCAATGTATTGTTGCACTACTACATAAAAGTCAGAGTGGGACAGTCACCGGGCAGCAGCTCTGAAAGGCCAAACGGGAACAATCGTGTTCCGGAGGAGGGAGGAGGACATAACGGAGGGACGACAAAAGGGCTGGACGCTGACTTGAGTCATGCTATTCAGAATAGAGAGACGCTATTTTTCCCTTTTAAATGTTAGGGCAGGACCCTGGATGTGTTTAATCGGGTTCAGAGCATTGGTGAGGGGGGCAAAATCGGGCAGGGCAGATGGACAGTGGTGAAGAAAAGGGGTGGGGGAGATTAGGTCGCTGTGCTGACTCATAAGGAAGCGAGGGATTACCAGAAGGGCAGGGAGGGAGAGAGGAGATGGATGGATGGCTGGAAGAGTGGGGGGAGGGTTTACAGGAAACAAAAAAGGAAAAAAAAGAGGTTGCTTTGTGCCTCGAACGCCCTTTTCACTGGAGCTGGAAAGGAACAGAAGATGACTGTACTCACAAAACAGCAAGGTCCCCAAGGTTTGTGTACCTTTTCAGGGTAAGATGTGTGTGTGTGTCGGTGTGAGTGCGTACTCTGTTTTAAACTCTTCTGTAAGGACAAAATGTCCCTGTAGAAATCCAAAAACGACATTCTGAACGGTGCAGAAGAAATTTTTTGACATTTCACTGCTCCTCATGAATATGAAAGGTTTGCTTGGAAAACTAAAAGAGACAAAAGACTGTGTGTGTGCGTGTGTGCAGAGCATACCACATCCTTTACAAATCCCCCAGACTCCAAAACACACCAGAATCCCTCACGTACCATCCAGATTTTTAAAGACCTTAACTTCCAAAGCCAAATCCATCTTGGCAGAGTGCGGCCAGAGCGGATGGACTTGAAGCGGGATTGCTCGTGTCACCGGGTTTTTTGGGAATGAGCTAGGTTTCCCCCATCATGCCTTTTCCTCTAAAATCTCTCTCTCTTTCTCCCTTTCATTCCGAGTATTAGCTTGGGTGCTAGGGTTAGACGCTGGCTTCCTGGCATTACATATGTTAGTAGCACTGAAGTTGAGAATTTCACTCAATAGTTACCTTGGTTTTGTCATCCACCACTCTCAGGCCATCAGCGGAGACCCACAGCATGGCTTTGACCGTCTTCTTTCCGCTCTGTGGAAGTGAGAAGAATCACAGCATTAGATTCGGAAATAGAGACGCAGGAAGTGCTCCAACGTTGGACCTTCAGGAGAGTGGTAGACTTAATATTATTGTGGAGGTAATCTTAGGTACTGGGCCATAATCGAGAGAAAAAAAATCCGGACCCAAAGGAACGGCTCTGTCTGGGTGTGGGAGAACAAGTGCGGCTGTGTCTATGGTAAAAAAAGAGAGAGAGAGAGAGAGAAAAGATGGAGAGCGAGAGAGAAATGGAATGCAAATATGGAAAATTGAACGACTAAATGAGGAACGCGAGGAGCACAAAGACAGAGCAGAGGGACCTGAAGAAAATCTGCTCTCAGCTTCAAAAAGGGACCAGAAGCCCCGTTCCAAATCTGCTAAGACAGCAGCACGCGGGAACGGCAATTACAGCGGCAGGGGCTGAGAGAGCTGCGGGAAACAGAACCGGAGAAGAGGAGCGATGGGGAATAGGAGTGAAATCTAAGAAACGGGAGGAAACAGCTGGAAGTGTCCTGTGGGGGAGACAATGAGAGAGAGAGAGAGAGAGAGAGTGGGGGGGGGGATGGAGGGGACAGAGACCGAGACGGAAAAAAATCTCATTGGTGACCTACTCGTGACCTACTCGGAATCCATTGATCTATCTATCTATCTATCTATCTATCTATCTATCTATCTATCTATCTATCTATCTATCTATACATATATGTGTGTGTGTATATATATGTGTGTATATATATATATATAAATATCACTTTATTTCTGATTTGTGGCTGTGTGTCTGTGTAAAATATGTACACGTAAGTCAATGCCCTTTTTTAACTTTACCATGCTTATTTCACAATTCTAACATTGTTCATCTTATCTATTATCTTATTATCTTATGGAGTAAATGATCTTAATCTAACCTGGAAGTTATAAACTTCACATATATAATTTTACAATTATGTCATTAAAAGAATATGGTCCACAAGTCCACGGTTTTCTCATTTGAAGAGGTCTGTTTCCTCTAATCAGCAAACTGAATCAGGTGTATAGGAGTTGGAATATAACACATGGAATAGCTGCTCGCAAAAAAACAGATATATATTTATATATATATGTATATAAAGGTATATATAGGAGATATATAGGAGTTCCAAAAACCCCATCGTAACTTAGAAGTATCATAAATATCAGGAGACATACTGGGGAGTTTGAAAGACTCAACTGCTCTTTTCACTTAACTTGGGCTTTAAAACACTAAAAACTAAGAAGAAAATACACGCTCTGACACCAACAGAAATGGACTTTGTTGATTGCTGGCCAAAGTGAGGTATCTCACAAGGTGGGAAATGCATATATCCCGGCAGCATCCCAACGTATCGTACCGCATACGCTGCTACGTTTGCCTGCCAAGTGAAATGCAAAATATTTTCACTATTTTGTTGTATCGCTACCGTCATTGTAAGCTCAAAACACGTAAGTTGAACCATCGTACATGGAGTCCAGTCAGCCTTGCCCTAAAATGTCAATTTTGTCCAGCGCAAGGGTACTTTAGAGTGTCTCTGTGGTGCAAATATTAGTGCGATTGGCTATCGAGCAAAACATTGGTGGTTTGAGCCCACCCAGGGATGCTTTTTGTTCTTTGGGGCAGTTGGTGGCGTAACGGTTGGGCGTTCGCCCCCTGATCGGAAGGTCGCTGGTTTGAATCCCAGACTGGTAAAGTTACTAGTGAGGTACTCATGAGCAAGGTATCGTCGCCAGGCACTGCTCCCTGGGCACTTTAACTTGAGTAAGGTCGAGTCAATACTTCAACTTTTACTAGAATCTATTAATAGAATTAATCGACTGGATATAGAATTTTTTTCATATTGAAACTAACCTATTGTTATTAACCTCATGCACATTCAGTGTAAAAGTCCATTTCCACTTTTGTAGGTTAAAACTGCATCCAAATTGTCTGTCCTCTACTTCTATTTCTAGTTTAAAGTTTATATTTAATAATTCATTTCTAGTTTAAAATGTATTCTATTTATATATTGTTTATTCTATGTGTCCTATTTGTTTTTTGTTCTGTTTCTTGTTGCACTGTGAAAACTGAAGCCATGTCGCCTCGTCTCTCTCTATTTCTTTACAGTATATAACAGAGATGACAATAAAGTTTACCTTGACTTTGACTTTAAACACACGTATCTATACTTCTACCTGAGTGAAGAATGTGTACTTCTGACACCTTTACTACAGATTTGCTACATATGTGACTCTGCACGGCAAAACCTCGCTTGTCGCAACGGAGGTTTCTGGGAAAAACGACCGTTTATGTTGCGTGGGGTAAAATTTTGCATTTTTTGTTTTTAGTGTTTTGAAACAGTGGAAGGTCTATACTATACTGTTGTGAATAAATTTCGCTTGAAAAACTTACCCTTTCCATCCTAAAAACGTGGCTTTCTTGAGGTGAGGAATTCAATTCCAGCAGAATGTTAAAAGTTTCTGTTTTGACCGCTCTACTTCAATATTTACGGTAAATCCACTGGTTGACTAGCGTGAAGATATTTCTCCGGAATCCATCTCCGTCTCCCGAGTTCAGTTAACCTAACGCAGGTAGGCTATCCGTGTGGCTGTGAATGCAGCGTAGGCTACCGTAAATGCAAACGTAGCCGCGACCGCACCAAGCGTCTGTGAGTGCTACGGCGATAGTCAACTTCAAAGGCAGATTTCTCCGTTTCTCACTTGGCGTGACAGGAGAAACCCGACTCCTTTGAATGTTGATATCTCAGTCATATGTCGTCCGATTCATTGGATATAGGTATCATTTTGAAGCTTGATTTATGCCCTTTCATGAAAACATAATAACTCAATTGAATATGCGACAAGCGACTGGTTTTGCCGTGCAGAGTCACATATGTAAATATATAGATATAGATGCTATTTGAGTGAATGTGGTGAAGGTGATGGGCCTTCATAATGCTCTGGACATTGGAAGAGACATTGGTCTTACAGAACAGCACAATTCATGGCCAAGATACTCACCACTTTCAGTTTTTTCACTGCCTCCTCACACACATGCATCCCTCTGGACTCCTCCACCTCCACCAAGCCCAGATACTGCAGAGCAGAGAAAAAAGGAGAAAGAGATAAACAAAGAGAGCCATCTACCCATGTGTTGTTATTCCACACCTGCTGTGATGATATAGGTTATGAAACAAACCAGACTGGCTTACGATTGGTCAGCTACAGACTGGGGATGCACCTATCCAACTTTTTCAGTTCCAATATCAATCATTTTTGAGATGTTATTTTAATAATAAAATATTTAGCATATACATATGGGTTTGTAATTATTACATTGTTTTATTTAGAAAAACAGTATTTAAGTCAAGTATTAAGCATAACAGAATAATCTCAGTCATGTATTCAGACATTTTTAAAGCATTATTTTCTGTTTTCTGTTTTAAAAAAGACTCAGAGGCTGTATCACAAAGATGTCAAACTCAGGCCCGCGGGTGTAATTATATTTGGCCCGCGAGATAATACCAAATATCTACTAGAGCTGCCCCGCTATTACTACAAATCCCAGAATGCTCTGCTGGTGCGTTGGGGCATCAATCACGACCCACAAGCGCCCCCTCCTCTGTTGACATTCAAGCAACCTCATGCTGCGTGTTAACGTATTAATCTTTGCTTGTTCCAAATTCAATGTTTAAGTAAAACGTAAGATTGTTTCCATATGAAAAGGTTCATCGTTATATGTGAAGAGAAGGAAAAACTTCCTCGATTGTAGTTTCCTCGCGGAAACCTCCGCGACTTTGTCCAAGTTATAAATTTCTGCCCACTGTGTATTTGAGTTGGACATCCCTGCTGTATCGGATTTGTATCATATGGACAGATATCCAAATGTACAATATCGGTATTGTATTGGACATAAAAAAACGTGGTATTGTGCCGTGTTTAATCTTGTTTCATGTCAATTGAATCAGTTCAAAATGATATCGCAATAGACTGTATATCAGTAGATATTGAATCATCATCCACTGGATCGATATAATATCATATGGTTAACAAAACCTGTCATTTACTCTCCTATAATATGCTGTAAGAGTTAAAGCGGTTGTCTTTGCAGTGGCGCAATTAATTTGGAGCGGCTGTGCCTCACGTTATTTGATTATGTGAGCAGCGAGGAAAGGAACCATTAGAGAATTGCATCTCCCGTCTCCTCTAGACTCCGGAAGCCTCGGGCTGCCGACTAAAAAAACGAGGTCGAATTTAATTACGCCAACTCTCCCGCGGTGAAACCTCATAACGGCGACACTTTTTGGAATGACGTGTTTCTCCCTCGTTCTGATTTCCTCGAATCACTTTAACCAGCATGGGCTTTATGCGTTTAAAAACCCCAAGTGTACATCTGATGAACTTACTTGCCCAGTGCTGCCCGGGGCGTGTGTTTGGACAAAGGCAGACGTGTCGAAGCCCTGGCCCTCGTCCAGCCCCTGCCGGCACGTTATTGACTTTCAGAGCTTTTACAAGGCCAGCTACATCTGGCCTATTTCAGGGCGCTACCCCATTTGGCCTCATGGACACAGCCATTAAACACCGGCTCGCCGACCTCGTCCTTCTCACGCCTGGACCATTATTGTGAAAGCGTAACCGTCCGAAAAGCCACAAGGAGCTTAAAATGGTTAAGACCAAGAGCAAAATTCAAAACCACTTTGGGGAGCGTTTTTAGGCTTCATTGAGCTAAGGCAGCTCAAGGTTCATGTTGGTCTGATCATCATCGCACGTTACAATGCAGATTTTCAGATTTATCAAGTATATGTTGGTTCTGATGCTGTAAATTCAAGGTGCACCATTTTACATTTCCCGTAGGGAAATATTCTCAAAAATACTTGACCATGGGAAAGAATTTTTACAAGGGACGTTGGTTATGTTTTATGACCACTCTTTATGAGATGAAGAAACTTCTGAGAAAATGTGTGTTTCCTCTGGGTGTCATACATATGGTCTTGGCATCCTTGGTATTTTTCATTAAAAAACAAACTACCAAAGCAAAGAAAAGATTACAGGGGTTTTACAATCTACGTTAGAGCTGGACCATTAACAAAATTGCCGGAAGCGTTGCACCTTTAACTGCCAATTTACAGCTTTTTATTTTACAATTTTAATTTGTTGTCTGAAATATTTAACAGTAGTATCCCCTCCTGAAATTCTGTTTGATGCCAAAATGCAGTTTTTCCACCATTTTCCGAAATACTAAACTGAACTCACACTGGAGTAGTGTTAACACGAATATGGTGCTTTAACACAATACATCAGGTGTTTTCAACTCGTTCCAAAGGACCACCTTTCAAACTAAGCAGTAACATGCACCCCGCTATTAGTTTTTAGATATTTGCATTAAATTCATCAATAATAAAATGCACAAATCATCTGGAAATGTCATCATGAAAAATTAATAAAATGAAGTAATTGTAAAAAGTGTTCCAAAATGATATAGCAAAACTGCGACTTTCCTGGTTGTTGGTTGTAGACACTAGGTCTATATAATTTTGGGAAAAAAATCAAGAATCACTCTGATAATAATGTTAAAAATCCTTTATTGTAATGGATGTGCCAAAAAATGGCAACGCATTTCGATTCTTCGTCAGAGCAAACAAAATCAGTCACAGTAGTGGGCTGGCATAGTATGTCATGTGACATCAGTCACATGACCACCAATGACCACCAATTTTTTAAATGTGATTTTAGTAGTGAAACTGGATTGCATATCATGGACTATCAGCATTTCTGCCGCAGACCACCAGTTCAAAACCCCTGCAAAACATCATGGGAAAATTTATATTTTAATCAATGATAAACTACTGAGGCCTCATTTATGCTCTAATTTCTTTTATAGTTTGACTATGATCATTGGATGATATATATTCTAGAAAATACGTAAAACATATATATGTATATGTTTTATGTCTATTTTTTAACTTTCATTTCTTCTGTAGGGTTTAGGGTTTGGGTTCAATATGTTATGAGCAACTTCCAGTTCAGCAGGAGGTCAGCCTTAACCTTTCTTACATGTACTGCAAATGCAATCCATGATCTAACTGCAATATGATGTTCGCCACCGTACCTACAGGTTGTAGGTTCAAATCCAGGTCCTTAACCCAAATTGCTGCAAAGAGACCGTAGCCGAAATCAGGTTATGGAAGGGTTTTGGATAAGAGCATCTGCTACATGCTGTAAATTTCAATGTAACATCAGGCGTAAAGTTAAGAATCGTGCTACTCACCCGGACGGCGAAGCTGCACTTGCCCTTGCGCACTGCCTCTTCGTCGGCCTGCCACTGGTGTGGTCGGCTGGCCTCGGGCACATAGGTGGGCTTCTTCCTGCGCAGACTCTGACGCAGCTTGTTCATCTCCACACTCTCAGACTCCCTGGTACTGCAGAGAGGACAGACAGTAGGGTTAGTATGCTCTTAAAGAATATGTCTTAGAACTAGGGATGCCGCCATCCAACGTTTTAATTTCCCTAATACAGATACTGACACCGACCATATTTCTTTATTTATAGCAAGGAAAATGAGACAATAGGTACAGGGATTTATTTACTGATATTGTACTGTATTTAAGTGCATATTGTTATGCATAGTACAACACTTACTGAATTATTTTGTATTAAAATAATGTTATAACAGCAAAAATATCTCCAACATTTCTGGGACTTCCACAAAAAATATATTAAATCTAAATTTAATTAACATGTAAAATTGTCTGTGAATAAATTGTTCACAGATATGCGTTTATCCGACTATGTGGTAACACATACAGCATGTAGTAAAATATGTAACTAAACTATAAATATTTTGTTTTTGTTGGTTAAAATTAAGGTATGATTAGGTCATTTTTGCCACAATAAATCTTAAAAATTAGTCAAAATTCATTTAAAAGCAAAGAAAATAATGGCTTGCTGTAAAGGTTTGGTGGACAGAAAGCATCTCGATCTCAGTGCCTTCCGACACAAGGCACTACACATCAAAGCTTCTATTTATGCCCTCTAATTAGGCCATTCATCCTTTCTCCTCATTTGCATTGGTAATTTCCCCTGCTGCATAATAAAACATGACACCACCAAAACACTGCTTTTCATCTAAAGGACGCTAACTGTTGTTAATAACGCAGGCGCGTTGTGTTCCAAAGGCAACGAGTCGTCGCGAGGAAATAAGTCTGCTGACTGGAGTTTAGAAACAAACAAATGGTTCACTTTGTCCAGACACAGCGTAAATGTGACGTTTTAGACTGCAAAGATCTGTCGTTTCACATACTGCACTGCTCAAAAAAATCAGCTGTATTGTTTTATTCTGAAATTTCAATTTCTGATCAATTTGTTGCCGCATTAATAGCAAGGATTGACCGATTAGCCGCCTGGCTGGTTATCAGTGTCGATATTATTATAGTTAACTTTTATTGTTCTCTCTAATTTTTTAATGGTATGCCGATATAATAAATGAATAAAAAATGTGCTGCTTCTGCTCTGATGCAGCCGTCGTGCTCTCTAAAGAATTAAGCATATACTAAGTAAGTTTTGTATTGAAGTACAGTATTTCTAAAATTTGATGCCAGCTATTACTTTTATAGCAGACATATAAAAGTTCAAAGGTTTTGATATCAGCTCTGAGCAAAAGATCCACCTCTAACAAACAGGTCTACACTTACACTGAAACTCCTAATAATTTTGGAGATGTTTTTTTAGAGACGTTAACATTAGATTTGGCTATACAAAGTTAAGAAAAGTCCTGGTATCTGTGTAGGAACAGTATCAGGGCTAAAACAGTCTGCTTTGCCCTAACACACGAAAGCTTAAAACATGAAGATTTAGACGGAAAACTCTGACATGATGCAGCTGATGACAAATGAACGTGTCTCCACACGCCAAAAGCTCAAGCTAAAATAAGTGCACACTAAAATAACACACATAATGGAGAGAACATAACTTTCACAGATGCCAGACTTAAGCATGCACACAGTTGCGGAGTTTCCTGAAGCTTAACGGGTAACAGGTGCTGGACATGGAGCAGCGGAAATAATTACAAGTATCTTGCTAGTAAACATCAGGAACGTACTGATCTGATACTGATATCGGATATTGCGTCTGATACCGACTGACTGACTGAGTTGGATCAAGATTCAGGAATAATGGGTTGATCTAATTCATTATATTCTCATGTTTATAAGATTGGATTTGGTTTGTTGGTTCTTCTACCATTCAGTAACTCTGGCAGACAAATATTTTTGAATAGAGAGGTGGGAATTTTTATGACCAAATCCTGAATAATGATGAAGAAGCCAAAATGAGTCTAACTATGCCGTGTCTCATGCATATGTTCTCAGCATTGTTGCTATTTTAATCAAACTCAGGCCTAATGGGGAGGAATAGCTTGTATTCTTTGGGTTCTATGTTACAGTTAAGCTACCATCAAAATGACCTAATGTGGCTGAAATAAATGCAGCCTCTTCACCTTAAAAAATTTAGTATTTAAAATTGAAATACTTAAGAGTAGCATCTTCTTTTATCTCACATTGGACGCTGGCTGTGAGAGATTTCCGTCAATCGAACGCAAAGGAATATTTGAGATAAAAGCAGATCCATGAGAATTAAAATGCGAGCGGGAGGTGGGTGCACATCGCCAACTTATTAAATGGTAATTATGCATGCTCGCGGCTCAGCTGTGTAAACATGTGCCTTTATTACAGACAAAACTCATATTTTACTGATATTTTGTTGTGTTTATTCCATTATTGTGAAGTGGCGCTGAGAAGCGCGTGGGGGGATTGTGGGAAATGTAGTTCTTTCCCAGAAATGCCAAAAGCAGCTCATTTTATAGGCCAAAAGAAGTCCAAATTGGATCAAAACTACTTTTAGAACTACAAGTTCTGGGTAATTCTGAACCAATTTGGAGTCATTTTGGCCTATGAAATGAGCTGCTTTTGGCGTTTCTGGGAGAGAACTACATTTCCCACAATCCCCCGAGCACCATTTAAAGCTGCGTCACAATAAAGCGACGGACGGACGTTCTGGAACAAATACTGAAAATCTCATCACTTGTGAGTAGAAAGCCGGTTGTTATGGTTAGTTATCAGCTCAAATATGAGTTTAGTCTGTAATAACAAGGGAGATTTGACTGAACTGGAGCATTTTAGCATTTTTCCTGTTAACTTTCATTCATGTTACATTTGGTTTTACAAAGTAAGGAAGGCAAAGTTTCAGCAAAGCCAGCATATGCTTTTAAGGTACTGGGACTGAAACTCTTGGATCAGTGCACACACTCACACACACACACTTGTTCTCAGATGTCCACACCCTGCTTTGTTTACACACGTGTGTGTGAGACTGAAATAGCCCTATGTAGACTTTTGCTCATTCCGGGATCGAACACCGTGGCGTCAGCTGTCAAGTGCCGGGCCCAGACTTGTGTGTGTGTGTAAGTGTATAAAGAGTGGGGCAGGTGTGGGCAGCTGTTCAGCCACATGTTTTACGTCTGGACTAAACGAGGGCCCACTGACTGAATGAGCGAGGTGTCTGGGGAAGCCTGTGACCCAGAGGGTGAAGCTGTGCCAGGGGTTAGGGATGTACTGATAAATCGAACCGCATCGATTCAGTGATCAGTAAGCTCATAGCATCAATCCAAAATGAATACATCATACACTATATATTGTATAAATTTCATTTAAATGTCTGCTTGGGTTCAGGAATGAAAATGTCAAATGCTATTTTAGCTTGTTTTGTTATTTTTGTATAACTGGAAGTGTTACATCAGCAAATGATACTGTAAAATCAAAAATCCTATCAAACCAGATTTCGTGATACAGGCAGACGCTGGATCACCTGTCTCAAAACCTTTCTCTAAACTAAACATAGAGGTTAATTTAGGGTGTTCAAACTATTAAGGTTATTAGAAAGCTTAGAATTATTTCTCTTTAAAAATGATGTAAATGTGAATTACAGTAGTAACTCGGATTTACGTCGTTTTGACATGTTACGTTGCTAATTCTAAAACTATAAAGGGAAAAACAAGCCGTTTATTCAGACTTTCATTGCTGAATGATTTGCATTTTAAGGGTTTTTTAGGGCATTCATTTGACCTAAGTTGCATGTTCTGGAACCAATTAATGACTTAAAGTGAGATATCACTGTATCTGAATCATTAGAAATTCTGCATTCTTACATCTAATTTTAAGAGATTTAATTGATCTTTTACAGATGTTTTTCTTGCTCTACTTTAAAACAACCAACCAGTCAATTCATTAAAAAAAATGGCATTCTTATCGATTATAAAAAATAATCTTTAGCTGCAGCCCTACTTGCGATTTACACATCTAGCCGTGATCTGAGCTGATACCGAGAGAGACGGCAGCGAGGAGAACGAGAGCAGAAAGAACGATAAAGAAGCATTGAAATGAAGGCTGGATGGAGGAGGAGTGGGCGAACCATAGACCTACGCTCTGGCAAACTGTAGTTTAAGAGCCAAGCGTTGAGTCTTGATCCAAAACTTACATCAGAAACCAGAAAGGCAGCAAGCAACAGTTGCGAGCGTCAGCCAAACTCTCAAAGGGGAACAACTCAGAACTGAACAAAAACCAGCTGCGCTTAGAGGAGGAATGTAAACAGAAAAAAGGAGAGACGGGTGGTGACAGAATACACAGAAAGACCCACAAATACGTATACATTGTAATAATTAAACAAATATATTTGTTTGTGCATGTTCACAGTCGTCCAGGACATGGTAGTCTTGAGGACTTGGTTAAATCAGTAGGAATGCACAATCATATCGGAATCATATCGGAACCGGCCGATAATTGCTTAGATTTGGCTGATATTTTCAGCCAATATTTTATGACGCATTTATTGTACATCGGAAATGTAGCACTTGTTCCAGGCATGTTCAAAGTTCGAGGTTGGATTTAATACTGCCCACGCCTTCTGTCTTAAAATGTATGGCGCTATTTTGTGGCAAAATTCTGAGCACACAGTGGAATGTCATTCATTCGTTCATTCATTTGTTCATTCATTCATTTTCCAAACCGCTGTAATCCCAACTGGGGTCACGGGGGGGCCCGGAGCCTATCCCAGCAATTTTCGTGTGCAAGGCGGGGACCAGCCCCGGGCAGGTGCCAACACACCAAAGGGCACACACACTCACACAGTCACACACACACATTCACATCTTAAGGGCCATTTTAGAGTCACCAATTAACCTACAACGCATGCCTTTGGACTGTGGGAGAAAACCGGAACGCCCGGAGGAAACCCACGCAAACACAGGGAGAGCATGCAAACTCCACACAGAAAGGCCCTACGGCCGTCCCCGGGGTACGAACCCAGGACCTTCTCGCTGTGAGGCGGCAGCTCTAACCACTGCAACAGTGGAATGTTTGCAGGTAAAATCTAGCTCCAAGACAAATATATTGCGGTCTAAACTGTATTAACACTGTAATAAAGCTGTAATAAAGGCACTGTATGAAACTCTATAAACTGTATTAACCAAAAAACATCATTGCAGGCGCTTCTGTTCAATGTACCCCACTGACTCACTCACTCACTCCCACTTGTGTCTATTTATATATCTCTTTTCTCGGTACGCGAACGTTATCAAAAGAGCATAGACTGGTGTGGATTTCAGGTGGTTTGATGCAAGATTTCAATTCACTTGACTTGACTATATACCAATATCAATACAAATATGAGTTCTTAAAGCAGCTTTTACACCATTAAACATAACAATGATCTAACCTGGCGTAACCACAACTAAAACTCAAACGAGAATTTGTCTGGACCCCATCTGCTTCATGGTTTTCTCTAGATGTTACCAATGGGTAAATTAAAGAGTTAAACTTCTATAAAAACGTGTTAAACCAGGCTAACTAACAACACCACAATGAAACAATTTTTAAACTTTTACCGTTGCTTGCCAACTTTTTGACAATATCTTAACGTCAGCAGTTAGCACGTTTCCCTTCAGATTCACTCGCATGTCATATGATGTTTTGTGATTATTTTTCATTGTGAAACAGCACGGCGCACCAAACGTGACCTCTAGGGTAGGGTACCTTTACCGGTCCGTGAGTTTAACCGGGGACCTTCCAATCACAGTACCAACTCTTCAACCATTAAGCCCCAAATTTGAGTATGACTGTATAATCCACGTTTGTCAGTATCGTGGTGCTGAATCAGAACCATTTCTAAAAACTGTCACTGCAGTTTGGAGCTGTTCTACATTACGGTGTTGAGTGTGAGTTCAGCCTCAGTTCATTCCACCAGCAGCTCGCTGCCAGCACGTTGTTGATTCTTCATAAACGCTATCCGTCGGCGCTACATAAATCTTCCTCCCCTGCACTTCACGCCGAGCCGGTTAGCGACCGCTGAGGTTACATTCTGTGTCAAGTTCTATACGTCTGGATCCATACCGGATCGATCTCACCATAAGACAGTGATTAGTTACTGGCTCCCAGGCTCCTGGCAGCTCGGTCTCCAACACCGCCTTCGCTTTTCCCCAACACGCCTCGCGGCAAGACAGCTGCACTGTGGGCGGTTTACGTTGGACTGAGGCGCTGTCGGTTACTCAACGCGCAACTGACGCAGCGAGATGTCTTTCCTCTTACAAAGTGGGAAGAGACGACCTTCCTCTCGGTGCTGACAACTTTCACCATCAATGTCGAAGGGCGGTGACGTCTTGTTAAAACGCCTGAAAGAGTTCGGGGACTGGGAAAAACGGTGAGGCTCGTTTCAGCAATGAAAAGACCGATTATCGGTGACGATATTTAGCATTTTTAAGGTTATCTGTAATGGTTTTAATTTTGTTTTGACACAGAAGCTGAAAGATCCCAGAATTAAATATATGCTAAAAAAGGTATTCAATTTAGATTTGTTTTTGCATATTTGTTATTCTAAATTTTGCCATCAAATTTTATTTTCATAGCAGACAGTTCAAACTTTAGGGCACCGCCCCCCAGGCACACATACACATTTCTAAAAAGACCTTTCTGAAACGGAGGCATCAGCTGTGAAGTGTGTTTAGTGCTGATCAATTCTGATCATTTCTAAACTATTTTTATTCCAGCGGTTGGGAATCAACAGAGACGATACATATAATTAATTCCAGATTTTTCTGGAATCTTTCCTGCACGTTGTCATGTGTCTCCAGTCTATTTTAAAACCACAAACATAGGCGCTCTTTCATTTACAAAAAAAAACCCAGCTTTAATAGCATATTTATAGCACAAACCAGTGAACTGGTGGTCTGGTAGTTTGGATAGTTTGGAGGATATTTGCCGCTGCCTCTGAAGTTGTGGGTTCGAATCCTACCTCCAAGACTGCCATCATTGGGATCCTTAACCCCAAGTTTCTCTCAGAAATTGGAAAATACAAGTTGCTTTGCATAAGAGTGTCCGCTAAATGCTGTAAATGTAAATATGAGTGATTATTGTGAAAGTAAATAATTATTTGTCATTGTGAACACAGCACAGCACATAGGCAGCACCCAGGAAGCCGTGCTTGAGGGAGTTACCTAGCTCATGAGTACCTCTGTGGTACTGTTACCGGTCTCGGATTTGAACCGGCCACCTTCCGATCACGGGGCGAACTCCTTAACCGTTACGCACGGCAGTGAAATATGAGGGCAAAAGACAAACAAACAAATAAAACCCCAAAACAAAGTAGCCATTTATTAACTGTAATCAAGATCCGAATTTTATATTAATCGTGATATTGATTTGAGATCAAACCGCCCAGTCCTTGCATCTTGGAATGGGAAGAACGGAGCGATAGACCCACTAACAGGTTAAAAAGTCAAGTAGCAATGCTGAGTCCACCTGTTGTTTGATCCACTCCATCTGTCCATCCATCACCCCCAAACACGCACACACACAAATACACACACACACACACAGTCCCCAAGCCACTAGATATGCCAAGGCACTCAGAGCTAGATTACGACTGCATGTTTTTCCCTCTGCTCTAAGCCTCCGGCTTATTACAGCACAAAGGCAACACAACCAGCACAGGAGGACAGACCAAAAGAAAACGTGCATTCGAAGGTTGAAGAGCCTTGAGTTGTATAAATCAAAGGGAAAACAGAAATAAAATGAGGGACAAAAAGAAAGAAAGCATGTAAGAGAAGTCACAGTGCAGTGTGGAAGAGATGAGGAATTACTGAGAAGGCCCCAACAAAACAAACAACGGAGAGAGAGAAAAAGAGAGGGAGAGAGAAGGGGAAAAGTGGCAGAAAGAAAGGGGGGGGTGAAGAGAGAGAGTGAGGAACGGGGGTTAATAAAGATAGGGCAAGAAGGTAAGAGGGAAAGAGGGAGACGGAGAGAGGGAAGGAGGGAGCAAAGAGGAGTTGAGAGAGAGTGAGAAGGGGAAAGAGAGGAAGAGAGGTAGGGTTGTAGAGAGACAGTATCAGAGAGAGGAGAGGGGAAGAGAGGAGCGATGAGAAGGTGAGAGAGAAGCAGAAGATGTAGAAGGGGGTTGACAGAGTAATATAGGTAGAGGTAGAGAGAGGAGAAAGATGGGTGGATGAGGTGGACAGAGAGAGAAATATGGATAAACAGATAAATTGTAGACAGAGAGAAAGAGAGAGAGCTAGAGAGAAGAGAGATATAGATTGAGAGAGAGAGAGAGAGAGAGAGAGAGAGAGAGACAGAGAGAGGAAAAAAAGGGTGATTAGATAATAGAGAAGGACAGAGAGAGGGCGAGGAGAAGACAAAGAGAGAGAGAGAGAGAGAGAGAGAGAGAGAGAGAGAGAGAGAGAGGAGGAAGACGGATGGAGGGGATTGACAGAGACAGAGAAATAGATAAATAGGAAGAAAGAAAAAGAGAGACCTAAGGACAGTGAAAGAGAGGGATGGAGAGAAAAGACAGAGACAGACAGATTAAGAGACAGACAGATTGAGAGAGAGAGAGAGAGAGAGAGAGAGAGCAGCACAGCTCTGTATGGGAGATGATTAAGTAAAGGTGGTATAGAGATAAAGAGTCAGCGTAACTCTTCATCTGTGTTCACTTCCATCTGCTGTGTTTCCAGCTGTGCAGCTGATCAGGATTACAGCTGCACGACAACGCAGTGCTTAAACAGGGCTGGGCAATTCATCAAGAATGAATCAAATTCTGAGCTTCTAATCAACATAATCTTGCCCATTACGGTTACTTTAATTATGTTTAAAATTCTGCTCATACTATAGTAGCCCCAAGTGTGTGTTCATGCATTTTCCCTTTAAAATCGTAATACCGTGAGTGTTGTCAGGTGACTCCACCCCGTGCAGTCTGTCACTACATCTGTGTGTGTTTCCTTCAATAATGTTAAAATCACAAAGATTTGCACTCTATGACTGGATAAAATATACCGGGTTCAACATTCATTCGTTTATTACCGGAACTGCCCTATCGTGGTTGCGGGGACCGGAGACTATCCCGGGACTCTGGGCGCAAAGCGGAGACCACCGCAGGGCACACAGTCTCACACAAACACCCTCACATTCATACGTTATAGGGTCAATTTAGTGAAACCAATCAACCTAAACTGCTTGCATTTGGACCAAAGCACCTGGAGGAAGCCCACACAAAAATAGGGAGATCACGAACACTCCACACAGAAAGCCTCCACGGCCAATCCGGGGATCGAAACAAGGACCTTCTTGCCGTGAGGTAACACAGCAAGCTAACCACCGCACCACTGCGCCGCCCTGCCAGGTTCAACAGTTGAGCATATTTACAAGGTCCGCCAGGTGTCCAGCCCCTACCTCTTAAAGTGCCAATGAGGATAATAAAGAGAAAAGGGCTGTGTGTGTTGTTCTGCGTTCTGCGTAGCATCACGAGAGAAATTCTCATTCTTTCTAGAGCTGGATTATAAAAATAATATTATATTTTGAGATATTTGATTGTCATATTTCACGGTCTTACATTTCCACCAAGAAATATCGCATTTTCTGCTGCAGAGTAGGGCTGGGCGATAAAACGATAACGATATGTATCGCGATAGACACATGATCGATAGCAATAAAAAATGCGTTCGATAAAACGTTCGATATTTTTTATTCTTCATCGGAAGAAAACAGAGGTTGCGAGGCTAGTTTGGTTGCATTAACAAAGGCACTCGCTCTCTGGTAACCTAGCAACATAGGGAGTGATACGCTAACTACGGTGGCCCTGAAGTGCAAACCACACCAACAAATTACTAAACACAACAACAAATTGAGAAAATGTAATATATTTTTCTCCTGGTCCTTATTTTAAATGGGTCATAAAAAATATCAATAATTATCGATATCGACCGATATGAAACACTGATATCGTGATACAGTTTTCAGCCATATCGCCCAGCCCTACTGCAGAGCGTCCACAAAGCCGAAGTTGCACCACTTTTTGGAACTTTTTCATCTTCATTTCACCTAATCTAATCATAATCAGTCAAATTTGTTAACGAGTCTGTCCCGAAGCTCTTGTTCCTGAGTCTCATCGTATGCGGAGCTTAAAGAACAATGAGTAAGTGTGTGACCCAGTTTCCAGGGTCTGTGTAAACAGTTTGACCAACAGTTGAAACGTGACTCGCTTCCTTCAACCACCTGACTTAACGATGGCTTAAGAGCCCACCACCACCTTCACCGCAGACCCCAGACCACACACACGCAGACCCCAGACCCCAGACCAAAACCTGTTCTGTTTTGACTGCTGCAGGCCACACACATGAAACACGGTCACTGCAAATCTTCACGGCCTAGTGACCGGTCCGCCCTAATATCGTTAACCACAAAACAAATAGCACAGAGGCAGCGAACTGCCCTCCTTCCTCCCTATGTGGGGATGTGGGTCAGGACGGAACGAGTAAAACAGTAATCTTTGCTTTCTAAACCCCAAACATTTTTATTTCACATTTGCTCTCAGTACTGAAATGGTAAAAAAGAATAATGAACTTTTTCTGATTTCCAGATTTGCGCTCAAATAAAACGGGGAAAAAACAGTCATATTGCATTGTTTTTTCCTGGGTAGGAAGAGGCCAGTGTAAACCCTAAATGGCACATGACTGCGTGTTTTGGATCAAATTCTATATTTAAACAGTATACGCTGCTGTTTTTTGCTGCTCATAAGAATGGATAGCTTCAGTTTGTTCCTTGGCAGTACAAGGGTTAGTCTTCTTCATTTGTGATTTACATGTAACGCTCACTGTCATGTGGAAAAAAACATTACATTTGATCACATTTTTTTAAAAATTTAATCAAAAAATGGGAAATCAGAAAAAGACGTGATTCATTTTTAAAATTTTAGTTTTTGAAATGAACATTGGAAAAAAGTTTTGGTTTCATTTGGTTTCAATATAAGAACAAACAATACTCAGATCCTGTCAGATATTTTGCTGAAATGTATGTGAGAGAGCATGGATGTGCTTACGTGTGTGTGTGTCTGTGTGTGTGAGGAGATGGCGGGATGCTGTGATAGGGACGGACAGCTGAGTCAGAGGCTGTTGATCGTAGGAGGCGTCTTCAACTCTCTTCGTACACACACTCACTTCTATATCTTTAATTCTAAATCCAAACATCCATTGCCTCATTATTATTTTTAATCATGAGACAACAAAGAAGCAAGGCAAATGGGATTAATTTTTACTTGCTTTCGATAGGATTGAATTCTCAGGTTGCTAAAATGCAGAAAAAATTGTATTGTTTGGTTTTGCAATTCACTCATCAGAACTCCTGCCTGGAATCATCAATTGTGCAAATGCAGTGATGTAAGTGCAGATACATGTAAATGCTATTCCTTGAGACCACATTAAAAATACAAAAAAAATCTTTACAAGTAAAATATGAAGAAATGAGGGACAGCTCAAAATCTTTGCACAGCACTTGCTTCTCTTACGTTTATTAAAAGTGTCAAATTGGGAAAAACATAAATCTTCCCTGAACTAGTTTCATTTAATATTTAACATTCATCCCATAGTTAATTCATCCATCTCTAACACTTGCATAAAGTTTCTCATGGTGTCCCACAAAACCAATGAAATCTACATGCAAATTTATGCAGCGTTCGACACTGTTGACAACACATGGCCTCAGCACTTGTCAGTAACAGAATTCTAAGACAAAATGTACATTTTGAATTGCAAACGTGGCGTGCAACAGCTGTAAGACTCGAATACGTCACGCACTACTCAGAACATTCCTGACACGCCCAATAAAACAATATCATGCCTCAAGCAAGTCTGCACGCTGTTCCACTGCAAAAGGGGTGCGAGACAACATTTGGTGGAACTGCATTTGGCATGTGAACACGCCTCGCCTACGTCAGGGTTCTGTAGCATTTGTCCTTCCAAGCATTGTTTTCAAAAAAACTTGCTGGCTTTTCTCGCAAAAATGTGGGAAACAATCTAACAATTTCCAAGCAGACCATTTTCATTTTATCCAATCAATATGAGTTCCAGACTAATCTGCATTTGAAATGATTTTGCATTTAAGCTTCCCCAATATTGCATCAAAACGCATTTATCCGCTACGTCTCATCAGATTTGCTCCAACAATTTAAAACACAACCCAATTCTGAAAATGCAGCCTCTGCACTGACACCAACTCGCTCCAATGCATGAATCACCAGTCAGGGAAATCGATGGGGCACTTACAAAAAAGTTCCCCTAAGACCCACTTTTTTCTCCAGCACACCCTCCAAAAAGGTATTTATTTCGGGCTAAACAGGAAGATTAACTGACATGTTTACAACAGCAATGGCTGATTTTAACTGGTTTGTTTCACTTGGTTAAGAAGTGAAGCACAGAGAGGCTCAGAAGACAACAGCTTGGCCGATAAGAACGAGCTAATCTGGCGATTTGGCATATCAATTTAGCCATTAATCGCTGCCATATGGACTTGGAGGCCCATGCAGCTGCTACATATAAAAGAATTATCAGAACGGAGACAATCCGCCTCCTAAATGGAAAACGCAGTTCACACTAGTTTATTTGTTAAAAACAAAAGTTGCGCCTGACGAGACGACATCTAATCGTCCTTGATTACCTCCTTGACACTCACCTTCCCTCCCCTGCGTCGTCCATGTCACTGTTGAAACTCATCCTGGACACTGAGTGAACAGACCCGGACTGGTGTTTTTGTTTGAAAGGATGGAGACGGATGAGACAAGGAAAAACGAGAGGACACAGAGCCGGTGGCAAAGCAACGGCTGCAAATCTGCGACTAACAGAAAGAGAGGGGGGGGGACGGATGGAGGCGGCCGCACCTCTTCTTCAGGGATTAAGAGTGAGGAGGCGGAAGGGACACACGTGTTTCGTCTCGTCACCATTCACGTCCTCACCCACGGATGCGCACCAGGCTGAGCCGAGTCGAGCCGAGATGCCGAGGGACAAATCAACTTTTAGTCTGGATCATCACATGCTCAAGCGACGAGTCAGACACAGGGAGTGTGAGAGAGAGAGAGAGAGAGAGAGAGTGCTCAACAACAACAAACAGATACAAGATTAAAATTACTGCCAAAACACTCTCTCTCTTTCTAGCTCTTCCAATGTTTTCAGATTGGCATAAGCCTTTATTCAATAAGCCGTACAGAACAAAATTAAAAATGAGGTTCATCTCGGAGGAAAAATGCCCCTGAAGGTGGCACAAACGAACAGCGCAAGGAAACAAGTAAAAAACTGAAAGTGACTTGGAAAATCGTGATTCAGGTTTTTGCCAGATTAGCCCAGATAATTAATTACGGCTCTAGTGCCGCTAAAAACCTCCCTCGTTAAGCCAATTAAGGGTGAAGTTACGTAAGACAACGGCCTAGATGAGAAAAAATCGTGACCTGTCACTACATAACTAAATTATGCCTTGTTGCATCATGTAGTCGTTAAACTCTCCGAAATGAAAACCACGATCTCAGCTATTCATTTAGACTTGGAATATGCATAAAAACAAAAGCTGTTCTTTCAAGCTGAGGAGGTCAGGAATAAATCAGAGTATGATGATAAATGAACTATGTTGAAAGAGTTTTTCTAGAGTGAGATGGGGAGTGTTGTGCCAGCTGTAAAGTGGCCAGGCTGGCTGACTGTCTGCTGTAGTTTTAACCCCCACCACACACACACACCCCGCTGTATTGATGGCTCTGTGTTAATCGAAACCGTCCCAATTTCTTGTGACCCAAATGCGAGCCCACCAGCAGAGACGGTTCAATGCGTTCACATGGACATTTAACCAGACTAACTGGGTCTTCATCGCCGCATGGTTATTTTGCCCAAAGTCAGAGAGCAGATGGGGTTTTGTGCAGCACACACACACACACAGTCACACAGGTCTGTCAATTCCACAAAAATTAAGGTCGCCGTTTGTTTGTTTTTTACTGTTCCTACTTCAGAAAAAATATTCTGAAATTCTGATGCAAGAAGGTAAAAATACATTAGCTTTTGTTTATTTTTTTACTTTTTAACCTTTACATGTTTACATTTATCAAACACATATTATTGTCTTGCATGAGGTTTTACCTTTATCAAGAACAGTAATATGGCCACAAACAAAGTTGTAGTTTTTTATGACAAGGTTTAGTCTGTCAGAATTAGTCTACGCTAGCAAACTCTCCTTCACGGTTAGCATGTTAGCATCTTCAGGTAGCATGACCAAGTAAAACAGAAACTGGTCTCTGGTGAACTTAACAGCTCAAAATAGTGCAATTATTTTAAAACAAGTCTCTTGCAAATCTTTTTACTTTTATGAAGGTGTCATTCTCACTGATAAATGTATGTTGTCTACTGAAAGCTAACAGGAGCCTTATCCACAAGCTAATTAGCAAACAGCTATGAGTCAGTGTTTCCTAAAATGTCTGAAAAATGACCCAAAAAGCAATAATTGATATTAATGCAGCACACATTCAAAAGTTTAATGTTGTGCTTTTAATAAAGCCATGTCTAGTTAATGAGGATGATTAGCATAAGCTCATTAAAACTTCATAAAGGCACTGAGGTATCGGCGAGGTAAGCTAAATTTAGGGAAAAATACACAGCTGCCTCTGAGCTAAATTATTCTCGTTCTTTCCAAAGACTTGATACTTCTTTCTTCTCTGAGGCCTAGAGATGTGTTTGAAGTACTCCGCACACTTCCCCGGTATTAAATAAGTAAATACTAAAATATAATAAGGAGATATGGAGGCAACACTGTTCAGGTTAAAATTCTGAATTCGTATTCATGCTATACGGGTAAAAACACACATCTTCACGCCTAAATTGTTCATAGTTTCACTTTTTTACATTTGACTTCTCTATCTCCAAATATACTAATATTGTAACCGTCACTACAGTAAAATGTTTTTAAAATGTGGTAACAAAACATTTCAGTACATTATAGTTACAAAATTTTAGTAAAAACTGCCTATAAACATACTATATTACATGTCAATATAATATCTAAATAAAAACACATCATTAATCAAAATAAAAGTGTCATTTTTGCATTAATAAATTTGTAGGGAGTTGCACAGTATCATTTACCTGCATAAAGGTTTCATGTTTCAGCATTAAACATGTAAATGAAAAGCCATCTACTTTGAATGTCTAAACAGGAAATTGCACAATTCTCCACTGTGTTTGTTTAAGTACCTGCAACTTTATTGTCCTCCTAATCTTCTTTTCATTTCAATCTCCTTTTCATTCTTCTTTTTTACTGTAACTTTTTTACAATAAATTCTTTTCATTTTATTGCTGTATTGCATCTGTGTATGAAAATGTGCAATATAAATAAACCTGTCTTGTCTTGCTTTGCAACGAATGCCAGCAGAAGGTCGGATGGCACTGCACTCAGGCCCTTGGCCAGAGAGGGGCGCTGCAGCTTCACGTTGGCACAGCAGCACCCGCCTGGCCTCGCTCGGCCTCCCGTCCATCTGACGCTGGCGCTCAGAGAAAGCGGGCAAGCACAAGAGAGAAGACTCACGCTCAGCCGTGTCTTGTCCTCCTTCACTTCATCCTTCGCTCTCATCACCCCTTTCCACTTCCCTCTCTCTACATTCTGCTCCATTCTGCTCAGGGCGGTGTTCCTAGCGATTAGGGCTGGGCCATATGACCTCGAATCAATAATCACGATTAATTAAGCGTTTAGCTCGATTACGAGTAATGATCAGTTATTTTGTTTGGGGGTTTTGTTGGTGTTTTTTGCTATATTGTTCACTGACAAGTACTGCTCCCATGCTTTCAAAGCTTTGGGTCTTTACAATGAATCTCCTTTGATTTGGGAGACAAGTCAAGTCTGAGTGGAATCTACTAAAGCTGGCCCTAATTTTCTTTTAAATATGATGCACTGACTGAAGATGATCAATGACCAGATGCAAAAGGGACTGACATCATTCAGTATGCATGTACTTGGAGACATTTAAGAAATAACATTTGGACAATTTTTATAAATCAAAATGAAAAACAATGATTTAAAATGTTGAAGTCAACAAACTTTCATCTGCATTTTCACGGACTGGTCAGTCCGAACTAGTGTCTGAAATACTGCTGTTTTAAACTCCCTCCTGAAAAAATGGAGGCTAATATTTTTAATAGATCGATTTAGTTGGCCAATCTTTAATGTATTTCAGACGGGGATCAAAGGGGGTGGTGTAAACCTTAAATAATCTGTTATACAAGAACGTTAGCCACGTAAACACTTTATCAGATTACCTTCTGTTGTCAAATAGTATGTACATGATTATAAAGTTCAAATTTTGTAGAAGGAGAAAAATTAGTATAAAAAACAGCAGTATTTCAGACACTAGTTCGGACTAAAAAATACACGTGTCAAGCATAACTACTGTACCTACTTTTACATTTCTGTATGTTAGAGACCTGTAGAAATTGTATAGTAGTTAAAAGTTCGTGCAATTAAGTTTGCTTCGACTTTGAAAAATCTTGTTTTGGGGGTTGGAATGGCAGCTAATATATTCCTACAGAAAGAGATATTTTTAAAGTGGACTACTGTTAGATAAAGAAAATAAGAAAGCCTGAGATGTTGTCTAAAACATGTGACAGGTCCAGGGCAGCAGTGCTAGTTCTGGAGTGTATTTCTGATTTTTGATATTGACAGCTTAAATTGAAGGCAACTGGACTACTAGGATTAGGGTTAGATTTTTAGAACTGAAGAAGCCTTACAGATAAAAAGTATAGAATCGGAATGAACTCATTACGATTAACCAATATCTCAGCCTGGAGCCACAATTTACACTCGCTGGGATTGCGTGCAGATGGGAAAGCGTCACGTCCGTATGCCGTGGCTTCCTCTGATCCGCTTCAATAACAGCCCCCAAAGACCTCACACGCGTACCAGCATCCCGCTCGGCTGCTTGGCAACCGGCTCCCATGGCAACCGCTGCTATCAGGGGTTTTGGGGGTGAGTCCTGACGGAGGGGCGGAAGGCTTGGATGGAAGGGCATTGCAGAAAGACAGATTTCTAGATGTATATGCAGCGATTTTTAATAAATGTCAACAGATTTCTAAATATGACTTAAGGCTTAATTACTGATCAGAAAAACACAAGCAAAACTCCACCGTAAGATGTGTTGTTTCCATAAGTGCTATTGACGTGATTACTCACGCCGGTGCTATTCTAAGCTCCCCAGCGCATCACTGTGATGTCAACTGGAATGACGGCTAAACTATCATTTACAAAACAGGAACCGGCAAAACAGAAGCTTCTATGTGTTTGCAATAAACAAGGTTATGCTGGTTTGCACAGGATTCTGTCATAAAATGCAGACATAAACAGTATGTCATTCCACTGCTAAAACAAAAATTGACACTCACTGACTCATCCTGTCATCTTTACTACTGCATCTTCACATTTTTGCAGACAAGATTTCTACTGCAGAAACCCTAGAAGTCGCATTATTGGCTAAGACTGCTGCTGTGTTGATGGCAATATCCCTACACCAATAATGACCGTAAATGGGATATAAATTTGTGGAATATGTATACAAATAAATTTTTATAGTAACATCCAATGCAATCCTGGTAAAATATCAAGAAATGAGGGGTGCCAAAGACACTTCTGTACTGTACAGTTTATTTCACAATCAATGGCTGGAGGTGTTGTCACAGGTTCCAGTGTTAGGTTCTGAAGGGTCGCTTGGACGGTAAGGTCATGATCTTATCTGGTTGTACATCCATGTTACAAAACCATTACGCTGACCGTTGATGTTCCAGTGCTAAGATAAGAAGAAATGTATTGTAAAAACTATCTAAATAGCTATAATCAGTGCAGAATAATTTAACATAAACCATAAATCTCAAAATTATATATACCATATGTAAACCACCTTAAAAAGCCTATAGCTTAGTAAAAATGTAGCTCAGTAATCCTGAAACATTAAAAAATCACATACTGTAGCATAATCGCTAAATAAATCGTATACTTTTAGTCATTTCTGCATTACAGAAAGGGCATAGAATAAGCATATATAAATAGACTATAAAATATAAACTTTAAACTAGAGATAGAAAAAGAGACTGTACAGAGTTTCTGGGGAAAAGCACAAAGTAAAAACTACACTTTTAAGTAAATATGTTGCACTTTTAGAAAGCACGTCAATCTTTCAACAGCATGCAACGCTGGCACAAAACTTTTAGAACGGTCTGTTCTGCAGCCACTGTCTCGCCTGTGATTTTCTTACACAAAAAACAATGCTGCGAAATAATGCTGCGAAACATTAGAATGTGGTATTGTTATGTTCTGGCCAATGTCGCCCCGAGAGGCCAAGAGTGGCCCTCGTCTTGTTTTCAGAGTTTACGGTTCGTCATCCCTCATGTGTTTCACCTGCTTTTCTTCTTTTTAAGTTTATGCTCCCTCTGGTCGCGATCTTGCGTCTTTTTATAATCCTCTGGTTCAAGCTGAGAGTTGTGTTCTCAGTTTTGTGTCTGTTCCCTTTGTTTTCTGCATTCAGGGTTTATTCTGTTTTTGTGATGAAACGTTTTTTTTTTTTTTTGCAATGCTAATGTGTATTTATATGAATCTCTCTCTTTTTTATACCACTTTTACATTAATATTCTTATAAATATTTGAAATCACTATTCTTCTTGTACGAACTGAATCAAAGTCTGATGAGAAAATATACAATACATTAAACAAAAATATATAGCCCTACAGGCAATGCAGTGATTGTCAAAAACTTTAATGGTTTAGAGAATTAGATGTATTCTTTACCCTTTTATCATTTACATATATTATGTACTGTTTATAGTATAAATATATATTTTGCTAAACATATAAATTTTTATTTCTTAATTTAGTTCCTCATAACAATCTATTTGTTAACTCATTTAGTTTGCAGACTTAGGAACAAATCAGATTGCAATTCGCTGTGTGTTATATTTGTATAACTATGTATGTGACATGAGGAATCTTGAGTCTTTTACGTTTATTTATTTATTTACTTATTTAAACGCAGTAGAGAAATTCATTTCAACACAGCGGTAGGTAGACACAATGCCCACAATGCCTGTTTTTTGCACTCTATGCAATAGTATGCAAGTCTAATATGTCTGAGTCAGGTCTGTTTGGGGCCCCTGACCGCGCCCCGCTTGCACATTAGCAGGCGTGACTCAGGAGCAGGAGGAGAAAAAGGAGGGCAAACCCACAGATGGCCCACAGCAGGGCCGAAATGCGCCACACGCCTCCTCCTCCTCCTCGATGGCTCGCAGCGTCCTGCATGGGGTGGGGTGAGGGAGGGGCGACGGCTTTGTCATGCTAATGGAGGGGGACAGCTGCCGTGGGCCTCGAGGACGACGTGGTCCACGTCATTACAGGACACAGGGATGCTAAGAATCAGAGTTTGGCAATTTGAGCTCAAATCAATGAATGATTATTTTGTTACTGAGGTCTGGTTTTTTTGCCCTCATAGCTCACTGACCAGGTTTGTACTGTAAAATAGACTCAACTATTAACGCTGGGATGTTTTTCTAATATAAAGGTGCATATCTTGTGACTCTGTAAAAAATTAAAGGAAATACACATGGATGTAGTGGCAGACGAGATGGGTGGAGTCATATGATAACGTGGTAATATGTTTTTAAGGGGGCAGTACATGAACACGCAGGAAAGTAGTAATAAAATTCTAATAAAATAAAAGTATTAACAGAAATTTGTCAATAATTTAAATAATCATCGTAGACAAGATTATGTTGACTAGAGGTTCTGAATCTCAGTTTAAATTGATTTTGATTCAGTGCCCAACCCTATCAAGAAACCCCTGTGTGTTCAATTCCACCAGTAAGTACACTCTGTACCCACACCCATGACTCACAACTCCCTTTATGACTTCACTTATTCCACTTGTGGAGACTTAGAAACACGCCAGGTTTTACAAACGCAACGGTTCCCAGTACCAACCTTGCAGAACCCCTTTTGCTCAGCAGGTTTTGGCATTTTCTACAGTCTAACTTTTGTAGTGCTGATACACTCACACAGATACCTGCCCTCTGGGTTCCAAGAACCGGTCTGATATCAATGTCTGGAATCATTCATTTTATGTGTACAGTCTGACTTAATCATTGACTTAAATAGTCTTTGTAAAACAAAATGTAACAAATAGAAAATGACTAATTTACCTTATGATTCACTGCTGACTAATGGCCGAGCCGGACATCTGACCCATTCATAAGTTTTTCTACACGCTACAGCACATTGACCCTAAGATTTTTACACAACGAATGCCTATAAACATATTTTCTGTTGGATCACACAGCAAGCAATGGTCACACGCCATAATAAGACAAACATGCAGTCTTTTTCGGTATTTTATCTAATTTTAAACCATAAGTGTATCATTGTCTTTGACAAAAAAAATCATGAAAATGATCAAGACTATTTAATTATTATCTACAGTATCATCAACATTTTAGTACAGAATTAAAATTCCAGTGTAAAGCAATACGACTGAATGAAATGAAAATTCAATAATGCAATCACGATAAATCAAAATTCACACAATGAGCATAAGCATCTAACTTAATGGAATAGATCCCCTTTGTAATCAATACTTGATTCAGCTCTTTAAGTCAGTACAGGACTTATATCCAAAATCAGCATCAGAACATTGCATCCCTGGCTCTAACACAGTTGGCTAAGCTCATTAGCTGGATGAAAATGAGCAGCTGAGTTAACCCAGGTGTGTTAAATTAGGGAAAACACCAAAAAATGGCCAACTGCCAAGATTGGGGATCCCTGAGCTGAGACTGTCCTGCCATTAGTTTAATGCCATGTTGAGCTCTGTGGACGGGCTGCATCAAAACACTCTAACGGAGCTGGAGCAAGCAGACACTGCATTATTCAAAGCCTGTGGAAAGGTTGGGGATCTACACACAAAACAATTTGTTTGTTGGGAAAGACAGGAGCTGTATTTAGTCATGATTAAGGTACACAGACTGCACACTTTTTCCTTCTCTAAGCACACATACATAAATGCATTTACGGTTATAGATGCAGTGGCTGAAAAAAACAACTCTAGTTGCTATCTAACCAATCCTACTGATATAACATTTGGGTTGATGGAACTATCAAAGATGCACCCTACTTTGTAACCGCTATCTGTACTACTGTAACTGTATTAATAATTTGCTTTGTGCTACATTTTTAATCTGGCGCTTGCCGAAGGCGAGGAAGGATGCAAAGTGGACCATATTGTCGCTACTACTTTGTAATTTTTAGGCCTACAGTACAATGCAATTTTGTACGCAGCACTCGTCTTATGAGTCCGTTATTCAAACGTTATGCGAGGCAACAATCCTGATCTTGCGATTTTGTAAACCGTGCAGCCTTACCACAAAATAAACAGAAGTCAAAGATACACTTTATTTACAGCTACGCTTTATTTGATCGTGAACATGTCACTCTCCATCCAACGCTAGCAACATCCACGGGCTTGACATTAAAATCAATAGCTTTTAAGGTGCATCCAAAGTGCCAGCAAGTCACTAGCAAGCCTTTTTCCGGAAGTGTGTACTCTGATGGCAAATCGTCTCTGTAGATCATTATTGCTTTGCGTAACCAATACAACCTAACTGGAACCGGTCTGAGAGCACTGCTTCAGATAGAGCTGCTGGATCGAAGCTGCTCCTGGAATATCTGCAACAAATATTATGTCACCTTCAACACTTCAAAACAAGACTGGACGGATATCTGGGATCTGATGATGACTTGTACTCTGTACATCAAGCTCTTTATGGTCTAGACATAAAATATTGATCTCTATTACATTCCAGACTTAAAGACCTGGACTAACTCTTGTTGCTTGGCAGACTTGAAGGCATCAATCAACCAAAGCATGCCAGATATCTAAAGCATTTAGCAGGTAAGGATGAACACGAGCTTGGTCCTTCCACTTTTCTGAAGTACTGCAGTCAAGCGTGTCAGGTGCATCACTCTAAAACAATGCCAAGAGACGTGATCGGGCTCTCCACTTCAATAAAAGCTGCATTCACAGTCTTTGCCATGTTGAGGCAGAAAGGCATTCCGAGGACTTTGAGCTTCCACAGCAAACAAAAGCACAAACGGCGCGTGGCAAAGGGTTAGTGACGCTCTATGGTGGCGACGGCATGAGCCCTCTGGGAGCACTTTCTGAAAAAGTTTTGCGAAGAAGGAGCAAAACAATGGCAGCTATCCGAAAAAGTGTGGCGAGACAAAAGCTGGGGTTTAAGGGTTGCCGGGCTGGTTGGGCGTGAAGGGATTAAAGCATTAATCACAGATGGCCACCGCGTCTCATCTTTTCAGCAACCCCCTTCCCTTTCCAAACAGAGGCGTGCTCCACTGCCTATTGTCAGCACGTGTGTCTGTGGAGCGGGAGCGTGTGTTGGGGTACAATGGCTGGTGAAACAAAGGCCTGTCTGCCCCCCATCTAGCTGCCGCCTGTCCCAGTCGCTGACAATTGCGAGGCACGTGCTGATCCCAACTGGTGGAACAATAGGGAAGAGAGGATCTGTGTGGCATGAGACCGTACACATTGCACAAGTCTTGTCCTCAAGAAACCTGCATGCATCAGTTGTGCATGGCCTCAAATTTGCATTGCACAAACTGATGCATGCCCAAGAATTCTGGACATGTATCTGTGGGCATGCCCATGGATTCCTGAGGACAAGGTCTGCGTCATTTGGATGATCTCATTCCACAGAGATACTTTCTTCCCTATTGTTCCACCAGTTGGGATCAGAATCAGTTTGTACGTCACCTCTATTTTGTGTTGCACCCTGTGGTCTTACGAGGCAACGCTGATCCCCGGATTTACTGGATATGACTATGCTTTTGCTCAAAAGGGTGTGGTGCATGGTTCTGTGCATGTCTGTGCACGGGTGTGCGATTATTATAGCCCTGCATGCATACAGAGAATGGTTCATTCCGAGAAAGTCAGATCACACCATAAGAAAAGAGGGTAGAAAACCCCAAACAGCTGGGAAGAGATCTATAGGAATACAATAGAGTCCAAACAAGGAGGAGGGGAAGTGGAAAAGAGAGGACGTTCTGGCAGGCCACCTTTTTAGAAGCCTGACAGGGGTCCTTTGTTACGGCAGCTGGTTTTGGGGAGGTCAGACCAGCTGTGCTTCCACTGACCCGGCTTCCCCTACTCTCCCCTCCCCCTGTCCTGCACCCCAACCAAATATAGCCAGCTGTAGTGTAACAAGAAGGCGGCAAAGAGGTTTCAAGCAAGAATTTTGAAGACAATGCAAGCACAGACTTTATTGGAAATAGCCAACCTGAAAATCGATGTGGGCATACCCAAAAATGTTGACAGACAAAAACAGAGCTAAAAATTAGATGGATGAAGGTAATCTCACTTGTCTCAAGAAAAGTTTGTTTTTCCAAGCAGAAACAACCTGTAGCTGCTTTTCTTACACATCCTCTTCAGCTTACTTAGATCTCAATAACTTTTGAGAATCCTCAACTCTGTAGTCTTATAGTCTGAATGGACTGATCATTGAGGATATCCATCCACCTGACATTTTTCATATTCCAGATAAACTTTTCAGAGTGCTGCTAAAGTTACTAGAAAGGTTTGACCACAGTCTTTTAACAGCCAGCCTCGAAAGAAACCATTAAAAAGACCAGCTATGCTTGCTATCAGAAAATCTATCAATGAATCCACAAGAGTGAGGTGTGTATCCTGGTGAATAGGGCTCATTCTTATCAGACTGGAATCGGGCCTTTCAGCTTTCAGGAACCTACTGTGAGATTTGCGAAAATTTTTAGACACTCTTACCCAGGGACAGTCTCCCTGGACTTGAAGAGTCTCGCCCAGAATCACAATGGATGTAGGTTACAGTTTTACTTGAACACACAACCTCTTGGTGTTTAGATAAATAACCTATCACTAGTTCATCACTATCTACTGGATCAGATCAGATGGATTCTGACCAATAACACGGCCCAAAACGTAAAAAAGAATTGGCTTAAAAGAACAACAAATCAGATGATGAAAGAGGTTTTCTACCTATGAGGTTGGTGGTACCTCCAGCCTTCAACAAACTAATGTCATGTTGCAAGGCTGCAAGTCATGCCTGCTTTTTCCAAGATTCAACAGAGCATCTTCCCTAAAACTAAGCACCCAGACACTCATTAACACGATGCTGAAGTCAAAATATACCCACTGACCCACGACTGTGTATGGAGACATGAAGCCTAAAATTTTCCCCAAACGTACAAGCATCAAAAACAAAGACTAAAACCAAACACACAAAGACAAACCCAGTTTACCAGACAGCCCCTTGCCAGTTTGCACTTATTTGTCCATTAAAATGCAAAGTAATCAGACTGTATAGAAAGAATACAGTGGCCTCATAAACGGCGAGCGTAAGCATCCTTAACCTCCCGATCTCGCTTTGAAATCAGCCTCTTTGGCCTGATGTTCCGGGCCACAAAGCATCCAAGGGAAAGTCCATTAGCGTCTAAAGTTCTCATTTCGTAGCATGTTAGTACCTTAACCATTTGTATTACTGCGAAAGCTGATGACAACCTGCCTCTTCTACAACCTTCCAGCTTACTCCTTGTTTACCACTAAACCCCTTCGTTACCTGCTCAATTTCCAACGTATCCGACCCTAGTTACTCTGCTGGGAAAGTAATACCTCGATTTTCCAGGATGGAGAGAAAGGGAAAGGGCGATCAAGAGGAGGAGACAGACGTCTAAGAGCAGAGGCGAGGTGTATTGATTGAGGGCAGTGGGGTAAACAGAGAGAGAAAGGGAGGGGGAGAAGGAGAGATATATAGAGTGAGGAGGAGGAAAGAGTAGAACTCGGGATTCTCCCGGGGCTCTGCAATCTCTCTCTCTCTCTCTCTCTTTTCGCTTCCTCACTCTCTCTCGACATATTATCACTGCAGCTTACTACAAGCCTCTTGTTTCTGCTTGTTTCTTTGTCTCGGACAGACTTTTGTTCCTCACATAAACCACTCTTTGGACTGTGAATGCCTTTAAAGGGGAACATATGATTGTAGTTGGTGTAAAAAACCCTCTCAATCGGTTGCAATTCTTCAAGTCTAATTACATACACATGACATACCACAGGAAACACAAACTCCATATGCTCAATGGTGAGAGCCAGAATCAATACAAAATGTGTAGGGCTACCACGGTACATCATGATGCTTGATTCTTCCTGTGGTTGTAAACCAAGATATGATTCATTTTCTAATCAGAAGAAATCAATCTCTATCAGACAAACCACAGTGTTTTGATGTTTTGTGAAGAACATTTGGAATGTTTTTGTGTTTGATTGTGCATTTGACTTTAATTGCATAAGAAGAATACAATTATACTGCTAGGCTTTTCTATCACCATTGTAATGACATACAGTAACACACTAAGATCCAGTTGCAGAACGTGTTTTATTATGGAATCCAGAGTGAAATATAAAGCAAGAGCCCAGAAGCCAGCGAGAATATCCGAGGTCCAGAAACGGAATATCCAAGGTCAAGGAAGAATGGTAAACACAAAATGCACTGAGACAAGCTAGAGGGAAAACTTCTAGTATTGCTAACTTGCCAACTAGCTTATTCCTTATAAAGGCTAAAATCAAGAAGTGGAATGAAGTCTGAAACACAGATACACAGAACCCCTAGTTCGGAATGGAGGTGACAGTAACAACCAAAATTATTCAGATGACTCTTAGGGTTTGTTTACACATATGTAGATATTTTCATAAATACATATTTTTTATGTTTCTTTTTTTTATTGCGTTTACAAGATATTCGGTTAAAAACGATTCTGTAAACTCTAGAAGACAAAATAATTCAGAACTCAAATGTTTATCACTTGTCTGCGTCATGTTATTTCCATGATTGAATAGCAGCCGACATGACTGGCACACGCACACAATAGAATTTCCACAAATTTTTCAAAAATATCAGATCAGAAGCACACTCATCTCACATTCTTTCTCTGCAGTCCTATTACTCAGGATTTAAACAGACAAATAAGTGCAAGCCGGGTAAGGGGCCGTCTTGTAAACCCAGTTTGTTGTTTGCTTTTAGTCTTTGATTGTTTTGTTACTCATACATTCATGGAAAATGTTAGACCTTGTGTCACAGCACAAAGTCATAGGTCGGTGGGAACACTTTTGGCTCCAGCATTGTCTTTACTAGTGATTATTTGCCTAGTTTGTATAAAATTTGCATTTTGATCAGATTGCAATCTGAATTAACCTTTATTTTTTACTAATGTATGTTCATACACATTCAGGAATCAAGATTCAAGAAGGTTTAGTGTCAACCCACCAATATGGAAAGGAGACAGTGAGCTGAAATAGTGTTATTTGGGGCTAAACGGACATAAGACAATACAAGACAAAAATTGTAGTAGAAAAAGTACAGATATACACTAGTTATACACAACATGGACCAAAATCATTAGATGATACTCGAGTGTTGTGTCTTAAATAACTTTACAGTTGAATATGCATGGAAAATACTGTTCTAGTGCAAATGACAAATATAACGCACGTTCAATACTACAAAATGCTTGGTAAAATTCTTTAATGTCTGTACGTTTTTCATCCTCCCAGTTGGTCCTACTGGCTCATCAGAGAGTCGGACAATGAATTCATTTGTCCACAAACACACAGACACACATTCTAACCATGACCACACACAGGGAATAAAGGAGACCCCTCAAAACAAGAACGAATCTCACAACACTTTCTCTCAATTGTGACAAGCCAACTTCAAGAGCAGGATCTGAGTAAATAAAACCTTTTAGACTCTCAGAATGCATTTTTCTGAAACCTCTCGTTCACTTCCTGTTGTGAAGTGGCAATAAGGGCTACATCTGTGCAACAGCTGGAAGTTGTGCAGACGGCCGAAAGCAGAAGGAGCGTGAAGGTAGAGAAATGGTAATGCTGGGGCGCTCTGAATGTCGTCTCAGTCCGTCTCAACACAACTGGCAGCGCTTCTATCGGATAAGACTGCAATATGAAACGGTCTTGGAGGAACGTAAACACTCTATTTGCAGTTCATTGAAGCGTGAGCTACGTGCATCCTACGCTTTGGGCTGAGTCCAGTGAAGTCAAAGCCCAAGATTAATTTGAGAAAATCAGGTGCATTTCAGGTTTTACTCAGATGACGTCTAGTCGTGACTGGACTACAGTGTACTTGTTTTTTGGCTATGAACTCTATGAATTTTTAGGGAGCTTATCTCTGCAGAATTGAAGGACCAAAATACAGATAAAATACAACTAAGCAGACAGTCACGTGACAATACACATACTAACTAAAGTATTAACAGAATTTCAAAAATAATACAAATTATTACGACATTATGGTGATTAGAAGTAGTGAATATCGGTTTCCATTCATTTTTAATTAATTTCCCAGCCATACTCCAGCACTACCACCACTGAGCCCCCGACTACAACCATTAACCCCAAGTTTCTCCAGGGAGAGTGAGAGCGACGAGATGGAAGTCGCTCTGGGTAAGAGTGTCTGATAAATGTTGTGAATGTATTGGCCCTGTGCAAGCAATCTTTAGAATTCTCTGAATCAGACGAGTGGCTACAAGTCGCTGACGCTTCCGCTAAAAGAGGGTGACTCAGTGGCCTGCTGTTCTCGTCCCGGCAGATGGATGGCAGAGTGACCAGTCTGAGTGTGATCAGAGACTCCAGACCCTCGAGGGAATTTCATCTCTCACTTTTGAATCTCGGCATCCTCTGAACCTGCAGTACACAGGGGAACCCAACCACTGAGACGTGGAGACTCAAGCATATGTCATCAGGAAGTCTCTTTGTTGTGCATGGGTGCACAGTGACAGTCACATGTGCGCTTACACACAAACACACACATGCCATAAAGCCTTATGTGCTGTTACAGAAATAAAGAAATAAGCTGATATATATATATATATATATATATATATATATATATATATATACATACATACAAATATTTGTATATATATATATATATATATATATATATATATGTATATATATATATATATATATATATACATATATTTCATATATGAACAGACCGCTGCCAAGTTCTCTCCTATCTTGCCTATAATATATCTGTTTGCAATATTCCATCGCCCATCGCTTTCTGCGGTTTGGTGAAAGTCCATCATGTGATGTCCTCTTTCATAAAAACATGCCTTTCATGAATCATTCAGGCTGTCAGCCTGTTAGTTCCCTCATTTATTTGCTTGCCAATGCCTTACTTAACTATCCTAATTCTGTCTATAAAATGGTCTTTACAGGAGTCGCGGAATATCCTGAGAGTGTTTAAGAGTCACTAGTAAGTTGTAATGATGAAACCAAGAAATATCAGAATAAAAGAAAATTAATCTCACTTGCATGTAACTGCTGTCAGTCAAACTTTTGCACAAAATTGACTACTTGAATAAAACTAAAACAAAGTACCTATTTTAAAAGAACAGCTATTATATATATGTATGTATATAGTTGTGTTATATATATATATATAAATTATATTTAATATATATATAAATTATATTAATTTCTTTTGTTAAAGGCGAACTAAAAAAATATTTAGTGGCTGCAATAACATGTCACGCTTTAACTCAGTGCCAGTTCTTGAAGGTGACACCCTAATTTCCACAAAGGGACTGACGTCTTCCTTGGCGGCCGAAGCCCAGCATGCAACCGACTGCTTGCCCTTTAACCTTGTGCCATTGTGGCTCCAGCTGCTTTATCCTTCATGTGTTCAACTGAGTAACAAAAGGAGTGAGGACTTAAAACACAGGCATCCCAACGGGGGGTTTGTCTGTCTATGCCGGTCACTTGTTTCATGTGCCAGAATCATTGAGTTGTTAAAGACACACAGAGCGCCACTATAAAACAAGCCGGCACGTCAAGGGCCACACAGCAGGAAAGTGGACGAAAGGCAGATGCTTCCAGAATATTTTTGTGTGAGCAACTTCCTTCCCAGCATCAAACCGGCACACTTAAACATCCAGCCTCGCTTTCAAAGACTTTCACAGAGTCAAGGGAACAACTCTCAGGACAGATTATCAACCCATCTAAACCCATATCCATTCAGCTTCCTCAGGATGAAAACGCTCATCTGGGCTGCGTTAATGCCTTTCACAACACGATGAGTACATTTACACAAGCTGACAGCATCTGATCTCAGATCAGTCTCATGCTCCCATAATAAACATTTTTACTTTAAAGGCTCCTTTGACCAGAGTGATGGAAAGGGAGTGAAGAGCACTCTGCTGCAGTAATGCCTAGAATCTTTCAGCGCTGAGCCTATGGGATACAAATGTATCTCAACATCTTCATCACAAGCCATTACCACAAAAGCAACATAAAGAGCATCTGAAAGGAGGTGGGATTGTGTGAATAGAGGCATAATAGACCTGCATTAGGACTGAATTACTGCCTTGCTACCATTAACACCAGAATTACCAATGGGAAAGGGAGGCTGTGTTTTGAGTAGAGCTGCAATATAAGGGAAGAAAATTACCTTGCTAAATGTTATTGCAATATATAACAAGATGGGAATATGGGAACTCTATTTATCTGCTCTACTTCTATCATTCTACTAGAAGGAAAGGAGCAAATTTTGTAAAGGCATACATTGACATAAAAAAAATAATAAAACAAACATAAAAAGTATAAACAGTGTTAACTATCATTTCTTAATCTTTATCCAAGAACCCTGAAATCATGTTATAACAGACTGGCTTCTCTTGTAGATTAGTCATGAAAAATTAGAACCTGATGACTTTTCCTTTTGTATCAACATACAAAAAAGTTGTAGGATGAGCCGTTTTGATTTAATTTGTCTTACTTGACATTACACGTCCTACAATTTGACATCACGATGATGATGTTGCTGTGAGATGATGTATCGCGCAGCCCTAGCTTTCGGAGATCACAGTATGCGTGTAAAGGATTTGAAGAGGCACAAAATGTGTCTCATAAATATATATAAATAAAAGGAATTTATGAAAGCAGTATAATAAATAAATGGGAAACAGGATGGTCTTTGCGATTCGGCCCGTGCAATAACTGTCTATCACCATAACCAAAAAGGCAGGTTTGGATCGTGAAGGAACAGAATTAAAATCCGCACACTTACCTAACTGAAGAGCTACTACGATGCGTGCACTTGCCGCCGTTTCCGTATTCCAAAAAAAATGAATGTAAATGCTACGGTGCGAATCGATTCAAAACATCTAATGTCAGAATTGCGTGAGCATTAAAAAAAACGGCTCCGCGACGACGGTCGGAACCGGCCGAAACGCACGTGGAGCACACAAATTAAAGAAAAAAAAACTTCAGACCGCAAACGGGGAAAATAAATAAATAAAATGCCCACACCGCGCAAAACGGACGGATTTGGACCAAATTTGGGATGATGGCAGAGCTTTTGTTATTCGCCGCGCGGTGACTGGCGCAGGCTCCTCCCGCTGGCCCCGCCCCTCTGCGCGAGCCCCATTGGCACGGAGCTCCGCCCTCCAACATGCAAATTTCCCGCTGAGACTCACGAGCGTAGCAGCTGATACACTGACCTCTACCGGCGCGCGGTGAAAATTGCGCCCGGCTTCTGAGGGAGATTTCACGTTGGTTTAAAATACACGACTAACACAAGCTAGGTCTAATTCTGAGTTGGAGTGAGTGGATCCAAGTCTGCTGGTTTAACAGCAGTCGACAGAGACAATTGCGAAAAAGGAGGTTTTGTTGAGACGTTTTAGGCTTAATGACTGCAGATTTGTGCAGAAACTTGGATTCAACAAGTCATTTTTCAGCCAGCATTTAACTTTACCTGTTCAGTTAAGCTTTTAAAACAAAGTCTTCCAAAGTGCTAATTTAAAAGAAAACACTCTTATACACTATCTCTATTGTATAACATTGTAAAGTCACACATTTTGCAAGATTTAAGTTAGAAATCTGGGCGGATTAGTAGTTAGCACTGCCACTTCACAGTGAGAAGGTCCTGGGTTAGAACCCCGGGTCAGCCGATGGGCCTTTCTGTGTGGAGTTTACATCCTTTCCCTGTATTTGTGTGGGTTTCCTCCCACAGTCCAAAAGCATGCACTGTAGTTTGATTGGTGACTCTAAATTGGCCTGTAAAGTGTGAGAGAGAGTTTGACTGTGTGTGTGTCTGCCCTGCAGTGTGTTGGTGCCTGCTTAGCATTGGTCCCCGCCTTGCGCCCACAGTACCCAGGATACGCTCCCGTCCGATCCCGATCCGATCCCGTCCTTGGGATAAAGCAGTTCGGATAATGAATGAATGAAAAGTCAGAAATCTACAAGAAAAAGATACTCTCTGACATTGTAAAGTCATAAATTTGCAAGAAAAACTAAAACTTCCTGAGATTAAAGTTGTAAATATACAAGGAGAACCCCATGTGTTCTCTGGATGGGAAAGCCATACATTTGTGAGAAAAAATATCAAAATTCACAAGGCTAATTAAAAAACTTAAGATATTCTCTGACATTATGATATTCAAAAATGTGAGAGAAAAAAAGTCAAATTTTCCATGAGTTAAGTCATGAATTAACAAGGAAAACCTGCAAGAAAGCACTTCCAAATTTCCATGATTACCCATTTTCCCAAAATATTATTTTTGAGATTTAGGAGTTAAGAACACCACAGCTGGCCTACCACTGGAATCAGACTTGATTCCAACATTTTTCAAATGTAACAACACTTTGTTAAACCTGTTACTTATGTCAGTATTCCTTATGTCATTTGTCGTTGACATTAAAACTTCAATGTCTAATTTGACGAATGAGGAATCCTGTTCTACAAAATTGAAGCTTTAGTCATATTTGGTCAGTAGCCAGTGCTCTTAACGAGATTGTCAGCCTGTAATAACAGCAGGTCTGAGCTGTAATAAGTGGCTTCACCATCGTCATCACACCGTGTCATCAGAATTCATCACAAAACACGTCAAAGTAAATGAGTAATGTGGTTGACCTTTCAGTCACATGCACCTGACTCATGCCAAGTTGAAACAGGTACAAGTTATCACGCATCCAATTTTTGTGTATTTTGTTCATTTCATATTTATTAACCCACCTATACAGGCCAACTTTTACAAAGTGTATTTATAAAGTAAACTTCAAACCTAAACAATGGTTTATGTGCTTGATATATGTACATGTACAATCACGAACCTACCAAAAATAGTTTCAAACTTTATAAATTACAGAGAAAACACTTATGTTTCCATGGTTTATACCCTTGATTGTCTAGATGTTCTAATTACAAACCAGTTTGATTTGGAGCAAAATCACACACAGGCACAGACCATTCACTAGATGATAAGTGCCTGATCCAAGGATCAAAAGAAAAAAACATCTAGTGACCGACGCTGCTGACTTCGGAAATGAAACCATCTGAGAATTTCTCTATCCAAGGAGGATAATTAATCCCCATGATCAGAAGCACAAGACTTGCTCATAATTTATTTTAACAACAGACATCTTGTTCAAGCTGGAAAAAATTAAAATATATGTAATGCACCGGAACTGCAGCATATACAGGAAATTTTATAACATGCAGAATATAAAATGTATAACATAAAGATATACACTGGTGAATACACAGCTCCTTTATACATTAAAAGAAAAAGTCTTGGAAAGAAATTACACCCAAACAATAAACTTTATTACAACACATACACATATATGCACACTCTGAACTTGGTCGTAACATTGTGTAGCAAAAAAAGAGGTATTGAACTTCATTACTGTTTGTAAAACGGCATTGGCACAAAGCGTTCGTTTACACCCCCCAACTTCATAAACGACTCCATACGTGTCCGGTCCGCTCTTGGTGGCATTGTTTATAGTTGTTATAGATGTCCAGGAACATTTCCCTGCAGGGAATCTGGGCTCTCAGCTTGGAGCAGATGAGGAAGGAGCCGGCCATCTTGCGGTGCAGTGAGTAGGTCTCCTCTGGGGGCGGCGTGAGACGGTGTCGCAGCATCACCGGGATCAGGCTGTGGATGCGGCGCGTGGTGCTCTGAGTGCTGAAATCGAAGGCCTCCAGAGAGGAGAAGGCTTCACCCAGGATCATCACCGCTTCAACGTGGGCGTCCTCAAACGCCTGGTGAATAGGGAATACAGAGGTGAAAACCAAGCAGGAGCAAGAATGGAGTTTTGTAAGGGGAAGCGTTATAGCAAGTATGAAATATAGCAAAAAACAGAACAGTTACAGAAAATTGAATTGAGTGATTATAGAATCAATTGGGTTAAAATGGATTAATAAATGTGTAAAATCCCAAACCTTTGTTTCAAATCCAGTGAGGAACTTAAGATCTTTGGATTTCTGCAGAACTGTGGCTCTGTCCCCAATAGAAGCAGCACGCACCACCTGGTGGATTTCCCAACAAAAGGCATATTAGAACACACCTGCAAGTCATTTGGCAGTGATTTGGCAAACAGCCTTTCTACAAACACGCTATGAATTTCACAATAACATGTTTTTTACGTTAATAAGGCACAAATAGGTATTCTAGCAATGATTTTACCATTTGCTAATAGAAGTGAGTATTAGGAATCTGTGTTTGTTTTGTAAAAAGCATGTGCCCTAATGCATGTCATGGCACCCAGCATACACATTGTATACAGTTCTAAAACAAGAGCTCTACAAAATTAACTAATATCTTACATTATTTTACCACAAGGAGTCAAACTGTAGGTTAAATGGCTGGTCATTTTACTGTACCTCTATGTAATCATCGGTGAATGATTCTGGATATTCACGGCAAGCTCCGAAGTCCAAGAGATAAATCTGATGAACAAAAAGATACATTATTTCAAGTAAGTATGCGATGCTACATCATTATAACAATTTGGGGAAGAAAACCTTCACAAGTCATAAAAATGTTTGTTACTGTATGACTACTTGCATGGAAAGATTCAACACACAGAAGAGCAAAAGAATGGTCTTTTTAATATTTACTGGAAAAATCGCACGAAAAAAATTCAAAGGCTGTGACTTGTTAAAAAGACAATAATAGTGATATTTAATATTGATGAATAAAAGAGGTTTGCACCTTTTGCTCATCTGCATTGTAGAAGAAGTTGGACCAGTTGGGATCCGTCTGCATGAAACGAAACTCAAAGAGCTCCCTGAGACACAGCTGCAGTATACTGAAACATATCTGTGGAGGATATTTAGATGTTAAACTATAGTTTGTTTCAAAGAAAGTTATTTAGATAAATATTAATGAACATGTTTGGAGATTGTATAATTATTTAGTCTATTGTTCTACAAAGAGTTTGTACACCTTAACTTATACTAGAGGCAAATCAGGAAATGTTTGTGCCGATGCTTTTTTGGTTTCATAACCTTTAATGATGATTCTGAATTTGCTAATATGTTTCTCTATATTTACAAACTTTTTTACTGTATTTCTGTACTTAAAACATTACGTTATTAATTACTTGGAATCAAATAAGCAGTGACATGAAGGCAAATCTGCGTCTCTACTTTCAGAACAATTATGGTTAATGAGGAAAGAAGAGTTTTTTGACTGACTTTATTTGGCTTTGCTCACTCACTTTATTCCTGGTCTCTTGATCTAAATCCACACAGCTGTCCAGCGGGACACCGTTAACCAGCTCCATGGTAATCACTCGGCTGGCTGTTAGCTCATCCACAACCTCAGGCACACGGAACATCGGATCTCTGTCTATAAGAGCCCTACAACAGTCAGTAATTAGACATGGATTAACATCTCCCTATAATGATGCTTGCAAATATAGGGATGTGGAAAGATTCCTGGGTTAAAATCTGTAATTTGGGGATTACAGACGTTCATGCATGTATCAGGGTTCATTCATGAAAGGTTACTGATTCATTCATTCATTCTTTCATTTTCCGGACCACTGAATCCCAATCGGGGTTGCGGGGGGGACCGGAGCATATACCGGGAACTTATGGGCGGAAGGCGGGGACCAACCCTGGGCAGGCGCCAACACAGCGCAGGGTAAAGGGTTACTACTATATTAAAAAGCAGCAAATTGTATTTTTTGGCCTTGGCATGCTTGGTGTATTCCAAAAAGGTCAGATCTTAATTTTGGCCGTACTTGAAGCGTTTGGCGCACTTCGCCTCCCTTCTGTAGTCACATTCCCAGGCCAGCTCCTTCTGAAGGACTTCGAGGCTGCTATCTGCAAACAACCCTGACACAAAAAACACAGAAATATCTATGAAAATGCATGGCATTGCTGTTTGGGTGTGCTGCAAGAGTAAAACCTGAGGGCGTGTCTCACCATCAGGTAGCACCACGCTCATCTTCAGCACCGACATCAGGTTGGTTATGTCACTTTGGATACTTTGAGCCACTCCAGGATACTGGAAAGGAAATTATGATACATAATAGAGACCAGATGTGTCATTCTGGACTGGCCATGGCTGTTTAATTTTATTTATGCAAATTCACACCGCACCTGTATTTTCATGGCAACTTCCCTTCCGTCCAGTAACACAGCGTGGTGGACTTGGCCAATGGAGGCAGCTGCAAAGGGCTTGTCCTGAAACGACAGGAGCTTCTCCCTCCAGCCAGAGCCCAGTTCCTCTTCCAGAACTTTCTATGAATTGGATATTACATTCAGATCAATTAATAATGAGCAAATACTCTTTTCTCGAGTTCGATTGAAGCGGACTAAAGCCTATAGGTGTTAAAGCACCCCAAGAGAAACTTACATTGGTCTGCCAGGCTGGCATGAAGTCTGCACTCTGTCGAACTCTCTCAAAAATCTTCTGTAACTGTGGATTGATGAAGCTGTTGTCTATTAATGATATGAAAAAACATAAATAACTATTAGTACACGTTATTTCGAATAAGTTTAGTTTCACAGATATAATTTTAAGTTGAAGTCTCATTTTTATAGAAGGAGCAAAATGTAAAAAAGATTTTTCTTCAACCACACCCTGAATGCTCAGCATCTGGCCGAGTTTGAGAGCTGCTCCCCGCACTTTACACAGCGTGTTTACAATTCTCTCAGCGTTGGCTTCGGACAGGAGAGGAGAGTCCATCACGGCTCCCGTGTCTGAGAGAAAAATCCACATTTACAGCAAAGTGTTATGTCCAAAGATCAACGTAGTAAAAAAAAAATTCTGGTACAGACTTATTAATACTGCACACCGACCTGAACGCTTGACTCCAACAGACTGCTTTGCTACTTCGGCAATGGCCCCAAGGCTAAGCCCAACAGCTAAACCTGCAGCACACAAAGGATTATAACAACAACTTGATGGGGCCTTGTAGTAAAGAGACTTTAATCTTATAAACTAGCAAGACTGAAATTATTAGTGATGGCAGAGATCTGATACCAAGTACTGGTTCTCATCCTATACAAGCTAAGAAACCGGAGGGTCAGTTAGATTTGATCCGGTTTGCCATCAAAAAATGAGAAAACCCTGCAAAACTGCTGCTGGCCACAATCTCAGAGACATGATATAATTAATATACTTCTTACAGATTCCACTTCCTCAAAAGGCAAATTTTAGATTGTGGAATTGCAAACGGACAGCAGGCAAATATTACAGCATGAGAGACAGGTGTGTAAATTTACATGGTTTTCTTTAAGACATCACTCATATGAATCAATTGAGTTTCCTCCATCTCTCTACTGTGTATGAGTTTAGTGAAGATTGAGCATGGCCTTTTAATCAAAATCCATTAGAACAAATCCTGTTTTTAAACACATTTTAATTAAAACGACTTCTAGAACCAACACCAAACAGGGTTGTCAAATCACTTACCTCCAAAATTGACAAGTCGACTAAGCCTTGTGGCAGGAACTTTGCGTTCTCTGGCTCTCTCACTTAACTGAAAAAAATATACAACTTTCTCACTTCGTCCATTAAATGACAAAGATCAACTAAATAACAAAGCACTTCATCTTATTTTTTCCTCACCTTCTGTCGAGCAGGTTTGGCAAGGTTCCCTTTGGCCTCTCTGGCCTTCCTGATGTCCTCTGGAGTCAGCCTGGCCACTGCTGAATCGTGAACAAACCTTGTATGGCAAAAAGGCGTTGAAACGTGTAAGAAACGTGCGCTTTGTTTGGGCCAGCCGGAACCACCTGCCGCACCTCCGGACGTTGCTGACGGATCTGTTCTTTCCTCTGAGCTCACGTCTGGTGGTAACTCAGAACCTACAGCCCATTTTAGTGTGTCGTCATTCTCTGCCTGGTCCCATCCCTCAATGTCAGGGAACTCTTCAGGTACTGGCGTCTTGTTACAGAATACAAAAAAGCAACTGAGAAATATAGAAAACTGTTTTCATAAAGATCTACTCCAACAAACTGTACAAAGAAAAATAGCTGTATTCCAAAATTTAGTTTGTCGATCTGTACCACTACGCTCTACTTCCAATTATATAAAATAGTGTATGTGGTAACATACACCATCACCCACCTCTCCTTTCACTGTAGGGCCTATCCAGCTCTCAAGCACATCCTGGGCAGCTCTGACCCCTGTCCCAAGAGTTGAGTTGCAGGCAATGATCCGGAGCTGCTCCCCCTGAGTAGTGGCGAAGGCAGCACCGACCTTACTGGCTCCCCTCACCACCTGTAGAACTTCTGACAGCATTTCTGCAAAATAAACCAGACTGTTACAAATAAAGGTAAGAGATGATCGTTTGTAAACATATCAGAACGATTATGGACGTGGTCTAGGGGTAGGGTCAAGTCTAGCTCTATTTCAACACTACTAACACTGGTCCCATGAGCAAACCTCATGCTGCTACAGGGAGGCTCATGAGTACCTCAGTGATACCTTTAATGATCTGGGACTTGAACCGACAACCTTCCGATTAATCCCGAACCGTTATACCAACTGCCCAAGTGTGTTTGCAAGTGTATAAAAGCACAAAATGTATAGATTAAATAATGTTCCAGATTCTGGTGCATTTGCACATTTTTTTGTTTTACTTCATTCTGAAGGTTGAGATGGATATGCATAATACAATGCTACAAAATGGAATCAATCATTAAATTCCACTTTAGACTGGTGGCACTGCACATTTAATGTCATTAAACTGTTATTAAAGGTTGGGATGGATGTGAGGGTTAACATTATACACTATTATGACATAAAACCTCAGAATTAGAATTAAACACTGAAAATATCCATGTTTAATGTGCAATATACGTCTTGCATCAACATATTGGATCTCTCACGATCAACTGTAGCCCTAATTAAATCCGAATTAGTTAATCGTTAGCACGTGCCCTGCTCGGTTACCGACCGCGGCACTTATGACCGACTTGTCAACCAAACAGTCTATTCCCACACAAACTGTATATTAAAACACTAATGACAGCCATAATAAAACTCTGTTAAATAAAGTTTATCAGCAGACCTCGGCTCCTTCAGAAGGCTAGACGATGTCCTTCCAGCGCTCTCGTCACACCACTACACCGTAACCCCTGACGATACCGGACCCGGAAAACGCGTGATGACGGATGTGTCAATTGGCCAACCAGATTCGCAGAGATTACCGCGTAGGGCGGAGTTTAAGGCGGGATTTAGAAGTTTTAACCAATCAGCTTACATGTTTTATATTAGCAAACCAGATCGGCTATATGTAATGTTTTGGGTTTTTTTTTAGTACATATGATGTATTTCTGCATAATAAATACATATAAAAATATTCTATAAATGCATATATATTCATATATGCACACATCACATGTATATTATTTTATATTACTTTAATATCATATACAATATTATGTAAGAGAACAGTTAGAAAAGATATTCGTTGCCTTAAAGTAACATTTTAAAAATTGGATATACTTAACTTACATCATGAAGAGAAAACCAACATATGGCTACAATTATTTTATTGTTTCAACATTTAAAAATTGTATCTACTGCAGTGAATCTTATAAGCAGTGACACCTGAACAAATTTACAAAAAATAAAATAAAATAATTTATTGCCCAAACACTTTAAGGATTTATATACTTCATGAAAGTCTGGCAGAATAGAGAAACCAAATAATAACAACAACAACAACAACAACAACAACAACAACAACAATAATAATAATAATAAATACAATAATAATAATAATAATAATAATAATAATAATAGCTGTGGTTGTTGGAAGAAGAAGAAGAAGAAGAAGAAGAAGAAGAAGAAGAAGAAGAAGAAGATAGTAGATTAAATTTTTGAAGTTGACTGCATGGAAGAAACGAAGAAGAAGAAGAAGAAGAAGAAGAAAAGTAACAAAGTTAAAGTTACATTTGACTGTATTATCTCAGCATTTTAAGAAATTCAATAAGCTGGGAAGAGAAAAGTATGAGAAAAGTGTAAAACAAAAAAAAACAGAGTAAGAGAGGTAAAGCAATTTGAAACACACATGTCCCATGGAGGTACAAAGTACAGTGTTGCCCAAGCGTGTAAAGGATTTAATACAGCAATAAAGATGTGTTTTATTCCGCGAAGGTGGGGGCGTTGAGGGCAGTTCGCAGCGACCATATATGGGCACGCCATCAACTCGGCCTCCTTATTGGCTGCTGGCATTTTGCAGCTGCCTGTCAACAAGATGGCCTTCCTCAGGTCCTTTCCGAACACCATTAAACTCTATTTCATTTACGGACGCGTCACTTTCCCCTCTACCCACTGAAACCATGGAAGGCTTACAGTCCGAGCTCGCTGAAATGATCTAGTTATTCACGAAGTCGATGAGGATGTTAGCTGTCGAAAACACAAAGATCGCAAAGTAAAGCAGGACATTGTCATTGGCAGCGCAGCCAGGTCGCAGCGGGCTAATGTTGTGCTAGCAAATCTCGCGTCTTATTTTTGTGTTCCTTTTAAAGACGTTTTTATTTCGATCGTGTTTTTTTAATTCGTCGCTGTTATTGTTGCTGTTGGGGGAGGACCGAGGGCAACGAGGGCAAAATACGTTGTTTTAAAGGTAAGACGGCGCACGTCGCATTTCGTATTTATGCGACGTTAGCCAGGAGCAGCCATTATTCTCAGCAGGTTACTTGCACCTCATTCCCCATCTATCTGATTAAACTGACATCATGTATACGGGTATCTATTCGGCAAATTAATCAGTTACTTTCACTTTTATAGCATTTAATCAACACAAATGACGTGACATAAGTCTAGAAAGTGTTCTGCCAGATTGATCACGAAGCTAGCAAAGTAGCGTTAGCCTGCTAGCTAAACTTATGCGGGCCCAAACGCTTCTTCTGCTTTTGTTTACGATTATAAATACAGAAATGCTGTTTGACATAACGCTATCAAAATGGCCTTGACCGGAAAATATTTAAAGTGCAAGCAGATAGCGTGTCATTTTGTCTTTATTTCGTTTATATCGGTTAGCAAAATTAGCTTTGCCAGCTTAGCTTAACGCAGAATGGCACCTGTTTTGCTAGCTGGCTAAACTTGAGCAACTTGGTTGAAGGCGAATCGAGCTGATAAGACTCCATAAGAGTTTTAGATTTTGTCAGTCGACCTTTGTCTACGGGGGTCCGGAGGGGACACGCATCAGATGTATTTTGTTCCCTTTGTCTGTAGGTCACGACTTTATTTTTTCGAGGTAACGCAGTGACACTCGTCAGAAACTTTATGCTGACAACCACATTGTGTCGATTCTCTTTCTGTTATCGGCTAATTATAATGACACAATTAGCTAATTAAAGATTTATCACAAATATGAGTGGGATACTCACCCACAGACCGATATGTAGGTTAACATCCAGCTCTATTCTACCTCCAGTTCTACCACCATTAAACCCTGTGGCAAGACCCTTAACCCCAAGTTACTCCACAGAGGTTGTGTGTGTAAATAGGAAATGCCGATCTGGATAAGAGTCTGGTAAATGCCTTCAATAATAATACATTAATAAATACATTTATATGCTAATTATCTATAGATGTTGGTCCATTATTATGCATGACCAAGATTTCGAAACCTGAGACCATGTGCAGCAATAAGTTGTGATCTCTAAGTAGCAAGTCATCATTTATTGTATTAGAAAAGTAATCCAGGATCTCTAAATAGTAACAGTGAAAATAACAGAAAAATTATAATAGTGATGTGTCACAAATGGACTGTTGTATTTATCATTTAAACACAGTTAGTGTTTTAAAAAAGGCGAACTTGAGTAACTTGGGTTAACAGAAATTGTTTTAACACGCTCCATACGAGATTTTGTCAGTCAGCATTTATTCTACGGGGGTGTGGAGGGGACACATCAATCTTTTTTCTTTCCTTTGTCTTTAAATTGTGACTTTTGTGAGGTAACACAGTGACACTAGTCAGAAACATTATGCTGACAACCACATTATGTTGAGTCATATTCTATTACCCTTAAAAGAATGACAATTAATGAACTACTTAATTAAAGATTTATTAGTCACAAACACTGAGCAGGATACTCACCTACAGACAAAAAGATTGTAGGTTCAGCCTTCCAGATAAATCTAACTCCAGCACTGAGACCCTAAACAGGATCTAAGCCCAAGTTACCCTGTAATTAGGACATGCAGGTTGTAAATGTAAATAATACTAATGCACTGATTGAATGTGTCCTGCTGTTTCCACTCAAGACAGTCCAAGATCAAGGCAAAATTGAATGTGTCCATGATGATGCCTGACCAAGATGCTAATACTAGGACCATAAGTCTGTCAATAAGATTGCTAGATAATAAGCGGAAATGCCACATTTTGCTTTGATCATGGGCATTTATTATTGGTGTGGCTTGGAAGCTATAAGTCCTTACCCCTCCATTGTTCAACCCAAAGTAACACCTTTGGCTTTAATCACATTGCAGCAACACCAAATTATGTTGTGGTGATATATTGTAATTGTAGAGACTATATATTGTTTTCTGTTTCTACTTTTAGGTTGAAAACATTGGTGGAGGCTACAGGACTGAGCAGTGAGGATGAGTGGTGAAATAAAAAGTAACTGCCCTGCGTAGTGGCAGATGATGCTCTCCATGGGCTCACAATGAACCGTGACACCTTTTCGCACATCCGACTGTGGTGCCCACGTCCCTTTGGCACCTACTCGCAGAATAAGCCATACAGCAATGGCACGATTGGTGGCGGGACGGCGGCGGCTCTTTGCAAAGCCGACGCCGCCGGCTGCACACCCATAGAGGCCAACGGGGTCGGCGAGGAGCATGACGAGGATGTTGGCAGTGAGAACACCCCTCCTGCCCCATCTTCCACCCTCCTAGCTCCTCCGCCCCCTGCACCAGCCTCTCCTACTGCACAGATGGAGGATGGCAGGGTGTTGTTGGATACGTGGTATGTCATCAAACCAGGCAACACCAAGGAGAAAATCGCCTTTTTTGTGGCTCACCAGTGCAGTGGAGCAGGCATTCCGAGGCCTAGTGCTATGAAGGTGAAGGGTAACTGGGCCACGGACTGCACCAAGGCCAAACGTCGTCGCCGCTGTTCTTCTTACGACCCACCGGTGAGAGCTCAGAATGTCGCCTCAGAACTGCCTTTGGAAGCTAACGGTCTGGAGGACAGCGTTGGAGTGAACGAGACCGATCTCCTCTCCGTTGCCGAGATGGTGGCTCTGGTTGAGCAGCGCACAGCCATGGCCCTGCAAGGCATCGTGGCACAAAGTCATACAACCTCAAGCCACCAGCAGCACACAGTCCTCTCCAGTTCAGTTTCGGATCCCTCGCCCGTTGTGTTCCTTTCAGAATCCTCTCCGCCAGCACCACCAGCCTCTAAAAGTGACTTTGAACAGCAGCAACAGCAAAAAGAATCACGGCGAGTTGCCCAGGCTGTAGCGCACTTTGAGTCTCAACAGCAAAATCTTGACAGTACCATTTTACGCCCCCAGATACATGGTCCGGGCAAGGAACGAGAATGTCTCGGCGAAATGGGAGGCAACAGCCAAAACCACGGACGAGGAGAGGTCAGGATTGCTTTCCGGGTGTCAAGCTTGGATCCCCGATCCCAGTCAGAACCGACAGGCCGTCCCAGATGCATGTTCATGAGCTGTGGAGCCGGTGGTGCACAGGCGGGAGCCAGGGCCAAAGAAAAGATCACATGCGACCTCTACCAACTGGTCAGCCCATCATCACGAGACCCGGGCGCCATCCTGAGCGCCTCGCCGAAGTCAGAATCCGGGCAGAGCGTCCCCGAGCGGCCTCCTTCCACTGTGGCCGACCCTAACCAGGATCACTGCTCGGGAGACAAGAAGGTGACGGTGGCTCGGGAACGGGTGACTGGCTTCCACGTGGAAGTAGTGGTCACTGGTGCCGTGGACCAGTGCGTCTTTTACGGCAAAGACAGCACAGAGAATGTCCAAGAAGAAACTGTATGTATTGCCATGCCGAGTGGGGCCAACTCTACTGACGTTTCAGAAGACCCCCCGCCCGGCCAGCTGTTCTTTCTACAGACCCCGTTGGCCGAAGACGAAAGTGGCACGGGGGTCTCCAACGGAATGTGCTCTCTGGATTGTTCCAACAACAATGGGCCAGCAGGCAGTGGGGGTGGCAGTGTTGGGGGCGTCGGTAGCGGCCCAGAGAGGCCCGACAGCCCTACGATCAGCGGTGTGGAAGAGTGTGGCGACAAGTCGTTGTGCCGTCTCTACCGCCACGTTTCCCATGACTTCCTGGAGATACGCTTCCAGATTCAGCGGCTCCTGGAGCCTCGGCAGTACATGCTGATGCTTCCCGACCACATCATGGTCACCATCTTCAGCTACTTACCCACCCGCTCGCTGGCCGCCCTCAAGTGCACCTGCCACGACTTCAAGGTGCTGATTGAGACATACGGCGTGCGTGCCACGGACTCCCGCTGGAACCAGGACCCGCTGTACCGCGACGACCCCTGCAAGCAGTGCAAGCGGCAGTATGAGCGCGGCGACGTTTCGCTCTGCCGCTGGCACCCTAAACCTTACCACCATGACCTGCCTTACGGACGATCGTATTGGATGTGCTGTCGGCGCACCGACAAGGACACGCCCGGCTGCCGAGTCGGACTGCACGACAACAACTGGGTCCAGCCGTGCGACATGGTTCAGGCCCGCGCCAAAAGAGATGACGGGAGGTAAAAAGGCCGGAATTTTGGGGGGGAGGGGTTTGGGAGGAAAGCGGGGGGGTGCAACTCCTTCCTCCGTCTCCCTTTGCCTAAACCTCAAAGTCACAGTAATATTTATGGTGGAGCTCCCCTTCTTCCCCATCCCCTGTCGAAGCTTGTTAACCTTGCTATCATGTCAGTATCAGTTTTTAGCAAGTGCACCATACTTAAATTCGTACTCCCATTTAAAACGCAGGCCAGCGCTCTCGCGTGCGAAGTTCCCGACGTCGATTCAATGAGGTTAATGTCGTCTTCTGCATGGGACTAGAAAATGTATTCGTGAAATTGGTTAGAAATCGTTCTGGCTTGGCAATCTTTTCCTGAAACTAGAATTCTTGAGGTTCTGAAGACGACCCCCAAATACTGCAGCTTAGGCACTGACTTGTCTTGTGAAAGTAACTCAAATGTACCGAGGTTGGATGTTGAGTTTTGTTTGCTCACCCCAGGGAGGGGAGGGGAGTTGGGGGGGTGCAAAACAAGAAAAGAGCAAAAATGATGTCACTTTACAAATACCTGATGTCACTTTGTAACCAACAGTTCTACTGCTTGTTAGGTTTTTATGTTGTTTTTGTTTTTTTTTCTTTGTGTGGGTATGAGTGCGGTTTCTTTTTCTTCCTATTTTTTAGTTTTCAGATACAAAAGCATTACTGGAAGTCTTCATTTCTTGTCCAAATGTTTTCTCTGCCCTTCCCCTGCACCAGCCGGGCTGCACTACCTGTCTGCTTGTGAGCAGAGGACAGTTTTCTTTTTGCTTTCAGTGGGTGAAAGAACACCACCAGTTTCCAGCCTTAACCCTGTCCATTCTGCTCTCTCCATCAATCTGTAAACTCGTTCAGACAGAATCAGATGTTGATGCTGATCCCTTTTGGTTTTGGGAGACCGTTGTAGGTTTCACTGTCAGCTGATGCTATAGGGAATTTTTGCCTCTGAAGTAAATAAAAGTTATTTAAAACTGGCACGTGTAGCTAATTACTTTCGGCAAGGATTTTAAACAATAGTAACGGAAAATAGGTGGTGAATATTAAATTTTATTATCCATTCTCACAAGAAAATATGCAGTCATAATGTATTTGGTTGTGTTAGGTGATCTATGTGTAAATCAATTTTCAGATGCTGTGATCTATTAGGATTTTACAGCTAGATGTCCAGAGATTTTTTGTATATATAAATTTTCTTACTCTTACAAAAGCAACATTTGGGATTAAGAATAGTTTTGTATTGATGTAAATAGTGTTGCATATTATTGGTAATCAGTAGGCTGGTGCCTTGACCTATTAGGCATGATTTCAGTGATGAAACAGAAATTGATTTTCCAAAGTTAAATATGAGCAAAAGTGTTGCTAAATATTTAGGAGATCTCTATCAAGCGTAGAAACCCCAAAAATACACAGCCACTGTCATCATTATCAGGGCATTAGCATTGACAAAGTGCTTCCATACTGGATCCTCGCTAATGTCTGGTAACTGTTTAGATGCTTCCTTGACTTCCTCTTCTGTGGGTTCAGGAGCCTGAGAGTCGCTTAAGCCACAAAACCAGCCAATTACACGAGCCAGGGAAGATTTCTCCTCAGTCCCGGCTGTAATGAAAAAAGATTGTTAGTATTTTCTTAGTGATTTAATTTCAAGATCCAACTCAGTTGATCATGCTAAGTTTGTGATGGATAACAGGACAGTTCAGTCTTAATTTTCACATTTAAAAGCTTACCTTTATCCTCTTCGCATATTGGTTTATTCTTTTCCTCAATTTGTCTGCGAGCTTTTCTTCCTTGTTCTTCTTCCTCCCAGTCCAGATCGCTCCTCTCTTCTTTAGAGTGGCGCAAGCTAAAGACGAGGCGGTGAAGCTTGGTGAGAGAGAATAAAACGACGTCAATGAGGCCAGAAAGCAGGATAATCTCATTTATTTCTTCAAAGAATATCAACCCCAACCTACATGTTTGTCATCTATGGCTGGTGTGTTGTAACTGACGAGGAGGACTAGGATACCAGTACAAAAGAAGAGCAGCACTGCAAAATACAGGTAGTGAACCCCACAGATTGGTTTGGGGCAGTTGGAAGGAGTGAGGCAGCTGCCTGAGCCGAAGTAGAACTCTGGTACCATGCGGCACAGGCCCATGACCAGGCCTCCCATCAGTCCCCAAAACGCCCCCTGTCAGAGGAAAAAATGCATACAAAGATCATGGGGAGAATTTGGTTAGATTTAAAATTCACTAACATATAAATCTGCAATCTTGGTCCACGAGGTCCAGTGTCCTGGAGGTTTTCCATCCAACTGGATTTCAGAACGTTCACACCTGGTCTCAGGTAGACAATCACCAGAAGAGGCTGTTTAGGTAGGACGGAAAACCTCCAGGATACCGGACCTCCAGCACTGGAGTTGCCTAACCCAGTTTAGGGGAAACTTTAACTATTTATATATTTATACTGTTATATGTTTTTTAAGTGTCTTAAACTCGATCGGTGACATTGAGATGACGTGATGTCCTTTTCTGTGTGAGATGCCACATCACAAATATCTCTCTTTATGACAAACATAACATTTGGTAAAATTCTCAAATCTGTTATCTGTTGGTGTATTGTTTGGGCGTTTGCCCTGTGATCAGAAGGTCACCGATTCGAATCCCAGACTGGTAAAGTTACCACTGAGGTACTCATAAGCAAGGTATCATCCCCAAGCACTGCCCCCTGGGTGCTGCCCTTGTTAACTGCTCACATTTCGTTGTGGTGCACTGTGTGCAGTGATGTGGTGTGTTTACAATGACAAATAACTCATTTTCACTATGTGTACATTTACATTCATGATATACAGCATATGCTTTTATGCAAAGCACCTAATTTTTTTTTTCAGATCTGTTATTTGTAATCTATGCATCTGCATGACATTTAGCACACACTTTTCCAGTGTTTCAAATGTGTTCTATAAAATTCATGGTAATTAGCTTACATTTTTATCCACAGCATCTTAAAATGTCTACCTGGAACCACTTGCTCAGGGACCCCAGTGGTGGTAGCTGTGGAGGTAGGATAGAGCCAGATTCTAACCCAAATCCTCTTGGGCCAGAGCCGTTTATCCTACCTCTAGACCTCCACCACCCAAAGCATCACTGATACAGTAGCATTTTCTACAGGGTTTTGACAAAATGTTTAGTCTTGAGCCACCTCTCGCTTTTTCCTATTTTTGTTAGGAAAATGACACAATCAGTACAGTAATTTATTGCAATATGTAAATACCATTTCTCAGCACTACGTTAAAAATGAGAAAGTTGCTTTATGGAGGGGAAATGTGAAGAAACGAGGGTTGGCAGAAGATTACAATTATTTCAAAATCTGCATATTTAAAAAAAAGACCTCCTTGGTAGTATATGTTAAAGATAAATGTTAAATTACCGGCTCATTGACTCTCTTCACAAAAATGGCCAGGAAGAAAACTGCTGCTATAGGTGGAGCCAGGTAGCTGGTCACTGACTGGATGTAGTCAAACAGTTGTCCACTCTGGGCAGTTTGCACCACTGGGATCCAGCAAATGCTGAGTGCAACGATGCAGAGAACCCAAACCCTGTTAACAAGACGTTAACCACACATGCATCACGTTACATTACATTACAAAAATGTTTCAACTGTAAGTGTATATAAGGAATGATTCACAAAGCCAAAGTGAAAAAATACTAATCTTGCAGTGCACAGTAAAAAACAAAAACCCAAATTCTGTTTACAACACATTAACAACATCAATACATCATAAAGAGATCACAATCATGTACGGTCTAAAAGAGACTGGGCCTGGCTCTAACCTGCCAACTATCATGAGCTCTCTGGTTCGAGCCTGTGGCCTGATACGGGTCCAAATGTCCATGGTGAAGAGTGTGCTGCTGCTGTTGAAAATTGATGCCAAGGAGCTCATGAGCGCTGCCAGCATGACGGCTAACATTAAGCCTCTCAGACCTAGAGGGTAACAAGGGTCAGTGCAGAAGAAAACCTTTCCTTGATATGACAATGATGGCTTTGCTGATGGAGCACAGATATCACGTTATATCTCACCACTGGGCATGACTGACACCACCAGTTTGGGATAAGCAATGTTGGAACATCCCACTTTCGTCCCACACACTTTCTCACAGACCTCCGGCACCACGCATCCCACCTCATCTGATAAAAGAGGCTGTAGTTGATTTTTAAGCTGCATTTGCATATTTCAAGGTTAAACAGGGAAGTGTTAACTCATCTAGTGTGATGAACTACAGGTTCCTCTATTGGATTAACTAGAAAATGGGCATCAACTTTACTTGTCTTACAACTACACTTTAGTGGTAAAGGATTAGTGGAGCTTTGGGGACTTGCCTGGGTAAAGCACTCTGCTGATCATGCCTGGAAAGACCATGAGGAACATGGGAAGCAGTTTTAGGTAACCGCATAAGATACATCCAGCCTTGACGTGAGTCAGACTTCGTGCAGCCAAACAGCGTTGCACTATGACCTATGACACAAATGCATATACACAAGTTTATAATTCAATAGACATAACTAAATATTGTATCGTAAGTAGTGTAAACATATGAATATTTTAGATAAAGATTTGTATCTAACTTCTGTTTTAACTGATGCAGGTGGTTCAAATTGCAAATCTTGGTAGAATAACTCTTCCTCTATACAGGTATTTCAGAGAGCTTTATCTGCCACCAGAGGCCATTGTCACTGTCTTTATTCAAAGAGCATTTGAGAGTTGGGTTCAATGAAGCCGCCAATGCACCATGCTTGTGACTGAGACCATGCTGAATGTACTTTTGTGTAGTCAAAGTAAACTTTGTCATGTCTGCTATATACTGTACAGGTATACAGAGAGACGAGACGATGTGGCTCCAGTTTTCACAGTGCAAACAACAAAGAACAAATAGGGCACATGGAAAAAACAATATATAAATAGAATATAAAATATACACTTTATACTAGAAATGGAGTTTTAAATATAAACTTTAAACTAGAAGTAGAAGTAGAAAGAGAGACTATTAGGATGCAGTATTAACCTACAACTATGGTCTTGACTTATTCTAACAACGTGTAAGTTAAAAGACAGGGAATAAGTTCTGCCCACTTTTGCATTACTTGCATTACAGCAAAAACAAATACATCCAAAAATGGAAGAAGATATATATTCAAAAAGGTCAAAAAGAGTCAAAAAGGGACCTCTGTACTTTTGCCAATAACTTTGGCAAATGTTGACAGATTTCTAAAATACAATATATAGTACGAAATTTATGCATATATACAGCTAAATCCGATATGGTTTAGCTGGTCTAAATGGTCATGTTGCAGCGTCTCACCTGGTCAGAGCACCAGTACCATCCCCCTATGATGGCAATGCCAAATAAAACACCAGGCCATGGCAGATCTCCTTCCACAGGGTCCCGCAGCAGGTTAAACGCATCAGCACGTGGGGTGTAGCATTTGGGGAAGTCAGTGAAGTTTGTCAGTATCTTGGGAAGCGCTGTGCTATATTCCCTAAGCAAGGCGTTATACCCTCCAACCTTATAGAAGGCTGTCAAAAAGAGAACAGGGAAGACAGATTGTAATGCATGTCTTGGCTTAACGGATACTTACTATAGATTCTACTTATTCCATGTGTAACTCAAAGCAACACTTACAGAATCCCATGAGGACGAAGGCTCCAGCGATGATGACAAAGGTCTGGACCGTGTCAGTATACATTAGCGCAGCAAGACCACCTACAGAGCATTTAACATGTACACTGTGAGCCAAATAAGAGGGACCTATGTATTTATATGACAGATGTATTTTTATAGTTAAAACATTATTTGTGATAATTCGCTACTTGTTATTGTGTTCATTGCGGTTTAGTTTTCCCCATTTTTTTATCCACTCCATGCACACGATGCAAGTACTTCTGAATTTTACCTGTGACCGTGTAAAGTGCTGTTATGGAAAGCAAAGCAATCACAGCAATGTAGATGTTCCACCCAAGAGCCTGCTGTATGAACACAGCTCCAGAGAACATGTCAACCTAGAAAAGACATGAAAAATACAAATTGGAAGTCATATATACAAGTATGAATATATACAAGTATGGTATTTATTATCAGTGTAAATAATTTTACAAACTTTTTTATAGTGCAATCAAAAAATTATTCTCTTTCAATTTGTTTTAGTTTGTCATTTGTACTCACTGAAATCTTTGTGAAGATATAAAGAAAAAGTGAGATGACTGAAAGGTACAAACTGATCCTGGCGCCGCCAAATCTCTTTTTCAAGTATTGTGGCATGGTGATCACCTTTTTGAAAAAATGGAGGGAGTTTTAACGGAATCCACAGCACTCCTACCCAGTATGTCTGTATCTTAAGTTACAAGATTAGAAAATAATTTTTGTTTTAAAATACTTAATACATTTTGATTTACATCATTGCCTATAGTATGATTTATATAATGAGGTAATAAAGACAAGGAACTCACTCCAGCTGTTAAGTAGACTGGTACAAACAACCACCCCAAAAGAAGCACAATAAATAAGGCCTGAAATCAGAGTGACACTGTAAGTGCGTCTGAGGATCACTAGAGGGCAGTGTTGCCTTCGACTTAAGCACGAACTTGACTAAAAAAGTTCAAAAGTTCAAAAGTAGTTAATTTCACCTTATTCAGTGTTAGCCACATTAATACCTCCAGTTTGTGACTTGATTTCACAAAACAGATTTTTGAAATATGTACAAATAATACTCAAATGGAATGGAACGAAACATCCAAAAATAATAATCAAATTTGCTCATCATGTAAAACAATCATCTTAATCTACTTATGTTCCATTCAAACTTGCCTACCTGCCTATTTTGCCTCCTTTATTTCTCTCTCCAACCAGCGGTCTTCTCTGTCCAAAAAGTGAACATTAGGATAGGACACAAATGGGTACATTTTGGACAGAGAAGAGAGATGATTTGAGAAAGGAGCGAAGATGGTCATCTATGCTCAACTAGAATGGTTATCATTAAGCAGAGATAGTGACTTACAACACCAGCCATCTGGAACTTAAAACAATCTTTTGATCCATTATCTGAATAAGAAACTAGTTTCCTCTATCCGCTATTAGCCAAATTAATAGCTTTAGTCTGTGACTTGTAAAACTAGCTCAGATCTCTGAGTTCATTTCTAATATTCCAAATAAGACAAAAATAAGTACTCAAATTTGCCCAAAATGCAAAACATGCCTAACTGTTTCTAGGATTTGGAGTAAGATCTTGTTCCACTTACGTTCCATTCGAACCCGCCTACAGCTATGCCACTGGCGGCCCCTGTTCCTGCCAGGCCAACAAAATGACCGCTGCCAATGTTGCTGGCAAACAGAGAGGCTCCCACCTGTAAAATGGGCATAAGCAAAAATCAGTGGGTTAAAATATTCTTCAGCAGGTTATAGTGCAAATTCAGTCATAGCATAGAAAATAGGAGTTATTCACTCTCTTTCCATATAGGCTTTATGGAACAATAGGTCTCAGTTCAACAGAATAAAGTCTGACTTACTGGCCACCACACCATGGTCCTCCCTGCAAGGAAATAGCCTCCTACTGTGCCACGATTTGTCCTAAACATTGACTGAGTTACAGAGAAAATAAAATAAAATGCTTCTGAAGTAAAAAAAACCCCCAACTTATTTATTTCAGGAAATAACTATACACATTACATTTTATAATATGTAATTTTATTTCTTGAATGTTAAAAACGTTTATTTTAGGGATATATTTGTAATAAATATAAATTTGTCATTAACCGTTTTATTTTATTTTATTATATATATTATATTCGTACTTCTGTAACAATATGTAGCCATAAAGAGTTAAGAATGTTGAGGTACTGCTATGACATACATGCAAATACAAATCATTACAAACAAAATTTCACTTCGCTGGGCTGGTCATACTGTTATTTTTAACACACAACACACAAAAGCTTTTATTCACTAACCCAAATTCCAACAGCGATGACCATCAAAAAGTAGCCGAGGATCACAGCGATGTCCGCAGGGTTGTTGATGGAGACATGCGTCCCTCCATCTGAACTTGATATATTGGTCATTATTTATTAAAAGATATTAAATTCTTAACAGACCTTATTTCTTAAATCACAAATTCTCATTCAAGGGCTCTGAAGTGAATAAAGACTATACGACAGTGTGAGGCTCCAGGGACAGAATCGAAGACCTTTGTTCAGAAGAAAAAAGGGCTGAAGAAGGACATTAGTGACATAATAATTAACATAGACGCCAGTTATGTTTCATGAGCCGTTTAACCATTACCATCGCCTAAATAATTCAAAGTACAACCAGAAAAAGTACTTTGAGTACTAAATAAGAGTACTACAAATCTGTACTCAAGTAGAAGTTCTCTTACATTACAGAAATATAACTGCTACAAGTAAAACTACTGGGGTTTCGACTGAATGAAGTGAAATCTAGAGCAAATGTAAGTAACGTTAACTGTTTTTCTTTTTACATCAACGTCTAAATGTTACTTATATCATATATATAAACCTACAGTTATCCACTCTAACAATAATCGACTCTCCGGTCATTTAAGGCAAAATGGCTGTTCTGTCAAAATCCTACCCATCAAATTGTGCTACTTAGCAGATCAGCACATGCGCAGTCTCATAACGTCGCGCCCTGTTTCTACGCCCTTAAATCCATGCTATTTTGGTGTTGAGACTTCGGTTGACGGTAAGCAAAGTATTTTAAATTCTCATTTATTGTGCATTTTAGCAGTAATATCTAATATCTACATATACACGCTGGCGTGGGTGGTCAGTGTAAAAATTAGAACACATCGTTCAGCCTTTTTATCTTTACACAAACGTAACTTTCTAAGTGCGTGATAACATCTTAGAAAGTTCTCATCTATTTCTTAGCCACTTCTTTGTATGTATATATATATATATAATATATATATATATATATATATATATATATATATATATATATATATATATAAGAAAATCTTCCGTATGTACAATTAATTCTTTAAATCATTTTATTTAAAACATGTATGAACTGATGCAATTTTTGTGATTTGCACAGGGCGTATATTTGATAGACTACGTTAATCTATCGATTAAAGCGACGCCTTAAAGGTGATTTTATATAGTGCCCATATTCATACAGTGCTGTTACTCTTTTGTTATCAAAAGCTTTCACAAACATGTCATAATGTTATACCGTTATCTTCTTCTTTCGGATCCTCTAGGTTTATGGAAACTCATGAGGTACCATTTCTCGACAGGGGAGCACGAATCGATGGACTCTTCTTTCGATTCGCGCTACGGTAGCCTTTTTTATGAGGTGTGTCTTGAAAATTAATAAATGATGACGTCGAATATAAAAGGTACCTCAACAGACAGCAGCAGTAGTCACTTGGTAATGTAAGGCTACCCTTACACTGCCATGCTGAAGTGACTCAAATCGATTTTTGCTCCACGTGACACAGATCTGATCTGATCTTTTCAGGGCTGTAGGATTGACGCAAATCTGATCTTTTCAACCGATTGGTGTCACTTTATAAGGTTAAAATTAAATCTCATACGATCCGACGCCATGCGACTCGAATGAACGTAAAATAGGATCGGAATTCATGTGGCTTTTTGCTTATACGACAGCGCTGACATCATCAAATACCTGCACCGCAGCGCGGAAGGTAAAAATGGAGGAGAGCTGGCGATAACAGAAAAATAGCCGCCTGACATTTTTCTCCTTTTCGACCTGCTCATGTACAGCTGATTCACTGTTTGTCGTCCTCCAGAGCAAAGTGCGATACTAACGCCTTCATTTTTAATGCCATGAGTCGTCCCACAGATATAACGTTTTGTTGTTGGCGCACGCAGTTGACCGTAAAACGTGACAATGTGCGATGCGGACGTTTTGGAGGACCGATGCGTTCACATTACAGTCAGATACAGGTCACTTGTAGTTATGAATGTGAACCGTCAAGATAGACGAATCCGATCTGAGCAAAAAATCGGAATTGAACGATGTGGCTGGTAGTGTGAACGTAGCCAAAAAGACAAGTTCAGGATTAGTATCTGTGGACAGTTCGCGTGACGACGTCACATTACGGCTTTGTTAGGTTACCATTACACTGGATTTGAGAGCTTGCAGAGATGTGTTTGTTAACTGAAGATCATAAGATGCCCTCGTATTTGGACTTGGCCTTCAGAGACCTCAGGATTGACATGGACTTGCAAATAAATGACTTGTTAGCATCTCTGGAAAATACATTCAACCTCAAGTAACAGCACTTTGCCATTTATGCCAGGTCAGTAAACCTCATTCACCAATGTTTAATTTTTTTCTGAATTATGTTCTTGAGAAAATAGTCACTTAAAAAGTGTATTATATTACACTCTATATTACAAATATTAAACTCAATTTACTAAAGTTTGGCACAAACAGACATGCAGTAAAATTAGCAAGTGTTTCCGTAAGTAGATCCTGCTCTTACCCATGGACAAATTTCAAATATGAAAACTTTGTGAATATCAGAATCTTTATAAAAACCACACAAGCTTTCTTTAAAATAAATGTCTTCTTAAGAAAGTTAGTGAATGAGATCCATTGGTATATGGCAGTAGGCTGTGTTGAGTTCAACCAATAGCCTTTAAATGTTTTTTTTCCTCACACATGCAAAAACTAGCCTATGAAGGACAGTAATTATTGAAATGTAACCAAACTAAGAGCATTTTTGTCTTAAGACTAAGGCTCAATGTAAACTGTCAAAATCAAGACTGCTCATAACATGTACAGTATATAACAAAGACATTTGTCCCACTGAAAAATGAAAGTCATTCTTAAAACAGGAATTGTGAAGACCAGGAGCTTCTACTTGTTCCTTGTGTGTGTCTCCAGGGCGAAAAAGGAAGACATACTAGTTAAAGCTATTAGTGATCTGGAGTCCACTGAACAAAAAGTCTGGTTAATAATCTTATTAAAAGAGGATCTTAAAACAGGAGCTTCATTGTTCTCTCAGAGGTAAGATGGAAGATCATAAACAACAAAACCCATTACAGATTTTTTTGACCATCTGGATTAAACTTTTCATACACTGCTTGAAAGTTCACTTTTTTATTAAACACATTCATCATATTTAATCCAAAACTTAGTAAAAGACACAATTCCACAAACCCAAGTTGAATGATTTATTATGATGCCAAGCAGATTATTGTCCATTCAAAAAGCTCATATTTGACATCATCTGTACATTTTTTGACTCCTGGTGATTTAACTCCACCCAACTATGCTGTTGATGACATTGGTTACCTCAAGAAATCTTTGTTCCTTTTGGTTCCGGAAATGCTCATTTACATGGATCTAAAACATACAAGGATCGTGTGTGTATATTCTATGGCTTCTGTACCTAATGATTTTTTGTGCAAACATTTCTTAGTTACAAAAAGACCGTAGTTCTGGTTTTGACAGGTCTGCAGCGCGCTTGGAAATGTAGAGGATTGTAGAGTGCATATTTATAGATTTTTCGATTCTTTTGCAAGAGAGAAAATGTCATTAGGTAAATTTATAATTACCTTCATAACACTTCTATAACTTCTTCAAATTACCAGAAACAAAACAAAATAGTAATTATCCTTATCCGTCATATATCTTACATCGACCTCAGGCAGCAGACAAACTGCAATGCTTTCTGCAAACAAATTAAGTTTTTAAATAAATCTTTTCAAATACCCTGTTCAAATAATATTCCAGACCTCCAACTCTAAAAAATAACAAATATAATTAATCTTCACGCTTTTAAATATTTAAAAGTATTGGCAATTTGGACCATTGACAAAGAAAAGAAGTTTACGCTTAAGGATAAACCCCAAACAAAAGGGTTTTAAGTAATATGTAGTTCTGTGTCCAAAGCCAATCAAAAATGGCTTAAGCCCATAGTGTAATCAGTAGAGTTCCTGTAATTCGCTCAATTTCTTCTGATTAACTGCTTTCTTCATTCCATCTTAATGGATGAAAAGTAACAACAAAAAAGCGTGAATAGGCTCATAATAATTTAGTGCTGGGAATCAATTAAAATTGACCCACAGCAATTAATCACAAGTGTAAAACACTACTGAAATAGTTTCTCTTTACCCATCATACTTGCACATTTTAGTCACTAATTTCTGGATTATAATGACATTTTATGCTCTAAAAAGGCTACCTTTTCTCCATAACAAGTGTACAGAGGCATGTGTTAACAAGTATAAACAAGTCAAGTTTAAACCAGGCTTTAGTCAGATAAACAACTGCTCTGAAGGTACTGGCGGAGGTTTAAATAAACTCCTATTTAATTGTAGGCCATGTCCTAATTCTAATGCAGTTTCATTGTATTCACAAACCCCAGTCCATTTTGAGACTTTTTTATGTTGTCTAATTTTAACTGGTTCTAATTTCAATTGCTTAGATTCCAAATAATAAACCTGTTTTACATCCTCTACTGTAAGTCATTTCATTACACTTATTTTCTGTTACAATTTTTGTAATATTTCCTTGATGAATGTTAAGTTCATAAGGCAAAATTGTCTTTACCATCAGAGAGAATATGCAAAGTGAGAAAATTTGAGATATATGTTCAGAGAACAAATTATGAATCCAAATCACATTTGCAATAGACATCTGTCAAAAATGCTGGTGTGATGTTATCAAAGATAAAAGCAGCACATACACAAGATTATTTAACTTACCCAAGCTGTCGTGGTTTTTAAGAAAACACAGATTGATGGAAAGTGTTAAAAGAAAGAAGTCTGTTATTGAGGTATAATAGTACTGTGCAAAATAAGTCACCCTTATTTCTTCATATTTTGTGTATTTAATGTAGTTTAATGAGTTTACATATTATAAGTTTGGCGCATAATATAATGAAAAAATGAGGGTGGAAACACGTACGAGTACTGTGTATATGCATATGTCCCTGCCCTAAAAATATATGCTAAAAAACCTTCTGCCAATTAGAAGAAAATTAAAAGCAAATCTAGACATAGAATGCCCAAAATAAGTTACCAAAAGGGGTCTTAATTGTCTTAACCCCCAAGAAATTTCCTATCCAGCTCTGTGCTACTTTATATCAGCATCAAGTTTATGTAGCCGATCTCTCCCCTGCTTCAGCGGTCCTGAGGTATGGCCAGGATATGTTTTTGGGAAACTCTTTAAGGTGGTGCACCCAAACTGACTCACGCCTCCGGTGTCTCCCGGCAGTTTTTCGCGTCTCTGCACCCAACTGGTCCAGCTCTGGCTTCCAGCAGCACACGCTGTCATAAACCTCGAGTCAGTTCTCTCCGCCCAACACGTAAATCCGCCGTTTCCACCTGGCAACCCCTCCTGCGGCGATGCGGCGCGGCAAACCTGGAAAAACCACAGGACTCGGCATTCGTTCACCCCTGCCCCCTCCTTCTGCCCGGTCCGTTCCTGTCCCCTGCTTGCTGCTGGCTTGTTGCCATCCCGTGTCCTGCTCTTTGGTTCCCCTGCTATTCCCTTCCCCGGAAAAACAGCACTCTCTCTGTAGCTTCCAGGGGCTCCATCTGCGTGTAGTTGCCATCCAGGAATTTGGCAGCATCCCTCATGCGTACTCCGCCACAGCACACACCTTTCTGCACCGGGCCACCCCGCCAGGCAGGTGCTGTGCTGCCCAGCCCGATGCGTGCTCCACGCTCCCTGGTAGCAGTGTGGTAGACCAGTACTCCGGCATGCACCACCGCCCGGCTCTGCTCCAGCGTGGTGCCTCCGAGAAGGTAGAGTCGCCTCCGTAGGGCAGCGCAAGCGAAGGAGTGCAATGGCAATGGCAAACGGGGGCCTGGCGCCCAACTTAAGGTGGAGAGGTCAAAAATTTCACACGTGTTGAGCAGTGCCGAGCGGTTGCAGCCGCCTAAGGCGTAAAGGAAACCTCCAGAACTGAGAAGTCCGAACATGGCACGTGGGCTGCTCCATAGACGGCTGGGAAATCCACCGGTCCAGCACCACGTCATACTCTTGCACCGAGGACGACACCTGCCCTGTCCGCATGATGCCCCCTGCCACGAAGAGGCGTCCCCCCACCGCCATGCAGCCCGGGCAAAGGAGAGAACCCAAAGCCGAGAGCTTCTCCCACTTGCCGGTTCTCGGGTCGAAGCAGTCGACCGTGTAGTCACTCTCCCGTAATGCCTCGTCCTCCCTGGGCTTGAGGTCCACACAGACGATTTTCTTCTCAAACATGCCCTCCCGGCCTCTACAGCGGCCCGCCCATGCCCCTGGCTGCTTTAGGTCTGAGCTCTGTTGAGGCTACTCGATTCTCCCAGGCGCCAAGAGGCCGGGCCGAGGTGGCGAGGCAGGGCAGGCATGTGAGCGAGGCCTGGCTGGCTGGTGTTCGGCCAGCCGACAGGCACCTCGATCTCGGAATCCACGCCCAGCCGGTCCGACTCCAGCAGGCTGCCCAGCGTGCCCGGGTCCAGCAGGAGAAAGTCGCATTGGCGGGAGACGCGAGGAAAATGCTGAGCCACCAGTCTTAACGAGGCCCGCTAAGAAGCTGGTCGTGATGGGAGCGTAAGCCAGAGAAGGATATGCCCAAAACAGTTCTCCACAGACAAGTGCTCGAACAGGAACCTGAAGTAGAAGAATATACTACGCAATTTACATCATTTAGAAATCTGGAGGATGGCGCTGATTTTTTGAGAACAAGGTGGAAATAGATGAGTTTCATGGGAGCCTCTTGTTCCACAAATGTGTTAACACATTTTATTTCTACGCTATATGACAGAATGTGCTGGCGGCAGAAAATGCTCAACGAAGGTTTAGGACCATCATGGTTTTGACTGCTGTCTTTGCTTTTCTTTCTAAATGTCCAAAGTAGGTCAGCTGAATATTTTTTGTATATTTATGCCTACTTCATTATTTGTAGTCAAAAATAACTAATGAAATAAATAATTATGTTGTCTACATATGACAAGTTTATCCTATCATCACTGAAAACACAAGATTGGAGCTCCCAACACTTTTTGGTGTTAAGAGCATTATGAAAAGGTTTGTACTGAGGATTTCTTTTTCTTTATTTTGACACCACTTTTCCATTTTACAGTGTCAGTCTTAAGTATGGAGTCTGATTTAAAAGCCACACTAGCACCATGTTCTCTACTTAGTGGTCCCAAAATGTTGACACAGGCCATGAGCACCGGTATCTCTGCCCCAAATTTTCAATAGTAATAATTTGGCAAAATAACTCTTTAATTAAATACAGAACAAGTGAAAAGTTCATACTAAACCTGACGATGTCCTCAAAAAACGAAAGCTGAAATTAAATGTTTATTTGGGTAATGCGCATGTAAAAAAATAAGATGCCTTGACAAGATTCAGTGGATTTGCATCAACACAATGTTCAGTGATGGTCTACCAAGAGACTAGACACTAGAATGGTTATTTTAAACCTTATGAAACCTGTACTTAAAAACTGGAAGCAAGGAAAATGAAATAGGCTGCATTTCTGACAACTTATTTTCCAGAACAAATAACAGATTTTATTGTACACTTATTAATTTCCATGAAATTAAACGTCCATGACGTTACCTGGAGCAAAGGTCCTGCAAGGGCATCACTTGAAGGCGGTACACAAAACAAGTCCTCTCAAGGTGTCGAGACTGAGCCCTGCTTTCCTGTATAGACAAACTGACTACTGTTTCATAACGGAATGCGCCACACCTCCAATCGATCTCGTGAGGCGGACTCACAAGCGGCTGGTAAACATGGCTCGGAAATACGGACTGACAGCAGCCAGGAGAACTCTGAGAAGAACACAACAGGTAAAATACAATATAATACAAACCAGAACAAAGCTTGAAGAACATAATTTTCAAGATTCAAATGAACACTGCACTTGCCTGTGGCACATGAACCTCTTTCCCTCCACTAAGGTGACGTCACATAACTGCTGGGCATCAAGGAGTTTCTTCAGTCCTAACAGAAAGATGAGGCAACCACCAGAGAAAGTGAGAGGGACCAAAATATATCAAGTGAGAATGAGTTGTTGTCTTCTAAAAAGTTAGTTAATTATGTTTTCAGAATATTATATACATACTGTTTCTGATAAGATATACTTATTATTATAATATACATAATGGTTGTCTCAAACAATGTCAGCTTCCATTAGGTGATGTGAAAACATTAGAAACCATTATGTTTTGCCAATGGTTCCAAATGGGAGCTGACATTGTTTGAGACAATCATAAGGGCTTGAATTGAGGCAACTGGACTTCTTTTTAATTTCTTGAAGCCATTTCACCCCTTATACAAAAGGCTTCTTCAGTTCTAAAAGTCTGATAGGGAGTTCCAGCTGTTTACCTCCTTAGTGGGTCATCACTTGAAAATGGTCGTTAACACTCACCTGCTTTTCAACAAGCTGTTATGTTACACAGGCACGGGCCAAGGTGTGAATTTCAATTAGTGATGGATTTTATTCATGTATATTCATTCAGTCATATTCACAGTAGTATAACTAGTTTGTAGATCTTACCATATAATGCGGTGTATTTTCTAAGAACCTATTTTCAGGGAGCCCCTCAGGCTTGCACCCACTGTTCCCGAAAGGTCCCTGGTAATATTCCTATCCTATCCCCTTCCTAGCCTGCATCCTGTCACCCTTAAATTTCATATATATTACCAGGTGCAGCTGCGCTCGCTTCTGCACCCTTTTCCCAGTAACAACACAACTTAACAAGACAAAATAAGACCTTAAAGTTAGACTCAGTTCTTAACCCAAGGCCCTGAGGCACCGGGAGAGATAAAAAGGTACATTTTTGGATGCGAGGGAGTGAGAAGGTTTTCCGACACCGAGAGAGAAACACTGACCGGTCAAATGCACAATTTGTAAGAATACTGTTACTCTTTTCGTAATAAAGCTTTTTGAAAACTGGGTAAGAAACTCTACCATCACTGGCTCTTCACCCGAGAATCCAACACCAGAAACTCCCCGTCACACCTTTAGAATGGAAGAAGCATTGAAAACCTCTTCAAAAAATTGAAAAGAAGTCCAGTCCAGTTGCCACCAAACCCTTAACATTATCTACACAGGCATATTGTTCAAGAAAATTCTGAATATTCAGTAGGAACCCTACTGATTTCTAATGCCAGGAAAATGAGGTCCAGAAGACAGGCAGACAAGGGCATAGAAACAGAAAGACGAAATACCAAGGAGCCAGTCTGAAGCTGTGTCTCACCATGAGTGATGTATTCACCCAGAGGAGTCGAGGTGTTGTCTGGAAAATCCTCTTCCTCGGAGTCGCTGTCGGATAGAGGCTCACTGCCGCCACTCTCTACGTCCTTCCACGGCTGTGGCTTCCATGTAACCCCTCCGCCCTTAATTGTATTCATCTGTCACACAACATAAAAATTATTCAGTGTAGGTTACCTACAATCCAGTGTTACATAAAACAACTTTAACATAGAAACCCTGAACAAAACCCTTAATCACTAAATAAAAATAGCACAGTGATCTCAGGGACATAAAAGTCTGAGTTTTGAGAATATAACGGGTTTCAATTTCAGGAAAGCCTAAAAACACATTAGACCCTTAATCTGTAGCTGCTCCAGGGAGATTGTCCCTATAATATGGAAATGGAATCTGCTCTGGATATGAGGCTGAAAAATGTGATTAAAGAATTTCAGTGTAATAATATTATCAAAATTCCTGCACTATTTGCCTTTCTAATATCTTTACACCAAAACATGCAACAAAAATGACGGTTTGCTCTCACAAACTGTTTTAGCTGTGTAATACAAAATACAAACACAATAAACAAACAAGTATTGCTCTTTGAGGACTCTAAACAAAACGTCAAAATCAGGAAATATAGATGATTAATATATCGGTCTGCCAGTTCCACTGCATCGTAACTCGGACATGTATGGGTACTAAATGCACAAAAATTGAAAGTATTGCATTTTTGAAGGATTCCCTGATCTTCAAAAAGAAAATTATCAAGATTGGTTTGCCACTTACCGTAACCGTCCGTCAGATGATGCTGTAAATGTAAATGGTCATGTCACACAATTTTAAAAGGAATCTTCTTTTGGGCAAAAGCCAAACGCGGTGCATATGTTGAGTGCAGACAGACATTCCTGCAGTGGGCTTATGTGTGTTTGGGCTCAGCTGGTGAAGACAAGCCGGGCAAAGAGTCACAAAGGCTGGAGGCGATAGGACAGGTGACTTTGGTCCTCCAGAAAGCCGGCGACACTGCCCTAAGCCCATAGTTCATTCTGGTGCAACGTCCATCCTCACGGACTCTCACACACACACACTCTTAACAAGTCCACAAACCTACACCGGACACTAACACCCATGGGCCAAAACGGAGCCCCACGCTCCTCAGCAGCGACCCAGACCGACGCCCTCCGAACTCATCAATGCAGAAAGTCGCTCTTGACCGGCGGCGTTGCGTCCAGCAACTCCGGGCTCTTTTGAAGCTCCATGCCGGAACAACACAGAAACACTTCCGCCTTTATTATGAAAGCCGGACGTGACGATACACAAGAGAGGTTGCGTCCGACAGCAAGAGTTACGCGCAAACTAGTTTACTCATGTTTATATGTGCAAATTTATTTGACATTATATAGTTATGCCGTTATTATGATATAAATGTATAACTGTCCTTAGAAGCTTTTGTTTTGCTTTTTTTTTCTATGCCTTTCCTGTTATTAAGCCATATATATATATATATATATATATATATATATATATATATATATATATATATATATATATATATATATATGTGTGTGTGTGTATACATATACACACACACACACACACACATGTATATATATATATATATATATATATATATATATATATATATATATATATATATATATATATATATATATATATATATATATATGCATAGTAGAAAGTAAGATTGTTTATATAATTATGCAATATTAGTGTGTTTAGCTACAGTTTCTGCCAAACGTGTCGTTAATAAATGTAAAAATATTTGTTGAACAACAAAACCCACACATCAGCAATAATAATATTGCCAAATAAATGTTTAATATGTTTAGTATGATTAAATACTGTGGCAATTCTGTACCACCACCACCACCACCACTAATAATAATAATAATAATAATAATAATAATAATAATAATAATAATAATAATAATAATAATAATAATAATAATAGTTGTCATTGGAAAGCGTTGTTATAATCCATAATAATTCGTAAATGATTCTCTTAAGTGCTTTTAATAAAGTTTTTGTTTAATGGCAGATACAGAACATTCCCTTTTATTTTTGGCCACGCTCACTCCATAATCAGATTCATTTATTTGCTATGCAGGTAACAAACTTACAAGAAATTTGTTTCAGGTTGTTAGTGTCTCTCTAGCTAAATATAGGCAATGTAGATACATGAGGCAATTAACAATAATAATAATAATAATAATAATAATAATAATAACAACAATAATAATAAATTTTATTTGTGGGCGCCTTTCTATAACCCAAGGTCACCTTACATAGCACATAAATAGGCAAACAATAAAAACAAATAATGGAAAAGAGCAAAAAACAAATGAGATCAATATACAACACAATGAGCACCAAATAAATGGACACTACAATAATATACATCGTCTCATCCTCACAGAATGCGATGATGGTTAATCACTAAGGTCATCCCATCCCACATTCAAAAGAATGCCATTTTCTATCTTTTCTATGACAAAAGTGTGCTTCTTGGTACACTGTCACTTAAATTTTACAAATACAAAATTATATAAAATACCCAACTTCTCTGGCTTAAAAGGGTGATTGTAACTTCTTTAAATCGTTAGAATTTTTTAATTTTTAATATTTGCTCACAATAGACGTGTTTTGTTGTATATGCCATATTAAAATTGCCTTATGTGACATTGAACTGCTTGTATAATTCTCATTTTAGAAAAAAAAACAAAAACCCTTTTTGCTCTCCTTGAATAACAGATACTTGGCTGCGTTCGAGAACCACACAAATTTACGCAGCTCTGCGCAGATCCAGCGAATGATTTTTTTTTTCCACCGTGCCCCTACGCGGCTTCCGTATCTCCGCTGTTTCCGGCTGTGGCGTTTGAACGTGAGGGGAAAAATGGCGTCCTCCGTTAGAGCCGCCACACGTTTCTGGGCTTTGTCAGCGCTCCGGCAGCTCGCGCGTAACGGAGCGACGCCGGTTCCTCGCGCGTGCCACACCGGTAACGTGCGCAGCAGCATTTATGAGCACGTGCGCGAGGGCTACAGCGACAAGCCCGAGCTCGACATGCGGCGGGTGTGTGAGCGTCCTGATGACGTCATCACCGACTCCGGGCGAACAGAAAGGGAGAACTAGGGGCTGCTGATGTTCGATTCATCGTGAGTTGTGTCGTTCAATTCTTATTATTAGGCTCGATTTCGATTCCTGTTTCGGTTATTGAGAATCCACATAATTGGTCCAAACAGTCGATTCAGGGCAGTGATCGATTTTTCGGTATTGCTGCGCAGTAAATTAACGGTTTCTTTGTATTTTTTGTTTATTATTTGGCAGTGATGGTTGTTTATTTATTGCACAACCATTTTGATTCTCGATTCTAATAAACAGAACCATCTTTGCAATATATTTTAACCCCCCCCACACATTTAATTAAATCACAATAATCACAGAATAATCTCATCTTATGTGGTTTTGTTGTATTAATTATACAGAATAAAATATTATGTTTAATGCACAAATATAGAAGTTAATAATATAATGTTAATGTCTATTTTATGGTCATATTTGTAGATATGTATTTATATTCTGAACTAGCTTCTTGTAATGTTTCTTTCATTTTAAATACATGTCTTTAACTTTTGTTTGTCTTAATCTTTTAAATGTCCGCAGTGTATTTCAAAGTGATCTATAATGACACTGCCATTTGTTTGATCTGTTCAGATATCAGTTCGAATCAGCTTGCAGGCAGTGGGGAAGGAGATTCAGACCTGGAGGAAAACAAGAAGAGAATCTCAGCACTGCTGCTGTCCGAAAGCCTGTGGTCAGTCTTTTATTTATTTGATGGCTTTGCTCCTCTTGGTTAGCCACTGAATCCTGCAAGTCTGATATGAAGACAGGATAACATTTATATTGCACTGCACCTGATGGACATAGTGGGGTTATGATTTTGTGACTTTAAAAACATGTCTTGCCTCTTTAATGCAATAATTTGAATACTTATTATAAAATTCGCTCTGGAAAATAAAGCTGCTTAATCACATTTTTGTTTTTGTTTCTTTTAGGATCAACATGACAAAAAGAGTCTATCTAAAGTAAGTAATATTTGTCATGTTTTAGTAACCTTACTGGAACAGTAATTTGTGTGTTTGAGGGGCCAGCTCTACATATCATTTGAAATGTTCTGATATCCTTTGCTGTTACCAGCTTGTAGAATACAACAGTGCTACAGAGAGGAGGGCAGAAAGATCCGAGAGAGGCTGAGCTGGGGCTGTACCCGGCTAAGACTGAATTGGAGCAGCAGTATTACACCCGAGCCCTGAGACTTCCAAACAGAACACATCCAGATGTGGTAATAGAGCTCAGTCCTCTCTAAATTCTTAACTGAACTTCAAATTATTGTCCAGCTACTGTCTAAGATTAAATATCTCAAACAACAGTTTAGGGCTGGGTTTTTAGATTCATTATATCTACATTATTTCTTTTGAGTGCCAAGCCATACATCATGATCTTATTTCAGATAAATCAATATCTCTATCTTTTGACTGATAAAGGTACAGGTTTTAACGGATATACAGTATTATGAAGGTTCTTGGACCCCAATTCATCAAACTTAATTTCCAAAGAACCTGTTGGAATGATGAAAAATGTCTCTGTGTTATATAGCATTTACATGTATGATTGCATATCTTGCAATAAATCACTAATTTTGTCTCATTTTACCTAAAGCAACATATACAGAACTGAGAGGCCATAAAGTTTTATAAGCAGTGAATGAAAAATGATTTGTTTATGATTTTGGTTTTTCATTTCAGCCCCATTGGCTAAGGAGAGCCAGGCCAAGGTGATTGAAATGGTTTACAGAAAGCTATGCCAGTAACAAACGCGTAAAACTGTTTAACCACTTGCCTTTCTTCATACCACAACTATAACAGTTTTCTGGTTACTATACACATATGAAGTATTGCTAGAAATAGGAATAAGCTTGACAAGAAGTTTAAATCTTGAAAGTAATGTGCAAAAATATTCCTTTATTATATCTTATGGATTTTTTATCAGGCTTCGTGTTGGATAATGACTGAGAGCTTATGTATTCCTTCCTTACAAGTAGTAACATTGTGTGTTATATTGTGGCTTTTTGGTCAGAGTTCAGTTTCAAACCTAAAGGCCATTTAGAAATTGGAGAGGATCTGAACATTATCAGTATCAAAGGTGTGACACTTTTCATATTCTACTTCTTTCACAATTCTTTTTTACTGTACTTTTTGCTTTTAAACATTTGTTTGCTTATTTTTTTTTTCCAACATTCCAGCAGACGCCTATGTCGGGTCACAGGTCATACTACTTGAGGGGAGCAGGAGACTTCAAACTGCACTGCAGAACTTTGCTTTGGATCTCCTTCATAAAAGGGTCAGTGAGTCCTACCTTTTTGTTCATGTCTTTTAGACTGGGCTTAACACTGTTTAAATAATGTATGGAAGTGGCTCTTAATATTTTAGTACCTTAATCCATGGCAACTTGGCTTCTGCTGCCTCACAACGAGAAGGTTCTGTCGATTCCCGGTTCAGCCTTTTCTGTGATTTCCCCATGTTCGCGGTGGATTTTCTGCGCCCGTTTTTTCCCACAGTTCAAAAGGATGCATTATAGGTTAACTGGTGAATCTAAATTGGCCCCGTAAGGTGTGACTTTTATTGTGTGAGTGTAGTTCCTGTGGTGTGTTGGCGCCTGCCCAGGGTTGGTCCTCACCTGCCACTCGAGTAGGGATTAAGTGTTCAAAAAATAAAATGAACTAATTAATATGTTTCCTTTGTTTAGTGATCTTAGTTTTCTGTGTAGGCATGTGTAGCAGCAGAGCTCAAGGACACAGAGATTTCAGTCTTGAATGTTGTGATGCAGCTTAGAAGCTTAAAAAACTTTTTTAAATCGACTTGTCCTTTGCAGGGCTTTATTCCCATGGTGGTTCCAGACATGTTGAAAGGAGTTGTGTTTGTGAGTAACTCTTCATGGTTTTGTGACTTTTCCTTTTTTTGATACAGATTCGAGTGGAGGGTTTAGTGAGGTAGCTAATGTTAACATAGCTCAAGCTACTGCAACTAAAGCAAATACTGACAAAGGGGCTTATTTTGAGGTAGATCTTGATTAGTTTTATTCAGAGCATTTGAAGCACCACTGTACTTCAATTCATGTATTTACTCAAATTTATATTTAATGGGCTTGTATACAAAGCATACAAACCATCTTTTTTTTTCATATGTTAATCTGCCTTAGTTTTAATCCAGTTCCTGACTATCTTGAAGTGTGTGGTGTGATGCCTGAGGGCTGGGAATGCAGCCCAACGCCACCGCCTCCCAGGTTTACTTAGACTCTGCTCAGCTTCCCTCTGATCTAACCTCGCTGGCACGGGGAAGATTGCAGGTGGGTGGAAGGTTCAGAAGAAAATGTGCTGCACCAAAGATAATAATATAACACCAACAAAAAATATTTTATTTTTTACTTTCTAAGGTTATTTTATGGACTATGCTGTAAACTTGAAAGATATGCCTGTGAGGTAAGAATAGTTCAAGAAATTTTGTAAAATAAGAAATAAAAAGAGTATTGATATAAAGAACACAATGAAGACTAACATGGAAAATTATAATAAATTATAATAAAATATTAATATGTGTCCTATTTACTTAGTTGTTTTTTTTTACATTGCAGGACGGTGTGCAGCAGCACGTGCTACAGAGCAGAAACTGACACTGGGAGAGAGACGTGGGGACTTTACAGGGTTCATCACTTCAACAAGGTAATCATGGAGGAAATGTCATGCAAGATTGGGAATTACTGAGCCAAAAAGCACTGCACTCAGCTGTAAGATATTACCTTATATTCTCTTATATTCTTATAATCTTGTTTACGTGCATAACAACAGGTGTTTTCTAACCGGTGGTCCTCATGTGCATTGCTGTAGGTGGTCCGTGACATGTAATCCAGCTTCACTACTGAAATCACTTTTTCTTTTTTTTAATTTTATTTTATTATTTTTCACATTTCCAGCAGTTTGGGGCACTTAGAATAATGAGCTTAATGCAAACATCTAAAAAATAATAGAAAAATTACTATTTACCATAATACTGACACACACGTTAAATCCACACAACAACGGAACCAGCACTTGAATCTTGAATCGGCAACCCTCCGATTAACTACTATGTGACAAATAAAGAATCAAACTTTGTGCCATTCCTTGCGTAGGTGGAGATGTTTGGTGTAACGGCAGATGAAACTGGAAAAGAGAGTTCTCAGATGTTGGACGAGTTTGTATCACTACAGAAAGAGATTTTCTCATCACTCAAGCTCCATTACCGGTCTGTAAAGTCACTTAGCACATAGAAATGCAAATGATTTGGATATAAATGTTAGTACAATGTTCTGTTTTGTCACTGGTTCCTATCTTTGAGTTGAGTTTGAAACATTGAAACTGTGTGAGCCAAAAAAAGGTCTGTAGTTTTGTCCATAACTTATAATGCTATAACCATAATAACTTATAACCATAACGATTATCAAAGTGTCTCCACTGCTGAATTCAAAATTAAATTTGCAACACTATTATTATATTGCCCACCAGTTTACATTCCAAAATTGTCCAAACATTCCAAAATTGTTAAAAAATGTTCTGGTTAAAAGCATTATTGACTACACATGATCAACCAGTGTATGCTTAGAGTTGTCTGTGTGTATGCACGACACATTCTTTTGTTTATTTTGGGAAAATGCAAAACAGATTGATATTAAATTTGGATCATTAAATTATATTTCTAAATTTTCACTGTTAAAGGCTATATCATAACTAAGAAAATGGTATTTTTGGATAATTATGCCGAACGAAAGGAAAGAGTTTTGAAAAATAGGGTTACATTTGCCCAAATTATGAGCAAAGATACAGAGATCCCACTTTTTGACTCACAGTGTATTAGTCAGCGTTGGTAGACAACACATGGCACAATGTGTTCTCATGAGTGATGACACTGATGTTTTTCTACTTAATGTTGGAATGCAGAAATGTGGATTAGAGCCCTACAGACAAAGTTGCACCAAAGCAAAATCAGTTGCTTGAACGTTTATCTAATGCATTACACTTGTTCTTTCTTATATGAAATAATTGGAGAATTAGTGGAAGCAATACAGTTTTATTTTTTTTCCTTCATAGGGTTTTGGACATGCCCACTCAGGAGCTGGGTTTGCCTGCCTTCCGGAAGTATGATATTGAAGCCTGATGCCAGGACGCCGACAGCTTTTGTGATAAGTCAGCACAATAGCTTAACTATATGTTAACCTGAAATTAATGAATTACCATCAAGGTGTTTTTCCTGAAATGACAGTGCAGAATAACACAGTGTATGCTCTTTTTATAACTGAAGTTTGAGATCGCACATAAATCTTTTCATTCTACGACAATAATAATAATAATATAATAATAATAAGTATTCATCTTCATATAGTATCCTACACACCTGCCTCAAATAATCATTGGCTTATGTTTTAGTGCTCACAGTTCACCCAGTTAATTTAGTTGAGTTTATCTCTAAATTATTGTCTCATTGGTACTAAAACGCCCCTGTGTATGTATTGATTCATGTCTTATATTTAACACCATTTTCTCCACCCCTACCCCAGATCTCCCAGTGCATCAAACTGCACAGATTACCGTGCTAGACGACTTAATATTCTCTATATGGAGAAGGATGGCAGTTTCAAGTATGCAATATCGGTGAGAAAACTACTGTCTCTTCTAACACAGCAGACTGTATAAATTGTCTATGTTACGGGCTTGAACTAAGCAGTAGCCAGTAACTAATGGGGGCAGTTGGTAACATAACGACTAGGGAGTTGGCCCCTTGATCACTGGTTCAAATCTTAACTGGTAAAGGTACCACTGAGGTAATTTATGAGTTAAAGTAGTATCCCCAAGCACTGCTGCTTCACGGATGGGTCACATGCAGCCATTTCACGGTGTTCTGTGTGCTGCAGTGTGTCTATCAAGACATATAATCACCATCTACCTAATAAGTGTAATAAATCTGTGTGTTTGCAGGTGAACGCTACTGCTCAAAGTTATTCCACTTAATTCATTACGCCATTTTGGAGACTCTGATCAAAACTAAGGTGAAGTTTCTGTATTTCTATTAAATCACAAAACAACAAAAGAAGATATCCATAATAAATTATTGTTCTATTATTGGCCACATTTATTCCAAATGTTGGTGGGGGTATTTTTTATTCATGTGTGAAGTTTTTACCAAAATACTACCAAAAATAACAACCAGTATTCATCTTGTATTAATGTGGCTTTTGTTGAAATAAACAAAGGATTAGCTGCTTCACGATAATAATAATAACAATAAATAATACACAATAATAATAATAATAATAATAATAATAATAATCAAAGGTATCGTGCCTCAGAGATCCATGTGTAAAGAGTTAAATTTACTTATGGATCTGGTTCATTATGCAGTTGGCGTAACATTTCCACTAGGTTTTGTTCATCGCTGAAACTCTCTGGATTAATGTGCTAAGTTGGTTTTAGTTTTATTTGTAGCGATAGTCATGCTCCAGATGTCTTACAGCCTTACCTTGGGTTGGAGTTGATCGAAAAGCCCGCATACACTCCGCTTAAATACATCGGACCAAATCAGCCCAACCGACCACCCCGATCCATTTCTTAAGGTTCCTACCAGCATTAGTCATATTTAACTCAATGATGAAATAAATGCCTTCATTCTTAAAGCCACAGGCAGGATGTTCTGATCAACAGAGTATTTATTGTAAATATAGGAGGTGGGATGTGATCTGTTTTTTAGCTTGTGAATTTTGGTTCTTGGGAACTGTACACTTACCTTCTGCTGAAAATTTTCTCAGAACTACTAAAAGATCCCATATTATTAAAAAACCTGTTCATTGACATCCATTTGGGCCTTGCATTTCGCCTCTACAGGACACGTAAATGATTAAAAATGGTAAATTGTGTTAGTATTATTTTACGAATGTCAGAAATAGTGTGCTTAAACAAGCTGTTTAGATTTCTCGCCTACTCCCCTTAGGGGACATTTGAATAACTCCACCCTCCTATATAGTTCCACCCACCCAATGTTGTGTTGAACACATATGGCTGTATGATATCTTTAGCAGCAAACTATGTAAATTATTTTTCACAAATTCTACACAACTCTAAGGTAAGACTAAAGCAGAGTAGAATTGTGGGGAAAAAAAGTGATGGTGAAAATGACTAATACCCATTGTTACCACGCATTGTCTAGTGTCACTAACATGATGCTGTATGTTCACTTATGTAATTAAAGGCTCCTCCAAATATGCATTTACCAGATTTAGTGCATGTAAATCTGACAAACCACAAAACACCTTCAGACACAAAATATTACAACTTTTATTATAAAAAAGTGAAAATACGTTGAACATTTGCTTTGCATCACTTTTATATATCTATATACAAATGCCCTTAGCGCTTCATTTCAACACAATCCGCCAGGTTGTAGAAAACACAGAATTTGTATTGTGTCACTACAGAATCCCCGGCTGCTGACCCTTCCCAGCGATCTTCGATACCGAGAAGGGCATTGTGAATATCTTTACACAGGAGGATCTGGGACTTAATCATGCTGAGATACTGGGAATAGGACAGAGACTCATTCTGCACCGTGTCAGGCTTGGTTGCCGTCGGCACAAGGTTGGGAGAATGTTTGGCACTATCGACAGTTTCCAGAGACACTCTTGCCAGACGCTAAAGGGAGACACAAAGGATTTAATAGAATGGATTACAGGAAGCCATGCCTGTATTTACTAATTCCTTAAAACCCCATTGCCTATTTGATACAAAAATATGTTTTATAAAGCAGACTTAAAAATATTAGACGGATCAGCATCAGTATTATTGCTGGATATCACTGCTCTGAATCACCCTGATCCAGATAATCATTTCAACCACCAGTTGAATCAGGAATACAAAAAGTTTTGAGAAAGGTTTGATCCAGAAGCGTGTTCAAAAATTGACCATTTGGAATAATCTGCCACATTTTGCACAATACCAAATTTCTCAAACTTTTAAATATGTCTATTGTACAAGGTTGTTGAATATGCTATGACATCCTGTATAAGATGAGAGAGAGCAGTAAAACAAAGGTGTTTTTTTTTTACCAGACAAAGCTCCAGGCTGATCACAGAGGGTATAGAACTCTTTCCAGACTTCTGTCGTAAACGCTGACTGTGGTGGTCATGGCATTTCTATTGTTGCTGGTAATTTTTAAAGGTCATAAATTTATTACAACTCAAAAACAAGAAAAAATCATATCAATCTGTGGTCATTGTCTTACAATACTGAGTATTTTACTCTATCTATTTAACAGACTCCACACAGACTTTGTCATTATTAGCATTTCAATACTTTCAGAAAAAAGACTGGTGTGTAAAGTTATCAGCACCTGTTGTCAATTTGTAGTGTGTTGTGTCGGAAATTCTGCATGATAAGCTTCCAGTGACGTTCTGAAACAAACCAGAAGTAAAAGCTAATATAATATTACCCCAGTGGCCCAGAGCTACTGATTTATGTGTTACTTTATGTGAAAATACAAGACAACCCTGATATAATTTTAATGTTTCCAACTTTTAGCCTAAATACTGTTTTCAGTGAAGATTTTATTTTAGACATGTGTATGGTAAAGCTAAGAAATGTGCAAGCTGGGATGTCTATGGCTCATTATAATGAACAAATTATTTTGCTGCGCATTTAACGTCATATATACAAATCACGATAAAATATGGCCACATTTATTTTGCATATTAGGGCCATGAAAATAAACAATATTAAAGATCACAGATTATTGGCGATGCGACGATTTTCCTCGCTGTTGTAGAAACGACTTGTTTGACTTAATTTGGCTTAACTGACATTACACGTCCTGCGGGTTATGCTACATTTCTGCAGCCTGTTACTCCTTAAATATTAAAAGAAAACATTAAATATAATCATATACGAAAAACACATAAAAATTTAGTCTTTTTAGGAAGATCGTCACTTATCCCACTTCTTCACATGTAGTAAAAACATTGTAAACATATCACGTGTTTCTGTACTGAGAAATTAACTCACATATTATATTATAACACAGAACACGTTAAAGCAAATCACATTAGCAAACACACCTGTAAACTCTTCCTTTAACTGCAGGGATCAACATTTTAAACCCACAACCGGGGTCGAAGCCCTGCTGTTGGCTCAATTGTTGTTGCTGCCAAGGATGTTGTTGCTGCAATACGGCGCCTTGAGGGACTCTGACCTGCGGCTTGCTGCTCCGGTACGGGCTGTTGCTGCTGCTGCTGCCAGGATGCCATTACACCCCAGAAAACTCAAATCTCAACCTGATACTTTTATTTACTCACCACGTTCTTCTCTGCCGTTGTTCTCCGATTTCTCCTTCTACTCCTCTTACTTCGTATTTTTACTTCACACTCTGCAGGTAGCGCCATCTACTGTGCTCTAGAATCAGGCTCAGAATGAAGTTTATTGCCAAATACGTTGTCGCGTGTAAGTAATTTGCTATAGTGCATGATGCTGCAAACAGTAAAATGTAAAAATAGAGTATAAATATCAATTCCTTAAGATTTCAATTTAAAAGTCGCATATAAGAACTCATGCTATCAGGACCAGTTTGAAATATATTTAATAGCCAATGAAATGTCCGTCAAGCAAATATTATTTCAGATCATATATCGTTTTTAAAGAAGTAGCAAAAATAGACACTGACCTGGCACAAGTAAAATTTAAGACGAAAAATATATTCATAAAAGTACGAGCTACATAATTACAGTAAGGTGGGTTTTTATGCAATATAATAGCAAATACACTTATTACAAAGGACAGACAAACATGGAAAAAAAAAATTAATATAAATAAATAAATAAATAAATAAATAGAAGACGAACATTCAAATATACATTTACGTGGTTAATCCAGGTCATCAAGGAGAAAGGGCACAAGCAGGCACGGATTAATGTACAGACAGACTAGATATGGCTTAAGTCTGGGGGCTCCCGATTGGCCAGTAAAAATATTAATTCGTTAAAATGAGCACGTGGGGTGGGGCTAACAGAAAATGCAGCCTAGGGGCCCATGTACACCTTAATCTTCCACTGGACACAAGCATCAGTAACTTGTTGCTGTGTTGTTTTTCAACTGACTCAGTGCCTTGAATAAAGATTTCAGTTTCAGTAAAAAGAGTTTTAAGAGCTTTAGAAAACATCTGCTTATTAATTAATAAAAAAATCGCATATAGCAGATCAACCTGCAAAAATTCTTTACAGGGAGCTCGCGCTCTCTCTCTCTCTCTCTCTCTCTCTCTCTCTCTCTCTCTCTCTCTCTCTCTCTAACCAAGTAACTAAGTTAATCAGATATTCAAAAGCACTATTCTTTGAATTTATGTAAACTTGTGGGAATAAACAAAATTACTAGTCCCAAAAACGTTAAGACCCCGGATCAGTCCAAAAGGATTTTGACAATTACTGTCAAAAAAGCAGAGAGATTTTTTTAAAACAAACTTTTATTTCAAACTTTATATACAAACAACAAGGCAACAAAATGTATTGTACATTATCCAACATCCTGAGCACAAAGAATAAGGACAGTAAAGACAATTAAGCGAAAGGAACATACAGAAACATATTTTAAAAAATTAAATAAATAAATACATTAAAAAAAAATTAAAAAAGAGAATTAGGGGTCATCAAAAGAGATCTAGATCCTTTGAAATTTGTAACAAATTTACTGCAGCCTTTTTCCTCGCAAAGTCCAAGGCACTAAAGAATTGTGATAGCTCTTTCTTGAAGATAAAAAAATTGGAAGATGTTTTTAAAAATTTAGACTTATGAATAAAGAATTTTCCTAACAATATAATACAATTGAGTAGAAGATCAAACACATCATCATCAAGCATAACACCAAAGATGATATCATTACAAGTTAAGAGAGTCATGTTTGAAAGTTTTGTATTTAACCAATCTTGCAAATCATCCCAGAATGTTCGGGAGTAGAGGCAGGAGAAGAACAAATGGTCCGTCGTCTGTATGTCGTTATTGCAAAAAGTGCAGGAATTATCATCGAAATAAAATCCAACATGAAGCAGTTCCTTACAGGGGTAGATAGCGCTGAAAACTTTAAAATGCACCTCTTTAACTTTGGGAGGAACTGGATAATATGTCAATTTGTCAAATTTGGAAAGAATTGAGTTTTAATTAGAGAAGCCAGGGAATAGTTTATAAGTAAGACACTGTCTGATTTTCTATGTGATGTTGAGAAAGGTGTTTAGTTCGTTAGGTTCGGTTCTGATCCTAACAAGTGAGTCACGGTGCGCGTGAACCGCCAGGTGGCGCCACGCGCTCCAAGAGTCCAGCCGCGCGCTCGTAAACGAAGAGAGACGACCCGGAAGTAAACAGTGCCCACGTGTTGCTCCTGCTGCCGGTGAGTTGCTGTAAAGAATTTGACAGTTTAAAATGTGACAAGTTCTGCTTGGTTTGTGTGTTTTTTTTTTTAACTGTGTGATGCTTGGACTCTAGTGTTTGGCCTCATGGCGAGTTGTAGTTTCTCAGACATGAATTTCATGACTGAAATTGGGACACAGTCTCTCAAGTCGAGTAGTAGCACACTGCGTCCCGATTCTGGATGTAGTAAGTGTTAAACTCTCCAGTGGGATCAATCAGATAAATTGCTACAAGAAAGACTGTCTTAGGTGTTAAAAGCTTTCGCATGTCATCTTAATAGAAACGTCTTTACCTGAATATGTGAGTTAAATCTTAGCTATTTATGTTCAGCTAAAATATGGCACTTTTAAACGTTAATTAAACGTTTGTGTCTACCACTTTATCATATTGAATACACCATCATCTGAATAGCAACCTACCGCTAAATAAGTAAATTAATTTATTTATATTTTGCAGTAATTGCTGCCATGTTTGCAGAGGAGGAATGGACCGAAGCTTTACCCAGCCATGAACAGGCCCATGATGAGTTTAAATCCAAACCTCTGGGTGGAAAGGTAAATTTCAGCCTTTTGTATACACAAAGCTGGTGTCAGTGGTGTAAGGGCCTGTATGTTCCATACTGAGTAGTAGTCTTGTAAAGAGTGGATTAATTGCAAAGTGTACTGCAAAACCATAAATATGTGAAAAATATTTTTATTTTATATAGTCATAAGTTGCTATGTTGCATTAAAGAGTAACAGACAAAACGGAACATGAAAGGGGCAAGTTAAAAGCAATTGTCAGCAGCAGTCATAGCTGCTGTAGCAGTAAAGAACTTGAAAAGCCTCCCAGATCATGTAGATCAGGAGGAACCCTAAGTTAGTGGTCATATGATTGGGGATTTGAATCCCATGAGGACCTCAAAATCCACCGTAAAACCGAGGGAGACTGACCCTGTAATTAAAACATTGAAGTCACTCTGGAAAAGAGCATCTGATGAATGCTAAAAATGTAAATGTAGATCATTTAGCGTGTTAATTGCTGCAGACATGAGAACATGCACTATTAAGAATTGGGCTGTTTGCTGATTTGACAAGTTATTTGAATTTGATACTTGGCCCATAAACTGTGATACGATATAAACCGTGACCTTTGTGCAGAAGTCTTGAGACACGCCTCATTTCTTCATATTTTACTTCTGAAGAGCCACCTTCTTGTGTCAAAATCAAAGTAAACTTTAGTGTCATCTCTGCTATATACTGTACAGATATACAGAGAAACGAGACAACATTTTTGCAGTGCAATAGGAAATAAAGAACAGAGAACAAATAATGCACACAGAATAAACAATATATAAATAGAATACAAAATATACATTTTAAACTAGGAATGGGATATTAAATATAACTTTAAACTAGAACTAGAAATAGAAGTAGAGGAGAGACAGTTTGGATGCAGTATTACCTACAAAAGTGGAAGTTGACTTTTACATTGGATGTGCAGGGGGTTAGAAACAGTTTCAATATGACAAATTCTATATCCAGTCTTTTAATAAAACAGTATTCTTAAAAAGTATGACTAACATTTAAGTTTTGCAGATATTTTAACAGTAGTGGAGAACCAGGGTCTGTGCAGTATTTTTCAACAATTTGTGTAGAAACAGTTAGTTAGAAAGTGACCAGTGATATATACATTCAGTGTTCAGTGGTCGTGCAAATAAATAGCGGCAGTGCAAAATTAATATAGCAGTGTTGTAGTAACAGTCATTTGAGGAGGAATTACATCTTTCCGGAGACAGTTACTGTCAAGTACTGTATATTTGCAAATGTTGCAATAAACTACTGTACCTACTATCTCCTAGCAAAATGCAAAGAATGAAGAGTGATTGTATGTGTCTGGAAGTCTCTGCAAATGTTACGTCCCCTTCAACACTGTCTATACAAACAGTTTGCATTTGTCTTTATTGGTCTTCTTAGCAGTCAAAGGATATCAGCAAGCGCTGTCTCAAGCGAACCCTCCAAACTTTGGGGTCAGTTCCAGACTGGAGCAGCACACAACCTGCAGAGGAAAGTGAAGGGGAAGCCGAAGATCACGTCCGTGCTGACAAGAAGAAGAAGAAAAGAAACAGAAAATGGAAGAAAACCTCTGAAGGAGAATGTAAAGCAGAACAGCAGGAGACCACAGAGGTGCCAGAAGGACCGAAGAAGAAGAAGCCAAAGAAGATGCTTAAAAAAAGAAGTCAGCTTCTCAAAGCAGTTCAACCCTCATTCATGTTGTCATTTATGTCAGTACTTACAAACTTTATGTTTTGCAGGTTGCGGTACTGCAAGTGAGGCAGTAACAGATGAGGATAGCAAAGGACAGAAGAAACAGAAATGTACCATTCAGACAGAGGAAAATGGTGAGGACAGACGGAGCCGACAACAGTGGAAGAACAAAATGAAAAACAAAAGGCGATGCAAGAATAAATTCCTTCTGAATTCAGTTAAAGTCTCCAAGGTTCATCTGAAGGACGAAAATTCAAGGGAGACGAAAGCCATTTCAGAAACGGTTAAAGGAGAAGAGCACTGCTCTTCACAGGGTAGTGCAAAAAAAGCGAAGAAGACTGAAGTTGCTCCCATAAACACAGACACTTCCACAAAACTCAACACCACTACCGACATAGAAAGTGAGGGAACAAATAGCTTTAAACCTAGAGCAGGTGAATCTGCTGGTGAAACAGTCAAGATGGAGAACATTGGTATCCAGAAGCAACCAAACCCTCCGAATTTAGCTGAAAAACACAAAAAAATCAAACTGGACCAGAAGGCAAAGAAGTTACGGCATGTTTTAAAGCTTCAAGATGATGAATCCAGTAACAACTTGAAGGCAAAAGAGAATTCCAAGAGTGAAGAGTCCACTCCTGTAATTACAGAGGACAAAAAGAGCCCACTTGACCGCTCCAGTGCGTTGAGGTCCCGGATGGAAAAGCAGCTGGAGTCGGCACGTTTTCGTTATATTAATGAAATGCTTTACACGTCGGCCAGCGGCGAGGCCAAGCGCATGTTTAAACAGGACCCCGGCGCCATCCAGATCTACCACAGGGGCTACACTGAGCAAGTGAAGCGCTGGCCGACCAACCCTGTCGACTCCATCATCGCCTTTATTAAGCAAAAGTGAGGGAATCTGCTGTTTATTTATTTACAGCTTATACACACTGTGATCCCTAAAAGGGAGCTCTGTACTTTTGCCCTTAATTTTTGACAAATGTTGACTGATTTCCAAAATGTTTTTGCTTCATAATTAAATTTGGCAAAAAAAAGTGATTAATGTTGCCCTTTGACATGTAGCTACCATATCTTGTGAAGGTTCAGAATGCCCCAATTTCGGACACAGGCGCTGGTCAATGGTGTCAACAGTGCTGTTCTGTCCCAGATCAGTTTTAACAATGTTTGAGTTTTGCAAGGTATTGTAGCTACATGTTTAAGGTGTGGTGCATTATTTAAGTATTTATAATGGCTGTGTTGCAAGTGACATTCTGAATGCAACAGTGAAACAATTTTGAAAATCTGTCAACATTTGTCAGTGCCAAAGTACAGTGGTCTGTTTTTTTACTCAGTAAAACTTTATCTTATAGAATCCTTATAGATTTTATCAATATTTTCAGCATCAAAGTGGTTGAATGGCACAGTTTATTTACTTATTTTATCATTTATGTCTTTGCATTTTAGACCCTCTTCTTTAGTGGTTGCAGACTTTGGCTGTGGAGACTGTAAAATTGCTCGGAGTGTAAAGAATAAGGTGCACTGCTTCGACTTGGCCCCAGTGTGTGACCTGGTCACTGCCTGTGACATGTCCAAAGTAAGTTGTTATTGCTTTAATGGATAATGTTACAGATTTTGGGCTCTAAATACTAAATCAACTATGCACTCAATTATTTTTATCATTAATTACCTAGTTAATTGTAATGGCTGATAGTTTTTACTCACAGTTAAAGAACATTAAATTATAATAAAAACCTGAGGCCAGACAAATAATTCTAGCCAGTAAACACAGCTGAGTGAAAATTCAATGACAAAAACCAAATGTTTAACATGTGACAGAACTGGGAGTGAGACAGTTGGTAGTGTAATGGTTAGGGCGTTGGTCCCGTGATCGGAAGTTCGTCAGTTTAAATCCCAACCAGTAAAAGTACCACTGAGGTACTCATGAGCAACTTACCGTCCCCCAAGCACTGCTCCCTGGGCACTGCCCATGTCAGCTGCCCAAGGCTCCGTCACGGACGGGTCAATTTCGTTGTGGTACACTGTGTGCTTTACTGTGGTGTGTTGACAATCACTCACTTTCACTCAGTTGTGCATGTTTGCAGAAGTTCTTCTTTTTCAAATTCTTTAGCAATAACAGAAGGTGAAACGATTGGAAGACACTGGGGGAGTTCCACATTACACACTATTTCATAGTTGTACTAGATTCTCTTTACTAAAAGCTTATCAGATGTAGGTTCTGTCTTTAGATTGTTTTTTTGTAATTTCACAGGTTCCTCTGGCTGATTCTTCAGTGGACATCGCTGTCTTCTGTCTCTCCCTCATGGGAACAAACCTGACAGACTTTTTGGCAGAGGCAAACAGAGTGCTGGTGATGGGGTAACTTGTTGATTAAAGCCATAAGTTGCAAATATAACTTTTTTTTTCTTCTTGTGCAAGACTTCATTACCCTTGATTTACCATATGTGCTGACTTAGTTGCCTTGGGAGAGAAAAGATATAACAGTGACTCTCAGAACCCAATTTTTTGCTATTTAAAGTGTATCCCTCTTGTCCCTACTTGTATCTTGCAGGGGAATTCTCAAAGTTGCAGAAGTTGCCAGTAGGTTTGAAAATATGCGACAGTTCCTTGGAACGTTATCCAGTCTGGGCTTTAAGGTGGTCAATACGGTAAGACACTTCCCAGTCCCCATCTCAGAATTGTTTCTACATATTTTTACTTTGTACTGATTATAAACGAACAGTGATACACCAGTAATGATACACAAGGAGTATAGTTTTTGGTTTGTTTTGTTGATGTAATTTTAAGAGATTAAGAAAATGCCAAATCTGTTAAAAATTGTTGAGTGTAAAAAGGACCACGTAAATATAAAAGGACAATGTTGTAGAGAATACTGTAACTAAAGTATGTCCAAAATGTACTTGAACATCTGCCTTCACTGGCAGCATAGGCCTGTTACAAGGTTTAATAATCAGAATTTTAACATTCAACACACATTTTTAAAATGGAAAATACACTTATTACTTTAAAACTGCTTAGATAATCTGTACCAAGTTAAATAAAAATGTACAGAAAGCCCTGTTAATTGGCCATAAAACTTTGGGAATGCAGAGTTTTGGCTTTGTAACCCAGAAAATGCATATGTATCAATCTATTTTCATTTTTCTTGCTAATTCATTTTTGTTTGTTTTGTCTTTAGGACACTGACCACAGCCACTTCTACAGCTTTGAGTTTGTCAAGACAAAAAATGCTCCATGTCAAGCCAAGAAAATAAACCTCGAACTCAAGCCATGTTTATATAAGAAACGATAGTTGCATTGTAAGTAGTAGTGCAAGCAGTTTGTTTTACGTAAGAAAGCCACACGTTTAGATTAGTACAAGAGACCTACATTGTGTGAGTATGGGAAAAGTCATTTTTACATAAGTGTCAAAGTTTATTCACACCACCAACAGTGGTACTCAGACTGTAAATTGTGTAAAACAGTTGCTGTTAAAAAGTCATTGTAAAACAAAACATTTCTTGTCCGAGTTATTGCAACTAGTAAATAATTGAAGGGATGGATGGAAAAGTGTTTCCAACTCAAAACTGTTAATAAATACAATTACGTACCACATCTTTCTATGTAGAAATCTCATTTCATTTTGTATGTCTGCTGAAGAGCTCTTCTGCTAATTTTATTGGATGTGTGATTGTGAAAACAGTTCTATGCTATAGCTGTATATTATACTACTGAAATATGTGCAGTTTCTTAAGAACATACTGGTGAATGAGGCCCAATGTTCTCCGTCAGACTTGTGCTACAACAAGGCAAAATGTCCCTCAAACTGATTGCAAACCAAATGTTTTCATTCATAGACGGTAATTGAACCCCTGTTATCTGAGTGTACTGACTAATCTGACTTTTCTCAGAGTGCAAAGTGCTGGATGTAGTTTTGTCCTGAGTGGAACATGCGTGATGACGTTTTCCTCAGAGAGGCTCCAGGCTTCTGGCTTATTCATGTTGTCCAGGTACAGGGGGCAGCTGTAGAAAGGAACAGAGGAAGTAGAGGAGGATGAACTGTTGTTCTGCACTCGAGTTCTGACCCAAAGCAGAGGAAGACGACAGGGATTTGGGGATGAAGTTTCCTGCAGAACTCCAAGTCTCGTATCCCACAAAGCGCCATGGAGTGAAAGTCCGGAAAGACAAACAGCACTTGAGGGAACAGAGGCAAATGATGACGCAGCGTCCAGGAACTGAAAGGGGAGACAATGTATAGTTAGACATGTTCACTAAATGTATAACGGTTTGGATATTACCTTGATCACACCTCTTTTATTGGAGGTACAAATCTGGCAGGACTAGTTTTACATGAAGGTGTGGGGTTAAAGTAATAATTACCAGAGCTTCTCAGTGCTTTTAGTCCCGTCCGAAAGCACCATGTCTGTAATAATTCCAATGTCACTAAAGTTTACAAAGATTTTTACCTTCTGTAAAAAGGTCCAGAAAAATGAGCTGATTAACATACTAATCCCGTCTGGATAGACCTGCTGTAAACGCGCATGTAATCATTCCGTCATCCTGTAGTTTCCCATGAGTTATTCAAACATGGAGGGGCTTGAGGAAATCCTGGGCGATCTGTGTCTGTGCAGAACGCAGGATTTCTTGGCGTACGACGAACGCCATTCCAAAAAAAAGGCCAAAAGCACTTGTGAGAAGCACAAAATTAATTATTACTTTAGGTTAGTGCCTTTTACCAAGAGTTACGTAAGCAACGTAGCACGTACATGATAACGGGAAGGTGACGTTGGTGCGTAAATTGACTTACCCGTCTGTTGGAGCCATTTTGTGTGCATGAATGTACAGTGTTGTGCAAGTTACTTGCAAAGTGTAATACACTATACATTACTTGTTACTGGTATTCAAATATAATCCGCTACCTTAAAATATTACTGTTTCAGAATTGTAATCGTTACATGACTTCTGTAACTTTTCAGTTACTTTCACCAAAATAACTGTGAAAATATAACTTGACATTCTAATATGAGAAAAAATATTGCAGATCATTACATGCCCAGTAGAAGGTGATGTTTTGTAGCATAATGATTATGTGCTAACCAGGCTACAAACAATATGATTAATATAACTGGCAAAGTAAGGGCTTAAGAGACAATTCAAGAAACATTAACAGCCAAAATGAAAAAATGACTAGAATTTGTTTGGTTTTATTTGTTTGTTTTTGATGACTAGAATTTGAATATCATAATAGAGGTGGAATAAATATTAAGTCTAGGCTTGTTCATCATTAAACAAAACAAAACTATATCCCATATTAATGCTTACTATAATGACAAGAAAAGATGCATTTTTCTTACGATTGCCATTCCTTTATTCTCTCTGAATTCAAGAGATTCTCAACATAAGTCATGAATAATGCTCGAGGTGTTTGTTTTTTTTCAAAATTGCTAGTGCTATTTCTCGACGTCGATAGTTCTTCAGGTTTGGGCAAAGATTGCTCTTGACTAAAACATTCTTTTTTGCCTTTATCCCTGACGAACTCAAAGTAATGCGCAAACTTTCCACTTCGCAAAAGTACTGTCTTCTGCCATCTCACCGGAGAAGCAAGCCTTATGTGATGCACTGTGCAAGAGGCTCAACTAAATTTTGGTTAAAATTTTTGGTTCAAAGGGCTTTGTAACGCATGCGTTACTGAACATGTACCGAGTAAAATATTAGTGAAAATTGATAAGTAGTGCCTTACATTACTACGTTACAGCAAAAAGTAATCCGTTACTGTAACTTGTTACTTTTGTAATGCGTTACTCCCAACGCTGTAGTACGAATATTTGGATTTAATATTTCATAACTATTTGCAATAGAAAGTAGAGATATAATGTTTCTGGAACTTTCCATGTACAGTGTTACGTAGTAGAATTATATTAATACGTATACACGTTAAATGTACTAGTGTGTAACAATAGAAGTAATACGTGCCTTACGTGTCGTAATCTGATTGGATCCTGAAATATATATGGAGATGCAAGAAGGTATAGAACTAGAACTGTATTAAAGCTGAGAACTCAGGAGCGTTACAGTCTTTTGACCGTCACGTAAAGTATCTTTATAGTTTTAGGGATTCATCTTTTGCTTGTAAGAGTCTAAGTTGTAGTAAAGAAAAAGACAACAAAAGAAAACTCAAGACTCAAGACTCATTTTTGGATACGTGTCGCGTGCAAAGAAAATTCGGAGTTCGAGGCAAGTGAGGCAGCGCAAGCTGTACTGCACTCACACCCTCCCACTTCTGGGAATTTTACAGAATTTTTTTAACCCATCCAAATTGGCTGTTAATAATACAGGCGTCCTGTAGTAAAATAACACTACACCACGTCCTCGTGTAAAACTAATCCTGTCCAAACAATACTTAAGACAAATTCTTTGACAGAAAAAACAGGCTCATTTCAGCCACAAGCCCAGATTTTACCTGAAAATCCAACGAAACATTACAGACATCTGTTTGACTCATCTGGATGCTCTCTCTGATCAAGGCTGCTAAAAAGCCACGTGGGTTTGCGAAGGCAGCCAGGCAGAAGACGCGAGGCGTTCTACTGCATTCCTCCCACAGATACGTTCTGAGCAGCTCTGCTTGGGTCTCCAAGTGTGAGATGATGGAGGATGCAATGTACGAAGAAGCAGAGTGGTGTTGGGATGACTGAAAAACTTTCTCAAGCAATGAAGACACAACCTTGGTTAGATTGTTCCACTCTGTCTGGAGAAAATCATGCAAAGGGCCAGTGTTCATGCTTCCACTTCTCTCCCAATGTCTGATTTTATTCTGTAGTACTTGCAATCTTTCATGAGCTGTCTTGCAGTCTGGAAGCTCTTGAAGATGATTTAAGAAAACAGCAGAATCTCTGACAGCCGTAAAACCCCCTTGGGACTGAAGTAGATGGACATTGAGTGTACCACTTCTTACTTTAACCAGTTCGTTGGTCATTTCTGCACTAAAGCCCAGTATTTGGGAGTCTGTGTTGGTCAGTGTGGGTTGTAGACCATGCATCAGACGTTTTAGAAGATCCTGCTCATCTGAAAATAACATACAAAAATGTAATTAAATACTTATAGAAAATTGGCCCATTCAATAATATTGCATGAACATGACATGATAATTTCGTTCCATTTTTTCTTTATCATTATTTTGACCTCTAGGGGTGCTAAAAATGCTACATACATTTATGCAGTCTGATTCACTGAGGCACTAATTATACAGTTCCACTATTTCAACATTTGTGGGTGCTAAAAATGCTACCTTAATTTATGCCATGCCATAATACAGCTTCTTTGCAGGATTTTTTGTGCTAATTTTGACTTCTGATGCACTGACTCCTTTCTTCAACACTTACTGTATCAGCTGCTTTGTGCTGCTTTTTGTAACTTTTGCTTGGACTCCTCTAGTTGCCGCTTGCGGCTATATTTATATTCAATTTGTTTTTAAAGTTGCAATTTAAATAGTATAATCTTATACAACTGTAGAATTGACAAATCCAATAAGCTAATGTTTTGCACAAACATGTATGAACACTCCTATGCAAGTAAATTTACATAAAAGTGCTCTTCAGCGAGATTCTGTTCCTACCTAGAAACAAATCTTGAATAAGAAAACGCTGTTGAATATCAGAATCTTTGTGAAAACTTCCTGAGAGGGTTGTCAGGACAAATTTCTACTTAAGAACACTCAGTGAATGTGTTTAAATGAATTATTGGAAAATAGTTGCTCCATTAGCAATCTGTGTTTGTGATGACGTACCAAAATGTCCAGTCATGCTGATGGTTTCTGAGAGCCTGTGAGGACCATTTCCCCCCATTTCTGGGTTTGGCTGTCGTAAACAAACTCTGCACACTGCTTCCACAGTCGTTAAGTCAGAAGGGTCCGACACGTGACCCCCATAAATCAGGTACGCTGCACAGTTGATACACAAAAGCAAAATCCGAAGATAAAAGAACAAGAAAAGGATTCAGATAAATTCAGGAATAAACATTCATTAGCAATACCCGCTATGTATTCCAGCGCACTGGCTGGGTCATTGCAGTGTTGGGCAATGTGAAGCTGTGCATCAACCAGAGCCAGCAGGTCCTCCTGAGTCCTGAGGAAAATGAATATAATTTGTCCACAATTTCCGTTTATCCTCAAGGTGTAACAATCAGCAATACAGCCGCAGACGTTTCTCACCAGTTATAAATGCTCCCTTGTCCCAGATGCTTAAGTTTTTGTCTCTGTGATAAAACAGAATGGAGCATTGCACAGCGAATGAGAGGCTCCACTGTGTTTTCACTGCATGGGGATGGGGCGGCAGGACGAGCTGGAGCTAGAACCAGTCTCAGAGAAGAGCTCAACTCCTCTTTCAGGTCCCAGTGAGAGTCACATGCAATGTGTACGGCACGAATCCTCACCACGGCTGAATTAGAATAGAAAATGTACAAAGCATTATTATATATGATGCTTATAATTAATTTTATGGCTCATTTAAATGGTGCCTTATAACATTAGTGATTAATAATATATTTATACAACTTTTTATACCTAAAACTGCTTTACATTAGGAATAAAACAATAGAAAAGATGATAGAGAAATTGCAGTACCATGGCAAATAAGTGTAAGAAGATAAAGTGAAGAAAGTAGACAAATAAAAGTAAATACATTTAAACAATGAAATGGTAATAAATAATAGCTAAAAATAAAACAAAATGAAAGTGATTCGTCTCTAATTACTTCTGGCAGTGTGCTCCATACTCAAGATGCATAATGAATAAAAACTCATATGTCTATAAATGCCATTGAATAACTTTTTAATGCTTAAATTAAAAGAAGTCTGTAGGAATTGTATAGTGTTGATCAGGTTGTTGCATAGACAATACAATAACTGCAGTACAATACAGTCAGTTGATAAGTGATGCACTATTACATGTGTAATCAAATATACAAATGCATAATAATGCACTACCTGGAACAGAGCATGGAAGATTGCTTTTGGTTATAAACCACAGTCGAAAATTTGGATGCATGTGACTCTCAGCACCTTCTCCAAACGCAGTGAGCGCTTCATCTGACTCCAGGTCTGGTATGGGTTAAGTAAAAAAATGTTCAACTCTAAAACTGAGTAAAATAACCTAATGACAAAAGTACACAAGGAACACAGTCACCTTCTGCAGTGCAGGGCATCATTTGTGTTAGATGAGCAACTACTTCAGCATCCCAGTGATCAAGCAGGTGGCAGTTGTTAAAGACCAGCCAATGTCCAGTCTGAACAGCTGTCTTAAGTGTTGAGAGAACAACATCTCTGTGGCACTCAGTCCCAAACGCTATAACAGTCACCTTCACCTGTTGGTGAGTGGAAAATACAAGTTCAATCAAGAGGTAGAACCTGTTAAGATCACCTAAATGCAAACATTGTTAAACAACACTAAGGCCATACCTCATTTTTGTCTTCTTGATACTCAGCAACTTGTTTAATCCAGTGGAGAGGGTGGATGCCACCAGTCCCATCTTTATTTTGGTTGGGCAGGTTTACAATTACAGGACCCTTGTTTCTGGACAAAAATCCAACAAATTCTTCTGGAGAACCCAAGCGAGGGCCGCCTGCCATAGCTGAATGTATGGTTTGTTCTTGTAGACAGGCAGCCAGGTCGTCCGCCACGGCAGAAAGCCATTGAGGAAAGAGGGTCCTCCAGAGAATAGCACGTTGAAGTATTGTCAGGTGGCTGTGTGATTGACAAGGGACAGGTCCAACCACAGTGGAGGAAGGAAAGCGGAAGTATTCTTGCCACTGCCTAGATGAATTTCTCAAAGAGGTGGTCAAACCTTGGAAAGACTGGATTTTCTCTAGGAGACTTGCCTCACGTTGTATATATGGTGGAATCCAGCTTGGGAACTCAATACCAGACTTTTGGGATGTTGATGGAGCACGTTCTTTGGAATCCAGGTCACAGAGTCCATTGAGGAAAGCGACCCGTTCAGACTTGGAGCAGCACCCGTTGCGTACGACCAAAGCAACAGACATGAGTAGATTCAGTAACTCTGTGTGACTCTGGTAAATGCAAGGTCTGTACTGAGGCAGTATGTGCGAAACTATCTTATGTGAAATCTCTGACACCACAGTCTCCTCACCACTTACATCTGTTCGGCCCTTTGGCTTGACTAACGATTCCTTCAAAGAAAATAAGAAGTTGCTTAGAGGAAAGTAGTAAAAGGGGCAAAGCTGTGCAACCTCCTGGAGACACTTATAGAGGTCGGCGGCCAGTCCTGCTGGGTGACAAAAGTCCTCCAGCTGTGGCTTGTGACTGTCCATTTCTTCTGATATTTCTTGGATTTCTGACTGGAGACTTTGTGAGATGCTCTGACACTTTGACAGATGTGGGAGGAACTCTGGATCCTCAGGTAAGGGGAAGGATGTCTGGAGTATGTATTCCATCAAAGATGCCTAAAATATAGTAAAGGGGAGGCAAAAACTTGAATTCTGTGTATTGCACTTCAAGATAAACAATTGTAGTAAATAAATAAAAGCAGTATTAAATCTGTTTGAAGTGATATCCTTATACCTCCTCTAGTTGCAGCTGCTTCTGAAGTTTTAGTCTGTCTATCTTCAACTGACAAAGGTGTTTCCACAACTCTGAACGTTCAGACTGTAGTACGTCAGACAGAATAACATTCTGAACTTCAGAGGGGCTTAAAGACAAATCAATAATTTTGATGTTCTCCAGGATTAAGGGATGGATCTCTGAAGAACCACAAGAGAGAAAATGGAGGTGGTTTCTACGACGTTCTACTAACAATTTGCAATCCTCAACCAAAAGTAGGCAACAATCTCTTACCACTCAACAGAGTTTGTACTGGAAGAGGTGTGCTTAGAAAGAGACAAAATTCAGGACGAGCTGGTGTCTCTGGATGGAACACACCAGCAGAATGTCTTCCAGATGGCTGATCGAACATGCCAAGCAACTCTTCAGTAGGTACAGCACGCTCAATGTTGGTGAGCAGCACCTTCAAACCTGTTTTAGTTGAATAAAGGTGAAGTGACAGGAGGAACTATATTAAAATTTGTAACCAAAGATAATAGAAATGAATGTTAAATATTTGTTAGAAGTAGTCTGGAGTAAATACAACCTTTCTCTACTCCATCATTAAGTTTGACGAGCAATTCTGGGTCATCTGCTGAAACAACAAGCTCAAACTCTTCTTCCTTATAAAGCCTCCCGTCATCATCTAGAGACCAGTCTGAAATGGAATTTAAAGTTATTAATGCATAAATTGTTGTCCCACTCAGACTGGCTGGATTAGTTTCAGATCAGCTTGGCAACCATTAAAACTGTTTTTGGTCCTAATCCACCAGAATCCTGATCCAATAAATTCATCAGAGATCACAGCAAGTGGTGATATACCAGACAAACCACTAACAAATATACAGATTATAGAATATACAGATTTCAGAGCTATAGTTCGAATGTATTACACACAGCTAATTACAAGGAGGCAATTTTGATCAAATATAAATGTTCACAGAGTAAAAACATCAACAGAGATAATCACCTGCCATCAACATTGCTTGAGGACTGAACTGTGCATGTTGCTCTACGTTTGCCAGCAAAGGCCAGTGATGACCACAGGGAACTCGATGTCCCCACAAGAGCAGTTTCAAGACCAAATAGGAAGGAATTTCTGGAAAGATGCAGTGATCAACCCCAAGTGCTTGAGCTAGAACCTGGCGAAGCTCCATATCCACAGGAACTGGTGCAAAGTTGGAATCCATCAACGACAAACACTCTGGTCTACGTCCCAGTGGTGCTCGTGGGTCTTCTGGTCTGATGTTAATTTCCCCAATCAGAGAGAACCTGTGCCACTTCTCCAACAATTCCAATCGAACATCAGACCAAAATGGGCCCAAGTATGTTATGGCAGCAGCCAAAATCAGCGCATTACCAGGAATGTTCTGCGTGTTCATCTCAATTTCCTATAAATAAATTTTTTTATAAGCATGTTTGTTTTTCATACGTCACAAAAAAAGTGAGTAGACGGTGCATTTACCTTTTCAGCTCTCTTCCATTTCTCAGTGTAGTAACTCATTTGCTTGACTACAGCAGCAGCTTCTTCTTCCTGTGCTTCAACTTTTTTGAGCTGGGCTGAAAGCACATCCAAGTCATTTCTGACAAACTGCTCTCTTCTCTCCATGTCCTCCAACAGGCTTCTTGCAGACTCTTCTTGCAGCCTCGCCACTCGCAGCCGTGCACGACTTTCATCCATGAGTTTGACTAAACGCTTCTTATGAGCTTCCCAGGGGGCCATGTCTTGCTGAACGCAAGCACACTTGTATACCGCCCTCACCCAGGAGCACAAAGACTCACAAGCTCGGCTCACGCCCTGCACAGATTGTGGCTGGAAGTTTGATGCTTGCACTATTTGACCCAACTTTTGAAACTGCTCTCTGCTTAGGTTGGAGCGGTCAAAGAATATCAATTCCTGAGAAAAGAGTTAAATGAGAAAGCATAGTTTAAGCAAAGCTACTGCTAACTAGAACTAGGCTAGGTGCTTTTCTTTTGACGTCTGACCTGTAAGAAATTGGACTGGCCCAGAAGTTTTTTGCTGCTTTCCCAGTTGCAAGGACGATCGAACAGTAGACATATAGCATTCATGAGTATGACCACTCCATCTGGAGGATGCCTGTAGTGTCGCACCTCATCCAGGTCAGACTGGTTTAAAGACTGCAGGGACTTAAGCGCTGTCTTATACAGTGGGTTCACCTAAAATCATATTGCAATTTAAATATAAATAGAATACTGCAGGAAAGTTTGCAAAATGCATGGACTCGTAAAGGTCAATCAAACCTGTTGAAGATCATCTTCGTCTTGCTGTTCAGCTTGATCCAGCTGTTCTTCTAGAAGTGAAAGTTGATGTTCTTCAAGAAGGCAATGCTGATGAGTTCTTTCATATGTTGTGCGTTCAATGGTTGAAGCCATTTGTAGCTGCTGTAGACTCTGCAAATATAGACATTAATGACCAGACTATTATCATTCTTTTTCTAACCAGCGGTTGAGAAAACCACTTTAAAGTCATATTCTGATTTCTCAATGCTCTTGTAGTTTCAGTCAGCAATATATGTAGTAATTTTTCAAATTAATCCATATACAGTTTTGGTACAAAGTATTACAAAAGACTTTTGTTAAAGTCTGAATATTACGAATGATCATTTCTGAAAAACGTTAACAAAGGTGAAATGATCTTTGAATATGATTTCTGAGTGAAACACATCTGTTTTTACCCTTTGTTTCTCATCTGTTTTGATCTTAAGCCCGACAACTTCTTCACTGTACAGCTGGACCTTGTCTATCATTTCTTCAACACGATCCAAAACTGTTGACACCCTGATGAAAGATAGCAAAGATGCAGGAGAAAATAAGTATGAAAACAAGTTTCAGTACCAACAGAATTTGTATCAGTTGTGTTCAGCAGCTAATAAACAATCAATGCTGATGTTCACAATTACTCAGTAGTAATTTTCAGTTCCTACCTGTTGCAGCGTTCTCTCCCCTGCTCACAGAGGTGGTCACAAAGGTGGCAGAAGCATGCCATTAGCTCCATGTAGGTTTGAGGGCTGAATGCTTGTATTTTTAGGAAGGTGGAGGCATAAACCATAGCAGACTGGTGAATCCCAGCCATTACCTGAGCAACACTGGTCACTAAATCATTATCAACTGAAAGGTAATTAAAAAAAACCAAATATGACTGAAAGATAATAATTACAGTCTAATTTTGGCGTCATGTAAATACACTCAGGCTTACCTGTAAAACCTGTTTCTGAAACCTGAAGACTGGACTTTAAACACTGAGAGGCAATTTCAGCCAAAGCCTCAAAACTCCATGGTTGATACACCTCCACACAGCAGCAAAGGCTTAGTGCCTTGGAAATGTGAGGGGCAATTTCTGATGACTGATCATTCTTTCTCTCGCAAGTGCTTTGGTCGAGAGGCAGTAGCAAGAACATATGTATATTTCTTTGCTTATTTCTGAAAAACCTAGAGCCAAATATCAGGAAGATAGTCATTGCAATGCATTTCCACATAAGAAAAATCAAAACAAAATGCAAGAATACAATGGCAGCAGGATGAAGAATCTGTGAAAAGATCATGTCTAACTTTCCACAATGAGTTCAAATAAAGCTTCGAACTAAGTGGATAATAATGACTTACTTGTTAGGAATCTGTGAGTGCTTTCCTTTGTTTCCTTGTTTTTGCAAGTTCTTCAAAAGCATGTTCATGTTCAGTATCTTTTGCTCATCAGAGTAAAGTGTTGGGAATGATCTACTGTCCATGACCACCAAAAGTTCATCCCTAGTGGCCTGGCTGATGTCCTCATGGATCAAAAATATCACGTGTCTGCCGTAGACTTCGGTCTGATTCTTAGCTTCTTCCAACATCTCCTTCAGTTTGTCCTCATTTCTGCGATGAACCTCAAATAGTTGGTAACCTGTCACATAAGCCGCTAATCGTACAGTTGTCTTCCGACCTGTTTTCTTTGTGACTCCAAACAGAAGCCCATGGCCACTTGGAATACCCAAGACGCGAAGGATATGTACAAGCTGATGCACTCTCTGATGATGTACCACCAAGTTGGCAGGTTTGTTGTCATTTTCAGCTTTTCTTCTTATAGTGAGAGTCAACTGCTGCACCAACATGTCCAAGTCTCTCTCCTGATACCGGAAATCAGGCTTAAACTGTTGCTGGGATTTACTCTTATTCAGATCACTAAGTGCTGTGCTGAAAACTATGTTCTGAATTGAAGAACCCATTTCATGCAGAAGTTGTAAAGATATTTTGTAGATAGAAATTTCACAATTTTCACACAGGTTCTCTGCATGTGGAGTCAGGTTGTGTATTGTTGTGATTTCAGAAATTGCTGATGCATTATCAGGAGATGTGGGACAAACAAATTGAGGTGAAGTAGTTTTGCTTTCTGCTGTTTGTGGCTGTAACTCGACTGTTTCATTACTCTGTTCATTATTACTTCCTTTTAAGGAAGCATCACTATTCTGGTTCTCCTCCTCATCCTCATCACTACTTGAAAAGCTGGAGTCAGAGCTGAACACTTCCTCTGAACTCCCAGTTTCTTGCTGGGATTGACAATCAATAATTAGGGACTCAACAGATTCTTTTCCGGATGTTATACTCTCATCCTTATCTAGATGTATAGTGTTCATCAACTGATGCTGATGGTTTGGATGATTTGCGATTGTGCCTTTCATTTGACAAGCATTGCTTGTTTCTCGAGATCGGCATTCAGTTTCCAGTTCGCGGCCAAAATGCTCTTCAGACACTTGAATTAGAACTGACCCCAAATTCAGGCTTTCCTCGTCAGAGCACAGGCGATCGCCAAAGGTGCGCCAACATTCATGCATCCATAGCCGGGCGATGTTGAGGATGTTTGCTGCAGGATGAAGAGTTAGACTGCTTGGAGGCAGAGCAGAAGAGTGGGTTTCAAAACAAAAGCAAGTGTTCATGTGGAGTAACTGTGGTGATGCTGTTTTTGGATCCCATAGACACATCCCTTGAAATACTTTGTGCAGGTCATGTAGAGAAAACAATATGTGTGAAGTGCGTGAACATGAAGGTAAATTTTCATGTATTGCTCCGTAAACACTAAAGGTTGCATCAACAATGCACTGAGCCATATCTGCAGGTCTTGGCATAAATGAGAAGTTTTTCAGCCACCCCTCTAATTGTGCAGAATGGATAGAAAACAGAATGTCCACAGACATATTAGGGAGTGCAAAGGTAGTGAACAGTCTCGAGAGCCGTGTGGAAATGTGGCTGTAGCTGTTTTTGTTTATTCCAAAAGCACAAGTGCCTAGATATTGAATAGCTCCAGAATTGAACATCTTAAAGTGAAAGTTTTCCGAAATTAGAATTCCACCCTTTGAAATGCACTGACGTAGTGACTCCAAGGGTATAGACGTCTTCCCATTGGTACCTGGCCAGGTGAAGATGAGAATGAAGATCAGTTTTAAAGAAAAAATCTGAAATTTGATTGGTTTGTGTTTATTTGAATAACTTACCAAAATGTGCTTCATTTAGGTCATCAATAAACAGTAGTAAACCAGAATGCTTCCTTGTGGTACTCAAAGAGTCCAGTCGGGTCTTCTGGCTGACCATCTTCTCAAGGATGTTACGTAAATTTTCACAATGCAGCAGTGAACTTCCAGACAAGTGCATATATGATCTTTCTTGTGATAATACCGACTTGCACAACATGGTTTTGCCTGAACCTGATTCTCCTACAAGTAGTACTGGTTGATGGATTCGCAACATAAGCTCCAGGAGATGTGCATACTTTCCATACTATTAGGAGGTTAAGAATTAAAAAATAACAAAATAAGTACAAATGAATAATTCAACATGTATTTTATTAAATTAAGTTCTTGCCAACATACTAAGTAAAATCTGAAACAAATGAGGGGAACAAAACATGGCATACAAAAAATATATATAAAGCCAAACCTGGGGCACATATGAGAAGGCATGCTGTAGAGCTTTATTTCTGCTGAAGGTGATCACATTGGTAGCCACTTCAAAATTTCCATCATGTAAGTTGAAGAAATACTCAAAGACTGTCCCCTGACCTGGGATTTCAATTTTGTAACGGCTCTCAAACAACGCTTGCCGTGCATAAAGATCAAATTGTGACCAGTGTCTAAAAATCAAGAACATAAGTTCCTTAAGCATACATGCTTCTGCATTTAAACTATTGTGAAAGTCATTTTGAACATACCTTGGAAGCAGCTGCCCACCAAAACTCCAAATATAGGCTACCACAAAAAGAGTTTTTGCTTGAAGCTCAGTGAAGGGACGCTCTGAAGCGGAGTCTTGGAGAACAGAGAAACAGAACAACTGTATTTTCTGTAACCATGTACATTAAATAGTAAAATTGTACAAATCTTAAGTAGACGGAATTGGATAATGATGAATCTTTTATTTAAATGTCACATTTTTTACCTCTTTTCTTTTCCTTGCTGCACTCTTCCAGAAAGGCCTGCAGGATTTTAGTGAATGACATTACTTCTTGCACACCATCAGTAATTCCTGGACATGATTTTTCGTCTTTTTGTCCATAACATGACATCACAGTGTCTAATTCTTTCTCTCGAAGGAAGACGAGAGTGCTAGAAAAGAGGTCTTCTGCTAGACACGTCCACATTTTCAGAGTTTGTTGGTCTAAGTCATGCTCTCTGTATAAAGCATCCATATTTGTTTGCAACACAGATTTCCACAAGTCTTTTCCAGAAACATAGACCAAGCTGCACCTTGTCAGAGCAGATGGGGCTCCATCCCCAAGACTGGTGCACTCAACAAGTATTTTAAGGCTTTCATGTTTCTCAAGTCTTTCGCCTGATGCAAGACAAAAAAATGGTTTTCTGGGGTCGGCAAGTAAGCTTAAAGCGTCAAACCATCCAGACTGGGTTATAGGTTCACCATCCAGCACTAGCCACTTAACTTTTTGTGTCTCAGAATTTATCTCTACGGCATCATTCGAAAAATCACGCCAGTTTGTGTCTCTCAACACTTTAGTGAAGACACCATCCTTCCATTTACCTGACTGCTCATAGCAACTGCCAAAAAGCTCTTCATGAGACAGTGCATTGGGAAATAAGATCACTGTGTCAACAGAGCACCATGGAGTCAATAAGTGCTTGTCATTAGGAAAATCTTCCAATTCCATTTGCACTGACTTTGTGGCAAGTCGTCGATATGCTCCTGCAAGAGTTTGATAGACTGTTGTTTTTCCACTACCTGCTGGCCCAACAAGAACCACAGCTGTAGAAGAACTCAATGCCTGATGCAAGGTTACAGCATTGTCAAGCGTCTGTACGTCAGCAGAACATCCTCTTAGTTGCAATTCCTCTGTGATGGCATTCCTAAGGATTTTTCGCACTTTCTCTTCAGTAATATTATTAAAAGCTTGAAAGCATCTTGCACCTGGGAAGAACTCATCTAAAATAGTGCAGAATTTTGAAGCTCTCTTATGCTCAAAGATAGCAGGCAGAAATACTGATAGAAATCCTTTGATCACTGCTTGTTCTTCTCTTACAGCTTTGAGGATGGAAGATTTATTGGCACACCTGTGAAGCAAAGATTGATGGTCTTTAGCACATGTGACTTCCAGAGACATTTTGTCAGGTACCTCAGGTGGTTCATCATCTGATCTCTGTCTGTCCTGGGCAAAATGTTCACCCTCATCAGTTTCCTCTGAATCACTGTAAAGGTGTTCTCCAGAAGCATCTATGACTTTCCTGAGAAGGATCATCCACGAAGAGTGATATCGACTGACATAATCAGGAAGGCAGCATGAATCCTTAGCTAGGCTAAAGACCATAATCATGCGTCGGCTCATGCTAGTCACCTCACAGAAACCCACAGAGGCCAGCAAAACCTCTGCAATAACATTATAGTCAGGTTGCAGTAATGATACAGGTCTTGTTGCGACCCTCAAGTTTTCTGGTACTTGAGATGAATAACCATTTGAGGATATTATGACACAACCATAGGTCAGCTTGGCTGAGATAATTTTCCCTCCAAATTGTATTTGCCTCTCTAAGTTTTTGTTGTGATGTCCAATGAAATCCCCAACACTGCTCTTTGATACATTCTCACTAAGATCTGATTGTTCTTTTATGTTCTGTTGTATATTTCCCCAAAGTGTAGACAGGCACTGATGAATATCTGTCAAATGATGTCCAAGAACAGACAGTGTTCCTTGTTCTATTGAATCTACTGAGTCAAGCACTAGCCATGCACCAGTTTGAAGAGCTCCAAGAAGTAACTGCTGAATAAGTGAAGAACTTGTTTTTGCACTACACACAAAAGTAATTTCTTGCTGTCCCAGCGCCCAACCTAACTCATGTGCAGTGCTTTCCTTTCCAGACATGGGAGGTCCACTAATAAAGGCGCATCTGTAACTGGTTAGGGAAAGGAGAATGCCCAAAAATGCTCTCTCTGTTGAGGGGGTGTTTACTATGGTCCAGTTTTCCGGGCCGATGTATTCATAGCCATAGGTCAACTGTGATCCCAAAACGTCAACAAAAACAGAATGTTCTGTGTAGTCTAGGTGTTCCTGAGATAATGAGACTCTGGTTTGACTTAGATCACCAATGGCACTATGACTATACTTCAAAAGCCTCTGCCATTCAAAGGAAGTTTCCACATTACCTGTTACTTCAGAGAGCCCAGCAATTTGTTGGGAATGCTTCATGGTGAGTAAAATCAAGGCACGTAGTGCTGACATTTTGTATTTGGATTGCAAGTTTTGAATTGCTTGGCTTAGACTCTGAAGTTTTGCTGTATTTTGCATCCTAATTTGTGCCCACTTGGTTTGTGTCAGATTGTGGAAAGCTTTCTGAATTTCGCCACACCACAAAATTTCCTCCGCTACCAAAAGACATTGCACAGGATATTCAGATGTTAGTTGCAAAATAGTTTGTGGTACAAGGAGCCTTGAATTTTTTTCTTCATCCTTGCTTGAGGTGTCAGACATGCAAGCTTGGTCAGGTGAAGAAATACCACCAGGTGGAGTGTTAGGTTCATGATCTCTCTTTTCTGACTCAGTATAATGTCGATCAATCGTGCATTTCAGCATCTGCTGTTTAAGAGCTTGTAGCAACTTTTCCTCAAAAAGACCAAACCAAGCAACAGAGTTAAAATTACACTGCAAATGAGAGAGAAAGGGGACATATTCCCTTAGCGATCCATAAACACCTCTTACCCCTATTTGGGTACCACAAGAGTCAAGATTTTTAGGTTGAGCTGACATGTCATGTTCACTGCCAGTGTCAAGCCACTGCACTCCTCTGAAGCATTTGCGTACCACAGGGAGAAGCGAGGAGGGTTTGGGGTGCAGTGCGACAAGTTTTAGCACTTCTCTATCACTGAGAAAATAGAATCTGGGGAACGCATTGCGTGATGAATCTAAAAGATATAACAACTGATTGGAAATGTCCTCCATCACTGTGAGACCTTCAGTTAGGATAATGTGTAGATTTCTCTGGAATTCACCATCTTGTCTGCAAAATTCTGGTCGGTTCCTTACAGTCCTCCGCATTCCAACAAAATGAAGCACGTATGGGTCACATAGTATAACCTGAATCATTTCACGAAATGTCCTTTCCACAGGAAAGAACTTCTCTAGCTGCAATACAGGAATCGTCGGTTAGATGCTACATAACAGAAAGACACCACCATAAGAACTCGTATCATTGGAATTGTAACTGTAATGAGAGAAACGTACCAACTCTGGCTTTTGCTCCCCCACAGATGTCTCATAGAACATTCTGCTGAGGAAGACCCATTCTTGCTGGTATTTTTCACACAAATTCAGTAGATCATCTATTTTAAATGAAGGAATAAATTAGTATGAACTTTCATATACACTGAAAGAAAGGTAACTGACACTAGTTTTCTTCTTTTAGGTATAGATACATACAAAGCTCTTGCAAAAGTTGCACCCAGTGTTGAGTCTCTCTCCTGAATTCAGCAACATATGGAGATGATAACATGCAGGACAGAGTCATAATACTGTCCTCAATCTGGGCTAACAGAGAATCTAGACCTGAAATGAGATGATTAAAAAAAAAAAGACACAAATGTGATGTATTTTCTCTGAATAAAAACATTTTTGGGAAATTGGCTTCAAATGCTAGGAGGCAAATGGAACTGTTGGAGTTGTATATAAAAAAAACTGAATTTATGACCAACTTTATATATGAAAATCCTGTGGGATAGAAATAAACTAAATTTTCATCCTACATGTGGGGTGCGCGTAACATACCCATGATGGTAAAAGTCCCACTGTCATAGCAAAGGTGTTGTGGATCATTTTTTGTCGAGACAAAGTCGGCTGAAGGTTTCTTCTCTTGTCTTATATTGACCTGTTGATTATCCTGCTTACACACACTAAAGATGAAACTGGCAAGTCTGAACTCAGTTCCTTCCCAGCTCTGTTTCAACCTCTCAAATTCTTGCTTCATGTCTGCTTCAGCTTTGGCCTGTCTGCAGATCTAGATGACAAATATGTGCTGTCTAAACGTGAGTCATTTAACAATCATTCTCAGCCATTTAATATGTAGATTTCAAGTTGTGTCAAACCTTGCAGATATCATTTTCATACTCCCGAAGTTTCTCAGACATAAGATCTGCTACAGTTACATTTTGTGCTGGAGTACAGTCTGGAGAACAGAAAAGGTCCAGGACTAGACAGAAACATTTAAAAACAAATGTTATTAAAAGCAACTTTCTATATTTAATATCCTTCTAGTGAGTTTACACTAGTAAAGGAGTATGATTTACTGATCGAACTATCAGATGACCAGAAAACTTACAAATAATTAAATTAAATTATTAAAATAAACAGACATTGTATTTAACAGCTTGTCAAATACATTAACGCAGAAAATAACCTTAAAGATTCTTACCCTTAAAGATTTTCCTCCAGTGTTTGTGTTTGAGTGTAGGGCTGCTTATCTTGACCAATACAGGCAAGTGCCTCTTGAAACTATCTATTATGTCCAAGGTTTTCTGAAGCACTGCATCATGGGATGGGATGACCCCAGCCAGGCATGCTGCCTGCTGAAGCCACTCATTTACCTTCTCCTGTGCTCGGGATGCTGCAAACTGCCAAAATACAGTTACAGAGAATTATCAAGTTCAGGTTGAGGAATAGCTGATATCGTTATGATAATAGATTATTTGCTGTCAGCACCTTGTAGAAGAGAAGAAGCTTCCATTCTTGAATCTGTGCTGTAGAATCTCTCATTAGCTCCCAAAGCCTTTTTCGTGCTTCTACATTTTGCTTGGCTGTTATAGCAAACTGGAGATCTAATGGGTGACCTAAGAGCAGTTTTGGGTAAATAACATTTGGGACATGAACACAGAAATACAAATACAGATCCTTATTTTCAAAGATCCAGGTTTAGAAAAGTGCTACCTCTGAAGCATTCACTGGTCCTGTTCAGCTCGTTCAGTCGTGCAATCATTACGTCTAGCTCTCTACACTGTGTGCTGAGATCAGCAACCATAATTCCAGGACTCTGTATGGGGTCAAGACATGACCCTTTGGTGGCACTGCTTACAACGTCTTCTAGTTCTTTGGTAAGTGAGCAAACAACTTCATCCAGAATATCTGTCATTGAGGGAAGCCGCTGGGTCACTATGTCTGCTGCTTGGTCCAGGATTTGAACAACCTGGTTCCACAGACCATGCACCTATAATTATAAAGATACAGATACTTGTGGTCAGATATTACTTCAATAAAAGTGAAAGTTGTGCAGTCAAAGTTTTAGTGAGTTTAACAACTGAAGTAAAGTGTAGAAGTTGCCATTTTTACAACCACCCACTCAACATGCTTTGAAGTGGCCGGATGGGCACAAAAGGACTGTTTTTGATTGTCCACGTATGAGAAACACAAAGCAGGCTATGGCATTATTGACAAGAACATTTGTCCACCGATTACAAAGGTATGAATTAATGTAGCAAGTAATGAAATCCTTCATATAAATGCACTGGAGTATAAAGTATAATGTGTCTTTCAAATGCGTCTTTCAAAAAATATATGCTCAAGTAAAGTACAGATACTTACTGTATTTTTACTGTTCACCTCTGTATATAAGTACAGTTTTTTAGATTTTGAAACAATATAAATATAGAAAAGAAATTGTTGTTCTCTTGCTCTGCTTTAAGTAATATTGTTGACATCCCGACCTGCTGCATCAAGGCATGTTCCTCAGGTCTCATCTTTCTACAGGTCATCTCAATAATCTTGTGAAGGGAGAGGAGATATTCATTCTGTTGTTGGAGATTTACTAAAAGACTTTTATAGTGTCTTACCTGCAAACAGAGACAAAAATTACACTACAATATACACCAAAAACAGTTATATTAGGTGATTCTGTTTAACTTGCTGCAGTCAGACACAATACCATGCTGGCATATTTTGTGAAGTCGTTGAAGTCAGAGGGATCAGATTTCAGGCCCTCTACAGCTTTCCTTAGCTCAGATATCAATCTTTCTGAACATAACTTCACCTCATCAGACATCAACTTTGTAATATTCTCCTCAATGATGTTCAACAGTGAGACTGCAACAACAACAAAAGTTTTTGTAAGATTAATACAGACAGTTTATTTCTGGAATATATGGATAACAGACGCACCAAGCTTCTTCTGCATATGAGAGCACTTTACAGTGAGGAGCTTATTGGACGTGGTGAAAGCAGGATGAATCCCATATAACCGATCTTTCCACTTGTGAATGTTTTGGATGTGCTCCTCATATGTATGTATGGATTGACTTTGCAGACTTTCAAGTGAAGTTTGACTCCATTGGTTGGTAAACAAATGACAGTCTGTCAACCATGAATGTCTTTCACACAACTGCTGAATCTCTTGGAAGGCTTCCTGCAGAACAGGGACACACGTTTCACCCTGCAAGTCCAAACTCTGATAAAAGTAACTGACTAATTAAACTGTAGTGATACAGAGGTTTGAGTAATTATATTTGTCAAAGTCAAAGTAAAATTTGTCATCGCCGCTATATGCTGTACAAGTACACAGAGAGATGAGATGACGTGGCTCCAGTTTTAACAGTGTAAAGACCAAGGAGCTAAAAAACAAATAAGGCACATTGAATAAGCAATATATAAATAGACTATAAAATATGCACTTTAAATTAGAGGTAGAAAATAAAATATTATAAAATATTTATGTTAAACTAGAAGTAAAAAGAGAGAAAACTAGGTTACATTTGGGGTTTTAATCCTTAAAAGTATAAAAACTGAAACTGGAAAAGTAACATAAATGCAAAATATTTTGAATGAGAACATTTGAAACATGCCTACTTTTTCTTCTTTTCCAGAAAAGTTGACAAAAATAGTAGAATCGTGGTTTTATAATAATACAAAGCTTGATATTGAACAAAGCTTGAACTACAATCACCGTTCGTGTCCACAATACGACGCATTAGAACCCATTTGTATCTGTCGCCCTCTCACCTTTTCAACGGTCTTTTTAATGTTCTTTTATTGTAATTTCTCTAAATAAAGTTTTTACACCCATTTTAGCTTTCCCAAACATCCAAGCTCTTCATTTTAAACCTGTTCTCTTTTAAGTTCTTTCTGAGAGCTCGTTTCTCTATGACGGAGTGCTCAATTTTTAAATGACACTTTCTTTTTGTGCACACATGAAATAAAACTCTTTAAATAAAAATAAACATAAAATATTCATTTTACTTGCAAATGGACTACTTTTTCTTCTTTGCCAAGAAATAGTTTGACTCCAAATTGTAGGTTGGTCGTTAAAAATGGAAGCTTCGTAGCGCGCCGACCTGCACGTAGCGTCCGTCTCCACTAGAGGGCGTCTTACATCCAATTTCTATCTCGTCTTCTAACCTTCTGTTTTCTCTCACTGGGTTTTTTTTTGGCTACGTTCACACTGCCATGCTGAAGTGACTCAAATCGGATTTTTTTTGCCTTAATGTGACACAGATCTGATCTTTCCAAATCAGATTTGTGTCACTTTTATATGTGGTACTAAATCTCATACGTATCCGATTCGCGGCCATGCGACCTGAATGTGAACGCTCAGATCGGAATTCGTGTGGCTTTTTGCTTATACGCATGCGCTGACATCATCAGCCTGCACCGGCAGCGCGGGAAGGTAAAAATGGAGGAGAGCTGCGATAACAGAAAAAGCTAGCCGCCTGACATTTTTTTCTCCCTTTCGACCTGCTCATGTACAGCTGATTCACTGTTTGTCGTCCTCCAGAGCAAAGTGCGATACATGCGTGAGCTACTAACGCCTCCATTTTTAATACCATGAGTCGTCCCACAGATATGACGTTGGTGACGCAGTTGACCGGTGTAAAAACGTATCAGTGTGCGCATGCGTGACGTTTCGGAGGACCGATGCGTTCACATTACAGTCAGATACAGGTCACTTGTAGTTATGAATGTGAACCGTCAAGATAGACGAATCCGATCTGAGCAAAAAATCGGAATTGAACGATGTGGCTGGCAGTGTAGCCTTTGTTTGTTTTTACTCAAACGAGTTCTCCCGCCTAATTAAACTACATTTTAAACCTGTTCTCTTTTCAGTGTTTATATTCTTTTATAACTTTTGGTTGATATTCTTGGTGTCTTATTTTTCTTTTTTTAATGTAAGAATTACTTTTTAGTTAGGTATTTGTCTGCTAGATTAAAATGTAATTTTATGTTATCCATATTGTTGTTGTTGTTACTTTTTCTTTGTGTAACTTTACAAAATTAACATATACATTTGAATTGATGCAGTGATTGTTGCATCAATTGTCTATGTGAGTTGTCTAAGCAAGATGATAATGTCTAAACGTAAATATGTAAGTGAATGTTTTAAACACATTTCAAAATTATGTCTTATATGACTCTATGTTATGTAAATTATTTATGAGCACATTTACATGGTGAGAGTCAAACGTCACCTGTGTGATTCTTTTAGCTTCTTGTTCTGCCTCCTGTTCACCAGCATGAAGGTTCAGATACCATTCCAGCTGCTTTTTGCGCAGGGGACAGTACCGTCCCTGTAGCTTCTGCCCTTGAACTCTGAGAGAGGGCATTTTGGGCTGTACCAGATTTGTGTCTGATAAAGGACAAAGCCTCTTCATAGAAGGAAAGTTATCTGCACTGTCTTTAGATGCTGAAATGGGATTGACAAAGAATGTCATTTGGCAATCATGACAGTAAATATGGTGGATTTTATTGTGCTCTGTTTTAAACTACAATGTTGCAAACATTTTTCAACACAGTAAATTAACCAGGGTTATTGTTTAATAATTTAAACCCAGTAAGATACAATTTACAAGATGTTAACAAGTTTAGTTACCTCTACTGAGAGGAAGCCCAGTGTCTGAGGTAATGTTTATGGGGGATAAATTAGATGTCATCAAACCTTTAACTTCTGTTGAATTACTGTATGAGTCAAACACCTGTGAGCAAAAAAAAATTAGAATGAATATTGGAGAAATGTCTTGTTTACTGCAAATTCAGAATAAAAGTGGGTGAATAGAATAGAAAAATGACCTCCATATTCTAGTGTTGAAATACAGTAAGACACATTCTTTCTCACCTGTAGTAGAGAATCAGTCACAGATGACAACGCAAAAATCAGAACCTCTTGGAACAGCTGCACAGGAGGAAACAGAGTAAGTTGACCATCTGCTCCGAATATCAGTTCGGCCTCAAACAGACCTCCCTGTTTCTCTTGTGGTCTCTGGAAAATTGAAACAGCAGGGAACAATTTATGGCTGTTAAGAAAAAATGGGCAAATGTCTCATAATATAATACACAGTATTACATGATGATCCTCTGTATATTAAAATCAACAAACTGCATATGATCACCAGTGGTAAAAGCAAACATAATGGTTTACCTTCACAACATTCTTGAGGAAAGCTGCGATTTCACAGCGAGCGAAAGTAACAAGGTTTTGAATAATCATACAATCCACAAGAGCAGCAAACCTCCCCAGCCTCTGCAGGACCCGTTCTGCCTGCTTCAGGTCTTTGTTTAGGCTGTTGGTCGAGGCCTGGTGAGAACTGAACTTGAGCTGCTTAGATTCCTCTAAACAATAATGTAATTCCTGCTGTGTCCTGATGCTCACATCTTGTACCTAAAATCACACACATAAACAGGATTATTGTTATCCAAGTAAGTTTTAAGAGGATTTTATACCAAACCAGTGTGAAATTAAAATAAAATGTAAAAGAATAAGATCAAATTTATAGTTCAAAATAAAAAACAATAAAACTTTTAAAAAGTCACAAACCAACAGTTAAATAATGGTAAAGAAGATTTTGCATATACTTTGAGGTATTAACATATTTAAAGGAACAGGTTCAAAAATGTCTGCACAAAATAAATAAGAAATTACCATGGACAGTATCAGACAGCGGTAATGTAAGAATTTCTCCATATAAACGGAAGATTCTTGGTTAATTTTCTGAAGTTTAGTCTGGAATTCTAGAAGTGTACATGTCCTTGATCCATCTTGCAGCAGCCAGGGCACATTTTCTAGCTCTTCCAGCAGTCTAAGAATAAGCATAAAAGGCATAAATACTTGAATCAGCTCAAACTCTACCCATAGTACTTATGCTGATGAATAAAGGGAAAACCGAAAAAGCCAAAATAACCTTTTGAGATTAAATAAAGCATCTCTGAAGTGAGGCACTGCAAGCAGCAGCTGAGACTGAAGGACCTTACGTTTACGCTGGAACAAAAGCTGACACACATTTCTTCGCCATCTAAAAGAGGAGATAACCAAACAAGGCTGGACTGGAGAAGTCATGAGCTGTATTTTTGCCTTTAAAATGACTGGAATATCAAAAACATTTGCATAATGTTATTGTTAAAATGTGAGGGCTGTGTTCACATTTACTGTCTCAAAATCTTGTGTTGTAGGTAGTCTCGGAAAAATGGGATGTCTCTCAGGGCCTTCCATATCACTGCTTCACGATGCCATGCTGCTAGAGATAAGATCCCGACACTGCGTCCATCCTGCACATGTATAACAGTGGTTGGGGAGAAGATGTAGTGATCGGAGCCTGCTCTGCTGCGAGGGACCACATGCAGGTTGTATGGGCTGGGTCAAAAAAGGTAAAAATTAGACACTAATATGTTATATGTAGGTGCTATATTCTACTGAAAATACAAGAACAAATATACATATTTTTTAAAATGCTTTGATTGTATAAACTATAAGTTTTAAGCCCTTAATCTGTTTGAAGTCTGATTTCCAGGGACATACAGATTGTTTATTTTAATGCAGTCCAATGAAAATCTTGATTTGGGTTGTTAAAATATTTTCTTGACAAAAACAAAAACTTGTTATTGGACTAATATAATAACTATTCTTTTTAGTATTTTTAGGCCCCACTTTTAGCTTTTACAAACACACCATTGAGCCCGGAACCTCTGATTGAGCAGGTTTGCTTTGGTATACGCAAGGTTTATATTTGACTTGATTATAAATGTATCAGATGTATCAGTCTTAAATTTTAAAAAACTAACAGTGAAAAATACACAAAAAATACCTGTAAACGACACTTTCAGAAGCCTTCAAATGGGAAAACCGAAGTTTCCCCAAATGCCGTTTCTTTGCAAAGATCTCAAACACCTCAATACCAGTAATCGGAGAACAACCAGCTTTATCAGTACTGCTTTTAATCCCAGCTTCTGATTCCTCTGGCCTTGTGTGTTTCTCTTCATCTTCATAGACATTATCTACAGAACTTAAAAATACACAGCAGAAGAGTAAACACAGAAATCAAGTCCACATTAACAGTATCATGTCATGAAAAGTTGTAGTTTGAAAGTCTTACTCAGACATTAGTTCTGGTGGATGATTAATGACTTTAAAAGGAATATCAGTAGCTAGAGCTGATGCCATAAGACCTGGTCCCTCCACCCACACAGACTCTTCCTTCGCCAGCTCTGTGCCTACTTTCGCTACCAAGCGAGGAAGTTCAACAACAGACAAGCCCCCTAACGATGATAACTGGGGCGGATTAACACTGTAGCATGTCAGTGGAGGTAAAGCAGGAACCGATCTGGGCTTACAAGCCGATGACTGCTCATGTTTAAAAGCAGTAAACTTGGCAGCGGCTCCTGGTCCTGACTTTGCTCTGGAAGATTTTTTATGAGTAGACATAGCTGTAGGTCAGTGTCTTCAATCCTATCAACAGAAAAATGACAATTTGTATTATTCCCTTTTTTCAAGCTTCATAATAAATTGTATTTGAAAAGATAATATAATAGCAGGTACATCATTAGTTACTTTAAAAAAAATGAACAAAGATATTTCAAAGATTCAAAACACACCTTAATCTCGATTTGGCATCAAAACATTTCAAGTTGATGACCTTCTAAAACTGACCCCAAGAACCAAGTAGGTCAGCAGGGGAACTAATTATCTAAAAGTGGTAAAGTTTTTTTTTTAAAGGTAACCAATAGAGGAATTAAAAGAAAAGGCTACAGTACCTGAAACTGGTGTAAAGAAATATACATTGTTTTGTCATATTACTAGAGACAAAATCTCAGCAGCCAGCATTAGTTACTTGTGTTGTCTGTTTCCCAGGACAACTACACACACACACACACACACACACACACACACACACACACACACACACACACACAGTCTCTGTATTACCATCTTTGTGAGGTCTTTCCATAGACTCCCATAATGACTAAAGTACATAATTTTACACCTAAACCTAATCCTAACCTTAACCTCAGTAACCAAAAGCACATCTTTTACCTCTTTTAGTTTCTCAAATAAACAAGTACATTTTCTATAAAGTCATTTCTCCTCATGGGGACCTCTCAAATGTCCCCACAACACCCCCCCAAAAAAGATAAAAGTGATTTTAGGGGACAAAAAGGTCCCCACAATGCGATTAATACATGAACACACACCCACACACACACACACACACACACAGACCTAATTAAAAACTGATCCACTGATTTTCTCTGAGGCGAAGCCAAACTCACTGTAGACTTGATTGGAGTTTTCATAGATTAAAAAAGCGACTTCATGAATAATATAATGTAAAATAACGTATTTGTTTATTTTTTGGCAGTGGAAGACATCTGTGAAGTTTAGCCCAGTTTAAAAAGAATACTATAAACAGTTTATTATTGTTAATGATCTTATGATTGAGAGATCGTTTCGCTGATTTATGTAAATATTTGGTGAAAATATTTGCTAAGGTTCAGATAATGTCCACTAGAGGGCGTCCTGCTGCTATGAATTGGCCAGTTTGTCTTTCTTCAACGTCAAGCGGCTCTTTCTATTGTGTGCGCGTGCGTGTGTGTGTGTGCGCGTGCGTGCGTGCGTGTGTGTGCGCGCGTGCGTGTGTGTGCGTGTGTGCGTGTGTGTGTGCGCGTGCGTGTGTGTGTGTGTGTGTGCCATGTTTAATACGTTGTACCTTTTTGTTCTCTAAAATCACTTTTATTCGTTTTTTATGGCTTTGTGGGGTCATTGGAGAGGTCCTTATGAGGAAAAATGACTACAGAAAATGTACATATTTTCATTTTTCTTTTGTTTGAGAAACTAAAAGAAACTAAAAGAGATAAAAGATGTGCATTTGGTTACGGAGGTTAAGGTTAGGGTTAGGATTAGCTGTGGAATGATATACATCTAGTCATTATGGGAGTCTGTGAACTGTCCCCACAAAGATAGTTGTACGTGTGTGTGTGTGTCTTCATGGAATAGCAAGCAAGCATAATCTTCACAATGGACCTTTAATGAGGTAATGCATATAACATTGCATAATTAACAGAAAAACAATAATTGGAAAAAAAAGAATGACAAAAAGATGATGTTGAATAATAAACATAAAATTCTATAGACTAAAAACTATCAATAAAATGACAAAGAATTTCAAAGCTCAAACATGTGCAGATTTATACAAAATGTTAATCAAAACAGAAATCCCAGGTATTACATTGCAATTTTTTCAAGTTTAATGGGCCATTATATATGTGGCCTACTGCTACTGTTCACTGAAAAGATACGATCAACTTATCGGAACGTGTGCAAATTAGTAACTCATACAGTGCTTTTCTGGTCTAATACAATGGAGTAGCGCACCAGCTCAGCATATTCTTGGGCTTTTGCTCCTGACACTGCTGCCTTTTTGAGTTCTGGGGATCGTGGGTCCTGCATCAGGTCTGCTAGAGACTCATGCTTTTTCTTGTCCTGATGTGACAATAGATAGACAAAGATTTAAATAAAATAAGTATTGAAATTCATTAAAAAATTATCAGTATCACTGAGTTTATCTACCACTACCTTTTTCGAAGGGTGCCTCTTGCCACTTCTGTTACTGCTTTGCGTGAGAAAAAAGAAAATGTACTGTGAGGACGAATTTGCAGTGATTTTTCCTTAATTTCATAAGCAGGACAAAAGATTTTAATTGCAGTACAACGCAAGGCAAACTAATCACAATTAAATCAATGCATGTTTTTGCACAGGGTAAGTTGTAGCTGTGGTCAAGGTGGCAATATGTATCCTGTCTGTGCCAAACCACCACATATCCTGTTTGTGAATAACATGGCACACTATTGGTCTAGGTATGCTACCCTCTATCCTGTTTTGTCTACAGAGTCACCTATATATGAGTCGAACAAAACAGCTGTAAGTTACCTGAACAGGTAGGAAAAAAAAACCTGAAAGCCACTCACCAGAACACACATAGGACGACAGTCAAGAAGAGGGTGATAGCCGTAGCGGAAGAAAAACAGATGAGGATGAAAGTCACTGTGCATGAGAAAAAAATGCACAGTTATGAATTCTTTGTGTTCCAGAAGGTGTTCAAGAAATCTTGTGAAGTGGTCTGGTTGCGTGCAACCAGACACAGTTCCTCAAAAGCATTGCAGCCCTAAGGTTGAAACTATACATGTACTATAATGTTGTATTACTTTGCAGTCCAGCTACTTACTGCCAAGGTTTTCAATACTTTCAACATCCACCTGAATCGATACAGTGGCATTGTGATTGTACCAAAAGGCATTGCATGTGTACAGTCCAGCATCTTGCTTTGATACTGGTTCATTAAAATACAGGGCGTTGGAAGCAATGACAGCCGGAGTTCCATCATTCCTGCAGATGCACAAGCACAGACAACAATGATTGCCTTATTATATATATCCTTATCTTAAGCTTTGGTCAGGACTTAATGACTTTTATCAGGAGGAGGAAGGCAGTTGTCTGAGTGACTCAGAAACTGTGTATGAAGCTCCTAAAGTGACCAGTGAAAAAGGTTTCATGTGTAATTATAATGTACATGAAAAGAAATTTTCACAAGAGTTCCTCAAGTAGATGTCTTTCAAGTCAAGTCTTTCAACATTTAATCTGTAGAAATTCTATCAAAATTGGAGTGTTGCATTAGAATGAACATGCAAACAGGTAGCAAAAAAAGACAAAGCTCACCTGAAACATTTGATGTTATAGTCTGGGGTGTTTCCATGAACTTTGAAAACTATCCTCTGATTGGGCAGGTTTTCCTGCAGCACGACTCGATGCCCTCTGGATTCGAGGTGGTTCCCATGCAGTGGAGCGGGTTTGTTGAAAACCACAATGGATGAGATAACTGCAGAGGCAACAATGTTCACCCCAAAAGTTTAAAAACATAAAACCACTCGCTGACAAACTGATTTCTCAATGTTGGTCTCTCACAGTGAGTTACCAGAATGTGACACTCACAATATTTTGGAACATGTATGGTTCTCCTCTCATCTGCCCCGTATTTGCTTCGAATCAGGCACGTCAAGCTCTTTCCTTCGAGCAGACTCAGCGGAAATTGGTACGTTGATTTCACAAGCACTTTAATGCTGTCATTTGCTAAGTGGATGCTTGTAGGTACTGCCGTGGTGTTGTGGTCGGAAGTGACCCAAGACATGTTGGGTATGACTCCGTCTCCTTTGTATTCACAAACGGCAACCCACAGCTTGGAATCTTTTTGTGGACCAGCTCTTACATGTATTGTACTGGCACCTAAAAACAGACAAGGTACAGAGAGTAATAATCCAACCTCCCAGTCATGCAATAGATCATCTGAACTTCTTAATCCCAATCCAGGTTGCGAGGACCGGGGACTAAACCAGAATTATGGCCTCAAGAGGGGAATGACCCCAACCCTGGGCAGGTGCCAACACGGTGTAGGGCACACACACTCACATAAACACCCTCACATTCACACCCAAGGGGTGTATTGGCACCGTATGCAAACTCCACACAGAAGGACCCCACGGGCCAATCTAGGGATCGAACCCAGGACCTTCTTGCTGTGATGTGACAGCACTGTGCACTTCATTATTTCTCCTTGGCAAAACATTGATAAATGCAGTGACCACATACCTATATAGGGTATATGGATGCTTTTTCTCTCTGGTCTCTCTAACCCATGGTTCTCCAGCACACATGTCACATTGCATCCCGTGTAAGTATGAACTGCAAGGTGAATTCTGCTCCAAATTCGAACAGGAAAACCCTCAGGCTCATTCAGGACAGTGTGTGATTTAGATTGATTGATCCCATGTCTGCAGGCTTCTGTAACCCAGGCTAAAGTGGCATCAGGAGTCGTGACGTCTGCACTGCAGTTCACCTCCATAATCGCAGTGCCATTCTCCCACATTGTACTGGACTGTAGGGTGATGTTGCTGGCAACTGGGAAGAATCACACACAAAGAACATCTTGTAATTACTAGAGCTGTTTCTGTAAGCACTTTTCAAGCTGAGATCAATAGAGCATGAAAAAAATCCAAGCCAGGTAAAAGAGAAAAAGGAAAAATAGCAGCACTCAGTTATAACAGATAAAAAGAAATATTTCCTAAACTGCAGGACATTTTGTATTTTTGTTCATTTCTAGAGCCTGTTTACATGTATGTGGATATTTTTATAAACACATATTTGTTTGTACGTTTAGGCTCTTTAGTTTAAAATGGCAAAAACAGATTGTGTCATAGTCAGGGGATCTAAGGAAACATATTGTCATATCTCTAATGTGTAAGAGGTGAAACAGTCATAAAAAATAAGCATAAAAACAACAACTAATCGAAGTTATAAAATAACAGTTCGGAAGAAGTGTGACGCTTGAAACTCTTTTCTATGCAAACCAACTTTGTGACCCCGACTACTCGCTCTTTTGTGCCAATTATCCTATTATCTAGTAGGGGGTTTCTGCTTTCTAGCATTAGAAGCCTATAACTCTAACCCAAGTTCTCAAAGATGCTTCGTTTCCTCTTCTCACTCATGAAACCTCAAACACTGCCCTGATGGTGTGGCCTGTACTCGCAAGAATTAACCAAACAAATAGAGGAGTGGTAAACATGAGGCGACAGATTTGACCATTTTCAACTGACATACCACAATCTGGTAGAAAAACTGCCCGCCTCTCCTGTACTGCTAGCCCTGGATGCTCCACCACACACTCGACTGTCAGCTCTTGTGGCGAGCAAGAGGACAATGTTAAAATGCTTCTGACAGAATGTGAGCCGTTAGAGGAATTGATGTCAGACTCTATACTTCCATAAATTTTTTGTGGAAGATCCCATGACACGTTTGCAGCAGGATTGGCATTAGAAGCCAAGCACTCAATGCGAATGTTGTTGTCTTCCTTCCAGGAATTCACACTTATATTTGGAGGGAACGTAGCTGAAAAAGAAGAAATGAGATTTTTGGAATTATGTTAGAAAGCTGTCAACAATATAAGAACATTTTACAGTACAAAAATGTCACTTTTCTACATTTGGACAGTAGTTAGCGCTCTTGCATGCTTTCTCTAGATTCCGGAATATTTTATCTAATTTGCGGGCAACATGCGGGAGACTCCCGGAACTTCCAGAAGACTGGGGATGTTGGGTGCTCAGGGTTTCCTCTGACAGCTCAAAAGCACGCAGTTTAAGTTAATTGGCTACACTAAATTGCCTCTGTGAGTGTGTTTGTCCTGCTGTGCCTCGCGCCTGTAGTTCTGGGATAGAATCAGGTCACTGAGATGCCGATTGGGATTAAGCAGCTCAGATAATGAATGAATGAATAAAAATGCATGATCAGAATAAAAGTTTTGAGTAGTATTCCTTCATGGTTGGAGACTTTAGTGCAAAAAACTGTATGCAAACATTTCACATTGTGAGCCATGGCTTAGCTGCTTAATTACCATTTGTATTAAATGTCTCTTTACCTGGTTCAAGAGCTTTGGGATTTACTTTAATTTGAAACTTTAAGAAGGCAGTATGTCTGTAGTAGGAGGCCTGGCATTTGTATTGGCCAACAAGGTTGAATGCTACCGGTCCCTTGATCAAGAAATTACCACCAACCACATCCACATCCTCAGGCAGATCATCATCATCCCTAACAACCAAAAAACACATGTTTTTAGTTTGTTTCTCAATGCATTTGAAATCTGTGGCTAAAAGTGGATCAAAGGTTGAAAAAAATCTGATATTCTCACTTGGTGCAGTTGATTTTATATGTCGGCGTGTTCCCTTCCACCTCCATACTGATAATAATGTCTGTGTCCCCTTCGTCTAGTGTCAAACCTTCACTGCGGTTTGTCAGTTGAAAAGAAGTAAGATCTGGGGCAAAACAATAAACGTTAGCAGTGGATCTGAGGGTTTATTTGGGTGGAAATGACTGTTTGCTGCAGTGGCTGATCAGTATCATGTTGCCACTCACAGTATGTTGGTAGAGTAACAGTTCTTCTGTCTATTTCAGTAAGAAGCTTGTTGGCAAAAACACATGTGACATTTTCTCCCTCATGAAGATCAGATGGAAATCTCCTAGAACTTGAGGTGGAATTCAATGCTTTTTCATCTTTCTGAAAATATGGTGGATCCGCCGATCCGGGCAGGATCCATGTGATGTCCAGAGGAGGCATCCCTCCTTCTGCTCTGCAACTGATCTCAAAGAATTCTTTCCCTTCTTCTTGCATTAGCACCGTCTCCATGGTTATGGTAGGAGAAACTGCAGCAGAATATTTTGGGTAAAAGCATTTAGTGACTATGTTACTAACCTATTTAATTAAATATTGCTATTTTTACACTCAGTTTGCTTCAGTTGAGGAAGTGATACTTATAAGCAGACAGCTGAGTCTCAGAGGAAACATATGTGACCAAGACTAAGAGAACTCCTGGAGTGTGTCAGACAAACACACTTGCACGCAAGGAAACTCACACAAGCCTTTGTTACTTCGAAACTGTCAATGTAAAACAATGCTTCTAGTCAAAACTTACTGAAAGTTTGTAACTCTATATGGATTTTACGCGGTTCGGTCAAAGCAGGATGCTGGACGACACAGATGACACTGTCCTCAGTATTCAGGAAGACAGGGAAGCGAAGTGTGCTGGTGATGCTGGATGTCTGGTTTTCATGTTTGACGTTGGTGCTGGTAATGTTAAAGATGTCCCGACTGGGAGGAGAGCCACGTATCTCCCAGTTAATGAGTGCCATGGGCTTGGCGTTGGAGGCCGAGCAGGAGACGGTCTGGTAGAGAGTTTCATGCAGGACTTCTTCCTCCACATTGGTTCTAATATCAGGGCGGGCTTGGAGAAGATTTTTTATTATACATTATCAGGTCAAAGAGTCAAAACAAAGTGTATAAAAGAATGATGTCCTGGTATGGTCTGAAGTAGGGGTGGGCAATTAAATAAAATTAAACAAAACCGACATTTAAAAATTCTAATCGACGTAATCTTGCCTATGAAGATTTTTTTTAAATTCTGTTAAAAATTCTTTCCGCAGTGTGTGTTCATGTACTGTGTGCCTAAAACATATTATTACCATATTACCACATTATCACTTGACTCCACCCCGTGCAGTCTGCGATGACATCTGTGTGTTTCTATCAATTATTTTGAAATCACAGATATCTACTCTTTCATTAGAAAAAAATTGCATTTTTACAGTATGAACTTTGTTAGTGAGCTATATACAAACACATGAACAAAATAATCATTCATCATGATCATAACGTAAAATCTTCAATTAATCATGATATTGATTTGAGGTTGTATCACCCAACCTTAACCTGAACACTAAGAACCCTGATCAACTCAAAGGCAGAGTCATCTTCAGACTTACTTTCTTAAGCCCAGCCCAGAGTCATGATGATGTTTTGATAGTAAGGAACATGCTTGCTGCTGACTTCTGCTTATACACTTGTTTACAGTTTGGTATTGACCTCCATTGCCTTGATTACCACTACTGGAACCTTTTTGAACCGTTTTAGACTCAGCATTTGGAGTAATTTGTTAGTAAAACCCCTTATTCTTGCATTTCATTCTGCCTCTGCAGATCTCGTCAAATCTTGTCTAATTATGCAACAGGATACCTCTGTTACTTACCAATGACTGTAAGGTTCACAATCTCTTTTCTCTCTTCATCATCAGAATCAAAGACACATTCGTACTGTCCCTCCACATTCAGGTCACTTATTTGCACCTTCACTGTAAGGTTTTTGAGGGACGCCGGAGAGGAAACATGATCATGGGCAAATGGCTCGCCACTGTGTTTGTACCCTGAGAGCTTTTTCCTAGAGGAACTTTTTTTCCAGAAGGAGTTGACAATGCTGTTTTTGCCAATGTACAAGCAACTCAGATACACCTCATCCCCCAGGACTCCAATCACATGGGGGTCAGTCACGTCCAAGTCTGGATCTGTTCCTGGAAAGAGAAATATCACAGACAGAGAACATGGTTAATAGTCGGTTTGCTTTTTGATCTGTGACAACAATCAGATGGAGGTGTATGTTAAGGGCCTGTTTACTTGTATCCAGATATATTTATAAACATTTTTATACGTTTCTTTTTTTTTATTCGTTCAGTAAAAAAATCTCTGTACACACTAGAACTCTGTGTCATCACCAGGCATTGTTGCTGACCCACAGCTGATTGCTGTCGTCATGGTTACCATTCTCACTTGTGGTATGTAAGGAATTGAAGGTATTTAAAGCATGCGCACAGTAGAACTAAACACATCATCGCTTCAAGAAAAAGGCGTTTACACAGATCCACAGAATCCAGTGTTTTGAAAAATCTTTACTTTGGAGGGTATTTTAAAAAATATAGTTCCAAAAAGGCCCAACTGTATTAAAAATATGTTTATAAAAATATTAACATAGCTGTAAACAGTCCCTAAGTAAAATCCTTTTTTATTTTCTAATTTTTTGTTGATTGAGACAAGAAAACAGGACCAAAATTAAACACACAAACAGAAATATGTGAAATTGCTTTAGCAAAAAATAATGAGAGCTTTGCAGAAGTAAGAGTGTGATGACAATGGTTCCAGGGTGCAAGGTTTTATGCAAGCATTCACTACAGTGATTGTGGCAGACACACAAACAAACACACATACTCCCCTTTTATCCATAACAATTAGCGTGTCAGCGTCTCTGACAAATCTCATCCCATAAAAACGTCTTCTATATCCTCTGCCATCTCAAGAGAGTGTTGAAGGGCAGTTCTTATTTCTCAGCTGTCATTAAGTTCTCAAGCTCTTTCACTTTGCAACACCAACATTACTATGTTCCATTTTCACCATTTGACAGGGAAAGCACCCTCTTACTTAAACAATACTTAGGTATTGTTCATTCAACTCGCAACACAGTTCTCAGTGCATTTAGTCACGTGACTCTGAGGTATAAAACCCTGATACGAGCTGGTTTGTAAGTGAGGCATTTACACACGGTGCAGCAAACCACACACATCCCTGACCCACTAGGTTTTGCACAGCCTTATATGGAGATTACCATTCCACTCAATTAACTTGTCCTGATGACATTTGACCAAAAATGTCAGGGAAAAATTACAAATACTTTCATTCCACAAGTGCTATAGAGAGAAAATCTGGGAAATTGTTTTTTTTCCTTCATCGTTTTATAACATTTATAGTTTGTAATTTCATTACAATGCATAATGGAATTTTAAATATATATGAATATATATAAATGTAATATCATTCATTTGAATAATAATGCCATAAATAATGTGATCTTTATTGCATCATAATCATAATCAATAATAAAGAAATCTCAGTTATGTAAGTGGGATAAAAATGACAAAATATAAATGATTTCTTGTCCAGGTCTTGTAAAAGGAGTGAATACTTGATGCTACTGCTGCAAGTCTAATTTCAACCATAAACTAAACTGACCACTTTCAAAGTTTAAAAGTAATGCAGGCACAAGGGGGAAATTACAGAAACTAGTCAAAACCCCTCTAAAGGAAATATTCAGAAAACAAATATGTTCCATTGAGATCTGTATGCTTTTAGCAGAAAGAAACTGAGGGGACATTGACTAGACAAATTACACAAAAGCCCCTGGAAAGAATAATACACTTGGTAATTTGTGCTATAATGCTGTGTGCAAACTTTGTTTTTTAGAGATTTTAAAACATCAATATACTAAAAATATTCTTTTAAAAAATACTAAGAGATGCATAAAATATTTCTCAAACTTTAAAATATTCTTAAATGGACTTATGACTTACCTTCACTTCCTAAGCCCTGAGACAAATTTAAGACAATCCATATTGCAATTACTAGCAAAGTCATCATGAGGAATGCTTGAAAGATGAAAATATGACATAAGACACAGCAGTACTTTAATATGTAGACATGTGGGCATGGGTGTGTGCATGAGAATAGGTGTCAGCTGGTAGACCTTGTGTGTGTGTGTGTGTGTGTGTGTGTGTGTGTTGTTCTAACCCCAAACCCCAAGATAGGCCTATTTGTACAACCCACAGGAGCTCACCTGCTTCTCTTTAATTATGAATAATAGAGGAACTTTAATCAGTGCCGTTAGAAGGTCTTGAGTTAGAATTCCCATAATAAACAAGTAACACCATCATTCTTTTACAACAAGCCTGAGAAATCTAGACCGAAAGTGCTGAATCACCGGACGCCGAAGTGTGAGGTTTTCAACGATTTCTCAGCTCATTCAACGGATAATGAGAGTGGGGTTTCGGTCTTTGTCAGGCACGTTGTTCCTGAGGTTTCTCAGTTTCTTACTTCAAGCAGGCAGTGGAAAGAGCTGTGTGTGAAATCGTCAGCGATTTGTGAATGATCTAACGGACAGCATCACTTAATCCAGCTTCAAGATTGATCACGTTTGAAGGAGTATTGCTTCAGCAAAGCTAAAAATAAGTGTTTTGTTGGTTATTGAGTACATAAACCAGCAGAAGAGTCTGTAAATGCATGTTTGCACGCACATATATGCAAGCACAGTGGATATACCTCCAGACATGTGGAAATATGCATATGCATGCATATCACTGCTCTCATACACACACATGCACTCACACAACCACACAGTGTCAAAGTCTGACAGTTGTAGTAAACAGGAAGAGTGGTTCTAACCTCAGATTGGTTCCTGTTGTGCCACACTTGATATATCCTCTACGCTCGGTGCACCTTCCACTGGAGCGCAGGCACACAAATCAGATTGACGTTGAACACAGATCTCTTCATTGTCCAACACTTTACGATACTTTTCATACCAGTGGTCTTAGATTACTTGTATTTTCCAGTTCAAGGTGTCTCTGTGGTGATGATGTTAAGGTTTGTACAGTAACGCAACAATGAAACTGTTGATGTAACTTAAATTCATAAATTACTCACATTAATTAAATGTGCATGTCATTTATGAATTTATATTACATTCTATTAACAGTTTCATTGTTTTGCTACTGTACTAACATTGCTAAGTGCACACCAAAAAAACAATTTAACTGTCATGCTAATCCATTACCTGCACTTGTGTTAACCTCTACAATGTTAATGAAAATAGAGGAAGCGTGTGTTTAAAAGACCTTTGTTTAGACAAGGCCGTATTTATGCATGACCATTACTAATTGGCATTCTGCCAGTCTTGCAGCAGATGGACTCGGTTGTGAGTTTCCAAACAGCGACTATGCCAAGGTATTGCACACCATGCCTGGCTGAAGCCTTCACCATTCTGTGCCACACAGCTTCTCCAGAACACAGAAGGAAACCTCAGGCATGCCGTTCTCGCACAGGGTAGTCCAGGTACATATCTGCCAAGAGCTGATATCGGGAAAAAAAATCCTGCTCACGACTTGGGCAAACCAACCGTCCTGCGTGGGCATGCCATGCATCTGCTGCCCTTTTTGCCACTTGCATATTGTTTCCATCCACATAATAATGCATGTGCAATGCATGTGATGCATGAACAATTGTGTTAAATCAGCATAAGATATTGTCTCATATTGATCACTGGCTCCTGAATTAAATTGAATCAAAATACAATCGTAGCAGACTTTGTGGATCGATAAACACTGTATTGTTGTCTATTTAATTATGTTTCATGTTAGCATGTTCATGTTAGATAGGCTTTATGAAATGCAACTCAAAATTTTGATTAAACATTTGTTTAAACAAGACTATTAGCTATTATTATTATTATTCTATGATGCTGAAATTACAGAAAATTTGCATGAAGCCACAAAGGGCAAGGAGGAACTGCACAACCACATGCAAGTCGAGTCAAATCATTTATAGACTTACTGCTGTTTATTAATAGTGCTCCACTCTCCAAGCCACATTAACTGACCATTTACACTGACCAGGCACTTTATTTGACCAAATTATTGTGGTACAGTCAGAGGTCAGAAATCATTTGTGACTCGAGCTGCCGTAATGAGGCGGAAGTCGGCGTTCTATTTATTTAGATACAGGCCGATTACGTTGAAAAACATCACAAAAATATAGATTTTTCTTTTTTGGAGACCAGATTAATTTTGAAGACCTTTTCTTTCATATAAGACCAAAAAAGAAAAATCAATATTTTTGATGTTTTTCAACATAATCGGCCCGTATCTAAATAAATAGAATGCCGATTTCCGACTCATTACGGCAAATCGGGTCATATTTGCATTTTGTAAAGATTAGCTGTTTGTTGGTTCAACCTTTTAGCACTGGTGTAGGTCTGACCAGATGCTTGCAGGATGTTGTTAGGTGGTGAACCGCTGTTCACCTAGGAATGGGGTCAAGCCCTCTAAATGAAAAAAAAAAAAAACTGATCTTATCGAATCTGATACAAATAGAAACATCAAAACAACTTGTAATGGCACATATTTAGTTTTTCAGTTATACTTCTCAAAGTAGCTGTAGGTTAAAATTGTCCATTAAATTAACATATTTTAGCCGATTCTTTTATCCAGAGCAACTTCCATTTGTTAATTACAGGGACACAGTCCCCGGAGCAATCTGGTGTTAAGGGTCATGCACAGGAGTTTAATAATGGTAGTGCGTGAGGTAGGACAGAGTTATATTTGAACCCACAACCTCTTGGTCCTACCGTTAGGTTTCTCTAAATGAAGACAAAAAGGTGTTTTAACAAAGTGGATGAATTCCATGTACAAGTATTTCAAAGGCATTCCAAATCACCAACTATTTTCATCCTAACCCAAGACTGCCATCTATAGGCAAGGCCTACTAACACGCGCAAACGTCAGAATCACAATCAGAATGAACTTTATTGCCAAGCATTTTGTTACATTCAAGAAGTTTAGACAAGATATTTAAAAAGTTATTTAAAAAAACCTAAAAAACAAAGAAGCAATACATTGTGGAAAAAACTCAATCAATGAAGATTAAATTTGACTAGAATGGGCCCTACAATGCCAAAAAAGTAGGCAAAGTAAAACAACACCAAGATGAATACTAATGCTAGCCCCAATCAGCACGGAAGCTCTTAAAATATACTGTGTGTCACATTAATGCAGTCTCGGCAATTATGCCAAAGAGACTGCTTAGGTGGAACACAGGGCTCTCTGCACTGTTCAGAGTGCTCTGTCAAATCATCTGCATTATCGATCCAAACCTAATGACTCTGAAGTCAAGCGTAAAGGTCGGAAAGGGCATGCGGCGCATCAAAAGCAACGTCCACACTGGCAATCAGCGTTCTTTAAGTATTCACGGCCCAAAAGAACAACAGATTCTTTTCCTGTCAAGAAGGGCATCCTGAAAAATTGGGACGGAACCAAAGTTCAGACTGGGCAATTTTCATGCATTTTAATCACAGTGAGACTGAAAGGATTGCTGTGTTTTCAAAACTTTACAAGCAAGACAGTACATTTCTCCAAGCATTTAAAGAGTGTGACAAACTACATTGCCGGACTTTACTTCCTCAGCTGCTAAAGAAATGAAGGAGTCAACGGAGCAGAGGAGAATTTAAGAAACTGATTTCCAACAGCATCACTGCAAGAGTGTGGAATATGAGCCGTTAATCACATTTGACAAGTCGACCAGTGCCTTCTGTATTCATTAATAACATTAGATTAAGCTTTAATTAAGATTTCTGAGAAGTCTGAACATATTCACATCATAACCAGCCAGTATTGTGCAGTTTTTGTGCATGGAAAACCTGGTGTTTTGAGGACACTTTCAACACTTTCTCAGTAAAGTAGTTTTATACTGTAAGTGTTTGTCAATCTGACCATTTGTAGGACAGAGGCTGTGTACTTGTCCATTTTTTTTAACATCACAATTCTGCTCATGTGCAATATACAATGTCGAATAGTTTGATGAGTGTCGATGCATGAATGTTTGAAGAATGTCTGTGTGTTACGTTAGGTTATGATAAGACACAGGATTAAAGAAAAATGGAAGGAAGTAACGTGACTACAGTGTTTCCCAAGTTTCACATTGGGGAAAATATCTTGTAATAATAAGAGCTGTGCTCTGAGAGAGAGGGAGAGATGGAGAGAGAGAGAGAGAGAGGGAGAGAGAGAGAGAGAGAGAGAGAGAGAGAGAGAGAGAGAAAATGACTATCTGTAGAAAATGACAGTCTGCCTGAGTGGGAAAGTCTGGCACTTGAGTCTTTCTCCGGGACTCCCATCAGCCGGAAACCAAAATGACGCCATAAACTTTTAAAAGATAACCAGAACGAAATAGTCAAACGCAAGCACAGCTCACATAACAATCAGAGAATTGCCAAGATAAATACAAAGAAGCCTGACTGAGCCTCCCGTTTTAACCCCCTCCACTGCCTCCTCCTCCCCTTCCCTCGGGTTTGGTCATTAAAACACACCAGCCCTATCTCCTCTATAATTACTGACGCACACTTGACCAACGGCTGCTTAACGGCATCCAACATTACCGAAAGCTTTCCGCGATTCTATTCCTGACTCTGACTCTCGCCCTCCTAATAGTCTTCGGCCCCAGAATTTTGTGTCAATAAAAAAACGGGTCTGGCTGGTGGAGCCGGTGGTGGAGGCCAGACACTTTTATTGCATTCTGCTATTATGCAAGGGGGCGAAATGAAAGTGGGCCGTCACGACTGGCGACGCGATTGCGCCGGACCTACAGGTAGCGCTGCCGGTGGCGAATTTAATAAAGGGGCCTTCACACCGGACACACAGAAGCAGCAGCTCGACGGGATCTTCTCATTGTTGGCGATGGGAGCGAAAAGGGCAAGTGTGGTGTTAATATTCACCCACTTTCTTTATGGCGCTCGCTTTCAGCGTTGGCTTCACATGTACACTTGCATGGGTCATTAAATATGGTTACCAGACGTTGTCTTTTCCCTGGACATGTCCTCATTTGAAACCCTAAAAAATGCGTCTGGGCAGGATTCTAAAATCGTCCAAAGTCACTTCATTCTACCTCGGCCTCAAACATTCATACATTGGATTAGTGTTGCGTTTCCCTGGGGTTTTTCAAACTAGTTACTTTGCCCTACTCACTTCCACTAGCTTTTCTTACTGCATAAATCGAGTGGAAGTGAGTAGGATGAGAGCGAAGCATATGGCCATGGTGCCACATATCAATATCTTGGTTAATTAAACATTCAACTCGATTACAATAAATGATACAATACATTTTGTTTTGTGCCCTGATTAATTAGCTAATGATGTTTTCTTGTTAGCTATATGAATACAGCTGGAATCTCTGGTATTTTTCTATATTTTAGATGAATCCCTTTGATTTATTGCTCACCACTATTGTCTGCCAGCTCACTTTTTTGTGTCCAGACAGCAGCACTGCTGGAAAAATGCCACAGAGCTGCAGGAGTCTTTTGGTCTGAGAGCCTTAGAGCTGCCTGGAAACAGACCTAATTGAAATCACTATTTAAGTACGTGATTTACACTCAGAGTAATTTACACTCAGCTCCAGTTAAAGCTGTGAGCAGAAGAAGTCTTTGCCCTGTTTCAAAGTTGGTAGTTTTTCATACCAATTTTGTGTTGGTGGTTCCTCAGTTGGACCCTTCACACAGTTACAAAAGAGAATTGATTTCCTGCTGAGCAAGAATTGTTCCTGTCCATATCTGCCTTCCATTACTTACCAAAGTTCCCAAATGTTTTTAAAGATATTTGTTCAAACAATGTCTCGGACTTTGATTTACCCCTCTTTAATAATAAGAGATAAGAACGTCTGTAGCATTAGCTGTGGACCAAATAAACTGATTTAATGAAAATTATATATAAAAAAGGTTCAAACATTTTTGAGTATTTTAAAATCACTATCACAAACTTTTCCATTTGACCCCAAGCAAACACAACACACTAATGCTAAAATATTTGCTGTTGAGGTTTTTGTTGTCTAATATAATCTGCCGTGCTGTGTCTAATAACCATTTTGAGATTGACCCCTTAAACAGTGTACACTTAGTCTAGAAACACAGCACACACTCTATCTTAATTTTCCCTTTGAACATTTTCCCAGACTATGTTTCGTGGAGCATGAAGGCCAAGTTTAGTTCATTCTCAAAGCCAAAGAGACAAAGTAACTTTCTAACATAAAACATGACTTCAAAAGGTGTAATATGACTTTTCTCACATTGCGTTCTAGATAAGAGAGTAGAACTGCTTTGTGTTTGGCTATCAGGAGGAAAAACCTTAGATGAAATAGAAAATTCCAAGGTTGCGAGACTTCCTTTCTGTTCCTTTTTTATTCCGCTCCCCTAATTACACTCGTTCCCTCTTTGAAATATTATAGAACCCTTGTTAAACATATGACTGTGGACCTGTCTCTAATGTTCAGGAAGAATATTCTCAATGAAAGAAACATCATCTCGCTATCAGAGTCGCTGAGCCCCTTATTGTGTTTTATTTAAATGTTGCCTGAAGACTCTTCGATGAGCACAAGGAGCCTTGCATTTATTGTTGATTACTTATTTTGCTAATCCAAAAAATTAAGAAATAAAAAACAGTGAATTTTTGGCACATACCTCATAGTTTTGATTGACATATTCTTGTGCACTTTTGACGTGTACTCTCACAGTGTTTGGAAATCGAAGTAACGCAGTTGGCAGCAACCTGGTTGAGCAGCAGCTGTTGATTTAAGTCTAGGTTTACAAGTATGAAGAACAGATTTTCTTGGTGGACTACAAAGATCTAAAGTCACGTTAGATAGAAGAGTCTGCCAAATGCTGTAAATATAAATGTAAATTAAAAGGAAAAGATTCTAAATGAAGTCACTCTTCTTCATTAATCATCTTAATTATCATGCTCATGCTAGTAATCTGCAAAATCTGTAAAGTCTATCATCAAATGTATTTTGGATGAACCAGGTCTGAATAAAGGGTTTGCAAAAGATGTTATGCATAGGGCATCTTTCTAAGTTACCATTGAACTATTACTTGTTTAATTTTTGGAAATCTGGGTAAAGCAACAACTCATATAACATGACTCACGGTTTAACAAGTTAAAAGTACAGATCCAAAACTGAAAATTTCATCATTTTAGCTTATAATAATTTCAATGGGCCTTATTTGCATAAATGTAAACGTGGGAATAGAGGAAGATTAGACATTCATTCATTCATTCATTATGAACCACTTAAACCCAATCGGGGTGACAGGGACCAGAGCTCATCGAGGGACGGTGGGAAACCAACCCTCTGTGGGTATCAACACCCCACAGAGCAAACAATCACATTCACACCTATTAGTCATCGATCAATCTAATCTGCTTGCTTTTGGGCTGTGGGAGGAAACCGATGCACCCAGAGAAAACCCACTCAAACATAGAAAAGCCCCAAGAATGATTCAGGGATCGAACCCAGGACCTTCTTGCTGTGAAGCAACAGCACTTAACACCACACTGCCCCCAAAATCAGGCAGTTTATTAATTTTAATCAATGTTTTTTAATACTACTCTTGTGTCCAATAATTGACTTCTCACATTCCCAAATCTTTCCATAACAACTCAAACGTCTGTGAGACTTTCGGGTGTGAGTATCTAACTCCTGAGCTGCTCGGTTCACAGGGCCATGACGAGCTTGGTCTATTCTCCTTCCTCCGGCCCAGCAGGAAATGCAGGCTCCGAGTCCTGAGCGTCACTGCGGGAGTGCAGCAGAGGCCAGTGCTAAGTCCATGTAATTAGGGCTTCATGCTGCCTGCCTTTAATAGCTTTAAGAGGCTGGCTGCTCCCCTCCAGCTCGCTCGTACAATTTATTAGGTTTGGCATTGGCACCGCTCGACCTAATCTTCTTCTCAGCCATTGTGTAAAAGTTTAGTGCTGGAGAGTAGCAATGACATCTTGATCACAGCCATTATCCAGAGCCATGTAATGAGAAAAGCATTAGTTCCTCAAGAGAGCCATATGAGCTTGAGTTGGCTGTTTCTCAGTTGTTTATTGTTATTTTTTTGTATTAAGGATTCTATATGAAAGATTACACTTGCACGCACGCACAGTCTTGTATTACTATCTCTGTGAGGTCTTTCCATAGACTCCCATAATAACTAAAGTACATCATTTTACACCTAATCCTAACCCTAACCTTAACCTCAGTAACCAAAAGCACATCTTTTACCTCGTTTAGTTTCTCAAATAAAACAAGCACATTTTCTATAAAGTCATTTTTCCTCATGGGGACCTCTCAAATGTCCCCACAAAGCCCAAAAAATCAGCTAAAAGTGATTTTAGGGGACAAAAGGTCCCCACAATGCGATAAATACATGGCCGCGCACATACACACACACATATATATCTCACTGTAGTTACTGTTAAAACAACCTTTTATATACTGTATATATAAGTTGGCTGTATTTTAGAAGGTAAAAAAGGTACATGTAACCACACTCACACACACATATACATGGAATAATCCCTGTACACACACAAACAAACAAACCCACACACAATAACACATTCCAGAAACAATGACTGGACTCCACATGTTGAGTGAAATCCAGCTATGGCTTCCCAAGTGCTCCTGATGTCCACCTGTCCTCAAGCAACGGACGAAAAACAAGTGGAACAAACACATCAAGAATGCTCACGTCATCATTACAACCACCAACACCAACAGCCCAACAGTGCCTCATCACCAGACGGCAGACTCACAGCTAGACAAACACCAACCCACTCCAGCACTGCACCTCACATACTGCAGCCGTCTGTGGAATTCCTGATCAAGAGAGACAGCGAGCCGAGTTGAGCCCTTCCTCGGTGTCCTGCCTTAAGTCTCCACGCGTCCCACCTTCACTCGCTTGTTTCTTTAACTTGGTAAATCTTTTCCCATGTGTGGGATTTACATTCATTTCGGATTATGCCAACTCACCTTGGCCGAGGTTGGGGGGGGTGATGTCAGTTTTTAGATAAAACACTTGCCCACCCATTATGTTCACAAGTCTTACATATCATGAAGCCAATTAGGGTCCTGGTCATGAGAGAGGCTTAAGACTACATTCCCAGTGCCAAAAACTCCAGCTACTGAGACTTTTGTGCTACAAGCCCCAGACTGAGTGGAGTTTCATCTTCTAGCACAGGATTGGCACTTTATTCCATGTTTGTTTCATTCAAGGTAATCGAAAGCTTTGCCAAAAATTTGGTTCTAGTTTGAGTTCTTTTTAATTGTCACCTTCTTGAATAACAGAGACCTACTGATCTGGATTGGTCAGGATCAGGCCATGGAAAGGTTTCTAAATCCAAAGCGGGTAACAATGAAGCACATCAGTGAAACCCTTTCATTGTCTTAGCTCTTACTCTCAGAGGAGTTCAAAACACAAAGCAACGATTGTCAAAATGCCCTTGCTGAGAGTTTTTCCACCAATAAAACCTCTCACTTCAAACAGTCAACGCTGACTGGTTCACTCATGCACGTCCCTTCTTCTCAAATGCCCGTAATCATTCTCAGGCGAATTGTGAAGGACCTTCTGCCTAAATTCTCTTTATTGGAGGTGAGGTTTAACACTGGATCCATATGCGAGCGTCAGCAATTCCATTCAATTCAATCCAGGAGCAATCGATATGGGACAATATCATGTGCTAATTTAACACAATCACTACGCTCAACATGACAGTTCAAAGAAAAACTGATTTTCTCTTTTGATTAAAAATAGATCTCCTGTTCAATATAAAGTGATGTTATGCATGATGTCTGATGGACGTTTTTATTTTGGATCGCTGCTATGGCTCATTGATCAATGAATTGATGTATCAAAGTAGACTGGTATTTCATTACACCTCTAGCATATCGTGGTACCTTTGATTCAAACCCCTTACCTTATAATCACTAACCACCAAGGGCTTCACTTGCACCACAACCATCACTTTAAGCTTTATGATGTATAGTGTCATATGGTTTGTGTGCTGCGCTGCAAATACAGGCAAAACGAGTCTATACATAGAACGAAGTCCCTGGGCCTGCGGGAATCGTTGTGTAAATGATAAAGTGGACTCGGCGAGGGTACGAGCAGCAAGTGCCGTCCTCCACAGAGCCTCTGCTCTGCTTCACAGAGAGGCGCGAGCCAAGTCTCTATAGAGACGGGCACTTTTCTGCTGATGTAAGAGGAGACTCTTCTCACACCCTCCTTTCTCCCCCTCTTCCATTCTCTCAACGCACTCCCACGGTCAGACCTGCAACATTGACTCGCTCAGTAATCTGGTGCTTTTCCCACACAGAGAAGCGAGTGCAACCCGAAGTTTTTTCGCGACACGAAGTCTTCTCTCGTTTCCCCACAGTTTAACAAAGGACAGTCCCAGTTTTGTGGGGATAGTGACGACTCGAGCCTCTCTCTCTCTCCTCCTCCCACCCCCTTGCAGCGTTTGGTTATTTCCAAACCCGTGAGCTCAAACAATTTGTCGGTTCTGCTGCGTCAGCCCTGGCCTTTGATGTGTGCTTCCCTGTAGCTTGGCTTGTGTTCATTAGCCAACAACAGTTTTGATCTTTCTGCCTCCTTTTTCTTCTTCTCTCGGGTGAACACGAGACTGGGGTGGCCTGTACTATAACCCCTTTTTTAGGAAAAAAAAATAATCCAAGCAACTGAAACTCATCAGGAATCCTGATTCAGAGCCAGTGGAAACACGAACCTTGCTCACGCACACTTCCAAACAGAGTTCATTTAAAGGGATCGTGCCTGCAGCAGATGGACCGGCCGGTGCCTTATTTGCTAAGAGAGACAAACACATAGCATTCCTTTTAGCCATTGTTTTCAGGAAGGGCTCTGACACGGACTAAGCCGGAAAGGTCGGGAGGAGACGGCCACAAGACACACTCGCTGACAGATGCCATGAGAGAACACAACCCAGGTCCAAAACATACAACTGATGACACATTGGCTCTTTGACAAACAAGGTGAAAGCATTTAGAGTCAGAGGACAAAGAGATATTTACTCCCTGGCTACACAAACAGGCGGATGACTGATTGAACTGGGGTTATTGTTGTCAGACAACATGCCAGCACAAGTGTTGTCTCTGCACCGGACACCACTGCCATCACAGCAATGAACGCACAGCAAGAGATGGGGCAATTATTTCTGCCATGGGAAGTGTTTCATTAACAACTTTTCCTCACTACGTCCTTCACTAGATGGACGGAAAATTACACCAGCGAAGAGTATCACACAAATTCTTGATAAAGTTAAAGAACAGCCTAGAACATGCCTTTACCACAAAACAATTATTATTAATATTTTGATCTGTAGTAGTACTGGGAAGGACAGATACCAAGAACCCCTAAAAGCCATATACGAAGGTGTATGGAAAGTCATGCATAGGGAAGTCCAACAAAGATCACAAAACGCCAACCAACAAAAGCAAACATCATTCAAAAAGTGACTGGTCAGGCGATGGTGAGGTGGAGACGATATGTCAATGCGGAAAAGAAAAGGCTGTGAGTTGTATGGCTGGGCGGCGCTGATGCTATCGATTTCCCTTCGGAGACGGGGATCTGTTCTCCCTCGCTGTGATGGAGGAGGTGCTGACGGGGGCCTAATGGAGGGTGATATGGGGTCAGGAAGCGATCGGCACAGGTGTGGTGGGAAAACGCTGTTGTGGTGGCAGCCGAGGATGGAGCTGCCTCTCAGCCGTGACTTGACGTTCATGGGGCAGAGAGTAGCCAACGGACGCTAATACACAAGATTTATGATGTGTGAGGTAAACTGTGGGTAGCTGGAGCAGGTAGATGGGAAAACACACTCAGCACTTTCTGTTTCTTTCCAACACCTGCTTTTCATTGCATTTACAGCCTCTTCTTTAGCTCTGCACTCATGTCAGTGTGAAGGCCCTGCTACCAGGCAAAGCTGCAGCTGTTAACTAAAAACCTTGATTCTGCATGGTTTTGCACCTTTTTTCAATCTGTTTAATCAATGGGATACACATCATTGTAGTGATATTCTACCAACAGTGCAGCGCATCTTCTTCATGACTATTTGGACATGCCTCTTTGCAAAACAAAGCTCAGTCACCAAATGATTCATTGTATCCAGTGTGCATCATTATTAGGATAAAGTGAATGGAATATGCAAATGCATAAATATGTATAAAAAGTCAGTTGTACATATTTTTTATCATCCAGCTTTTTGTATTTGTGTAGAAATCTGTCATGATCATTCAGCACAAGGTTGTGCATGACAGGCTACACCATTAAATTCATCATGCAACATTAAGTTGTACCAGAAGTGAACATAATATCCATAATTATATTAATATTAGATTGTAAATTCAGATTCATCAACTACGCTACAGTACAAAGATAATGCAAGATTCACTTGTGAAGTTTATATTTTTTAGCATACTCTCCCCAAAACACACACACACACACACACAGCTCATCATATTAGCAAATGCTGAGTCAACACAGAAAAAAATGCTTTATTTGTCTTTGCTCTGTCTTATCTGCTTTCTCATCATATTTTTAGAAATGTCACAAACATTGTAAACCTTTTTTACCTTTGACCCGTTTGGTCAGTATCAGGGTTAAGTAAGACTTATTTTTAGAACTGCTACAGTTCACAAAATGAGCAACACTATCAGTAATTTCAGTGAAGAGTGATTTCAAATGACAAAACCAGTTTATTAAAATTGAGACGCTGATGAGATATTTTCTCTTCTAGTTAGCCAAACTTTCATTTACTTACCATTTTTTACTAACAGTGTTCCCCAGGGAGGCAATATTTTGAAAATATTGTCTTTACTTGTTGTCATGTAAATTCTCAATTCCCATGCCTCACTTGGGCGCATACGCGTGACGTCATCTGTAGTAAACCGGTGTTCTGTCGAAATATGCTCCCCATTATGGAATTGCGCTTCTTCTTCTTTCTCTTTTGGCTGTCTCCATTAAGTCCTAACTTCATGTCCTCTTTCACTGCATCCATAAATCTCCTTTTTGGTCTTACTCTCAGCCTCCTGCCTGGTGGCTCCAACCTCAGCATCCTTCTACCTATGTAATCATTGTCTCTCCTCTGGACATGTCCAAACCATCTCAGTCTGGCCTCTCTGACTTTATCTCCAAAACATCTAACATGAGCTGTCCCTCTGATGAACTCATTCCTGGTCCTATCCATCCTCATCACTCCAAAAGAGAACCTCAACATCTTGTGCTCTGCAACATCCAGTTCTGTCTCCTGTCTTTTCCTCATTGGCATGGTCTCCAAACCATACAACATGGCTGGTCTCACTACTGTCTTATACACCTTTCCTTTAATTCTTGCTGAAACCCTTTTATCACATCACACCTGACACTTTTCTCCACCCATTCCAACCTGCTTGCACACGCTTCTTCACCTCTTTTACACTCTCTCCGTTGCTTTGGACGATAGACCTAAGTACAACCGCAATTCCAATGAAGTTGGGATGTTGTGTAAAACGTAAATAAAAACAGAATACAATGATTTGCAAATCCTTTTCAACCTATATTCAATTGAATACACTACAAAGACAAGATATGTAATGTTCAAACTGATAAACTTTGTTGTTTTGCAAATCTTCACTCATTTTGAATTTGATGCCTGCAGCACGTTCCAAAAAAGCTGGCACGGGCATGTTTACCACTGTATTACATCACCTTTCCTTTTAACAACACTCAGTAAGCGTTTGGGAACGGAGGACACTAATTGTTGAAGCTGTGTAGGTGGAATTGTTTCCCATTCTTGCTTGATGTACAACTTCAGTTGCTCAACAGTCCGGGTTCTCCGTTGTCGTATTTTGCGCTTCATAATGCGCCACACATTTTCAATGGGAGACAGGTCTGGACTGCAGGCAGGCCAGTCTAGTACCCGCACTCTTTTACTACGAAGCCACGCGGTTGTAACACATGCAGAATGTGGCTTCGCATTGTCTTGCTGAAATAAGCAGGGGCGTTCCTGAAAATGACGTTGCTTGGATGGCAGCATATGTTGCTCCAAAACCTGTATGTACCTTTCAGCATTAATGGTGCCTTCACAGATGTGCAAGTTACCCATGCCATGGGCACTAACATACCCCCATACCATCACAGATGCTGGCTTTTGAACTTTGCGCTGATAACAATCCGGATGGTCCTTTTCCTCTTTGGCCCGGAGGACACGACGTCCATGATTTCCAAAAACAATTTGAAATGTGGACTCGTCGTCCCACTAAGGTAAAGATATATATTTATTTCCGCTTTTACAATTAGGAGAATTACCTTTTTCCTTTCTGGATTACATTTCTGTTTGCTGTCTGCATGTTAACTATGTAGGCAGGCAATGGGTAATAACTATGGCTCCTTATTTGGACAGGTAGATCTCAGCACACTGGAAACCTGAAAAGTAGATCATAAGTCAAACAAGGTTGGGCACCCCTGCTCTAAGGCATTTTCAACACATCCACATCACCGCATCATCAAAAGTGGTTTGAATATAAAAACTGAGAAAAACAAATTAAGCAAAATATGCTGATCACCACCTGGTGGTGGGTTGGCTCCGCTGGTGGGGGAGGAAGCCGGTCAGGCCTGGCAGGCCCAAGCGTATAGTGAGGGTCTGTTGGGAACGTCTGGCGGAATCCCCTGTCAGAAGGAGCTTCAACTCCTACCTCCGGCAGAGCTTCTCCCATGTTCCGAGGGAGGCGGGGGACATTGAGTCCGAATGGGCCATGTTCCGTGCCTCCATTGTTGAGGCAGCTGACCGAAGCTGTGGCCGTAAGGTGGTTGGTGCCTGTCGTGGCGGTAATTCCCGAACCCGCTGGTGGACACCGGCGGTGAGGGATGCCGTCAAGCTGAAGAAGCAGCTGATAGGTACCGGTAGGCCAAGCGGAATGCGGCTTCGGCGATAGCCGAGGCAAAAACTCGGGTGTGGGAGGAGTTCGGTGAGGCCATGGAGAACGACTTCCAGATGGCTTCGAAAAGATTCTGGTCCACCATCTGGCGTCTTAGGGCGGGAAAGCAGTGCAGCATCAACACTGTTTATGGTGGGGATGGTGTGCTGCTGACCTCAACTAGGGACGTTGTGGGTCGGTGGGGGGAATACTTTGAAGACCTCCTCAATCCTACCGACATGCCTTCCAGTGTGGAAGCAGAGCCTGGGGACTTGGGGGCGGACTCTCCGGTCTCTGGGGCAGAGGTCGCTGAGGTGGTTAAAAAGCTCCTCGGTGGCCGGGCCCCGGGGGTGGATGAGATTCGCCCGGAGTTTCTTAAGGCTCTGGATGTTGTAGGGCTGTCTTGGTTGACATGCATCTGCAGCATCGGGGGCAGTGCCTCTGGATTGGCAGACTGGGGTGGTGGTCCCCCTCTTTAAGAAAGGGGATCGTAGGGGGTGTTCCAACTATAGGGGGATAACACTCCTCAGCCTCCCTGGTAAGGTCTATTCAGGGGTCCTGGAGAGGAGGGTCCGCCGGATTGTCGAGCCCCGGATTGAGGAGGAGCAGTGTGGTTTTCGTCCTGGCCGTGGAACAGTGGACCAGCTCTACACTCTCAGCAGGGTCCTGGAGGGTGCATGGGAGTTTGCCCAACCGGTCTACATGTGTTTTGTGGATCTGGAGAAGGCATTCGACCGTGTTCCTCGGGGAGTTCTGTGGGGAGTGCTCCGGGAGTACGGGGTGCCGGGCCGCCTTATAAAGGCTGTGCGGTCCCTGTACGATCGGTGTCAGAGTTTGGTCCGCATTGCCGGCAGTAAGTCGGACTCGTTCTCAGTGAGGGTTGGGCTCCGCCAGGGCTGCCCTTTGTCACCGATTCTGTTCATAACTTTTATGGATAGAATTTCTAGGCGCAGCCGGGGCGTTGAGGGTGTCCGGTTTGGTGACCTCAGGATCAGGTCTCTGCTTTTTGCAGATGATGTGGTCCTGTTGGCTTCATCAGATCGAGACCTCCAGCTCTCTCTGGAGCAGTTCGCAGCCGAGTGTGAAGCGGTTGGGATGAAGATCAGCACCTCCAAATCCGAGGCCATGGTCCTCAGCCGGAAAAGGGTGGAGTGCTCTCTCCGGGTCGGGGAGGGGATCCTTCCCCAAGTGGAGGAGTTTAAGTATCTCGGGGTCTTGTTCACGAGTGAGGGATGGATGGAGCGGGAGATCGACAGGCGGATCGGTGCGGCGTCAGCAGTGATGCGGGCGCTGCACCGGCCTGTCATGGTGAAGAAGGAGCTGAGCCAGAAGGCAAAGCTCTCGATTTACCAGTCGATCTACGTTCCTACCCTCACCTATGGTCATGAGTTGTGGGTAGTGACCGAAAGAACGAGATCGCGAATACAAGCGGCCGAAATGAGTTTCCTCCGAAAGGTGGCTGGGCTCTCCCTTAGAGATAGGGTGAGAAGTTCAGCCATTCGAGGGGGACTCGGAGTAGAGCCGCTGCTCCTCCGCATCGAGAGGAGCCAGATGAGGTGGCTCGGGTATCTGGTCAGGATGCCTCCTGGACGCCTCCCTGGGGAGGTGTTCCGGGCATGTCCCACTGGGAAGAGGCCCCGGGGAAGACCCAGGACACGCTGGAGAGATTATATCTCTCGGCTGGCCTGGGAACGCCTCGGGATTCCCCCAGAAGAGCTGGACGAAGTGGCGGGTGAGAGGGAAGTCTGGGTTTCCCTGCTTAGGTTGCTGCCCCCGCGATCCGACCCGGAACAGCGGTAGCAAATGGATGGATGGATGGATGGATATGCTGACCTTAGTGTCACATAATACAAGTTTACAGTCCCTAAGGTGGTCAAACTATAAACATTATTATGAAGGTTTTAAACAGTTAGATTTTAATGTGTTTAAAAGATTTATATTCATGTGTTTTCCTTTGTCCATTTTAAAACAACCAACCGTCAGTTGCAGCCCTAAATGTATGTGTAGAAAAGTTGTAAGAAAAGCATTATTTTATTATATTAGTTTTTAGAAAATAACATTGTAGAAAAAACTGGAAATGACATACTGATGTCTAATTGAAAGCACAGAAACTATATCTTTATAGCAAAGAGTCTTAACGTAGAGGCATAAATTCCATATTGCATATCTGGAGACAGTAAAACTACTGTGGACGCAGTCAACACCATCATAATCACTGGTCCATTTAGAGACTTAATGGAGTTACAAACAAGATAAATGAAAGAAACTGAAAAAGTGAGCACAAACTAGTTTGCTTTTGAAAAGTTGTACTTGAAGGACAAAGAGGTTTAAAGAGGATGTAAGTCATTGATTTGGAGTGAGCACATTTTTAATACATCATCTTAGTTTGTCTCATGCCTTATTTTTTGGAGAGCAATAACAAAGTTTTGATCACATCCCACTGCTGCAGGATTGATGACTTGGTGTGTAACCAACAACTAATCGCATACAGCAGCTCATAAAAGTTTGAGCTCATGCAGCAGCTCCTTATTTTCCCTGGATCACTTTCTATATTATACCCTATGATAAGTAGAGTTGGAAAACATGAGCCTTGTTATTAAGCATCTCTGCAATACGAGTCCCTAAGGCATCTTCCAGGTTATGAAGTCAGCCACAATTTCACACACTCATTGAGTACATTTTTTTATTAGAAACAGGAGTCATCTGAAAACAAAAGCAAATCCTCTCAATCTCAAAATGATTCATGAGACGTCAGTTATTTGCATAAGGTTACTATGTACAAAATAATCAATCAGCTCTCGAATTAACATAAAGCATGAAAACAAGGGCTCATACTCGGAGCCGGTCTATATGACTCAGTAGAAAAATATGAATTTATTCTTCTGACAAAAATCCCGTCAGGATATTTACATACAAGAATATTTACTGCAACTGTCAATCTAGTACTTCACAGTACTTCTGTACAAAATATCCAGTGAAACGTTGCAAACGTGCAGAAAATGTACATAGAACACATCATAACATCATACACTAAATGTGTGCGATGCCTTTTGCTCTACCCAAGGCACTAATACCTTTTTGTTTCTGGATAAGAACACATAAGAGACAAATATAAATAATACATTTTCTTCCTGTGTACACTTTAAATTAAGTTCCTTTAAACAAAGTAAAACTAGTCCGACACAAAACACTTCGTGGCGTGTTTATAGTTGGAAGCCAAGCCTCATTTCAAATGACAAATGAATTGTAATCAGTTCCATGGAGTGCCTCTCCGAACGGATGAACAATACTTCATACAGAAATATGAACTGCACAAAAACAACAATATTGCTTTTAAAAACTGGAACTGTAAACCTCATTCCTACAAGAAAAAACCTGTTCTGACCATGAATGTTTTATTCAGATTTAATAAAGTAACACAAGCATCGGCAAACAGATGCCCAGCCGGTTGTTGAAGTGGAACGATGGCGAGATACAGAACTTTAATTAAAAGCTGTATCTTTGAGGTGAGGCCCTGCGTCGTGCAGCAGCCTGGGCGGCACACGCAGCAGATGTGCCGGTTGCCTTCCATCCAATGAGTAACTTGGAGCAAATGAGTAAGTAAAGACAGCCAGGATGGAGGAGGTGGGGAAAAAATAAATCAGTATCAGACGAGCAGAAAACGCCACAAGCCACAAGCTCCAGTGGACCTTCTGCTAAAGTCTTTTTGATCCGACACTCCTCGTGGCTGATCGCCAGCTGAGTTGGCGGTTTATTGATGTGGACAAAAAAAACATTTAGAGACCTTCACTTAACAGTTAAGGTCAATTGTCAAACTTCATTCTGGCCGTTAAAAAAAAATTCTAAAAGTACTATAAAAGTATTGGCTGAACCTAATAAAAGAATGTGTTGAGAAAAACCAAAATGCGTATCATTCTTGCAAAACTTCCCTTATTTTAAATCAATACACAAACATTCTGAGCTGGAATATTAACCTAGTTATTACTGTAAAATACAGATTTTTTGGGGCTTTTAATGTGAGAAAAGTGAAACAAAAATTGCAGAAATCATCTTGCACTGTGCAGTGGTGAGCAAAACTGAAAATTTTCATCTTGCAGGTCAAAGCCTTTTGTTCTGCCAGAAAATCCCAAAAATCAGGCTTGCCATTAAGCTTCACAATAAACAAAAATGGTGAAATGGTGTAGATTTAGTAATTGCAACATAACACTGGAATGTTACAATTTTATGCAACATTCAGGCAAAATATCTTTTCTGGAAACCTGATGAAGTCTATGGGGCTAAATCTGAATTAAAATATGGAAAATCAAAAAATCAAAAAATATTTATCCTGGATTAGAATATTGTAAACCACTTCTCGTTGTGGAAATATTGTGTTCCCAGTTTTATTTTATTGCCTTTTAATTGTCAATAGCCGTCTCTGCGCTTTCACACAAAGCACTCCTTGCGAGAGATCACAGAGCCGTCTTTGTGGGACACGTAGTCGCTCTCTGTGCCGTTGTCGTAGCAGTTCTCCTGCAGGTAAGGGAAGCCGTTGTTCTGCACGGGGCCGTGGACGGGGGGCCCGCTCGGATTGATGTTGACCTGTTGTAGGTGGTAGGTGCACACAGCTGGGAGACGCTCATCCCAGACGTTCTTGTCATCGCCGGAACCGTAGATGACATCCACTTCGGGCTTTGGTTTCAGGTCGGGACTAACTTTCCCCGATTCGTCGTTGAAAAAATTGTAGAGCTCCTGAGTCTGGAGCACGTCCAGGTGAGACCTCGTCTGCATGTCGGGGGGACCCTTGTAGTGCTTGGTGTAGTAATTGCCACGGAACGTCCTCCAGTTGTAGCAGAGCAGAATGCCTCCCAGCAAGAGCACCACGACCAGGATGCTGCCCAAAGTCCCGGCCGCAATGACGCCAGCCGAGGGCGCTTCTGCCGTTGGGCGCGTCGGACCGGTGACGTGGGCGCCTAATTGGGTTGGAGGGACTCTAAAGATGGTGGCACTGGGAGCCGTGGTGGTGGTGGTGGAGGTGGTGGAGGTGGAGACAGTGGTCGGGCGTTCTAATGAGAAGAAGCATGGAGAGAAGGGGGATAAAAATGGTTCAAATGGAGAAGTTTTAATACAAAGACATATAGTACAGGTGGTGATCTATTGGTAGGAAACTCTACCAGAGGTGGACCGTAAGGAAGTAAAACTACTTTCTACTTTAAACTTTCAACTTATACTCAACATCAATATTATACTTTTGACTTCACTACATGTATTTGAAGACTATCGTGATTTGTTATTTGATGCATCTTTGAAGTCAGTGGACAAAGGTTTCTATTGTGTTAGTCATGAGAACAACCAATCACAGTCAAATCACAGCAATCACAATGAAGTAAAAGTTTCCAAAAAATTGAAAAACACAGGAGGAACAATATAACCGTCGTTGAGTAAAAGTATGACGTGTCTTTTTTGGAAAAGTATGACTTTTACTCCACTATATTTGAAAGACACATTATACTTTTATGTTCTTTTAATATCGCTCATATGAGAAAAACCAATCACAGAAATCAGTCAGATTCACAGTGCAAGCAGCGTGTTTAAACAGGCACATTGGCAGTTGTAAAGAAGTCGACATCTGCAGAAGATCAAGCTAAAGACTCCCAGAGCTCCCACAACCGTAGTTTTTAAAATGAACAAAGATTTGTATTGTTTTACATGAAAAATATACAAATAGGCTTCTGTATATTTCAGTAGGCTTTGTAGCATATTCAACTTTTTTTTTTTTTTTTACAGGTTTAACAAACAAGGCAGTACCATAGTTCTAAAATGCTTTGTGGCAACAATAAAACAATGCACTGACATTACAGAAGGTACAGTACAGAAGGGAGTTAGTGGTTCATATATCACTCATCTCCAGAGGGTACAAAATACTGCCGCACGTCTCTTAACCGGCACACGTAAATATGAGCACATCTCCTCCGTTTTAGCCTCACTTCACTGGCTGCCTATACATTTTGGGATTCATTTTAAGATTCTTTTGTTTCAAAGGCCTCAATGGCATTGCTCCTTCCTACCTGTCTGATCTGTTACATCCGTATACACCAACCCGTTCTCTCAGGTCCACTGATCAGCTGCTTTTGAGTGTGCCAAAAACTGAGCGGAAGCTTAGCGGTGACCAGGCTTTCTCTGTTGCAGCTCCAAAAATGTGTAACGACCTGCCTTTGCACGTTAGACAGGCCTCTTCTCTGTCTGTTTTTAAGTCTTGTCTTAAAACTCATCTCTTCTCCTTGGCCTTTGACACCTTATGAGATGTTGACTTTGTTATTTTTCTTATTAATTTTATTCCTGTTATGTTCCTGTTATGTTATGCCTCTGTTTTAATGCATTTTATTGTTGTACAGCGCTTTGTGACTCTGTCTGTGAAAGGCACTTTATAAATAAATATTCATTCATTGATTCATTCAATATTCATGGTACTTTTCAATACTTAAGTATTTTAAAAAGTAAGTACTCTTTTACTTCAGCTCAACTAAAACTTTTACTTTGTGTTAAAATAATATTTGACTTTGTCCACCCCTGGTCACTTTCAACCAACCAGCCCCAAAACAAGGCCTTTAACCCCAAGTTTCTCCCTGGAAGGCCTTGCTCAGGGCCGAAATGGTTTCTACTATATAATAGCGAATATTTCTACTAGAGAGACCAATCTCTATAGTCATGCAAAGTCAGTAATAACTGAGAACCTCTATAGCAATGCATTAATTTGTGATTAAAAATGTGGAGGTTTCATGTTTGGCTTTTTCTAGTTGTGTTCAAGAATGATGTGCGGAGGGAGTGAACGGCCAAGAATTGAAGTCACTGTTTGGATTAGGATTTTTTTTTTAAACTACACGGAAGTACGAGATGAGGGGTTCTCGTGTTACACGTCTACAGAGCTATATGTTTGCCAAATTTACAGGAAAAAAGCCATGCATGAAGCCAAAACTGCTGAGTATTTATTCAGGTTGAAAAACAGAGTTGAACATTTTGTCAGTTTTTCCCCACTGGGGATTTTATGCATGTGTAATCCAGTAACTAACAGATGTAGAACAACACACATGCAATATTAATCCTCCACTCTGGATATAACCATACATAGAAATACCCTTTATCATTGGATCATATCTCATGGAAACTAGAATGTTTGTTCAAGACTTAATAAAAACGTATGGCCAGGCAGTGACAGGTTTTGTAATGGAAGTACTGTTTAGAACCCGTCTGATATATCAGAATACTGAATACATGACCTCTCAGACAGGGAGAAAGCACAGAGAGCGACCTGCTGGTGGATACTGTTACCTTCCCTGAGCAATTTTGGCGGACAATGAGTGTAAGAATGACCCACTCACCTCGTACCCAAATGTGGACATCCTGAGAGCGCAGACCGACATCGTTCCAAACCTCACACCTGTACGTTCCGGTATCACTTTTTTGCAAAGGCCGAGTGAAGATCAGACTGCCGTTTTCTGTCCGAACTCCTGTAGGCATCTGCATGTCCAGCCTGAGAAAAGAAAGTTTCACATATTTTCTGGAAGAACATTCCAATCAATACTTCTTTCATTTACTTTAATTTAAAACAATAAAAAGGAAACTTTGTAAAGACACACAAAGACACAACTCTGTTTTAAAGGTTTTACAACCCATAATGCCTGACGCAAGTGTTACTGGACAGCACAAGGGTCAAATAAGATACCTGGTCCAGAGGAAGACATTTGGAGAAGGGTTGGCATTCGCTCTGCAGTCCAGCTTTGCGTTCCTTTGTTCTACGTACCAAACCTCATCCTGACCCACCACCATGATGTCTGGAGCAACTGTAACAATGACAAGAAAAAGAACCTATCAGCCATGGAGACATTACTAAGATTGCACCAATCCATCTTTTTAGGGCCCGATATCGATACCTGTACATTAGATACTGAGTACTGACCCAATACCAGTATTTAATTAGTAAGCTGCATGTCTGCATTTTTGGCAAAAAAGTAAAATGTAACAAATACAAATTTGTACAAAACCAGGTTTGGAAAATTTGAAACAGCTCTCTTCTGGAAGGTAGGATTTCAGGCTTCAGAGTTAAGTGACCACTATCTACATTTTTCTGGAATAAAAGGTGAACAGGTTGGAGGTTCACAAAGGTGAGATTAAAAGACTGCCTTAAACCATTCCCTTTTTGGTGCAACAATGAATTTTGATTTTGCCCAAAGTCTTGTGTTGCAGTATAACTTACAGTGTCCCATTGCTCCAAGACGACTTAGCAAATTTAGGGCTTTTGCTAGGGTCATGTACCTCCACAAACTGTTTGAAGAGATTTACTGAGCACTAAAGGCTCCTCTCTGTATTAACCTCAACCCCACGTGGCTCAGTCCCCACTGTTAAACCTGCTGGGCTCTGATCAATATTTCATAAAGCGTCTCCATTAAGCACCACTCTGTTCAAACAGACATCAGCCAACAGTTCAAGATGCCAACGGAAGTGCACATCAATGATCATAACATTTAAACGACTCCTCAATGGTTTTTATGAGCTCCAGAGTTTAACAGTGATGCTTCATAACAACCTGAGGCTATAAATCAGGTACTCTGCTCCTTAAAACGCTCCTCTCCTGGATCACCATTTGCTTTCTAGAGTTACAGCGCACTTTTAAAGAGCAAATCCTGACACAGAGTCAATATTGCCAATGTAATGGCTGAGTACAGTGACTTTGGGTGTAATTTCATCTCAATTTAGCATAAGAACCTAGGGATGCAACAAGTACTCAAAAAATGGTGTTGATGATGCTAAAAAAGCATTAAATGTCCCTTTTTTGACTCACGATGTATTTAAAACTAGGGCTCAGAGATATGACGTCAAATCAGCATCTCAATTAATTGAACATTTTAAATTAAATACGATTAATGAACAATTGTTTTGGTTTTTGTATCATTTTTTTAGGTCACCGAGCTCATTTGAGTTCATAATTGCCCAGCCCTAATGCCACTTTCAATTCAATGTTGATTAACTGCCCGGCCCTAGCTAGAACCCTGAAAAGGAGGTGAACCTACACTGGACGCTGAGCTTGTAGGGGATACGGAGCTCCATGGCCAGGGCCGGGTGACGCACCACGCAGGTGATGCTGAGGCCGTGCGCTTGCCTGGTGGGAGTCAAGATGTACTTCACGTGAGTGCTGGTGGTTCCGTCCAGATCATCCTTAGCCGTCACCACCTTCGAATGTCCGTACAGGTCAGATTCCCAAAACACCTCGGCAGCAGGACGAGCTCTTTCGGCCGTGCAAGTGGCCACCAGGCTGCTGCTTTCCATATCCACTAGCTCTCTTTCCCCCGGGGAAATGTAGACTTTCGGTTCAGCTGGAGTGTAAAATAGAGGGAGAGAAAACAAGTCAGAATGCAACATTTTGGCCCAATTCCCCCAAATGCCCTTGGAATTTGAAAGCAGCCTTGCAGAACAGCGCCACAAGGGGTAGGGGTTGTAATCTTTGCCTTGGACAGCGGTATCCAGTTCTGGTCCAGGAGGGACAGTATTCCGGGGGATTTCCATCATACCTGGCGAGTCAAATCTGGTGAGTTTTTACCTGAGACAATGTTCTGAAATGCCAGGATAATGACCCTTCAAGACTGGAACTGGACACCCCTGGCCTAGCGGATGGGAAACTACTCATTACATCGTAAGCAGTGAAAATGTGCTGCTTGTTTATCTTTCAAGTTTCATAAATGACACATTTACTGCAGTCACTTTCGCTCACATCGTAATTTACACAAGTGTTGAGTAGCGAGTTTTTGAAATGTGTGTTAGAATGATTCATGTTCATATTCTGTCGCACCTGTACTAAAATAAGATATTTCTTGGAATTTATACAGTTGTGGTCAGAAGTTTACATACACTCATCATGGGTATGAATGTCATTTTAATGATTTATTTGAACCGTTCCTTTTCCATGGCAGAATGTTTACACGACACACAACTTCAATGATTTTTTAAAACAAGAATTGGGTGCACAAGATTGAATTTATTAAGGATTGTCTATAATCAACACAGGGTCAAAATTATACATACAGGCTCAAATATATACATACATCCCAACTAAATCCTTTATTAAGTGGTGCTGAAGATTCTAGAATGTCTTAACTTGACAAGGCCAAGGCCTATTAACTTCTCGTTAGTGATCACGATTAACTGCAGCTGCTAGTTTCTCTTTGCCAGCGGGAAAAAGGATGTTCTTGACAGCATTCATTGGATTGCCCAATTCTCAGAACAATGGGAAAGTCCAAGGAACCCAGAAATCTTATTGTAGAATTGTAGATTTACACAAATTGGGAAAGTCTCTTGGAGCCATCTCTAAACAACCAATTCCACATCATCAGTTCAAACAAGAAGTTATTCGGATGAAAGAAAACTGGTTAGGATGTACAAGATCAAGCCAAGGACCATCAAGCCTCAAGCCTGCCATGAACTGGAAGCTGCTGTAACATCAGTGTCAATGTCTACAGTGAAGTGAGTTTTACATCGCCATGAACTGAGAGGGTGTCGACCAAGAAAGAAGCCCCTGCTTCAAAATCGACACCTTCAAGCTCAACTAAAATTTGCAGCTGCCCACATAGACAAGCCACAATCTTTCTGGAGGAAAATTTTATGGTCAGATGAGACAAAGATTGAGCTATTTGGTCACAACGACAAGAAGTACGTTTGGAGGAGTCAAGCTGAGGCTGACACTGTACCAACTGTCAAACATAGTGGTGGAAGTATCATGCTCTGGGGCTGTTTCGCTGCCAGTGGCATTGATGCATTGCACAAAGTGGACGGAATAATCAAGGAGGAGGACTGCCTCCAAATTCTTCAACTTCACCTCAAATCAACAGCTAGACGGTTGAAACTTCGACACAATTCGGTGTTCCAACAAGATAATGATCCCAAACATACATCAAAACTGGTTATGGAATGGATAAAGCAGGCTAACATTAAGCATCTGGAATGGCCTTCTCAAAGCCCCGACCTCGACCCTATTGAAAATTTGTGGACTATGCTTAAAAGCAAGGTCCGTGCAAGGAAATTTAAATGAACTGTACCGATACTGCCAAGAGGAATGGTCAAATATCCAGCCAGAATTATGCCAGAAGCTTGTTGATGGCTACAAAAAGCGTCTGATAGTGGTAAAACTTTTAAAGACGCATTTAACCAAATATTAGTTTGGATGTATGTATATATTTGAGCCTGTATGTATAATTTTGACCCTGTGTTGATTATAGACAATCCTTAATAAATTCAATCTTGTGCACCCAATTTGTGTGTCATGTAAACATTCTGCCATGGAAAAAGAACGATTCAAATAAATCATTAAAAGCTTAAAATGAATATTCACATTCATACCCATGATGAGTGTATGTAAACGTCTGACCACAACTGTATATATTCTTTATTTTTATTTCTGTTTTGGTTTGCATTTTACATTTTGTACTCCTATTGTTCAGCACTTTGTGAGTTTTGTCTGTGAAAGGTGCTTTATAAATAAATTTGACTTACTTTCCAAGAGGAATGGAAACAGAGATTCCATTACAGAATCGGTAATTGATATTGACCCGCTTTACAACAAGATGAATAAATGATAAGCGTTATACAGCAAAATAAGGCGCGTAGGCCAAGAGTCTGACTCGGTGTGGCCTGCTGATGGGGGAAGCTGATTGATTACCCAGACTCCACGGGACCCCATTAAAAATGCAGGACGCTAGCGCTGGAAAGAGCAATGCTTTCCTCATAACTGCATGGAGCTTCTATGTTTGTAGGGAGAGAACATGGCAAATAGCAATACAACACAGGTACTGTAAGTGAAATCTGGTAGCAAGTGAACTGGAAAGTTGTAAACTCACGCATACATATTGTATCTATTATGGGGGAGTAACACTAATCAAGAAGACAGGTAACCCATACTTTGAACTGATTTATGTCTGTTTTATAATTGATGTCACAATTTTAAATAAATACTCCAACACAAAACTTAAACTGAAATGGCTGCTAGCATATATTTAATTCTGAAGACTTTTTATAATAATCTTAACAGTAAAAAGTGCAGGGAGCTCACAGCTTCTCTGTGAGAATGCCACACTTCCACTGCCTTCAGCCTAAGACTGGGCAAATAATTGAGAATTAAGAAAATACTCTTTCCCATAACCATTATTTCAATTATTTATACAAAAATTCTGTTAAAACGTAAAAATGTTCACTAAAACATAATTTGTTAAAATATGCTGCATGTTACACTCACTGTGTCACACTTTATTCTCAAAATAGTTGCATTTAGAGGTATGATGTATCGCTGGCCGATAGAATAATCCTGGTATTTTTTGACGATAATGTACTTATGGTTTAAAGTTCAATAAAATAATAAAACAGACAGTGAACTCATTCTATTGTAATCTAGTGTAATGGGTTTGCAGGTTTGGCCCACCCCATGTAGAAATTACTGTTACGCCATGCACATTCACCACATTCATAAGATACTCATATCAACAATATAAACAAATATGTTTTCGTTATTAAAAGCTAAAGCTAAAGCTAAGCTAAAAGTCAAGTAGTAACTTGGTCAATATAAACGATCAATATAGAAAAAAAATTGTGATAATTTTGATCATATGTGACCCTCCATGGCAAAACCAGTCGCTTGTCGCAAATTTCCAAAATTAGAGTTATGTTTTCATGAAAGGGCATAAATCAAGCTTCAAAACGATACCTATATCGAATGAATGGGACGACATATGACTGAGATATCAACATTCAAAGGAGTTGGGTTTCTCCTGTCACGCCAAGTGAGAAACGGAGAAATCTGCCTTTGAAGTTGACTATCGCCGTAGCACTCACAGACGCTTGGTGCGGTCGCGGTTGCATTTACGGTAGCCTACGCTGCATTCACAGTCACACGGATAGCCTACCTGCGTTAGGTTAACTGAACTCGGGAGACGAAGATGGATTCCGGAGAAATATCTTCACGCTAGTCAACGAGTAGATTTACCGTAAATATTGAAGTAGAGCGGTCAAAACAGAACCTTTTAACATTCTGCTGGAATTGAATTCCTCACCTCAAGAAAGTCACGTTTTTAGGATGGAAAGGGTAAGTTTTTCAGTTAAATTTATTCACAACAGTACAGTATAGATCTTCCACTGTTTAAAAACACTAAAAACAAAAAATCCAAAATTTTACCCCACGCAACATAAACGGTGGTTTCTCTCGGAAACCTCCGTTGCGACAAGCGACCGGTTTTGCCGTGGAGGGTCACATATCACCAAGCTCTACTATGACAGCTTTCCCATCAGTCTTCTTTGCCCCGTCTCTCTGCCAAAAGCTCTGACAGCTGCACTGCTTCCTGTAACAACACAGCCATGTGGTTCAGGAGCTCTGACCTCGTCTTGTAGGCCCCTTTACCAGACATCTGCCCCCGTCCTGCAAATCGGACGACCCCTGTAGCCTTTCGGCCACCAGCAGCAGCCCCTGCTTCATATGGAGTCTAGGGCTGGGACAATGAACTAAAACCAATATATCGATCAACTGCACATTATAGGACGATTACGATTCATTACGAATATTTTGTTTTTTGTTTGTTGCCATCATAGTTCACTGACAGCGGTTTGTACTATAAAAATGCTCAGCAATTAAACTGGGTTTTTTCTAATGAAAGAGTGCAACTTAGATAAACATACACTGATGCAGAGGCAGACTGGATGGGAGAAAGTCACATGACATGCTCTACAGCAGATGAACAAGCTGGGAAAATTAGATAAAAATCTGAAAAAGTATTAACATAGTTTTTTAAAGTAATTGAAATAATCATTATGAGCCTCGCCAAGCTGACGGAGCTCTACTTTGTGATTGTGGTCATCGGGCTCTCTTTCCCCGCCCTTGTTCTGCGATGCAGGCAGGACTGAGGAAAGCTGGTGAATTTGATAATGAGGGAGGAGGATGACGGGAGGATGAAGAGAGGGCGAGAGGAGGCTGGGTTGGGTTAAATGAGGTGAAGGATAATGATTTTCCATCAGAAGTGTAAAGAAGAGGCAGAACAGGGCTTCTCCCACAAGCTCTATGTCTCATACAGTGCTGACAAGCCAATATGCATACACACGCGTGATATACCAATACACACTCACACACTCACACACACACACACAGTCTCTGTATTACCATCTTTGTGAGGTCTTTCCATAGGCTCCCATAATGACTAGATGTATGTAATGTTACACCTACACCTAATCCTAACCCTAACCTTAACCCCAGTAACCAAAAGCACATCTTTTACCTCTTTTAGTTTCTCAAATAAAACAAGCACATTTTCTATAAAGTCATTTCTCCTCATGGGGACCTCTCAAATGTCCCACAAAACCCCAAAAAACAGATAAAAGTGATTTTAGGGTACAAAAAGGTCCTCACAATGCGATAAATACATGGACACACACACACACACAGAGCTACTACACGTCATATGCTAATTACTGCTTGAAAGAGCTGGTCATCAAAAAAATAACTTGTTAGAACTGAGTCAGAACTGGTTGCTAAAAAAGTGATGGAACTTTATTTGAGACATGCATCAGTCATGCACACTATTGTTAAATTTCACTAGCTAAAAAGTAGGATTGAATTTTTTTCCCCCAGAACTAAGAGAAGACGCTAACAAGCGAAAATGCAAAATTGTTTCCCCAAGCGAGACGAAGCTAAAAATGTTAACGTGTAGACTTTTTAGCTATTAGCAAAGCAGCATCAGAGCTAAGAATCTAAAGCTAATTGTGCGCCGCAAACATTTTATGTCTTGTTCACTAAACTGGTTGAACATGAGTGTAAATCTGTGTTTTCTTTTGTTTTTCCTCGGCTTAACTATTCCTTTACTTCCATGACATGAGAAAGGTAAGGAATCAGCTCTGTTTATATGCCATCACATCTGACGTGTTTTGCTGGAAAATTCTGCATTTCTGAGAACTCCTCTCAGGGTCTGGCTGGATTTTCCCTTTTTGATTTTGTAAATCTTCAAAATATAATGTAAGAGCTGAGTCAATCTTGAGGCTTGCAACTAAAAACCTGAAACTCGTCCGTCTGTGTAAATACATTTTACTGAAGAAACAAGAGACCTTCACGTTCTATGCCTCTGTGAACCGCGAAACTGCCTCAGCCGTATGCCAAGCGAATACAACAAAGGCAGTGTCGTTCACATCCGTCACAAGCGACTCGCGAGGAAACTACACCCTAGAATTTTTTCCACCTCAATTTTTTCTTTTTTTGTCTTGAGAAAAATTAGGGGTGCCGCACAGGGTGTTCCTCATCTGGCGTATGCTAATTACAGCCTACGAGTAAAGCGCATTCTGCCGCATTACTCTGATATATTGCTACCTTAGTAAACACTTCTCCAATCTCCACCAAATGTTACAGCCGTCAACGTTCGAGGGGGGCGCAACTTTTTTTTTTTTTACGACTTTTTAGCTGCTGTTTTTTTCTTCTTTTTATGAATCTCACATTCAGGCTTTGCTGACTAATCAAAGTGTGCAGAGTCGGCCTATTTAACAGATGGTGCAGAAACAGATGGCAAATCGGACATAATGCATGCATGCGGCATAGGAAACAGGTTTTAACGTCGGGAACGATGTGAAAATAAAACTGACTGTACTTGTTTAATACCGTGCTAATTTTTAGACAAAATAATATGTAACGAAGCATACAAACATCAGGAGAAAATAAACTGATAGCTCATAGCAAGAAAGCCCGGTAGGAGTTAAATGCATGAATAACGGTAATAAAATCAATCATTGGTAGGAGAGTGAAGCGATAAAACACTGCCAAAACGGCACAGCACTAAGCCGCCCTTCATGAATTATTCATCCGGCTTTACTGAGTCATGCAGAAGGGTGTGAACGGTGGCTTCCGCACAATCTCCTTCCTTCATACTGTATAAACTCATCAAACATGCAGGAAAGGAATGCTCTCGGGCCTCCGCTGGCCTCTTCCACCGTTTTCCTTTCATCTGAATGTGTGGAAGCAGACCGGTTTGAATCCTAACTGTTCTGCGTGCATCCTATAAAAGTTGACGTTCAAATTGTTTAACTCATCTCCAGCATCAAAAAGGACAAACCAGCTTGCAATTTAACCTATCAGCACTAGGAGTGTGCGATATGATGTACTGCACAATATTCATAGTATAGTAAATTCAGTATCTTGTGTCTCAGCACGCTCATATGGAACGCAAAAGTCCCACAATTTGCCTATATTTTTACAAACTTGACAATAAAACACCCGCTTTACACCTGTTTTATGTAGCACTCTAAAATACTGGCACTTTTTACACCGTTGAAAACACAGCTTTTGGCCGCGCTCTAATGACTTGTGGTCAAATGGCAATTTTTACAAGATGAAATGTCTGTAAAGGACAGCACTCTAGTAAGGTGCCCTTAAGGTGAATTCAGAGGTGGGCAAAGTAGCTTACTTCATTACTTAAGTGAAAGTAGAGATAGCACTAGTCAAATGTTACTCCAATACAAGTAAAAGTCGTACATTCAAATTTTTACTTAAGTTAAAGTACTGAAGTACTTGTTTAAAAAAAATACTTCAGTATTAAAAGTACATCTTCTTTTACTGCATTGTTTCATTATTGCCACAACACTTACAACACCTAATGTGGACTAGCTTGTAGAAGCTGTAGAATAAGGAACTGGTAGAATGTTCCAGAATGAAACACAACCTGAACTGATAAAGAAAACCAGTCATTAGTTTTTTTTTATTAATTAATTGTAACACTACACACACCCACAAAACAGCATGGTAGTGTTCTGGCACAGCTCTGGCAGTGTGTGCACACATATGTGTGTATGTTAATCAGGAGGACAGTGCAGTAGCTGTAAATGCAGCTCACAACGTAAAATCAACATTCCAACCTGCTTAAACCCAGCTCTACACCTCTAGCTTCATGACTTTCCAACAGCAACAATGTTTTAATCAAGACAAAAACAGCAGAACTGTCTGAACTTGGTTTTATATTTCCAGTCTACAGGCGTGACGTAACCCTACTGATTACTGATAGACTGTCACCTGCCAAACAACAAATTAAGTTTTAGAAAAGGTGGAATAACATCCACTTTATCCACAGATTTGAAAGTAACGAGTAACGAGATAGAAATGTAGTGAAGTAAAAAGTATGGTATTTGTCTTTCCAATGTAGTGAAGTGAAAGTCATAAGTTTCCAAGAAAAATATCACTCAAGTGAAGTACAGATACTCAAAAACTCTACTTAAGTACAGTACTCAAGTAAATGTACTTAGTTACTATCCACCTCTGGGTGAATTTTAACACCTTTGGCATTCTATAGATCGGAGCAGAGTTGAGCGCTCACAGATACAAGATTTTTGAAACCTTTGAATCTGCTAAATCACATTCAATTAGCAAAGTGTTACAACTTCACATAACTTAAAGTTTGCTGCATTTAACCTCCAAACCCAGCCAATCTTCGATTTTCAATGTTACTTACTCACCCATGACATCGACCACGGCCGTACCCTCCAAATTGCCAAGAGGGAAGGTTGACATTTTGCAGGTGTAGGGTCCAATGTCTGCAAAACTCAAGTCCATCAGGACAATAGAAGCATCCTGCACTGAGAGCTTGACGAACTGGAGGCGGTCCTGGTAGCCCTCGGTCAAGTGAACGCCATGTGTGGGGTTGAATACTGCGATGGTGACTGGGCCGGAGGGACTGAGGTGCTTCCAGGAACTCTGAGTCAGGGTGACGTCTTCCGTCATGTTCATTCGGCACGTCAGAGTCAGGTTCTTGCCGAGAACGCCGGTAACTTGTTTCGGGACCTCCAACTTGTTGCACATGCCTGAGGAGAGGTGCATAATCTAGGTGTTATAATCTTATTTGTCACAAGAAAAAATGAATTTGAAAAGTGACTTGCAAATTGGATGATAGTTTTAATGCCAGTTTTGACAGCAAATAGGTTTAAACTGTAAACTAGGGCTACACTGATAATAGACAGCAAATGAACAATGAGGTGGTTTTATAATTCTAAAATTCAGTATCGACAAGTTTTTATAATTAACACTGTGTCAATAATGTCAGTTATGTCAGTTACAAAATATCAACTATAAAAATGTGTCAATTCAAAATGATACTTCAGATAAAACCATGCCAGTGTTCATTGAAGATGGGACAGTTGTTAGCACAACGGTTAGGGAGTTGGCCCAGTGAACAGACGGTTGCCAATTCAAGTCTCGGACTGGTAAGGTAACACTGAGGAACTCATAAGCAAGGTACTGTCCCCAAGCACTGCTCCCCAGGTGCAGCTTATCAACTGCCCACTGCTCCTTCACGGATGGGTCAAATGCAGAGGTCACATTTTGTTGTGGTGCACTGTGTGCTGTGCTTTGCTGTGTTCACAATGACAAATAACTACTCACCAATTCACTAAATTGTTGTCAATTTTCATTGCATCTCTAGTTTACAGTTTAAATATCCAGTTTCAATGATTATACAATAAATATATCAATTATTGACAATGTCAGAAAATTCACTAATGCTTATTTTTTGTGTCCACACCTTTGTAATAGAAAACCATGTCTATGATCGATTATAATTCGAGCCCTACTTTATAGTTTAAACCTATGTTTCCAATGTTTATCATGTTTATCATATCATGTGACTACTATACATGCACAAATGTGACCCTCCATGGCAAAACCAGTTGCTTGTCGCAAATTTTCAAAATTGAGTTATTATGTTTTCATGCAAGGGCATGAATCAACCTTCAAAATACCTACCTATACCTATACCACGATACCTATATTGAATGAATCGGACAACATATGACTGAGATATCAACATTCGAAGTAGTCAGGTTCCTCCTGTCACGCCAAGTGAGAAACGGAGAAATCTGCCTTTGAAGTTGACTATCAACGTAGCACTCAGATGCTTGGTGCGGTTGCGGTTGCATTTACGGTAGCCTACGCTGCATTCACAACCACACGGATAGCCTACCTGCGTTAGGTTAACTGAACTCGGAAGACGAAGATGGATTCTGAAGAAATATCTTCACACTAGTCAACAAGTGGATTTACCGTAAATATTGGAGTAGAGCGGTCAAAACAGAAACATTCTGCTGGAATTGAATTCCTCACCTCAAGAAAGTCACGTTTTTAGGATGGAAAGGGTAAGTTTTTCAGCGAAATTTATTCACAAAAGTACAGTATAGACCTTCCACTGTTTCAAAACACTACAAACAAAAAATCCAAAATTTTACCCCACGCAACATAAACGGTCGTTCTTCTCGGAAACTTCTGTTGCGACAAGCGACTGGTTTTCCCGTGGAGAGACACATATCGCCATGACAATGCTTAAAATATAAATCATCTGGCCCAATTTTCCTACTCATTTTTCTGAAGCCTCCTCCTTCCTACAAGTTTAGGCCAAATTTAAGCTTTGCTATGTTCACTTCAGTATCAAAATCATACTGTCTGGCTTATTTGTACTATGACCTTACTGCTGTCACACCATCAAGATAAATCAGGGATCGATGACTCAAGCATGTAGTACAGTATGTATTAAAATCCTGCTCACTTAAGACTGAAGTTATAAACACCTTAAGCAAATAAAGAGAAATTTCAAAAAAGCTTGATCTAAAGCAGGAAACATACAGAAAATATTCAGACTCCAAAATAAATATTACAACCAAAACCGTTTGCATGCAACAATGTCATAAAGGTGGGTGTGTGACAGCCAGATAAAGGCAGGTCACGAGGGTTTCCGCTTGACTTTACTGTAAATTTTTTTGCCAGGTGTGAGATGGCATGTTAGCAGACAAGAAAATTCTGCAGAATTCGGCCTAAAATGACGCTAACAAGCGCCACACACGCTTTCCCTCCCGAACTCCTCGTCCTGACTGTCCTTGCCGCTCCCCTTCTGAGAACCTTGCCCTATAAAAAGGCTCCTGGAATGAGATGAAACGCATACAGCGGCCTGTCTTAGCTTTTTTCCCCCTCTCCGTTAATAGGTGCCTCTAATCTTCATCTGCGCTGCGTTTATTTGAGCGCACCGGAGTTAATTTCTCTAAACATGTCAGCGCGATCGTCTGGAGAGCTGGCAGCCCGGACTGGGGTAATTCAAAAAAGGTGCGGGATGTTGTCGCAGATCGGATGCGAAAAACCCGGGGGCGGGATCAGACGTCTCAGTAGGAGACGGTCTGGGAGATTGGACAGGAGAAATGAATCACAAACTTTCAGGATCAACAAAGACTGTTCAATCGTGTCGCCTGAAAAACTAAAAATAATGAATGTTTTTCGAGAGTTTAAAGTGTCTTGCATCGGAGGAAACTAAGACAACTGTAAACAACAATAATAACACGATCCAAAACTCGAGTTGGAGTCTGGCTCTCAAAAAAGGAGGGAAGAAAAGACATCTGCACCAAACATGCAAAGCTGAAATATAGAGGAAAAAAAATTACAGGCTGCTGTTGGTGGGGGTTGCATAGAACTCACTCCGAGACCAAAACTGCTCAATCCAAATATAAATCTCTTGAGTGAGTATTTAAGAGGCACAACTGGAAGGTTTGGAAGGGATCTGTCAGGCACGGACACATTACAAGGTGAAACAGCTTTAAATATTTGGCAGTTGACACCAAAATATGCTTAAACTTTGCATTTCTTCCTCTCAGAGGTTCAACCAGAAGGTCTCGGAGGCTGGTGAAAGATCTTAGATCTTATATCTCAAATATACTGGAGTCCAATCTCTCTCTCTGCCCCGGCTCCTCTAACCGCTCTGTAATTGCGAGAAAGAAAAACACACGCAAAAAGGGCGATCATCAAACGAAGTGTGCTTCCCTTCACGCCCTGCTTGGGGCAGAATAAGAAAGGCATTCAGTCGTGTCTCCAGTGAGAAAACATTAAAAAGGAGTGTGTGGAAACCTCTAGATCTTTGGTTTAATTGTGTGTTTACTTCCAAAAAAAGGCACAATTATTTTTGCCTGCTTCTTAAGAAATTCAGGGAAATCAGGAGACAGGAAAGGAAAAGGAGGAAAAAAAACAATAAAATAAGTGATAGGCCATAATAGAACAATTAGTTACACAATTAGATTGGATCTAGCATTGTATCTGCTCCAGCAAGAAGATGCTTATGTGATTAAATTAGTCTCAATATCTCTCTATAGCAGATAGTGGTTAAGACCGCCCAATACAGGATTTATAATACTGATGCCAATTTTTGATGCCACGAACTGAACTGATGCCACGTTCAGTCACCAGAGACCAACTTGTGTCATGTTTCCCTGTCCTGGGTAATGCTCGTCTCTCTTGGTGTATGTATTACACCTGTGTTTGCAAGTACCGATGGTCCCCGGTAACGATACGTCAAAATTGTAAAAATACTTTGAGCGGCAGGCAAACGTAGCAGCATTTGCGGTATGATACTTTGGAGCGCTGCCTGGATGTACACACACACTTTCACAAAGCCCAATTTTTGAGAAAAAAGCATGTCTTCCGTGCGCCTAAGTATGTCGCCTGCTGGTAGCCATGTCTCAACTTACGAACGCACCTCCATCATAAGTCGGGGACTGCATGTATTTAGGCCTGCCTCTCCCCTGTGTCTCTTTGTCTCCCAGCTACAGTCATTCGTAGAGAAGTTTTTGTGTTCAGCGGAGTCGAGTGATTATTTGTCATTGTGAACACATCACAGCACACACTGCACCACAACGAAATGTGACTTCTGCGTCTGACCCATCCACGAAGGAGCGGTGGGCAGCAGATGGGCAGCACCCGTGGGGCAGTGCTTGGGGGCAGGACCTTGCTCATGAGTACCTCAGTGGTACCTTTACCCGTCCAGGACTTGAACTGGCGAACACAAGTTAATCTTCAAACTTTATTGTGTCTTATTATTCTGTTGGAGATCAACTAATCACCAAAAAGCTTTAAATCACCAAAAATCACAAATTAAATGATATAAAACACAACATATAAAAAAACAAAAGTCAACAGTAGAGTAGGAGTGTGCTCACTAGTGGACAAACAACAACAAACATTTGAACAATCCATCTTCTCTCTGCCATTATAATTGATCACAATTTATCTGCTATTAGCTCATATTGACGATAATATTGACACACTGATTTATTAAACTCTGGCTCTAGTTCTGGGCATTGTCCTAAGTTTTCTTAAGAATGTTATACATTAGTAGATTCTGCTGTCTTGTCGTCCGGGTGGTCTGATGGGTGTGGGCAGCTGTCACCTGTCCTCCCCCAACACACACTATCACACAAGACTCCCAAACGCCACAATGAACAGTGTCCTCCTCACCGAGGACGAAGATTAATGCCTGTAACTTACGGCACGAAGCCTGCAATAACACCCACACTCGGGAGTACTGCAATCCTGCCGAAAAGCTGAGCAAAGACACCAGACGTTCCAACAGGCTTCATCTGCCACATGAAGTACCTGAGAGCACCTCCCTAAAAACTCTCTGAAGGAGGTAGTAGGCGCTGCATTTCTTCACGCCGGCTCGATCGAGGGGATGCGGTGCACGGCCCGGTCCCCACTTTTTCACACACAGTGGGACAGATGGCTTCTGCCTGGGATTTCTGAATGCGTGCCAGAGCAGCAAATTGGCATTCATATATCATTTGCTTTAACCACGGCTAAAAGAGGCTGCTCAAAAATAGAACGCCCTTTGCACCAATGAACACCCTTGAAAAGACAAAGTAAAAAATAAACAAGCCAAGTGCTTTGTTCTACTACGAAGTCAAGGAAAACTGTAATTCATTTGTATCAGCCTTAACGGGGCAGTTTCCTTTTCATAGGATTCAATGTGCACATAAAGTAGCAACAAGTGAAGCCTGAGTGAAGATTTGGGGATGTAACGATATACATCAATCTAAACTGATACATTAATAATCAAAGAACGATCCAAGAGGAGGAAATTGATCAGACATCATACACACTGTAATGCCCACCAACAAGCAAGCACGCTGTAATGAACAGTAAGTATATCTATATAAAAGAAAAAGACTGGGCCTCATTCACCAACCGTTTTTAAGAAGAAATTTGTTCTTAAAACCCATTTACGCAGTTTTCATGAAGATTCCGACTTTCACCAATGTTTATCTTATAAGAACAGAATGTATGACTGCTGAAGAGCACCCTTATGCGTATTTTATAGTATGCCTCTTTAAGCAAAACATTAGCTTATTGAGTTTTTTTAAAGACCAAATTTAAATGGATTTTATTTGACGTTGACGATAAAAGTCAAAGTCAAAGTAAACTTTTTTGTCATCTCTGCTATTGTCACGTCTGCGGCTCCTCCCCGACGCTCGGACTCGCCAGAGTATTAAACCCCAGGTTTGACGAGTCTGTGTCGGGGTTGTTTTGGTGTGTGTGTCTGTCCCTTCAAGGAAACCCTCTTAGTCACTTCCTGGTTTGTCGTGTCTTGGGTTGGGCTTCACAACCCTCATGTGTCTGATTCCCATTGGTTGGTGTTTGGGTAATTAGTTTGTGTTTTCCTATTTAACCAGCCCGATGCAGTCACTCTTTGTCCGTCCACCCTCGTGATTGCCGCTTTGTATCTGCTCCGTCTTAGAAGCCAGCCAATGCCGACCAAGCTAACTGCTAACCGCTAAGCTACATCACGGCTACCCGGTTTGGCTTGGCTGTGCTATGTGCATTTTTCATGTTTGGACTTTATCCGTTTTGTGAATAAACTCTTTCAACTTCATTCCTGCATTTGTGTCCGACCTCTTGCACTCAACATGACAGCTATATACTGTACAGGTATACAGAGAGACGAGACGACGTGGCTCCAGCTTTAACAGTGCAAAGAACAAAGAATAAATAAGGCCCGTAGAATAAACAATACATAAATAGAATATAAAATATAAACTTTAAACTAGAAGTAGTAGAAAGAGAGAAAAATTTGAGAATAATTGGATGATGCCGATATCCGATATTTTTCATGTTTACATCTGCCGATGCCGATAAATGAGGAAGGCAAAGTTGAGCACGTAAAGACAAGATATTTTGCTCTCCAAAGTTCCATTGCACACTCAGAATGTTTGTGCCATAACTCTGACATTTCTAACACAGCGCCAAGCCAAGCGAGATTGAAAGCAGAATGGAGTGAGGGCGGAGCATTTCGAGCATAGCGCACAAAATTTAAAGCCACTTCCCACCTTCCATGTGAGGTGCGACACGGTTCCATGTGCACTACCAAGAGCATACAGAGCCATTAAGCTACAACCCCGGCTATTTCCTGAGATGCATACTACTGCATAGAAAAGTATGGTAAGAGCGCCCTACCTACCATACTATTGAGTGCTGCACTATGTGGCTCGGGACACAACCCATGTGCGAGCTCACATTCACTAAGTGAGGCAAACATGCAATTTAGTTAGTTTTCAAAAATTAGCTTGAGCGCGTAAAGACGAGATTTTGCTCGTGAACGTTCCACCACGTGCTCAGAATTTTTGCACAAAATAAGTGCGGGCTGTATAAAACCTGACCACGACTTTAGACACAAGCACAAGCGCTACCTTTCCGACATACTATAAATGGTTTAAAAAATAATCGGCTGAAAATATCGGGCAAATCTAAGCCTCAGTTCAATGCTGATGACTTAAAAAAACAAAACAATTATCGTCTGATTCTGATGTGTTTCCGATATTATTGTTCATCCCGACGTTCAAGTCTAATAGAGCTCAAGAATAAAAATGATATTTTAGTTGCTTTTAGTGATTTGCATGGCGGCGGTGGTCTAGTGGTTAGGATCCTCGCCTCTGGACCAAGAGGTTGTGGGTTTGAATCCTACCTCCAGCACTATCATCACTGAGTCTCTGAGCAAGACCCTTAACCCCAAGTTGCTCTCAGGGGGACTGTCTCTGAAATTAGGAAAATGGAAGTTGCTCTGGATAAGAGCCTGAGATAAACACTGTAAATGTATTGTAATATATAAATAATATGAATGGAAAGGACTGTATTAAATCAGCATATGATAGTCTCATGTCAATTACTTAAATTACATCATTGCAGACTTTGTGACATCAGCAGATGTTGAATCGCTGTCCACTAAATCGATTTAATATCAGACTGTGATGAAACTTGTGATTTACACCCCTCCTCAATATAATCCACAAAAACATCCTGCTGTTGTCATGGACCTGAGCCTAACAAAAAAAACTGGAGATCTATCAACAGGAGATGAGCGGTTAAGAGATCTGGGGAAAATACTAAAAGAGGGAGAATCAACAGATCTGAAAGGCCAAGATGAGCGGAAAGAAAGGAGATATGAAAGGAAACAATGCAGGAATCAATTAATGACAGATATGCCTGAGCCTTGAAGAAAAGGCCTGCTGTTGCTCTTTCTCCCTCCTGACATCACTAACTACAACAAGCTGTTTGCTTGCTCCAAACCTTCTTCACCTCACCAAACATTCCAGTGGTCACTACTCCGGCCAAACGCCCAAACAAAAAACCAACGAAAACCTGATTGTGCCCTGAGACATCTTAACTACAATCTGCAGGCTTAGTGTCATCCCTCAGGATCTTTTTTATCTGATCACCATGATGGGGAATGAGATGGAAAAATAGGAGTTTTGAGGGTTGGGGAGAGGACATTGGGATTTAAGGCCTGCCAATGCCTTGGAACATGACTACTGATGTCTGGTAGGAACTGGGTTTGCCCTATAGTGGGCACTTAGCCATGGTCAGCAATTGTTTCTAAGAATTCACTTTGTACAGTAATATTGTTCGCACTGAGACACTGTTGGTGGGTTAACTTTTACATGCTGTAATATGGGATCAAGTATGACAAGCAAAATGTAATTATAGTAAGAAATAAATAGAAAATTCATATTATTATTATTATTATTATGTAGTAATAACAATAAAACTTAATATTACTTTTTTATCCTTCTAAATGCAATATACTGCATTCATTTTAGAAAACAGTCAAAAGTGCAGCCAAAAGTACAGAGGTCACTTATTTTTGACTAACAGTGTAAAAGCAATTGCCTTTAAGAATGAACAGAGAGCACAGTCGGGTCGAGCCAAATGTCTTTAAAGATCACAGTGTGGTTTTTAGCAGCCCAATTCTCTTGATGTAGGATCACAGTGAGCAATTGTGAGTCGCGGTTTAATGGAAAATGTTAAAACGAATCACCTCCCCTTCGGCTTTTACACCTTTCCGCATTGCTGATGAATGGCACTTATGCCTACGGAGGGTGACTTGTGGCTGGCTGCAGTTGATGCCGCAGCGGCGCGTTCCACTGCTATTAGGCAGTTGCTGCACAGATAAAAATCAATGCTGTTGCAGACGGTTTGGCCGTATCGCTCCTGCCGGCCTGGACTCTTATAGGGGTGCAGAGATGGGAACACAGCACGGAAAAGCCCTTGTGTGGTGTTCGTATTTTTGTTACTCAGGTAATGTTTGTTTTTTTAATCAATTCAGCCATAACAGTGTAGAAAAATATTACAAGTGGCCAGTATAGGGTTTTTTCTCACTGGCAAAGGTATTTATTTGTTCTGTTCTGCCCCCTATTTGCAGGTGGAGCGCTGCAAATATAGAATGGTTCCCACAAGACGGAGAGTAAAATGCGTGGGAACATGGAAGCAGACAGATTTCGGTGCTTGAAATTTAACAATGTTGCATATATTAGGGGCGGAGAGAGGGCAGAAGGCAGAGTGACGGGACCCAGGAACTCCACACTTTTATAAATGGAGGGTTTCCTTCAGGTGGAGAAGTTACAGAAAGTCATATATAAATATATAAAATCCATTTTAACATATTTTTACCTCTCAGTTAGATCTTCTTGAAAAATGTAAGAATGTAAACATGTAAAGATATAAAATATTAATGTCAAATATAAAACAATATTACTAAAATTGCTAATTGAACTTTTATATACATTAAAACATTTAGCTAATTTTTGCCTGCATTCTGATGACATTTGTGTTCATTTTTTCATGTAATCTGCCCTGGCAGTTAGGGTAGATTGCACAATAAAAATCATTATCATCATCCTCATCATCTATATTGGCCTGAACAAAACAATTCCAATATATTACTTACAGCTGCAATAAATATACAGAGCTTCTAACAAACCCTTCTTGTGCATTGAGCATCCCGACTAGTCTCAGACATAAATGAGTGTTCTGTGGGTGTTTTGATGACCGAGGCATTCAACAAAGTAAAACCGGGTTGCAAATTCCCTGCAGAGATGAGAGCATTTTCCCCTCTTTAAACACATTCCGTTCAGCCCAGCCATGCTAATTAGCAAATAAGTTGAATCAGGTGTGTTAGATGAGACAGAATGCTAAACTCTGCAGGGCTACGGCTCTTCAGGATTGACATCTGACACTCTTGATTGACAACCAGACAACTAATGCAAACCAACTGATAATATCATCATCAATTAAGGATTCGCAATCTACAGCCAGTAACCTTAACACCTGCCGTTCAGGGGTGTGTATCCCAAAAGCAACTAACATAGTGCACGTTAGCAACTAAAATAGTGTACATTAGCAACTAACATAGTAACGTAACATAGTTAGCAATACGTTAGCAACTATGCTTTTGGGAATCGCACCCAACATTAGGGAATATTTCTGAAGGAGGTTTGTTCCTGGCCAGTACTTGGAAACTAGGAAAGTTTAATGCTGCAGTTATTAGGTAGAGCTGGGCGATATGACTCAAAATTCAAATCTCTATGTTGGACCAAATGTTGATATACAATATGTGAGTATTTTTTTTAACCTCATTTTTAATCTATTTTTACTCCAAAAAAATCACCAATTTATAAATGTTCTTGTACTGAATTTTTTGACTGTAACTAATTGCACAAAAACAACTTTATATGATAGGCAACATCACCATACAATATTACATCAAATCAATGGAAATTGCAATGCAAATGCCTCCCGATATCACAAAGTCTGCTACAATATGATTTCACTTTGATTCAATTCAGGACCAAGCGATCAATATCAATACAATCAATATCAAGACAATATCACATGCTAATTTAACACAATCACTTATATTAATATCAAAATCACAAAAGCAACTATCATTTGACATTATTATTTCTGACCTCAACCAAAAATAAACCTCCTGTTAAATATAAAGTGACTACAACATGGATGATGTCTGATCTGTGTTTTCATTTCGGGTCGATGCCACAGACTAGATCATTAAATCAATGTATTGAAGCGGATCGATGTATAATTACCCGACTAACACCCAGCGTGTGTGGGGAAACATAACTTTACTCGTAAACTTGACTCAAGGTCATCCAAGCTTTGAGTTATGGCTTGCCAAGCTGACTCCAGTCCGGCCCGTGTTATGCTTCCTATCTCAACCTGAAACAGGGTGGTATGAAGCGACGGGCAACTTGGCTGCAGGCCAACAGCCTGTTATTTTCTAGCATTGTTTTGTGGAATGCAATTCAAATTAAACACAAACATTCCCCGACAGACCCCTTGCTGCCCTGGATTCAATCAGGATGTGCGTTTCACGGTCATGCCGGGGAGCTGTTCTGCAAGTTCCTTAAGCGCTCGGCCTCTCTGTTTTCTATGAGGGCGTAAATAATGACCCGCCAAAAGATCATTATTTAAAGGAAAACATGAAGGGTGTTAGCACAAAAGCTATGAAAGGAAAAATCCCCCCCGACACCACACGCTACAAAACAATGGACCTGCTTTACTCTGTTGTCTCAAAACTACTTAGCCAACAACGTAGCAATAAATCACCCGGACGTCGCTGCTGTGATCCCATTTGACCCAACTTACACTGTTAATTCAAACCAGGACGGAAGGAGTCAAGTGTCTGCCATGTTGGCCCAGATCTCTGTGAATGATCAGGGGCTAATTAGTCTAGTTAAAAGATGACGGCTAGCAATTAACGACAAACAAGCATGCTACAAAACTAGCAAAACACATGACAACCGTAAACCAATGGGTTTGTGCTTGACTGGTATACAATAGTCCATTTATTTTACCCCAGTTCCGTCCGTAAATACCTTTGTCCTACATAAAGTAGGCCTGACTCCAACTGTTCATTAGGTTAAAATGTTTACATAAAGGCAGGGAAGACTGGGATTGTAAAACCCTGCAAAAATATTACATATGTTCATGTAACATAAAACTTTAGATCTAATATCAGTTTTAACCCTGAGAGCCCTGACTTCATGCAAAGTAAAGCAAAGATTTCTACATTGCCATCACCACACATCAGTTCCAAAAATTAGGCCTATGCAAAATTCTCACCAATTGTAAATGTGTAAATGGCCACCCACAATGGCAAATATAGTTACAATGGAAATCTAAAAATACATTAACCCAATAATATAATGTGAAAAAGGGCAAAAGTAAAAACTCTCTTAGGGCATGTGTACACATATGCGGATATTTTTATAAAGCATATTTTGATACGTTTGGGCCTGTCATTTACACGTATCCACAGAGACCAGCGTTTTGAAAAATCTTCACTTTAGTTTATAAAAATATCCGCATACCCGTCAAAACTATGTTTGCGTGTAAACAAAAGGCTCAAACGTATAAAAATATATGCTTTTATAAAAATATCCGCATACGTGTAGGCCCTTAGACCCAAGCATTAAAATGCTGTTTAGTTCTATGTTGGTTTTAGAAACTGGACATTTTTATAGCATCATCAAGTGTTAAACATCCCTACAACTTTTCAAGCGTTTGTTGTGGTACACAATACTATAAAACTATAGAGAATGCCTGGGGTATACCAGTGGGACCTAGGAAACATCTGTTCAATCTAGCAAAATTCCTGTCGAAAATTCTTTGATAGACCAGGAATATGTATAAATAGCGTAAAATGTGAAATCTGTTAGCTTATTTCACGGTAGTTTTTTGAGACAACCTCATGCAGAAGCCTTAACCAAATGTGACTAAAAGTAAGCCGTCTTAAATTAGCCTGAATTGTTTTATGCAATTGGACCACGACCTCAGAAATGAGAATAAGACTGCTCTTAACCGAGACACAATGCAGCGTTACCCCGGTGCTCACAAGCCGTTCGAGAGGCAGGGGAGGAGTGTGCCAACAAAGACTGAAGAAAAGAGGACAAACCAAAGAAAGCAATGTGTCATCGAGCCAGCAAATTGCAGAGGAAAACGCAGTGGTTTGGTCAACATGGCACACTGCAGGCATTCTCTTAGTCACAGGGCGTTTACTTTCCCAACCCTCCCCTCTTTTTCCTGATCAGCTGGAGCCTCTGGAAGGTGGATAAAAGCGTTAATCAATATTGACATGTTGATGCCACCCACCTTGAATGGCATGTACACAGGTTTGTTTATAGGGAAAAGCTTTATAACGTCTAAGAGCCACAAAGTGGACAAACACATCCTGCCAGGAACGAAGGAATCGCCTGTCCAGCCAAACCCTGAATGTGGTCTGCCCTCTTACACGTATTTACTCCCACAGGCCTAAATCTTCATACTTGAGACCTGAGTGTGTGGAACGTTACACTAACACAGCCCAAGCTTTTCAACTTTTTTTTTTTGGCCAAAGCACCTTGTTCCGAGAGAAAATATTGACGATAAAGAATGTTTTAATTGGTTTAAAGTGAATTTCTTGGGTTTGGGTGAAGAGTGAATGTCTCAACGAGAAGTAGCTTTCAGAACACAATAGCTGGAGTTACTACAGGATATGCGAGTGAGGAAGTGGGCTTGGGGTCATGCTTATATTATCTTTACTTTAATAAACGTTTGGCTCCACTGAGAGCGTTTGTGTCGGACTAAGCCCACAGAGTAAGGCAGGACATCCTTATCCAGATATAGCCAAAGCCGAATTATTTCACACGTTGTAGCTGATTATCGAAACCAACCAACCTTTCATCTGTATTTGGGGTTAACAGGTGGATTGTGACCAAGCGCCATGTGCAATAATAAATGTGTACCACCAGTCACCTTCACCTACTTCCTCTATTTCTTTTACCAACATTTTGTATATTTTTGTGCATTTTTAGCTCACCCCTAACGGGAGTAGCCGAAAGCAGAAGAAGAAGAAGAAGAAGAAGAAGAAGAGATCTGGGGTTTTGGGCACAGGTCCATTTTAGCCACAAGAGGGCGCCACCATTAAGGCTGTCATTCCCTATTTTGGCCACAAGATGGCATCTCCATTAAGAACTGAGCTAATACTATGCTATTCATGCGTTTAGTCCAGAGGTCACCAACCTTTTCAAGCCTAAGGTCCCTGACCTCAGCCCTGGTGAAAGATAAGATCTACTTATTGAAGCACAGAAAAAGACAGCAAAACAGAAAAAAGATCTTTTTGTCAAATTGAGATTGGTATTTGTTTTTGTTATTAAAAATTTATTTTTTGTAGCACTCTGTTCCATGTTGAGTATAATAAGCCATATAAAACATTTGATTTGGTATGTGTTGTACATCAGTAATTCATTTTACACATAATTTTTCATTATTTTTGCTAATAAATTAATTTAAGCAACAAAAACATCTGAGGGGCCACTTGGGAGCATAAGAACCTGCTCTCTTTTAAAAAGTCAGAATTCCCATCACTAATCACTAAGAACACCTCTCACTGGTCAATTAAAAGCATTTTTCTCTTATCTCGTTGGTCGCTTTCATGCTATTAACAAGTGAACATGCGGCAACTGGTCCAATAGAGAGGGACGTGCTTGCAAAAGTTAATCAGCGAGATTCAATATATTTTTTCCTTTTATATTCGGAATCTAATGCAAACGTCTCCAAGATCTACCGGTCAATCGTGATCGATGGGTTGGCGACCCCTGGTTTGGTCCATTCCTGACAGGAGCTTAACGTTAATTGAACAAACTATTATCAGCGGAAATATCTATAAACAACCGTTATTGTTTTTACTTTATCTTTTCATGCCTTGTTTTTTAGAACACAGCAATCACACAATTACTTCAGGATTTGTTCATCTACTTATTTTTTTATCCACCAAAAATCCCGCAATTCATGACTTTCAGCACAGAGTAAAAAGGGATATTTTCCACAGTGCTGCTAACAGCCCCATGTGCCATGTTCCTGCGGAGACGCTCTCATTAAAAACTTCCACAGCGACTAAACAATTACAAAGGCCCAATAGACGGGAATCACAAACAAACAAGCTCTTTGTGCAAGACAAAGGAAGGAGGATGTGGTGAGAACAGCGTGAACAGTCAAGAAATCTCAGGAGAAATCATTTTTATCAAAGAAAAGGTGTAGAATCTGTTTGGGAAGAACTGTGGAGATCTCCTGGGTAGCCACTGAGGATTGTTGCTCAGGTATCGTTGTATGTAGTCAAGAAACTACTACATGCTGGAGCCCAAAACTTTGCTAACTAACTACTTACTATTTGAACAATCTATTATTGCAACTTTAATTTAGCACTGGCATTATGAAGAAAACAGTTTTCCTCTGATTTGAGCCAGTACAGTAATATTTCTGTAATTCTAGAGGTTCCGTCTTCATCCATCCCTGTAAGCCTCAAATGTTTTGGCTATGTAAAAGACCACACAGGAAAGCAATCTCAGACTGCACCGTGTGGATAAAATCAAAACTTAAGAGATCACAGCAGGCTAAATCATTCATTGTTTGGAATAAAAACACAGCACGTCTTTTTTTTAAAAGCCTCCAAATCATCCTAAATCAGCGGAATGTGTACCGACAGCCGTTTCATTATGAAAACGATCAACGGATGAAATCACAACACCACAACCACAAAGATGCTGAATCAGAGCCCCGCCTCTTCCGTCCTAGATGAGTCGGGTTCAGTGCGGTCAAGCCGCCTCGTTGCCAGCGCTGGAGGTCACTACATTACAATCTCTAATGGGATGCTCTCGTAGTCCCAGTGCCACATCTGCCAGGGAGGAGACACAAACACAGCAAAGTGCTCCTGTGGTCGGTTGTAATGCGCCCCACCGCTCCGCCGCAGCCCACAGCAAAGCCTAAAGAGTCATTTGCTGATGGTCCTCCTTCAAAAGAGCCTTTTAACAGGATTGGCAGATTGCAGGCTGCTACCCAGGCCAAGTGAGATTAAAATGAAGTACGGAGACGAGCCGCAAGACGTAAAAAAACAAGTTGCAAAAGGGCTCAATTGACTTGTTTTGGGATTTTTCAAGCAGCCATGTCTCTTTAAAACACACTTGTGTAATTATAGAAATAAGTCTAACTAACTAATAAGTCTCATGACCTTTGTCTTGAAGCCCTTCAAAACATTTTTTGAGATGTTCAGTAACTCATATGTCTTGCCTGTCAATCGGTCTTGACTGATTTTCATATTCTTCCTCTGTTACATTCATGATAAAATTTGCAACTTTCTTTTTAACAATTATTACTATATATTTTTTATTTTCTTACCCATCACACCTTAAAGATGTAGGTACAATATTTTATGGAATGACAGTTATTACAAACAACAATATTTTCACATAAACAATATATGACAACTTTAACAGTGAGCACTAAAGTGTCAATTTGACCAAATGCAACAACAATTATCTGTTTCTGCAATTACAAGTTGCCAACAATGTTTCAGGTGTCGCCCATTCACATGGACACTGGCACAAAATTGTAAATGATAACTATCACAAATGATTGTAACAACATTTGGGTTTTACACAGTGTTGTAGCCACAAGTTTAAAGTGTGGTGAGCAATATAACAATTGCTTTGTTGCAAATTGCCAAAACATTTGGCAAAATTATAGACAAAGGCTCTTAGGTCCCTTTTTGACTCACATTGCAGTATGTTACAAATTCAAGGGAAATGGTTATCGTGTACTTTTTCATTTATTTTCTCCTTTCTTGATATTGAAAATTAAGGGCCAGTAAATGTCATGGGATATTAGATAGATGTTACATTTGGTACATGTGGTACATTTAGTACATGTGACATCACTCATATGAACGTCCAGTGATGGAGCGCTTTCTTCATCTCTTTGGGCCTCATTCATCAACTGTTCTTAACCCTCCTGTTATATTGCGAGTCAAAGTGACCCATTTTAAATTGAGAAAAATCTAAAAAAAAATAGTTTAAAGTATTTTTTTTCAGTATGAAACTTCTTGTGCTCGGCTTAATAAGGGTAATCAACATCAAAATGGTTCATTTCACACATGTGCAACCTCCCACTGCATGTTTATATTACATAGATACTGTTCGGGTCAATTTGAATTAAAAATAATCAATGTCATGTTAAACTATTGTGTTTTATATGTTGGTCTTTCCAAAAGTTTTAAAATGCATTTATTAAGAAAAACAAGTGAATAATCCTCATTAAACAATGGTCTGTGAGAGGTAAATAACACCCTTACTTCAAATATTGATTGAAATGGTTAGTAATGGAGTTAATAATGAGATATAAACAATGTTTATTGAGATTTTTTGGTTTCTGACACTTTTGGATAATTAGTCCATTTGTCCTCATCCGCCCTTTTAACCACTGCACTCCACACAGTAACAGCACCAAGAGTGACCAGATTTATTTTAACCTAAAGGTGGGTTAAGCACTGACATATCAAATAGCCATTAAATAGCCTCAATATGTATAGTGCACTGAACTGTGTGCCTAACTTGGCTACCTCATCTCAAATGAAGGTTAGAGCAGATCTGACCTACAACGCCACATGAACAATAACTTTTTGAATGAACAACCGGAGAAAGTGACCAAAAAAAAAGCATGCTGCTCAAAACTGGACACAAACACTCAGGATATGATTATCTGCTTTTAACAGATTGGCTCACATTCACAATACTGTTAATAAATACTTTCACACTCATATGATCTTCTATATCACTAATTTAGAATAAGGTATGTATTTCACGACAAATAAAGTTGAGTAGGATGAGAGTAGGATGTAGGGAAAAAGTCAAAAAGTCAGAAAATGTTGCACTACAGTTGTCCTCCACGACCATAATTATGAAGTTCATGCAACAGAACTGTATGCTGCACTTCGGAAGTAAACAATCTCATACTCATGATCTTTCATTCTCACAAATCAAGCTGTTGCTTTTTAAGTGTTCTCAATCCTAAATAATGACAGTTTTTACCACATTTAATCCTGAGTTAAGGAAGGATTAAAAGGTGCATTCTTGGAAGAAGGTTGGCACAGGTCTTGACTCAAATCCAAAAATGGATCCAAAAGTATGCCAGATCTTCTAAAACTAACTGCAATAATGACCATTACAGTAGCATGAGTAGGTCAGTCTTATCTAAGATCTAAGACATGCTGACATGTAAAGTTGTTTCCCAAAAGCAACTGCACTTAACTGCATTAAGATCGACTGGACACTTTCTCAAAAATATGTAGCATTGTTTGTCAGCATATAAATGTGAACACCGCAGACCACAATAGAGTCTAAAAATACACACCACTTATTATGCTGATAATCCACTTTGTCATCACCCAGATAACAATTAGACACAACAATTACATTAAAGATAACACAAAAGGGGCATGCAGTGGGAAAAGTGCCCATGAGAGCTTTCTCTGCTGCAGTACATTTACTGAACTGAACTGATGTTTACATTGATTTTGCTCAACCTGCACCCAACAACACAAGCCATCTTCAGCAGTTTTGAGCAGCACTACATTCCTCATATAACAAATGTATTTTCCCCTGACAACCAGCCAGCTAAAAGTGGAATTCTGAATTGCACCGTGCTGTAATGTTTACGTTGAGCAGAGACCTCAATGGACCTCTTCTGCTGTAGCTATTTAGGTGATGACACCGATGTTACAAAGTATAGTGAAAGTCAAGGCATCTAAGACCACTCATGAAAATGCATCTGTTATTGTCAAACCTGTGCATTTTTGTCTAGTACAAAAAGATCATAAAATGTGGAATGCAAAGTAGAGTTAGCGAATAATGCACAGGAACATTAGAACTTCACAATGTGTATAGTTACAGCCCAATTTTGGCTGCATACGCATGTATCAGCGATAAACCTGCTGTTGTCACCTTGTGATTCACATCTATCACATTTATCGTACATTATCATGACTGACTGACATTTCCTAATTACATGGAGTTTCCCTTCAGCAAACTTGGGTTAAGGGTCTTACTCGGGGGGCTCCAGGTGGTAGTTGTGTAGAACCATTAATAGCTAAGCATCCAACCATTAAAAGACTACCACCATCCTATGTGTTGGATGCTGTTTTGGTCAACTGATCAGGGTCTGGATCAAGTGGTCCTACGTTTTAGGGAAAGGGTGCCAAAAGTTTCACTAATTACTGCAAATTAATTTGCTTTAAATAACTTTTCAGATTTTCATAAACTTTTAACTGCTCATTTCCCATTTTTAATGTGGTCTTACACTTTTGGACCCCTCTTTCTCAGACTAAATACGAGCTGCTGAGTCGCAGGTTTCCATATTAAATGTTGATTAATCTTAGCCAAAATAGGATTACGCTCAGAGAGCCACGCTTCCACGAACTTGCAATAAGATGTGAAACTAGTTTAAATGGCCGGAGAGACCGGGGGGAACAATAAATAAATAAAAGGAAATAAAATAAAAGAGAACATACCTGAACTGACGAATAAGAGCAGGAGCAGAGTGAGTGACAGTACTGGAGATTTTGTGATATTCCTCACGATTATCTGCAGTCCGCTTGCCATGGTTTTCCCAGTGCAGATCCCGCTTCACTTTGCTCAGAGTCTCGGTGTGTGTGTGTGAACTGAGGGGCGGAGCTGCTGTCTATTCCAAGTGGGCGATGTCGCTTTAATCCGAGTGAACGCTGCTTCGATCCTGTTTAAGTCAAGAAACGTGGTTAAAGTGAAATTGGAGAAGTATTTATAATAAATTGTGGTGCTTTGTGACGTTGCCGACGTCTCAATGGACCGAACACGTGCCTGAACAGCGCGTGAGTTCAAACGGTCCAGAAATGGGTTTTTTTATTCTTTGCAACGTCATAAAGTAAGAACACGTGTCTGAGTAATGCCTATTCTATCGCACCAAAAACATGTCAGATGTCATAAGCAAACAGCAGAGGTGGAGAGAGTACTGAAAATTTGTACTCAAGTACAAGTACTGGTACATTGGTTAAAATGTACTCAATTACAAGTAAAAGTACTGCTGTTAAAAAAATACTTGAGTAGAAGTACAAAGTACTCAGAGTATTAATTACTTTTTAACCGATGGATGCTGTATTGTGTTGTCAATAGCAGGCATTCGATTCGATTCACCAGTATAAAATATCTACGTTAAAAGCACATTTCTCAGATGAATGAGGTACAGAAAGTCAATTTGTTTTGTAAATAAATGTAGATATAAAGCAGGAAATTTGTTTGTTAAAACAATGACAAAAATGTTTTTGAACATTGCATAGAACAGTTTAAACTTTTTCCAATACAATGCGAACAACAGGCAGGTAAGTGTCTTAAATTCTTAGACATAATAGCATTTCTGTCACACTTCAATTTCTGAACGTTTTGTTCAGAACTGGTTTTCTAAATTAACAGAGGCTATCCGGCTTCGTTTGGCTCCATTGTCTCCATTTTGGCTTCATTGTCTCCAAATCTTCAGTCTATAAATGAGTTTGTACTCCACTGTGTAGTACCTCCAGACACCTGTGCCTGCTGCTGCAGCGGAGTTTATTCTTTGCTTACGTCATAGATGAATTGGCGCGGTCGCGATTGCACAGCCTTATTGGCTGCAAAGATGCAGATGAAAGGTTTGAATGTTAATTCAAATTATGGGCGTACTCAGTAGCGACTTTTGATTTTATAAGTAGCGAAGTAGATTACATGGTGCAAACTGTACTCAAGTACGAGTAAAATTACACACTTGAAAAACTACTCATAAAAGTACAAGTACCCAAAAAATCTACTTAATTACAGTAACGTGAGTATTTGTAATTCGTTACTTCCACCCCGGTAAACAGTGATATTTATTGTGTTATTACTTTCATAATAAATCCCGTATTATGCAAAATTATGATTACTTATGTATCATATTTGTAATAAGTGTTTCTCATATGGAATAATGAAGGAAAATCTGGAATAATAAATAAAAGCGGTTGAGTAACCCTTATAGCTCCAGTTCCAATCTAACAATATCTTGCACATTTTTGTCCACTATGGCTGAATTTATATATATTGTATAACCAAATGACATGAATAATTTAATATACAAATAATGCAAAAATAATTGTAAAGTAGAAAAAAAACATTTTTAAAACTGTTTTAGAGTGAGAACAATTCTTACTTAAACTATATTTAAACTTTACTTCTTTATTCAAGAACGTACATTTGAATAAATGGTCTTATATTAAACAGAAGTTTCGTCATGGAAATGCCAATGGTTAAGTTTTCCATTTTAATTATTTTTTGTTAATTCTAACATTAGTTGACCCTTCACCATCACTTGCTGATTGGTCTGTTTTTTTTTCTGTAACCTTAAACTCAAACGATATCTTTATCTACAGCATAACATTAAGTCTTCAGGGATGTAATCAGTATTCTAACATTTTCAGAGCAGTCACGGTATTCTTGCTTTTTTTTTTTTTTTAAAGAGCTGTCAATAACAATATTGCTGAAATATAGTATTCAAAACTCGTAATTCTATGTTAAGATCTTCATGACTAAAGAACAGTTACAGAACGTAAGAGCGATGAGCTGAACTAAATGAAATAATTGATCTGCGACCGCCATCTGGTGGTTGAATTGATGAACAGCTGAGTTCGACGTTTGTGTAAACGGCATGTACTTCGCCACATCAAACTACATTAAATTTGTGGATTATTTTGGTCTGCTATGAAATGATACCCGATTAATAGCTATATAGCTATACAGCTAGAAGTTAAAGAACATCTAATGAGAAGAGCCTTATCTACAGCTCTCAGTGAGTTTACAAGGAACAAATAAACTTAAAAAAAAAAAAATATATATATATATATATATGGATATATATATGTAACTGCAAGCAGTGGTTACGGGGGCCATGCAGTTTGCAACTTTATCAGTTTTTGACGAATCGAAGTGGACAGCCGTTGAAAAATGACACGTTTCATCCTTTTATCTAGGGTGCTACGGTTCAAAACTTATTAGACAAAACGCAAAATAGCGTATTATAGCGCCACCAGCTGGCAGAGTGGTGCATTTTTTTTTTTTTGCCTGAGTAGAGGGAGGGGGGGTACCAGACCTACCTGCCAAATTTCAAAGCTGTAGCCCACCCAGAGCCAAGCCCACCACATTTATTTGTATATTACAGCTAAATGAAGACCTCACATGAAAATGTGCTTGAAAAAGTAATTAAAGAAGAATGTCTTGGGGTTCAAATGATACCAGTTGCATGCAGATTGACAAAAAATCCAGGACTGGTTCTATAGATTGTTTTGCATATTATGCAAATTGAAGGAGAAATCCAATATGGCGGAAGAGATGCGAGGGTCTATAAAGATTCAGTCTTGACCCAAGGAGTAAGATGGGTATAAGATTTTGGAGAATGGAGTTTACATTTCAAAAAGCATAGGCAAAATGCAATTTTTTTTTGAAAAACGCAACATAGGTTATAGCAGCAAAATTTTTTTTTGCCTGAGTAGTGGGTGGGGTACTGGACCTACCTGCCAAATTTCAAAGCTGTAGGTCTTACAGTTTTTTCTCCACAACGCGTTTTAAGGCAGAAAAAAAATTCAGCACAATTCAAATAGGGTTCCAAAGAGTGTTCCACTGCAGTTCTTAAAATCTATTACTCCATGTTCTGTTTGGTGAGCAAACTGCAGCGGTACCAGCACAGCATATGATGTAACTGTTTAGTAATACGAATAAGAGGTCAGTGCAAAATGTGACAGGCCAACAAATTAAACTGTGCTAAGATACAAGTTACAAGGCAACATAATATCTACCAGCACATTTCCTCCAATGTCAAATTTCATCAGTGAGGTGGTGGTGGTCTAGGGGTTAGGATGCTTGTTTCTGGACCAAGAGTTGAATCCTACCTTCAGCACAACCATCATTGGGTCCCTGGGCCAGACACTTAACCCCATATTGCTCTCAGGAAAACTGACCCTGAAATGAGGAAATTGGAATTTGCTCTGGATAAGAGCGTCTGCTAAATGCCATAAAGTGTCTGTCTAATCTGTAGCCTTTTTCTCTTTAGCAATGTGCAGTGTCAAACTAAATGTTATTATAACATATGGCGACTTAATATTTTTTGTATGTTAAAAGAATGTTTTAGTGTTTGATAATGTGGCCGTACCTCAAAAAATTATCTGCCTTATATTTGAGTATTGTGAGTTCTATTGTTATTGGCACTGTTGATTTCATCAATAGATTGTAGTACCTTATAGCTTATTTGTTCCAGAATGTTTGCGCTAACCTCTAGTATTTTACAGTTTGACAAGGGACTACACCACACTGCTTTAAACAATATATACTGTGCAGCTGAAGCTCTAAAATGAGAAAATGTTAAGTGAGTGTTAATTTGGTTTATTGAATCTTTTTAAAAAGATGTGAATGAGTTGAAACAAATCTTTGGTAATAAATATCTGACAAAATGTCAGACAAGAAAGAACTTTAATGCTAACTTGTGGATGATCAAATGTTCAAAAAAGTCGCATTATGAAATAATGCAGCCCCTTGCACTGGTTGGATTCGTTGAGGGATGTATTCAGAAATGGGAGAGATGTCAATGACAAATGTATCGATTTTTCACAAACTAAAACTAGACTAAACCCATGAGGGATAAAAGCTGCATAACTTAACCCAAAAAATAAATGACCCGAATCTCACTGTTCATCATGTCTATAATGTATCAGCCACAAAACACTGTTACAAATGTAGAAAAATAGGCTTTATTTACAATAATATAAAGTTTTAGCAATACGTTTCCATTTCATAACGATCTTAAAACAAATATGCCCATCGACTATGCATCTGATGATCACAGTGCACACATTTCAACAAACATGAGCAAGCAGTCAGCAACGTGTTATTTTGTTTACTTTTTCAGACTTAAATAGAAATAAATGCTACCTCTAAAATGACAGAAGAAGGGGTGATTCTTGAGACAGCAATTTTGTTAAATTAGGACAAAAGAAAAAATCTATTATTTCCCAGCACGAACTAATGGCCTTATAGGCACAGGCATGATCCTTTCCTAGGACCCAACCAGAGATGAACTTAAATATTTGCATTCTAGCTTGTAGTAGATTTTGGACCAATATCATAAAGAGAACCAACAAATTCTAACTTTGGTTTCATGAGCGCCTCATTGAGCAGGGAGGGCTAATATTGCTCTACATCAGTAAATTAAAAATACGCAAAATCTTGGGAAATATCGTCCAAGTCCTTGTTTTCTTGCTTAGTCTTCACGCAAGTAGGCCTCTGGAATGTCCTCCAGGTCATGCAGGCCTATACTGGAAGTATGTTCAGCCATCCTTGGATCTCTCGGCTTTGGTCTCGCCAAACTCTTTTCAGCTGCGGTTGAGAGCTTCTCATCTCCGTCCACCTTGGACTTGGCCACCTCCAGGCTGGTGTTTAAAGAGATGGAAGCGTGTTCCGCTCCTGCAAAAGGAAAATGAAAGATTAAGTGGACCGAAATCAGAACAGCTTACAAACAAGAACGTCTTTCCCATATTGATTATTATTTTTATTTATAAGTATGTATAGTACATACCTGAACTATAGGCAGCCTCAGCTGATAGCTCACAGATTCTGATAGCAGTTCTCCAGTTTGACTCAAAACGATTGCATTGGTCCAGCCTGTCCCCAACCTGAACAGGGAAAGACAGTTCATTCTCTGTGCTTGCAACATGTATGCTAATTTGGAAATAATGGCAAATATACAGAACCAGTGCTCTAAATTTATTTTATCTATAGTGTGCATTTTTCTTACATAATTATCACATGAAAGTAACAATGAAAATGAAATTGATTTTAAAGAATCAGTGATGCAGGTTTCTAGGTTCAGTGGCTACTGAAGTCAAGTGAAACTGTAAAAAGACGGTAAAAGATCTTACCTCCTTCTGGGCAATGATGACTTGCTAAATGCTGTCTTCAGCAGGAGTGAGTTTTCCTAGAGAGGCCAAATAACGTTTCTGAAGGAGATGAGCGTGTGCAGAGCCTAATAAAGACAGAGGAAAAATTACATTACACAATTACATTTCACATTCATATTTTCTAAGAACACAAATAAGTATAGATTTTATTTCTTATATTTAATTTCCACCAATAGCTTCTAAAAGCTTATATTATTTTTAGCTGAGAACATACTACACAAAACTGCATCATGTTGTGTGCTAAAAAATATGAGCACCTACTTTGGTGTAGAGTGTGAGGCATCCACTAAGGCCAACGTAGTCTGGGACAGATAGGTGTTGGCACTGTCAGTGACCATACAGGATGCCCGGCGAATGAGAGATTCATGAGAGAGGTTTTCTGCTTGCTGTGAAGACAAAAACATTTGGAAAATGAAGCTTTTGTCACAAGTGACAATATAAGGGAAATGCTTTGGCTGTATCTATATCTATTGAAAAGTTAATGACTATTTGTCATTGAGAACACACCACAGCACAGCACACAGTGCACCACAACGAAATGTGACCTGTGCATTTAGCCCATCTAGAGGGAGCAGTGGCAGCTAACAAGCCACTGGGGAGCAGTGCTTGGGATTTGCATTTGGATCATGAGTACCTCAGTGGCAACTTTACCGGCCCTGGATTTGAACCTGCGACCTTGTGATCACAGGGCGAACACTGTACCGTTACGCCACCAACTGCCCCAGCCATATCTATTGTATAAGATATCCCTCTGGATTCTACATTTGCTTTATTTTCAAAGATTTCACCATAAGACCATGAAAAACAAATAACGTTTGTGAATAAAAATCTAAGAATTACTGTCTAAAGTTAAAATCATTGCAATTTTTAACCCAGAAACACTTCCACCCTCTCAACTATCATCCCTCAAGTGTGCAATTATTTTTTCTGCTGATGGTCTAACCCCATCCCTCTATTCTTTCATCTTTTCAAAGTCATCCTGCCAATTAATATTTCACCTGCTGACTTGCGTTGCGTCATATTCTTACAGACGTCTTCAGATTGAATCCAATGACCTCTTTCTACTTTTTTGCACACAGCAATCACACATTTACACTTTCTCCATGAAAAAGCTCTTTATAGTTAGGAAATAAGTCTGGATAAGAAGGTCTGATAAACGCCATAAATTTAAAGGCAACTAAGTTGTTCTCTATTTATGACTGGAAAAAGTTATGATCTTGATGTCCTCTCTCTCTGTTATTCAGTATCTTTTGAATTAAAAATAACAAAGAATAGTGTATGCAGAAATACACTAATCAGAAAGCATAGCGAAATGTTTTCATATCCAACCTGTGCAAAAGGAACAGCGCAGAGTCCGCTGCCGACACTGAAACACAGGACGCTGGTCCGCCGGGGAGCCACATCGGACACACGAAGAAGCCGCAGCGCCGATTTCCGGTTGCTGATAAACGCGCTGCTTGCGCCCCTGTGAGAGAGAGGGAAATTGCATGAATAATCCAAACCTCAAACTTGTAAAAACATCCACATTAATTCAACCGCACATATTTACCTGAACAATTGTAAGCAGGCAGCTGCGCACCGCATCGCCGCCATGTTTTCCCGAGTGAGCAGGAAGTCGGTGCGGTTTCTGAAAAACCGCCCCTGGAAACACACATTCCGGTAGTAGTTCGAGAGCCTGCATGGTTCTATCTCCCTGCAGTATTAATAGTTGATTTCTTTGTCCTTTAGCGATTATATGTGCGTGTTATAGAATATTATCGCTTTGTATTTAAAAATTTTTTCTCAAAATAAAATATTTAAAAGTTGCTTCTGTGTTCTAATCCAGCTCCAAAGCTCCAGGTGTTTGTAGAAGTGTGACAGGGATTGAGCTGCGGAGCATTTTTGCGGGGCGTAAGTCAATTTCGTTCAGGTAGTTTATTGACCAGTGTACACAAAGCTGTAATCGAGAGAGCTTGGATCTAAGTTCGGCGAGAGACGCGGTGACGCAAAGATAAGGTCCACACTGCGTCAGCAGAAAGGTCGGGAGCTGAGACAGGCCTTGTGGTAAACACATTGTGGGACAAAGGCTGATGAATATGCAGCTCCCCTGTCAGTACAACAACAACAGGCTAGAACAACGGACAATGAACCAGCACGCAAAAAAGCACAACACAACACAAAAGCCTACGTGCACATAGCGTAAGCCAAAGAAAGGGCGGGAATGTGTCGAGAGGTAAGGGGCCATCCTATTGGACGGACTGATGCATGTGGAATTTATACAATGTATAAGTTATCAATCTTGCATTACATCTCCCAGGAAGGGAAAATTATTCTACAGAGTCAGACAGAAGAAGAAGTGCAAGCACTTAGTGCATTTGTGCTTTTACATGCTGTGACTTGTTTTGCACGCCGTGTTACTTCATCTGGTTTGTGTGCAAAATATGCATTGCAGTGCATCCAGTAAGTTGTGCATTGACATTGAACGGTATTAGGATATAAGAACTATTATAACCACTGATTTAAAAAAAATAATTATACATGCAAAATAATAGCAATAATTATAGTTGATAAAAAACGGTTACACAATCAATGTGATGGAACATCGCGATGCTAAAATGATTTATTATGCATCCCTAATTTCTACAGCTGTATATACTGGCCATATGACATTATGAATATTATAAATGTCATTATAGTATAATTGTGAATGACACAGTTTTGTGAAACATAATTGGGTAAATGTATTTTTATAATTTTGTATTACATAGCTTATAATCAGTATTATAAATATTTGATCTTTCTCTCTACAGTATTTATGATAATTATATATGATAATTGTTTAAAAATTATATGTTTTTAGGAGCTTCTTTGTCATTTGAGAATAAACCGCAGCCCACCAAGTATCAGAGCTAAGCATTTCCAGTGATTAAATTCATTGCTCAGCAAATATGCTTTGTGTTAGATCTCTTTGTTACTACAGTGAGTAGTAGCTTGTTGTCAGTGTTTGAAGTGGACTACAATCAAGTAAGCAAACAAGATAATGAGCATTTCTGATAGTCCATAAGACACAGTGTAAAGAGGGCACTTCTGCAATACGTTCTTAGATAAGCAGGTATGTGTGTATTTTGAAGAATGACCTCAAAGTGAATCTCAACAGTGTGTTGAGTAGTTATCACCCTTCATAGAAAGTCCACAATAGAGAATTCACACATATCAGCAGATAAGAAGGTTGGCTGCACAATTGATTTCCTATTCTCAAACATGAAGAGTAGCATAATCTGATTAGTCCATTCCAGGTTAGATCACACAGACTCAACACCACAAGGCTTGAATGCTCTACTTAAGTTAATAGAGATCAAACTGATGTTATATACACTTGTGAATGCTTATCGTGAATGAAAATGGACAGCATATGGAGGTCAGTTTTTGAAAGCATAACTAGTTTGAGTCTTTTAATGGCCAGATCGCTTTTACTAGATCACTGTGGCAGTTTAGAAAAAATCTTCATGTCTTCAATTCTTTAATTCCTCTTCTAAAAATCAGTAATAATATTTTTGTACAGGATTTATATCTTGCATACTGGTACCAAAATTATGGCAGATAGGGTCAAACCTACGTTTGTTAAGGGGTTCTCCATTCTAGACCTGTACACAGACTGCCTGAGAAAAAATTCCCCACTCCAGCTTCAACTCTTCATTTCCTTCATAATTAGCAAATAATCAAGATCTTATGAAGTTGTTAAAACCATTTAGAACAGTGTGTAATCAACACCGCGGTAAGTAATGTGAATCATTTTTAAGACCTTTTGATAGGACACCAGTCAAGCCTGTTGTGATATGCAGCAAATATTATTTTTGCATATTTAAGTTCAGTGACACAATGAACTGTCACAAGTATCAGGACATTTTGGTCAAAAACCTCTCCAGTTAAACTGCCCCTTGGGTCCAGGTGCAACTTTCAGGACGACAATGACCGCAAACACACCACAAAATCAACAGAAAGGTAATTAAACATTGAAAGAAAAAAATAAATCTAAATAAATGTTCCTTAAAGATTTGATGATTTAGCACAAAATACTTATTATATGTTAAGGAAATTGATACTGAGCTGTACATTTTCCAATTTATTTAATGAAAATAATTATATATATACAGTATATATACATAAAAGATGCATGGATGGCTTGGTATTTATATTTGAATAAGCACAGCTTTGAATTCAGTCTTATTGGCCTCGGTTAAAGGTCACTGGGTGTGATAACATGTTCTGAACACACTTCACAGATGTCTTGTATGGCACGAGTGACATGATGTGTTGTGTATAGTATAATAAAAGCATTTACATATACCAGTTCATTTTCTCCTGATTAAACTAGTTTTGCATTTCAGTTAATATTTCTCATTTTGAATTGTGCATACATTTGAATCCTGTATATATGATTTCCATATATTTTCCAGGTCCTGAAACATGTCAACGGTAGCACCCATCAGAGATTGACTCTTCATCTTTAATGTGTCTTTATGTTCTTATGTTTTGTACACAGAAATGTACTGCATGCAAATGTTCTTATACAGTTTCTCTCTTGTGATAAAAACAGAGTATGTCAAGTCTCAGTGAATAATTTGTAAACTAGTTAATGGAAATCCTCATCAATAACATGCACAATAACTAACATTAAAAAGATGTGCATGAGCTTCTTATTTCATAATTTCTGAGTTTCTTTTTGGCACAGATTGTAAACAAGGTCATGAAAATAGAGAAGAACGTTTGTAGTTAATAATTAGCAGCTCTGTTAGTGCTTAACAGGCCCAAAAGGATTAACTTTGCTGCTACATCATTCAACTTGGCCTTGCTTGGAACATCGATAACAAAGCAACTTCTTGATAAACAACATATAACATACACTATACACTATTTTTATTTAACATATAATACACAGAAAAATAATGCACCAGTACTTCCTAGTACTTTGTTAAACCAGAGAATGTCATGAAATCGATAAGATACTGGGATAAAATCTATAAGATATGCGCTCATGCATTTTTTTATATAGCAAAGATACACATTTTTTACTACATTATATATATATATATATAGTGAAAAATGTATGTTCTATCATTAAACCTATTTAAAAATATAAATAAGATATTTATGAGCACATGAGCGCATATCTTATAGATTTTATCCCAGTATCTTATCGATTTCATGACATTCTCTGGTTTAACAAAGTCCTGGGAAGTACTGGTGCATTATTTTTTTGTGTATTATATGTTAAATAAAAATTATTATTATGACAGGATATTAAGCTACAGTGAGATTTGGTTTCCAGAATTCCAGAAGGCATACATTTCCTCAAATTGACAGTCAATACAAACTACCATTATTATTCAATTTGCCATAAGCTTTACATTTCAAGGCCCCCCATTATCTATATTATTACTTATTATATAGATAATAGATAATTATATAGTAATTGCTGTTATTCATATGGCTATAAGTGAGGTCTGCTTACTGGAATTACTTTTATAATTGCCATTTAAATTATGTTCTTTTATAGAAATTTATTCTAGTAGGTTTTATAAATCAAGTATATTGATCTGACCAGGAGATGGCACTCTAGTGTGTTGTGTTGTTTTTTCACAATGAGGCGAAATATATTTCAGTTAGTGCCATGAGACACATGAGAATATTTTTGTAGAAAAAGACTGAGGCTCAATAAGTAAAAAATGTGAACTTTACTGATATATGATTTCTAAACAGGAAGGAGGTAATAAGAAGTACAAAATGTTCCTTTATATATTCAGATGTTTGATATGTATGCATGTGATGTATATGTTCTTTGCAAATTTGTTCTTATAATGGCGATTGACCTTTAGTGTGTACGTATATTAAATGAACATGTTTTGTAAAATAATAAATTTAATATTTTTATTTAATATAATACTATATAATACTATAATAAGGCAGCACAGTGGCAGCAGTGGTTAGCGCTGCCACCTCACAGCGAGAAGGTCCTGGGTTCAAACCCCGGGATGGCCATGAGCCTGTCTGAGCCATTTCTTTCTTAGAATAGTTTGTGAATGAGGCCCATTGTTTTAATGGTTCTAGAGAATAAGTCACTCCCGGAAAGAAGATTTGGAGATGGCAAATGTTAATGGAAATGTAATGCCTCCGTGATAACTTTTTGGCAAAAGACAGTTTTCTAGATAAGGAAACAACTGTAACCTTTTAGAGCTCTCTACTTGCCCTAGCAATTAACACTTTTAGTAAGTTAAAACGCACGGGCCAAGATCTTAAGTATTCGCATAACAGGACAAAGGACAACCAGAGGAAGCTATAATTTAATTTAAGTAGTCGCAATCCTCAAAAATTTCACTATGGTGCTTTGTGAAATGTTTCAATTTTTGAGCTGATATTAGAAAACAATTTACAGTTTGGTCTGATCGTCTATAAACGTCTTATAAAAAGACTGAAAAAGTCTTTTTATTTTATACTTTGGTAAAAAAATAAACTCATTTATAAATAGAGTTCTCATTAAAAATCTTTACTTGACAATATGTGTGTGTGACAAAAATTGTAAGAAGGCAAGGTCTGAAGAGACAGATAAAATTACAATGAAACTAATAAATGATCTAATAATGTTACATTCTTACCCCATAAATGGTCTAAACGGTCAAAGCGTCTAAAATAACCCACAGACGTTTTCCTAAAAACATCTCATATGTTTTCAGAAGCGATTTGATTCTCTTGACATCTGATATAGGACACAAGGGCAGTGCTGAAATTTTTATCTCTTAGGCCGTACACGAGCGGACTAATCGCCTTGGCAATTAAGTAGAACGTTATAAAGTTGAAAAGGCGGACTGATAAGTATAGCTGAATATCTACTTGCCTTAATAATCTTCAATATAGCAAATAAGATCAATAGTACACAAGCAGAGCTGGAAGCATGTGCAGCATGATGGTGCGAAGGCCTTTTGGGCGGCTGATTTCTTGTTGACCGAAGCTGCTCTGGCGGAAAGCATGATCATCAGGTAACAAATCAACTCAACGATTAAAGTGAATACAAAAACAACAATATACAGAGAAGCCCTCAGTAGCTGATGCCATTTTTCAGGCGTCATGATTTCAGAGTAGTGAGAGAGTAACCAAAACAAATATTCTGGTGGGACAGTCGTAACAAGGATGAAAAGGTCCAAAGTAGTGTTGATAGAGCTAATGATATAGATGATGACAACAACAGTGAAGGTACGGCTAGATGTGGAGATTGCGCTTGTGCCTCAGCTGCATGCAATGGCTGATGCACGCCCACACACATTGCAGCTATAGTGAGTGGAGTAGACGTCGTCGCAGCTTCCATCAGCATACAAAATGGGATGCAGAACACCAGCGGCATCAGTACGTGACTGACCGAGAGGATCACCACAAAGTCTGTCAACAGAAGGAAGAACAAGTCCACCACCAAGGTGTGGACAAAGAGGACATAACGCGCTTCGCTTCTGAGGGCTGGTTTCCTGTAGAAGGTGAAAAGCATGAGTAGGTTGATGTAGATGAAAAGGCCGCCACGAAGATCTGCGTTATGACAACAGACATAGGATCTGGTTTGTGAAGCTGACTGGGGCTTTTTGGTTTTACCATTAAGCAGACTCTTTCCCCGCACATATTATGGAAACATGAATTGTGGAGATATTGACAAAAAATATTCAACTCTAATAACAATAATATTAATATACATAGAATAGAATGTTAAATAGCAAGAAAAAACATTAATGAAATTAATGATACATTAACTGTGCAAAATGTTGTTACAAAATTAGATCAATTGTCCATTACCTGCAGTAATACTGGAGCCAAGTAATATGGAAATGAAAGACAAGCTCATATATAATGCTTGACTGATCTGGAGTTTAATATCTGCCATTGATGTCCTTGGCAACCTTTTTGGCTATTGTGTTCTCTGGGGAGCTGGACACTAGTGGGAGCTAAATGGAGCTGAAAACAAGGTTGCTTAGGAGTTACATACAGTTACAATGTGTGTTAATGCAATAAGACATAAAGACTTAAGCTGGTTAATCACACTTCATAGCTTCTAGCCAGCCACAGGACAGGTGTGATATTACAGGTGACAATGCAATGTGCCACAACAGTCTTCTTGCCATTACAATCTGGCCTTTGTCACTGAAATCCTTACACCTGCTTTATTATTTATTCTAACACATCAACTCAAGACAAAATGTTAACTTGCAGACAAATATATCTCCACTCATTGCCAGGTGCCATTGTTAAAAGATATTCAATGTTGTTCACTTCTGCTTTTTGCATACACAACTCTCACGTTTCAGAACTGCCGCGAGAAGGTCCTGGGTTCGATACCCGGGTCAGCCATAGGGCCTTTCTGTGTGGGAGCGATCCAGTTTACCCTATGGGGCAGTGTGATGCTGCAGTGGTCTAAGTGACTGAAACCATATGTTGATGATCATAATATTGAGGGTTTGAATTCCAAAATCCACGGTTGGGCCTCTGAGCAAAGCCCCTTCCTGTAACCAGAGAGCTGAGTATTCTTCCTTTAGGTCAACACCACCACCAGGTATTCTGGAACAGCCTTCATAAAATGAAACCTACACTTATAATATTCAGAAATTGTGATGCATTTTACACACAAGGCTGTTTTAGAAAATTAGGAATTAGAGAATTACTGGCTAACTGTTTTGTGGGCTTTCAAGGCTGATTTATTCTTGTCTGATGCTGCCTTTTGGCGGGCCCATCTATTTTGATGTACATAAACAGACATGATCAAAAAGCAAACTGAGAGACAGCACTTTCAAGTAGTCCTGCTAATTTGTGAATCATCAGCATTATCACCCAACAGACTTTAAATGTTGCATAAAAACCGAGAGAATGGATTATGCGGCAACAGAGATGCTCTCAGTGAGTTCAGCTGGGCCGCCCCTAAGTCTCCAAGGATGTTATGCAAGAGTCCGACACAGTATAAAGGTTTCTTAATCATGGGTTTGGATCGAGTGGGTTTAAACATGATCACTGACACTAACCTGTTCTAACTCCTAGTCATGAACAACTTTGACGTTCAGTTTGTGATTTCGGGTAAATAGCCACAGCAGAATTGCTGTGGTTCAGCTCATGCTGGTTATCTTCTTTTCTTACCCATTAACTTCTGCTCATATCTACGTTTCCAGAAGGATTATTTCTCAAGACCAGAATGCGCTTACATTTTCTTCATCCATATTTTGTTTTGTGACTGGCTATACCTTTGCATTTCAAACATTCTGATGATTCTAAACTTCACTGGAACTCCGGTGGTTGTTGGTGTATGTGTCTGGTTGGTTGTTGTGGCGTCTTTGTTAACCTTCAGCACCCCACTAACAATGGTTGCCATGAGTATCGAGCGCTACGTTGCCATTTGTTTGCCCCTCCGACATGCTGAAATCTCAACTGTGGTCAGGGCCTGTTACTGCATCCTCATCATCCATGGCCTGAGCCTCTATCCAGATCTTTGGTCACGCTTATGTCTTCATTGCTTCCGTTCCAGTCACTTTTTACACAACATATAAAGTTTGCCAGATGGAACTGCTGTTTATTTTCAAGTGGCACAGCTACTTGAGATCTGCCATCTCTCAGTTTTACTTCCTGGTTATGTTCCTATGCTATCCTTTTCACTTATGTTAAAATAATCTCAGTTGTGAAATTAGTGGCATCCTCCAACACAAACAATTCAGTCTCAAAAGGCCGCAACACGGTGATTCTTCATGCCGTGCAGCTGTTCCTCTGCATGTTTCCAGTTCTGGACTCCTTTTGTGGAAGCAGCTCTGTTGGATATCAGCATTGATGCGTACATTGTTGTGCGATATTTTGATTATGTCATGTTTCATTTGGCTCCACGCTGCCTTTGTCCCCTTGTTTATGGATTGAGAGATGAAAAGTTTTTTCCTGGCTCTGAAACACATTACATCGCTTTTATCGCTTTCAAACACAATCATGCCATCTACAAATATAGCCCACTATGCTGTACAACCCATTTTTACATGAAGATTTAAGATAAATGTTAATAAAACATGATGACCGTGCACAGAATGTGTCATTACTATCTCAACAGGACATTTCAGTTTCTGATTTATGCAATATTACTTCTAAGTTTGTTCCTTCATTACTATAATAAATAGGTATGTGTACATCTTGAGTGACCCATCACTTCTTAATATTTTACCTTCAAAGAGCCAGATTTTTTATTGTGGAGTTTAGTGAAGTCTTGAGTAAGTGTTTGTGTTTGTTTGCACGTTGTAATAAATTTCCTGTACCTACTGCCTCATTTCCCTGGCAAAATATAATGTAATAAGGGACGTGCAAGACCTTTACACAATACTGCAAAAAAAAGCACATTTCTTTCAACAGAAACAGTCATTTATGCATTCAGCAACATAAATCTGTACTTACAGTGTGCCTTTTTCTTATAAGGTTTCAATGATTTTTCACCCCCACAACTTCCACTACCAATGACACAAATCATTTTCCCTTGCAAATGCACACATACTGTAGGCTAAATAGATATTTACAAATCATGTGTAATTGCTGCATAGTTTGCATGTTATTGCTTTTTGCACGGTAAATGTGGGAGTAGATAAACAGAATTATTTAAAAGTGAAAGTGAGTGATTATTCATCATTGTGAACATCACCACAGCAGCACACAGTGCACCACAGCAAAATGTGACCCTACATCTGACCTTATCCAACTAACAAGGGCAGTGCCCGGGTAGCAGTGCTTGGGGACGGTAATCTTGCTCATGAGTACCTCAGTGATACCTTTACTTTCCTTGGATTCGTAGATTCTTATACAAATAAAGACATATTTTTAATTACTGGTGTGTTATGTTGCAAGCAAATGAAGAGTCACACATGTGATGAAATACTATACAGAAACCAGAGTTCTAAAAGTGATTGACTGTTAAAGCTGATAGAAAGAATGAAAGTGAAAAGTTTGATGAAGGTCAAACAGGGTACTTAACATGCAGTGAGATTATTCGTCTGAGTTTAGTGAACACAATATTACATTTGTTGTTTTTTGTTTACAGGTAATCCAATAAACATATTTATAATGAGCCAAGCCCCATATTTAATAAAAGTCTTTGGAGAGATTACACAACAATTGCATTCCCAAACAATACATAACAAAACATCTAATAATATAATAGTGTAATAGAGCATTCTTAATCATACATATGATCTCATCTTCCATAATTAGTCACCAGGAATCAGACACCTTCATTAAAAGGCCTAATTAACTTACAAAACAACAGTGATGTAATTCTTGGGCCTATTCTTGTCTGACGCCAGTTTTTTGGCAGGCCCATCTATTTTGATGCAATGGAACAGGACATGATCAAAAAGTAAAACTGAGAGACAGCACTTTCAAGTAGTCCTGCCACTTGTGAATCATCAGCATTATCACCCAACAGACTTTAAATGTTGCATAAAAACTGAGGAATGGATTGTGTGGCAATGAGATGCTCCCATTGAGTTCAGCTGACCGCTCCCCTAAGTCTCTAAGGATGTTATAAAGATACTGACACACCATAAAGATTTCTTAATCATGTGGTTTGATCGAGTGGGTTTAAACATGATCACTGACACCAACCTGATCTAACCCTAGTCATGAACAACCTGACAGTTCAGTTTGCAGGGATTTCGGCATTATCTTACGGCAGAGCTGCTATGGTTCAGCTCATGCTGGTTATCTTTCTTTCAATTGACACCCTGCTCATATTCACGTTTTTCCAGAAGGATTATTTCCGCACCAGAATGCGCTACATTTTCTTCATCCATATTTTGTTTTGTGACTGGCTATACCTTTGCATTTCAAATATTCTGCTGATTCTAAGCTTCACTGGAACTCCTGGTGGTTGTTGGTATGTGTCTGCTGGTTGTTGTGGCTCTTTTGTTAACCTTCAGCATTCCCCACTAACAATGGCTGCTATGAGCATCGAGCCGCCACGCTGCCATTTGTTTGCCCCTCCGACATGCTGAAACTGAACTGTGGTCAGGGCCTGTTACTGCATCCTCATCATCCACGGCCTGAGCTCTATTCAGATCTTTGTCACGGTTTATGTCTTCATTGCTTCCGTTCCAGTCACTTTTTACACAACATATAAAGTTTGCCAGATAGAACTGCTGTTTATTTTCAAGTGGCACAGCCATTTGAGATCTGCCATCTCTCAGTTTTACTTCCTGGTTATGTCTTGCATTATCCTTTTCACTTATATTAAAATAGTCTCAGTTGTGAAATTAGTGGCATCCTCCAACACAAACACTTCAGTCTCAAAAGGCCGCAACACGGTGATTCTTCATGCCGTGCAGCTGTTCCTCTGCATGTTTCAGTTCTGGACTCCTTTTGTGGAAGCAGCTCTGTTGGATGTCAGCATTGATGCGTACGTTGTTGTGCGATATTTTGATTATGTCATGTTTCATTTGGCTCCACGCTGCCTTTGTCCCCTTGTTTATGGATTGAGAGATGAAAAGTTTTTCCTGGCTCTGAAACATTACACATTTTATCGTTTGCGAAAGACAATCATGCCATCTACAAATATTTAGCCCACCATGCTGTACAACTCATTTTTACATGAAGATTTAAGATAAATGTTAATAAAACATGATGACAGTGCACAGAATGTGTCATTATTATCTCAACAGGATATTTCAGTTTGATTTATGCACATACTTAAGTTTGTTCCTTCATTACTATAATAAATAGGTATGTGTACATCTTGAGTGACCCATCATTTCTTAATGATGTACCTTTAAAGAGCCAGATTTTTGTTATTGTGGAGTTTAGTGGAAGTCTTGGAGGCGTTTCTGTGCTTGTTTGCACGTTGTAATAAATTTCCTGTACCTACTGCCTCATTTCCCTGGCAAAATATAATGTAATAAGGGACGCACTTTTTCACAATACTGCAAAAATACATATTTCTTCAACAGAAACAGTCATTTATCTAGCAACATAAATCTGTACTTTCATATGTGCCTTTTTTCTTTATAAGGTTTCAAATGATTTTTCACTCCCCACAACTTCCACTCTTCACTAATGATTACTAACCATTTTCCCTTGCAAATGCACATACTGGAGGCTAACCGATTTACAAATCATGTGTAATTGCTTCATAGTTTGCATGTTATTGCTTTTTGCATTTGCAATGTGTGGAGTAGATAAATAGAATTATTTTTAAAAGTGAAAGTGAGTGATTATTCATCACGAACACGTTAACGTGCACACAGTGCACCACAGCAAAATGTGACCTCTACATCTGACCCATCCAGCTAATAAGGGCAGTGCCCGGGGATCAGTGCATGGGGACGGTAACTTGCTCATGAGTATCTCAGTGAACCTTTTACCTTTCTTGGATTCAAAAGATTTTATAATAAAAATAAAGACACATATTTTAACTAAAAAGTCAAAGTCAAAAGTCAATCTCTTATTGTCATTCTAAGAGAAAGTACTGTACAGATACACAGGAGAGACGACGACGTGGCTCCAGGTTATTATTTCCAGTGCAAACAAAACAAAGAACAGTAGAACAGAGAATAAATAGGCAGTGGCACGATTAGGCATTATGAATAAAATAATAAATAAGTAAAAATACTAAAATATACATTAAACAATATACATTTTAAAAACCAGACAATATACATTTTAGACTAGACAGGGAATTTTTTTATTTTATTTTTTTTTAAATATATATATATAATTAGAGGCTAGAGACAGACATAGAGTAAACATGTTTGTCAAGTCAGGATGCAGTATTCTTAACAGGTTGAAATTGACATTTACACTGAATATGCAAGAGGTAGAGTTATACTAGACAGATACTATATCCGGACTATTTCCAAGTACAATGTTCAGTATATATGTGCAAATATGCACGAGGTAGAAGGTTATACATGACATACCATATTCGCCATTTATGTGTACATAATGTTTCAGGTGTATGTGCAAACATTTGTAAAGCAGCATATAATGCTTTGTGCAAAAAGTGCTACTACTATGTAATGCAACCATAAGAGGTCACAAGTCATGTTTCCTTTTTGCCAGTCCCAAGTCCGGATAAATGCAGAGGGTTGTGGGCCAGGAAGGGTATCTGACGAAACCTAAGCCAAATCAAGCATGCGAATCACAAACAGGATTACACCGGATCGTCGAGGCCCGGGTTAACAACGACGTTAACAAAAGTGTTGGACTCTACAGGGTGCTGGTGGAAATTGGGCTACTGTTGGTCGACAGAGGAGAGGAGGAAGGCGTGTGCGTAGACAGAGAGAGAAGAGCAAAGGCAAGAGTGTGGAACTGAAAGTAGTGCCTTTGAATGTTGGAACTATGACAGGTAAAGCTAGGGAGCTGGTGGACGTGATGCTGAGAAGGAGGGTGGATATACTGTGTGTTCAGGGAGACCAGGTGGAAAGGTAGCAAGGCTAGAAGCTTAGGAGAAGGGCTTAAGTTGTTCACCTGCTGTGGAGATGGAAAGCGAAAATGGGAGAGGAGCGGTCCTGAAGTAGGAGTTTGTTAGGAATGTTCTGAAGTGAACAGAGGTCAGATAGGCTGATGAGTCTGAAGCTTGAAGAAGGAATAATGATCAATGTTGTTAGCGGTTGGTGCCCACAGGTAGGATGTGAGCTAGAAGAGAAGCAGAATTCCTGGAGGAGTAAGATGATTTGATGCAGCGTGACTCTCAGAGTTGAGAGAGTGGTAATTGGTGCAGACTTTTTAACGGATGTTGGTGAAGGGAAATAGAGGTGATGAGGAAGTGATGGGCAGGTTTGGTATCCAGATAGGAACCTAAGAGGGACAGATGAGGTAGATCTTTGCAAAAAGGGATGGAAATGGTTGTTGTGAATACTTTCTTTTTCAGAAGGCAAGAACATAGGGTGACTTATAAGAGTGGAGGGAGGAGCACACAGGTGGACTACATCTTATGTAGACATTGTAATTTGAAGGAGATAGTGACTGCAAGGTAGAGGTAGGTGAGAGTGTAGCGAGACAGCAGAGGATGGTGGTCTGTAGGATGAAACTGATGGTGAGGAAGATGAAGAGAATAAAGGTGGAGCACAGGACCAGGCGGTGGAAGCTGAAAAAAGAAGAGTGTTGCGAGGTTTTCAGGGAGAAGTTGAGACAGGCGCTTGGGGGCCAGGAGGTGCTCCCAGATGATTGACAGATAGCTAATGGACAGGGAGACGGGTAGGAGGTACTTGGTGTGTCATCTGGAAGGAGAAGTAGATATGAGACTTGGTGGTGGAAACTTATAAAAAGTCTATAGGGATATATAAGAGAAAGAATTTAGCTAAGAAGAAGTGGGACACTGAGAGGACTGAGGAGAGTAGACAGGAGCACAGGGAGAGATGCAGCATATATGCTGAAGGTAGAGGTGGCAAAGGCCAAACAAGTATGATGACCTGTATGCTAGGTTGACAGCAAGGAGGGAGAGAAATTTGTGCTGTACAGTTTGGCGAGGCAGAGAGATAGAGATGGGAAGGATGTGCAGCAGGTTAGGGTGATTAAGGATAAGGATGGAAATGTACTGACAGGTGCCAATTGTGTGATGAGAAGATGGAAAGAGTACTTTGAAGAGCTGATGAGGAAAATGAGAGAGAATGTAGAGTAGAAGAGGTGACTGTTGTGGATCAGGAAGTAGCTGAGATTAGTAAGGATGGAGTGAGGAAAGCTTTAAGAGGATGAAGAGGGAAGGCAGTTGGTTCTGATGACATACCTGTAGAGGTATGGAAGTGTCTAGGAGAGGTGGCAGTTGAGTTTTTGACTAGGTTGTTCAACAAGATCTTGACGAGTGAGAAGATGCCTTGAGGAAATGGAGGAAAAGTGTTCTAAGTTTATTTTTAAGAACATGGGGAGACGATATGATTGTGGGCAACTACAGAGGAATAAAGCTAATGAGTCATACAATGAAGCTTTGGGAAGTGGCGGTGGACGCTAGGCTTAGCCAGAAGTGAAAGATTTGTGAGCAGCAATACAGCTTCATGCCAAGAAAGAGTACTGCAGATGCTTATTTTTGCTTAAGGATGCTGATGGAGAAGTACAGAAAGGTCAGGAGGGAGCTGCACTGTGTCTTTGTAGATTTAGAGAAAGCATAAGGACAGGGTGCCGAGAGAGGAGCTGTGGTATTGGGCGAGGAGGTCTGGAGGAAGCTTAGAAGTATAAGAGGGTGTAGAACATGTATGAGAGCTGTGAGACAGCAGTGAGATGTGCTGTAGAGTGACAGAGGAGTTTATGTGGAGGTGGGACTGCATCAAGGATCGCTCTAAGCCCCTTCTGTTTGCTTCGTGATGACAGGTTGACAGATGATGTTAGACAGAGTCTCCATGGATTATGATGTTTTGCAGATGACATTGTGATTCGTGAGAGCAGGGCACAGAGTGCAAAGGCTAGAGAGGTGAGATTTGTGCTGAGAAGAGAGGAATGAAGATTAGTCGAGTAAGACAGAATACATGTGTATAAATGAGAGGGGCAAAAAGTGAAGTTACAGGGGGTAGAAGTAAAGAAGGTAGAGGAATTTAAGTACTTAGGGTCTACGGTCCAAAGCAACAGAGAGAGGAAAAGAGGTGAAGAAGCGTGTGCAAGCAGGTTGGAATGGGTGGAGAAAAGTGTAAGGTGTGATGTGTGATAAAAGGGTCTCACCAAGAATGAAAGGTGTACAAGACAGTAGTGAGACCAGCGATGTTGTATGGTTTGGAGACAGTGCCAATGAGGAAAAGACAGGAGGCAGAACTGGAGGCTGCAGAGCTCAAGATGTTGAGGTTCTCTTTGGGAGTGACAAGGATGGATAGGACCAGGAATGAGTTCATCAGAGGGACAGCTCATGTTAGATGTTTTGGAGATAAAGTCAGAGAGACCAGACTGAGATGGTTTGCACACGTCCAGAGGAGTATATTGTAATGATTACATAGGTAGAAGGATGCTGGAGGTTGGAGCCACCAGGCAGGAGGCAGCTGAGAGGAAGACCCGCAAGGAGATTTACTGATGTGAAAGAGGACATGAAGTTGGGGTTGGTGTGAGGGTAGAGGATGCAGAAGATAGGACTAGATGGAGACAGATGATTTGCTGTGGCGACCCCTGAAGGGAAAAGCTGAAAGAGGAAGAAGAAGATTTTTAATTACTGGTGTGTTATGTTGCAAGCAAATGAAGAGTCGCAAATGTGATGAACTACTATACAGAAAACCAGAGTTCTAAAAGATTTGACTGTTAAAGCTACAGAAAGGTTAGGACGCAAAGTGAAAAGTTGGATGAAGGTCAATTGTGGTACTTGGAATATGCAGTGAGATTATCTGTCTGGTTTTAGGAGAACACAATATTACATTTTGGTGGTTTTTTGTTTACAGGTAATCCAATAAACATATATACATTTTGTTGTTTTTTTGTTTACAGGTAATCCAATAAACATATATACATTTTGTTGTTTTTTTGTTTACAGGTAATCCAATAAATATAGTTCATAATGAGCTAAGCCCCAGTATATTTAATAAAAGCCTTTGGAGAGATTACACAACAATTGCATTCCCAAACAATACATAACAAAACATCTAATAATATAATAGTGTAATAGAGCATTCTTAATCATACATATGATCTCATCTTCCATAATTAGTCACCAGGACCTCAGACACTCAGTATTAAAGGCCTAATTAACTTACAAACAACAGTGATGTAATTTTTGCCTATTCTTGTCTGACGCTGCCTTTTTTGGCAGGCCCCATCTATTTTGGATGTGCACGAACAGGACATGATCAAAAGCACACTGAGAGACAGCAATTTTCAAGTGGCAGTCCTGCCACTTGTAATCATCAGCATTATCACCCAACAGACTTTAAATGTTGCATAAAAACTGAGAGGAATGGATTGTGTGGCAACAGAGATGCTCTCATTGAGTTCAGCTGGGCCGCCCCTAAGTCTCTATGATGTTGGTAAGATACTACACACCATAAAAGTTTCTAATCATGTGGCTTGATCGAGGGTTTAAACATGACTACCGACACCAACCTGATCTTAACCCTAGTCATGAACAACCTGACAGTTCAGTTTGCAGGGATTTCGGCATTATCCTACGGCAGAGCTGCTATGGTTCAGCTCATGCTGGTAATCTTTCTTTCCATCGACACCCTGCTCATATATTCACGTTTCAGAAGGCGAATTATTTCTTCACCAAAATGCTCTACATTTTTTTCATCCATATTTTGTTTTGTGACTGGCTATACCTTTGCATTTCAAACATTCTGATGATTCTAAGCTTCACTGGAACTCTGGTGGTTGTTGGTGTATGTGTCTTGCTGGTTGTTGTGGCGTCTTTGTTAACCTTCAGCACCCCAATAACAATGGCTGCCATGAGTATCGAGCGCTACGTTGCCATTTGTTTGCCCCTCCGACATGCTGAAATCTCGCTAACCAGGTCAGGGCCTGTTACTGCATCCTCATCATCCACGGCCTGAGCTCTATTCAGATCTTTGTCACATTTTATGTCTTCATTGCTTCCGTTCCAGTCACATTTTACACAAAATGTAAAGTTTGCGATATGGAAGTGTTGTTTATTTTCAAGTGGCACAGCTACTTGAGATCTGCCATCTCTCAGTTTTACTTCCTACAGTGTTCCTTTGCGTTATCAAGTTTTCACTTTGTTAAAATAGTCTCAGTTGTGAAATTAGGTGGCATCTCCAACACAAAAAAATTCAGTCTCAAAAAGGCCGCAACACGGTGATTCTCTTCATGCCGCAGCTGTTCCTCTGCATGTTTCATAGTTCTGGACTCCTTTTGTAGAAGCAGCTCTGTTGGATGTCAGCATTGATGCGTACGTTGTTGTGCGATATTTCGATTATGTCATGTTTCATTTGGCTCCACGCTGCCTTTGTCCCCTTGTTTATGGATTGAGAGATGAAAAGTTTTTCCTGGCTCTGAAACATTACACATTTTATCGTTTGCGAAAGACAATCATGCCATCTACAAATATGTAGCCCACCATGCTGTACAACTCATTTTTTACATGAAGACTTAAGATAAATGTTAATAAAACATGATGACAGTGCACAGAATGTGTCATTATTATCTCAACAGGACATTTCAGTTTGATTTATGCACATACTTAAGTTTGTTCCTTCGTTACTATAATAAATAGGTACAGCACTGTGCAAAAGTTTTAGGCAGGTGTGAAAAAATGCTGTAAACAAAGAATGCTTTCAAAAATGGAAGCGTTAATCATTTATTTTCATCAACAAAATGCAGTGATTGAACAAAAGAGAAATCTAAATCAAATCAATATTTGGTGTGACCACCCTTTGCCTTCAAAAGAGCATCAATTCTTCTAGGTACACTTGCACACAGTTTTTGAAGGAACTCGGCTGGTAGGTTGTTCCAAACATCTTGGAGAACTAACCACAGATCTATAATCCTACAAAATAATATAATGACCATAATCCTGCAAAATCCCGGTGCAAGTGTACCTATAAGAATTGATGCTGGTTTGAAGGCAAAAGGTAGTAACACCAAATATTGATTTGATTTAGTTTTTTCTTTTGTTTGCTCACTTTGCATGTTGTAAATTGATAAAAATAAACAATCATTATTTATATTTCTGAAAGCATTCTTTGTTTACAGCATTGAGTAAGTGTTTGTGTTTGTTTGCACGTTGTAATAAATTTCCTGTACTTACTGCCTCATTTCCCTGGCAAAATATAATGTATTAAGGGACGCGCAAGACTTTTGCACAAAAACTGCAAAAAAACCCAGCACATTTCTTTCAACAGAAACAGTCATTTATGCATTCAGCAACATAAATCTATACTTGCAGTGTGCCTTTTCTCTTACAAGGTTTCAATGAATTTTCACACCCACAACTTCCCCTACCAATGACACAAATCATTTTCCCTTGTAAATGCACACATACTAAATGGATAGTTACAAATCATGTGTAAAACATCTAATTATATAATAGTATAATAGAACATTCTTAATAATTCATATGATCTCATCTTCCATAATTAGTCACCAGGGACCTCAGACACCTTCATTAAAGGCCTAATTAACTTACAAACAACAGTGATGTAATTCTTTGGGCCTAGCTAGAGCTGCTGAAATTCAGTAAGATGTTAATGTTTGCTTTGGCCTAATGTTTGGTAATCATTAACACCTCACTTTTAAAGAATGAAAAAAATTACAAAGGCTGTTTAGCCATGAGTAGTTTAAATAGAAAGCTAAGACTGGATAACAAGTGCAACTTACTAGATCACATAGAAGAAACATACACAAGAACACATTTATATTTATTACCAAAGACTGTGGCATGTACCACACAAATGCAACAATACACCCTAGTAAAACTAATATACGGTAAGTTTGCCATAAAGTATAGATCCAATGTAAAGAACCCTCTGTAGTGTTTCCCAACAAAAAATTAAGAAAGAGATGAGGACTACCTCACCGTTTTTTGCAAAACCTTGAACTTTCCAATCCAGCTTTCTTTGTGCTTGGATTAAAACACAAATTGTGACAAATCTCCTATGACCTTACTCTTTTACTTAAATTGACCATTTTATTTTCTGTACGTAGTTCAAGAGCTATTATAGCAATTATAACAGCTGATATATTCTTGCACCCTGTCCTCTTACCGAGACTGCTTTCAAGCAACACAAATATCGGCACCATCAGTAAAGGCCCTTTGATGGCATGATTGCAGGCTGCCGCTTGTGAATTCTGCCTCTCAATACTGAGAAACCATCCATTACCCTCAAATTCTTTCTCAGCCTCATCATTACAGCCTATAGCAAAATAAAGGGAGAAAGGGACAGCAAACAGCTATAACAGGCTTTGCTTTCACTAAAGGGTATTGCACATGCTGTGCTATCCCAACGTAATGCAATATAACTACTTTCCAAGTCTCTCCCAGTGTGGTGGCCTAGTGGTAGGATGCTCACTTATGGTCCAACCCCCAGCACTGCCACTATTTGGCCCGTGAACAAGACCCTTAACCCCAAATTGCTCCAAGGAAGCTGTCCCTGTGATTAGAAAATGGAAACAAGCATTTGCACGTGCAAGTACAAAATGTTAAATTACTGCCTAAATAATCTTACATAGTTCAATGACTTTATAAAATGTATTTTTACCAATGCTTTACTGGGTTTGCGTACACACTGTTTCATTTCCCTTTTAAATCTGATAAAACATATAATATGTTTAACATCTTTTGTAATTTGTCACAGTTTAGATAATGTGTTTGTGTGAAAAAATAATATAAAAGTCTGTATAAAAGATATGTCTTTAAATAAAATGAAAAACCTGACACCAGCCAATTCCTCATATAGTGTGAAACATTTATTACATTAAGATAATTTGATGACTCAAATCTACAACTGTTTAGTGTCAACAATCAATATTAAGTCATGTTTTTGAAAAACAGTGAGGTTACATTTATTGTGGATTAAGCATGCAACTGCTTTCATTTGGTTCAATAATTAGATAATCACTCTTTCATTAATTATGTAATCTTGACTAAACCTCACCATTCTCCAGAGAATCCATTGTGAAGTCGAGCAAGAGCTTTATAAGCTGCTATGTTTTACTCCTGTCTAATATTTTTTTAGATGCGTCTGAATGGACTTGTAAGCATGTATAAACCTTAGCAAAGAAAGTGTGAGTATTTCATTTCTTTACAGAAATTTTTCCATGCCAGACACAGGAACCATGAGTAACACAACTTTAAAATATTTGGGAAACATAGAGCAACTGACTTATGCCCCTGTCTCTATTGTTCAGTTTATGCTGGTTATCTTTCTTTACATTGACAGCCTTCTTATATTCACCTTCTTTCAGAAGGGTTACTTTTGGACCAGAATGCGTTACATTTTCTTCATCCAAACCATACTGTGTGACTGGTTGTATCTTTGCTTTTCAAACATCTTATTGATCATGAGTTTCTTTGGTGCTCCAATGCTTGTTGGCATGTGTTTCATGATGGTCATCTTGCTGTCTTTGTTAACTTTTTCCACTCCGCTCACAATGGTTGCCATGTGTATAGAGCGCTATGTGGCTATTTGTCTGCCCCTCCGACACAGTGAAATTGCGACTGTACGAAGGGCCCTTTGCTGCATCTTCATCATCCACGGACTGAGCTCCATTCAGATCTTCACTATCGCTTCAGTTTTCGTTGCTTCCGTTCCTCTCAGTTTTTATGCAACATATAAAGTCTGTCAGGTGGAAATGTTGATCATCCACAAGTGGCAAGGCTACTTAAGACCTGTTATCTCACTGTTTTACTTTTTGATCATGTCATGCATTATCCTGTTTACGTACATCAAAATAGTTGGGGCTGCTAAAAAGGCACAATCCGACAAGAAAACATCAGCCTCGAAAGCACACAATACAGTAATTCTTCATAGCATTCAGCTGGTCCTCTGCATGCTCCAGTTCCTGACTCCATTTATTGAAGCGAGTGTACTGGAGATGGGCATTTATGTCTATGTTATTGTCAGATATTTTGATTATATTTGTTTTACGTTGGCACCACGCTGCCTTTGTCCACTTGTGTATGGATTGCGGGATGAGAGGTTTTTCATGGCTTTAAAATATTATGCACTTTTTGGGTTAAGAATGAAAGTCAAGCCTCACTTTTAGAAGTTTGTATTTAAAACCACCTTGTGTTGCTGCTGAGACTCATAGGATGTATGATTTTATATTAATTGCATTTCTCTGCTCTATCAGGTAATATTGAGTAACATAACAAGCAGTTACCTGAAGTCTTATTTAAAAACATAAATGTTATTTTTGACATTTTTTTTAAGAAGTCAAGAAAAATTTCATTGAGTAGGACATTTTTCAAATAAAGAAACTGCAAAAAGAGGATTCAGGACACTTATGTTTAACCAGCATTGGTCTCTTTCCTTGATGTTTTCTTTTCTGTAAAACATATGCATCTTCTCAAGTACCTTTGATTGAATTTGATTATATTACCACCCACTAAGGTAACATAAGATGCTTACATAATGTTCATTAAAATAAAATAACGTTAAGTAAAGTAAAATAAAATGGTGTCTAATTTGAACATTGCTAAGGCAGTGTTGGAAATTTTATATCTCTGAAAAAGATATACCTATACAGTGCAATAAACTATAATTTCTTTTTTTTCAAAATCAATTTTTATGTTAGAAAATCCCTTAGACCCATTGTCGTCTGAATTATTTTTTACCTATTTTTACTACTGAGCACAAAGTTTTAGGTTGTCCATTTTTGACAATGGGTTTTTGGTCTGAATTTTTCTCTGAATAATTATGTTTAAACTAGATTACTTTCAAAATTGATGAATTATGGTATAATTTACAATACATGGCTAGTTTTGAGAAATTGTGCCACACATGTAAATCACAGCAGTGTAAATCACAAGTTTTTATTCATTCATTCATTATGCGAACTACTTAATCCCAACTGGGGTCGTGGGGGGATCGAATGTAGTATTTCAGGGACTACGGGCGCAAGGTGGGGACCAACCCTGGGCAGGTGCCAACACACCACAGGGCACACACACTCATGCAGTCACACACAAGTTTTCATAATACAATTTTATATTCATTCATGAGTAATGCTGGCTGATGTCATAGATATCAAGTCTGCTTCAATACAATTTTAATTTAATTCAGTTCTATTGCTGGGATAGATCAAGCCAGTCTTATATGCTGATTTAACACAATCATTTCCATTTATATCAAGTCACAAAAGCATCAGTCTTTTGATATTTTTTATTCCTGAGCTCAACCAGACATTTACCTAGACCTCTTATTCTGCATAAAGTGACATTACAATATGTATGTCTGTTCAATGTTTTCATCAGTTTTAGACTGATGTATCATTGTGGACCTTATATATGCTGCCTGACTAATCAGAACTACAAACTATATGTTCCGCTGCCAAGAGAAATTCAGGATAACTCTCAATTCTCTCTGTCAAAACTGTTTTAGAAGGAAAAGATCTAACACAATTTGTATGTGAATGTGTGGTAAAATGCCATTACTTATTAAATTATAAAACATTACAGCAACCATATACAGGTTCTGACAATTTTCATCTTATTGAACTTCATTTTCTGTTATAAATTGTGTAAAGAGACAAATATGACAGCAATTTTTTTTATAGTTTTCCTCTACATGTTATCTAATGATTCATAACGAAATGCTAAAATCTTAAGGAGGGCTGATGAACCCAACTTTTGCCTTATATTAATCTTTGACATTTCAAAAAGAGAGATATCATACCTACAGTGGATTTCCTAAATATGCATGATCTATTTTACTACCAAAGAGTGTTTTCTTGATTAGACACTTGCAAGTCAGTAAGCAAACCAAAACACTTAATTCCCAGTAGTGCTAAAATTTAAAAATAATAAACACACATGAAAACACACTCAGCAAATTGTGGTGCACATTCTGTATTTGGTCATTGATGTAATAAACACAAATGAATTAAAGAGACATCACTACCTTTGCCCATTTTTGGACAAATTTATATTTCAATTTAGTTTTTGCCTTTTGTATTAATCTGGCAACAAAGTGGTTATTATTTTATAACACACCTTAAATGTAGCTATTAGTTCTTGCATAAATTCCAAACTTCTTTACAATTGTCTGGAGAGAGCATCATTGATGACATAACCAACAGTGGTGTTTGTGGCTTATTGCTTGTGCAAAAAGGGAGCATTTTAAACAGTCTTTGTAACTTGTAATTGTAAAAATTTAAGTTGGTCATATATTGACATTTTATTCTTCACTATTTACATTGCCATGGATCATTACTAGAAAAAAAATGCTGTTTATGATAACTGTCATTTCACAAGATATTGTAGGTAGCTGCACGTTTAAGGTTTATTTGGCAATATAATAAATATTTGTTGCAACATAATGGGCAAAGGTACAGAGCTTCGTTTTTTGACTCACATGTTATATTGTCAATAATAACTTATAATGTTTATGACCCAAGATCTACAGTATGCTTATCTAAAATATGTAAATATACGGCCATTAATGCTACACAAAGCAGTTAGGAACATTACTCTTGACTATGTATTATATTAGTACGATGTGTAAGTTTTTATGACTTCATTTCTTTGTTTTCAGATGAAATTTGATTCTGTCTAAGTTTAATGTAGGGTATTAGGGCAGTATAAAATTTTTCATCTCTCAGGCCGTAAACAAGTGGACTTACAGCTCTGGCTATGATATCAAATGCTACAAAGTTGAAAAAGCTGACTGACAAATAAAGCTGAAAGTCGATATCCAAAATCACATCTTCTATAAAGGGGCAGAAATTCTCAAAAGTGCACAGGGTGAGCTGGAGCATGTGAAGGAAGACGGTGCGAAGGCCTTTGGATGCTGACTTTTTGTCGATGGAGGCCGCCCTGGCTGCAGCTACAATCATAATATAACAAAAGAGTTCGACGAGTAAAATTAATACAAACATTACAACGCACAGACCCGCCCTCATGGAGCGGTGCCACTTCTCAGGGGTCAAAATCTCGTAGTGGCAGAAGGTGAGCTCTGACAAATATTCTTGCGAAACTGTGGCAAAAAGGATGCTCAAGTCCAAAACTGGAGTTAAGGAGCTTATGAGCCAAATAACGAGAATGATGGTGAAAGTCCTGCCCGAAGTGGAGATGGTGCCGTGCCTCAGCGGCATGCAGATGGCCACGTAACGCTCCACACACATGGCGGCGATGATAAACGGTGTTGTTGTTGTAAAGATCTCCATGAGAATGCAAAACGGAATGCAGAACATAGTCGGCAGCAGTACATTATTGTAAGAGAGAATCACTACGGAATTAGTCAGCAGAAGAAACATTAAATCGATTTGTAATGTGTGAGCGAAAAGAATGTAGCGCGACTCGGTCTTGAAGGCTTGCTTTTTGGAGTATGTGTAAAGCATGACGATGTTAATGTAGACGAAAGGCCACACAAAGAACTGGATTAATACCATCGATGCATATTTCCTGACCAGGTTTGAAGGGACCAGAACACTGATGCTGCCGCTGTAGCTCTCATTCAGGCTGCTGTTACACTCAGGAGTGCACATTGCTATAAGGAGGGGGGAAAAGTCTTAAGAACAGCATTACATTTCCAAAATATTATACAGAAACTTTATATCATTAAACATCTCTGTGAATTATTCTGACTATACATGATATAGAGAATAAGAGTATAATATATATATATATTGTCATTCATAATAAGATTGTCATAACTACATGGTAATACATTTTAATATGAAAATGCAATGAAAACCTTTTTGTTATAATGCAATACCTGAAAATGATAATCGAGTTCACAACATAATGAATGCACATTAGACACGCTAACATATTTATATATAGCTGTCTCTTTTTTTTCAGACCAGTTGTTGACATCATAGACACGCAAGGCTTATGTATGAGTGCAATATACAGCTAGAAGGTTGGTCGTTCTAAATATGTGCCTAGAGCAATACGTAATAGCACACACACATAGTGAGCATTTTGTTTTAAACTTTTTATTTTAATTAAAATTTAAGGGGGAAGGGGCAAAGTGAGGAAAAAGTAAGGAGCACAGTATGATAAAAACAGCACAAGAACTTATACCACCAAAGTAAATACAAAGTTATATATGAAGTGCAAAAGCAAGCAAAATAAAAGAGAGATAAACACACATAGACAAATTAAAACATTATGTAAGTCAGCTCTGCCCTCCACCTATTAACAAAATCAATAGGCCCACTATTGGTGTGTTTTGCTTCAGTAACATTGTACGAAGTAAGGAAATATTACTTTTAGGCTGTAGCTACTCCGGTAGTAGTACATGTCAAACTTGGATCAACTAACATCGGTGTAGTATCTTTGGACAGAAATTGATCTTGTAATTTATATTTACTTAAGTGAAAGTTACTGATTATTTGCCTTTATGAACGCACCACAGCACACAGTGCACCACAACGAAATGTGAACTCTACATCTGACCCATTTGTGAAGAAGCAGTGGGCATCTGACATGGGCAGCGCCCAGGGAGCAGTGCTTGGGGATGGTACCACGCTCATGAATCCCTCAATGGTAACTTTACAGCCCGGGACTCGAACTGGTGATCTTCTGATCACAGGTAGAAGTCTCTAAATGTTATGATACCAACTGCCCCATTACATTTCCTGTTTACAAAGACAGTATCCCCGAAGCAGCATGAAGTTAAAGGTCTTTCTCAGGGGACCAATGGTGCTTGCACTGTAAGGTAGAATAGAGCAAGACTCAGGCCCACAACCTCTTGGTCTGTAACCGAATATCCTACTAGTAGACCACCATAAATATTTAGTAATTTAGTTCCTTTAACTTTTAACTTGAAAATAACTGCGCTTTGACATATAAAACTGAATAAAAATATAAGCACAGTGGCATCTACATATAAGTTACCAGTGGAATTGGTTGACGATTAAAAATATTGACTGTTGACTGAAAGCCCAGAAACCCTTTTGGTCCATAGGACAGTGCAAAGTGACAAGACAAATTGCCCAACTGATTAACTGTTTCTGACTGCCCTTTGGTTTATGTATGATAACCGGATGTGTAACTCACTGCCAGGCAGTCAATGAATGACTTTCAGACTCTCTTTTAGACTCTCAGGTCTCAGCAGGTTGCAGCTGCTCTGGTGACCCGTTTGTGACAACAGCAGATTCGATCTGAGGTCATATTTAGCTCATCTGCCTACACTAACTGTTAAAATTAAAAGGTACAGAGACATGTATGTTCTTCATCAAAGACCTTAATCAAAGTAAAATAACATACAGTCGTAAAAAATTAAAATAACACTGCCTAATGTTAATGTAATCTAATCTGACCAGATTCTGAAACAGTAATTCATAGCTTGTATGGTATTACAATTTCTATTCCAGCTCTATTTATATTCCAACTCACACCCAACTCTCAATGCCCTGTCACTACTAGTGCGCGGCCTCAGCCAACTGTAAGTTTAAGTGAGATTTTATTTGTCATTTTGACCACATCCCAGCACAGCACAGCACAGCACAGTGTACCACAATGAAATGTGACCTCTGCATTTGACCCGTCCGTGAAGGAGCAGTGTGCAGCTTTATGGCAGAGTATATGCATATGTATTTTCTTTCTTATGTTCTTTAATGATTATTGTCATTTGTACTGTCATTGTCAAATTCCTTGAAATTCCTGTAAATGTTACCATACTTTACCAGAAACTATTCTGATGAAATATACTGCGATTCTTTATAATTCAGTCAGACTGCAGTTGAGTTAAAGAAGATTTTCCACAACTAAGGGGTGTTTAAGTGGTAGCATTTATTTTCTCATTCCTAGACTATTGTGATGCACTTCTCACAGGACTGTTTAAAAAGACAACAGAACAATTACAATTTGTAGGTATATATTTAATTTGCATAGTGGCACTAAAAGAACTGAATATGTTGCCCTTATTTTAGCCAGACATACATTGACATACGTTGACATATTTACAGCTTCAAATAGACAAGCACCATCAAATATGTTGAATATGTTCAAACTGTTTCTTAAAATCATCAAATGCCTGCTTGTTAAATTTGCTAAAAATGAAATAGTCATTTGGAGATGCAGTTTTCTGTTTAATGATTTCCCCCCAAAAAATTTCATTGCACAATACACCCTTAGGTATTTAAAGTATAGTATTATAGTATTTTTAGAAGCATTTGCAAATAAATGTTTAGGCTCACTTTATGCATTATATACATGTATTTTTATTTTGTATTATTACCAAACCTTTTTATTATCTGAGTATGATTTCTTAAAGTTCTAATTCATTTTTATATATTTTTCATTGTTGTTTTTTACTATTTATTTGCACATAGACTACATATATGAACAAAATGCTCCTAACATATTTATGGAATATGGTTTACAGCCGAGACACTCTTTAACTACAGGTCATTTTTTAAGGATTGATTACACACACTGACTACAAATTGGGAACATGTACTGTACATCAAGCTTTATTTCACAGGCCTTAAGTCAAAAACATTTATTAAATACCAGTGTAGGCTGTGAGAATTTGAGACCATGAATGTTCCCGTTTCATAACATAATGTGTGATATGTAGCTCTTAAATTTCACAAGATGTCATGTACAAATACAGTGTAGAGTTTTGGTCTCTATTTAGGCACTGTACTTACACTTCTTTTTCATGTGTTAGTGTAAGTTACTGCAAGCATTTAATGCTTTGGCACTTGTGTAACATCAGGAAAACAAAGTTGATTGGGTTGTCTTATTTGAATGTTTCACAGTGTTGAATGTCTGTACATACATTATGGTATTACAGGTTTGTGAATTGAAGCAAACCTTTTTTTGTAAAACTGATACTACCTAATAAGTGTTTTAAAGATTTCCTTTTCTGCAAAGATTTTTTATCTGTTTGTTACTCTGTTATTAAACGAGGCACGAATCTGTCTACATTTGAAGTAATAGACGAAAGCAGCGAAAAATTTTTCATCTCTCAGACCATAAACGAGAGGACTCATTGCCCTGGCTATGACATTGAATGTTATAAAGTTGAAAAAACGAACTGCTAAATAGGCCTGAATATCTGTCTGTATCACTTCAGCTTCTATATAGGGACAAATAATCTCCATTGTGCACAAAGTGAGTTGAAGCATGTGCAGAAAGACAGTACGGAGACCTTTATAGGCCGACTTCTTGTCAACGGAAGCTGCTCTGGCTGCGAGCACAATCATCACATAGCAAAAGAACTCGACAAGCAAAATGAGTATAAAGGTTATAATATATAGAACCCCCCTCATTAAACGCTGCCACTTCTCAGGGGTCATGAGCTCATAGTGGCAGACAGTGAGCTGCGAGAGATATTCTTGCGAAGCAGTCGCAACAAGAATGAACATGTCTACAGTTGGCTTGATGGAACTCAAAATCCAAATGATAAGAATAACGGTAAAAGTCCTGCTGGTTGTGGAGATAGCACTGTGCCTCAGTGGCATGCAGATGGCCACGTAGCGCTCCACACACATAGCAGTGATGGTTAGTGGCGTGCACGACGTTAGCATCTCCATCAGCATGCAAAAGGGGATGCAGAACGTCACGGGCAACAAGACGTAGCTGTACGAGAGGATCACCACGCAGTCTGTCAGCAGGAGAAAGATCAAGTCCACCAGCAAGGTGTGGGCGAACAGGATGTATCGCGTCTCGCTTCTGAAGGCTTGTTTTCTAGAGAAGGTGAAAAGCATGAGCAAATTGACATAGATGAAAGGCCACACGATGAGCTGCGTTATGGCCATTGCCATAGTCATCCTCACTGATGTAGAATAAACCAGTTGCAAAGGCTCACTACTGTTTGCGATATTCTGACTGACGTTGCACTCCACCTCACACATGTCTACGATAGAAATGGTTGTCTTAAAAGTAGCATTTGTCTAAAAGTGGTATGAATATTGCCAACCAAAATCATCACAGTTGCCAAGCTGGTCAATAGCTGCAGCAATACTGTGAAAACAATAAGAAAGAAACTTCTGGATAAATGCTTATATAGTGTTCGGACCAGACAGATTTTAATATTCAGTTGTTGACATCATCGATACGTAGGCTTTGGGGTGTAGGGGTAAAGCATGGTTGGTGGAGGGAACTATTGTCTTGTAGTTTTATTGCTATTGTACAAGGGGTTCTTCATCTAGAAAATGTCATCATCAGGCCTTCATAGGTTTCTATAGCGTGAGAACCCTTGTTTATTTTGACAGATATACAGTATATGATTAAATATTTATCTTCTGTTAGGAAGCTTCTCTTATATTTTAACAAATTGTTCCATCAACACTGGATTTTTGTGAAAGTTCAGATTCAAGATTCAAGATTCTTTATTTTAGACTGGAATTAGATTAGATTTAGATTGAAAATAAATACCTGAAGGGCTCTATATACCATGAAGAGGGGTCTTTATTTATGATTATCTTCACTTTAGGAACATTTTCATCCTCAAACTTGAGTTTATTTAAAAAAAAAATACATCAGTATGTTTTATTAACACAAAAAACACAAAACCTTGTCATGAACTCATTTGCAGTGATACATATTTGTGAAATCTGTGAGCCAGCTTCAGAAAGACTTTAATATATGCTGTGTTTCACTATCCATACAGTATTTCAAAAGATACTTTAAAGTCATAAAAATACAGTGATACTAAAAGGATTGCACTGCAGTTTCTGCGTGATTGCATCAGAGTGTGTACTTGTTAATTATGTGATAACGTGATTAAGTGGCATGGGGATGATCTCCCTGTGGTCTAATTTGAGCAAACAGTCATTAAAAGAACATTTGTTTTCCATCCTGTTTTGCTCTAATTAGTAATGATAACAGATGATGGCAAACTAAGTGTCATATTACTGAGCATTTTCCACATCAGTGGGCTTTCACAAACAGTACCTGGATAAATACCTATTAGTGAATGTTTAATTATCTAATGATTCCTAATTGCAGTTCTTATAAGAACTTATAATTAGCCACATAGGATTTCAGGGAAATGTTTAAACTTTTGGACTGTGATGTAAGTCTGTATCTTAAGGCCAAGTGTAAGTATTTTGTGAAAATTTGCTTTTATCGCCCTGCTGTTCCAAGTTAAATAAAATTATTTAAAAAACTGTTAAAGAATATAGTGGATTCCTATTCAGTCAGAGCAACATGTCAGTCCATATTTTTATGCACTCTTAGAAAAGATGTGTTAAAATGGACACAAACGGTCTCAAATTCTTTACTCTCACATTATTGGTTGAGTTTTGGGATAACGTTTCTTGTGTTAATTTTAACACATTCACTGTGTTAACACTTTTAAAACAGTGAAAGTGTCAAGGAAGTTAACACAAAGATACGTAAACATGTATTATATTAATACATGTGCTCTCCTTGGTTACATATATTGTGTTGAATGCTGTGAACAAATGCATGTTGTGTACATTTTAAAACTATGCGTGACTATGTGTAAAAGATCTGACCTTTTCCAACACAATTTTATTAAACTATGATTTGACATGCTTCTCCTCATTTGTCTCATCTCAATCTGAGCAGAGATGTTAAACATAAGCTTTATTATGTAAGTGGATTTGATGACACTGTGATCATTCTGGTCTCTTTCCAACCAGCAACAGGTTCAATGCACTACAGCAAACTGGTGGATGTGTACAAGCTGGGCCTGCTGCCCTCAGTGCTGACGCACATTAAAGAGTTGACAAGGAGGAGCGTTTTTGCCATTCATAGCTTAAATCAAACAGGTTTGTTATATAGAACAAATATCATGGTGAAATTAGGCCAAACCTGGGAGGTTCAGTTAATAATTGATGGCAGTTGCCCTTTTTTAACGTCACTCTTTGGGAGCTGTTCGGCGTAGGCAAGGCAAGGCCAGTTTACTCATGTAGCACATTAAAATCAAAATGCTTTACAGAAATAACATAAAAATCCAGCAGAAAGCACGAAGATTATGATTAAGTAAAAAGACCTACATTTAAAGGTGCAAACTAGAGTTAATATGCATATATAAAACAATTAAGAAATTTTAATGAAAAGGGTAAATATTGAAAAGATAAAGGTCTGACACTGTATATTTAGGGAAAAGCATTGAGTAACTAGATGATGCAGCAATTATACAATGTGGTTTGGTTGTATACATTTATATTAGCCATTTCTGACATATAAATACACTTGTACTAAAATTTACTAAGACTATAATAATGAGACAAAGAATCCTCAGTCAGTACAGCAAGAGTTGATATGATTTTATTATTTTTTAATTAATTAAAGTATGCATGAGGATTAAGTGCTTCTGAAAATCATTATGTTAGCAAACACAAGTGGTAAATATTTCTTGCAAATGATATGCTTAATTATTAAAGTAATGTTCTTTGTCCAAAGCATGAAATTAATCTATCCCTTGAGGGAAACTCCTAAAGGCAGACAATCTTGTTGTTGTATGCTCTCGCCAATGGATGCTCATACAAAATATATAAATCTGGGGTGTCTACTTCAAACTGTCTTTACATTTCTCTGTTAGCCCAGACTGTGGGGTAAGTAGACATCATTGAGAACTTATTCATTTATATTAATTCATTAATGGGGTTTGATGGAGTTTTAGATTTTTCGAGTTGTTTAATTCTTTCTTTTCAACTCTTTTCGGATCAATGTTATTTTTGTGTATTTAATCCAAATTGTTTTCTGAATTTATTTGTATTTATCTATATATTTTCAGTTCTAGTATTGGAATCAATGCTTTCCAAATCATCAAGCTATTTTTTATTCTTAATCGGGTTTGATAAGGAAGTAAAGAGTGTGCGAAATCTTCCAGACTAAGTCCAAACTCATATTTGCCCTAGAACACTTTTTTTTTCTTTTGGAAAATGTTTATGTATAATTTCACCTCATTTCCTCATTTGCTCAAATGTCCAGCACCAAGATTTTTTTTTCATTTTATATTACAGGCTTGTTGATTCTGGCAGCATTTCAAAGCTCTTTCAACCATCATGCAAAACCTGACCGAACTCCCGAGCAATGTGACATTCAACAAAAATGTCACCATTATTGTGCCGATATGCGTGGTCATACCCTTCTTCTGTGTCTTCCTCTACTGTATTTTGTTAATGCTGCACACTTTCGCCTCGCACAGGCAGTTCTTTGACAGCTCTCGTTACATTCTTTTCGTTTACATGCTGGTCAACGACACCCTACAGCTTCTCTCCTCCGTGCTACTCTTCCTCTTCGTGTTGAGCGGCTTGAACTTTGCCATTGTCTACTGTGCACCGCTGCTCTTCTTGTCCACCGTCACCTTTCAGAACGGTCCCCTCATTCTTGCCGCCATGGCATTGGAGCGCTATGTGGCTATCCTTTACCCTCTCCATCGCCCGGCCTGTTGGAGGCCGGAGAAGATTTGGGTTATCATTGTCGCCCTGTGGCTCGTCAGCAGTGTCCTGCCCATGGTAGACTTCATAATTATGCGGCCACGGGACGGCGTGGACGTATTTTCCACACCGGTGGTCTGCAAAACCACAGTGCTTAATGCCTCACCAATCCAGACTTTGTTCAAAGCTGCCATGAATGGACTGTTTTTCGCACTGGTGGCCGTCGTCATCCTCTTCACGTATATCCGGATTTTGCTAGAGACCCGTAAGATGAGGCAGGACCGAGCCTCGGTGAGGAAGGCCCTGAACACAGTGGTGTTGCATGGCTTCCAGCTGCTGTTGAGCATGATGGTCTTCACTTTTCCCATCACAGAGAATCTGATTGTGGTGCATGTCAGCTGGCTGCAGGAACGCATCTCCTTTTTTAACTACTTTTGTTTCGTTTTGATTCCACGCTTTCTCAGTCCTCTCATCTATGGCTTCAGGGATGAGAGTCTGAGGAGTTACATGAACAGAGCCATACCCTGCTGCCGGGCTTGTAATGGTCCCCATAAAGTAAGCAAGTTTACAAAATGAGCCTTTCTGAAAAGGACACCAAGAATATACTTGGTTATAATATGTCATTTTTCCACATGTGGTAAAACTGTCACAAAATGCCATGTCTTCATATTTAAAATATAACTATCACTAAGCTATTACTTATTTTATTTATTTTATTACTCTTTATTGTAGATTATATGATATAATTGGACACCTGACATTGTGCTTATTGTTCAAAATGACAGTGTGATGCAGTTTTTAAATCATTATGGTGAGGTGTTTTTTTAATGACAAAAACCTGTTCATATTTCTTGCGTTTGAGTTTCAGAACTTAGGACAAATACACATGAAACCGTGCAAATATGAATAAAACATTATGGTGTATTTTTTAAAGAAACGTATATCTGTGTGAGATCAATTTTTAAGGTATCAAAGGTAGCTGACTAGTCATTATAGAAATCAGTGGAAGTACCTCACAAAGTAAGGCATGGTTGTGTTTGTAGGAACAGGTTTTAGGTTTTTAGGTAAGAACCTGTGATTTTGTCTTTTTTTGGCTTTGTGGAGACACCTTTTGAGGACTGATCCTTACAAGGAAAAATGTACCTAAAACCTGTTCCACACTCATGTCTTACATGTGAGGATCAGAGGATCAGAAAGTCTAAGATATGTGAAAAACTAAAATAGAGATGTAATTTTCTTTACATTAGTCAGTATCCTGAGTATGCTCACAAAGATAGTAAGACATGACCGAAACAAAATAACTTTCCCTGATGATGAAAACATCTCACATACAAAAATGTCCTCATAAATCCACAAAGACCTCACAAATATCCAAATTTCCTTTCCTTTTGGGACACTATCAGACTCTCTACCCTCTTTTAGGCTGTAGGTACCTGTGAGGACCTGAATATTAGATATGGGAACTTTAGTCATAATGTTGTGTCTTTGTAAAGAGTTGTTGTATGGGAATCCTCATAATTTAAGAAAGATACAGTATAGGCGGTTCTAATGAATAAACAAATCATAAGTTAGGTGTAGTGAGGATTAGTAATTATGGGTTGCATGGAAATACCTTGAAACACCGCCCCACCTCCCCTTGTGTTTGTGTGGATTCTTGCATTTAGGGGATTGTGAAGACCTGGATGACCACTAAAAACACTTTTATTTATTTTTTATGGCCTTGTGAGGACATTGGAGCGGTCCCAATGAGGCAAACTGATTTTATAAGAAACGTCCATGTTTTATTTAAGAAAGATTTGCTTTTGGTTACTGATGTTAAGGTTAGGATTAGGGTTAGGTGTAGAATTATTTATATATAGTCATTATGGGAGTCATGGAAGAACCTTATAAAGATAGTAATAGTGTGTGTGTGTGTGTGTGTGTGTGTGTGTGTGTCTAAGACGTTGAGTTGGATGTGCTCCTGGACTCTGTCGTGCAGGACGAGCTTCAGGCGTCATGACTCACTGGAAATCTCTCTTACTCACGTTTCTTCATGTTAGTCTACACGTTTGCGCGAATTTAAGCGAACTTTCAACGAAGGAGTGAATTAAACCGACGGCTTTTAGAGTTCTTTTTTTTTTTTTTTAACCGCGTAAGATGTCGTCAGGTCTGTGTTTGCGTCTGGCGTGGTTGTGGCTGGTGATGAGGGCGGCAGAGGAGAGCCGAGGCGAGATGTTCACCTCAGTTATGAGCGTCACATTAGCGCTTAAATCTGAGAGACAGCTACTCAGTTCCTTACAAACGTACATAGATCTAGAAACACAGAGACTTGAAGACATGAAAAGGTGAGTAAAGACGTTTACATGGTCATATTTATATAGTATTAATAATCTCAAGTTAACTCTTGCAATGCAACTCAAGTGATGCAAATGAGATTTTCTCTCTTACTAGTTCTAGCTCTAGTCAGAAGTTTCTGTGTTTCACAGCGAAGATGCACAATGTGGAACTTGGGATGTTATGTAGTGGCTATTACTTGGACAATATGGACATTTGGAAATACAGAGAGAGGTGGAGGTTTTTAAGAAGGTTATAAAAAACAGGTTTTATGCTTTCATGTGTGAATACCAGTTCTCATTAGGAAAAATGAGAAAATGTAAATGTCAAAAGTTGCAGAGATTTAAGGCACACATATTATATCTAGAAACATGCTGGTTAATGGAAGTACAGCACAAAGATAATAAAATCTGACTGTGATTGTGTGAGAGAGAACGTGAGAGAGTCAGGGACCATATTTTCCTCTAAAAGAAAAGGAAACCTGAGACTTCTTTTTTTCTTATATTTTTGTCTCTTTCTGAGAAGATGTTTACATATAGAGATGGGGCCTTTGCTTTTGGTTACTGGGGTTATGTTAAGATTTACATGTAGCTGCAGTATTATAGATGTCTAGTAATTATGTGAGTTAGTGCAAGGATCCTTTAGCATAATGAGAAAGAATATTTTTGGTTCCAATCTCTCTTTTTTTTGCTCTTTTCTAGGTTCTACTCAAAAGTTTCAGACTTTCACAGTGTGATGCAAGATGAACTTACACATGCAATGACAAACCCTCTGGTAGCATTTACCCTCATCAAAAGATTGCAGTCAGAATGGGAAAAATTGGTCTACAATGACGAAGCTGAGGAAAATCTCCAAGGTACTTGATTGTACATGCCTCTGAATCTCTGACCTTGATGTTAGATCTCACTAGTCATTTGAATGTTTTGGACCTGAGCCATTTCCCACAATTCTACCCTTCAAAGCCTTTAATTCTTAGTGATGTATTTCAGCGCTGAGGTCTGGCTACCAAACTATGGAATCCAGTTTACCCAAACTTGAGGACCTCCAGGGGGCTGCTCGGGCTCTGATGAGGCTCCAGGATGTTTATTCTCTCCAGGTGGAGGGATTGGTGAGAGGTCAGTTCCTGAGGATCTCCAATGGCAATAGAGTTGACATCTACACACCATCGGTGTCCATCCCTCTCTCTGGGGATGACTGCTTCATGGTGGGAAAGGTGGGCTTTTGGGTTGCAGTTATTTTGGAAATTCTCTGTGTTCTTTTTTCACAGTGATATAAACTATGTCAGTTCATCCAGATGCTCACAGCTTGAATGGAGCAACATGGCTGGTATAAACATGGCACAGCTGTAATAGAACTTCAGTTCATGAGCATGATGTTTGAGTAATTTTCTAAATCCTTACAGTCTTGGGAGGCATGTCTTGAGGGTTGTTCTCTTACCATTTAGTTTTTTAAGAGCTAGATAACTTTTTAAGAAACTAGCAAAAAAACTAGATAAACAATGTTAGCACTACCACATAGTGAATCAGTGTGCATCTGCTCTCCATCTCCCTTTCAGCTTTGCTACCATCTCACTCTTCTTATCTATGGGACTCCTAAGGTTTGCAGTCTCTTTCCCACAGCTTGAAATGTGTTCTGGAAGATTCCAGTCTGAGCACACAGGAACTCATAATTGACATTCCATATTGAGTAGAACCCCGTTATACATTCTCTTTCCATCTTTGTGGTGCAGGCCTGGCTGGACTCCAGTCAGCAGGGATTAGGGAATTTATGCAGAATTTACAGTGGTGATGTGGAAGTCTGTTCAGTTGGGCCTTGCTTTTGTGCCTTAACCAGATAAGGCAGTGTTGACTGCACTTTGTCCTTTTGATGTTTTCGCCTGAGTTCTGTTAATTTAGGGAGTTATAATTCAGGGCTGTACCTCGTGCGTCATCCTTTATGCCTTGTTTTTCTTTCTGATAAAACCGGACACGCTTGCATCTGGTTTTCCTTAAAGCGTGACAAAAACAGGGCTGTCAAGCAAGGCAGTGTCATTATTTGTTTAATCTCCAGCCTTTTACGTCATGTGTCAACACCCAAAATTCACCTCATCCATCCTTCAAATTTCCAAATGCATGTCAAAGTCAAAGTAAACTTATTTCCTTTGTTGCTCCCTTCTCAAGCTCAGTTGCTGAAAGCTTAAGAAAGTCACAATGACTATTCTATACTGAGCATAATATAGTTATACATTCTTCTTCATGACAGGAAATTCAATACACATTCCCTAATCCCTGCTGACAGGAATCTGGGCAAACATATGCCACAAAAATGGAAAAAGAAGGTATAACCAGGTTCTACTCAATACATTGCGTCCTTTTCTAGCTCAGTTGTGGATATACAGCATTGCATATCTAGAATAGCATCAGCGACCACTAGACGGTCATTTTCAAACCTTAAATGTATAAAACTCACCTTGCTCAAACACACCCTAATTTGGCTTCAGACTGCTTCTCAGCACTGCTGCGTGAGCGTTTCATGGAATTGGTTGCTTTTCCAGGTGGCCTACGACGTAGAGGATTTCTACCACTCTGTTCAGTGGTTCGAGGAGGCGGTGCGGCTATTCCGAGGTTCAGACTGGAGCCCAGAGAATGAGGGAAGCTTGGAAACGGCCATGGACCATTTAGCCTTTGCACATTTCAAGGTGTGTGGCACTTGGATTTCTTCAAACGCGACAGAGTATCTTTAGAACTGGTCTCCAAGTTTGGTAGTTTACATTATGACATCTGCTTGTTTGTATGACTTCAGACTGGAAACATCTTCTCTGCTCACAGTCTTTCCCAGGAACTGCTGAATCATGGTAAAACCACTCTGTTAAAACCTGTCAAGAAACAGCACACTACATACATGCAAGATATAAGGAATTATATGGTGGAAAAGGTTCCTACTTTCAGATCTGTGAGTCATGTTTTACTGCATTTTAATATGTATTTCAAGAACCCACCAACCAAAGGCTGCTGCTTAATCTCGAGAAATACGAGGAAATTCTGGTCAACAATTCCACTATTCGGAGATCGGGGTCAGTTTTGAAGAGACCCAGTACCACGTACCTGAGAACCAGGGACACATATGAGAGGCTTTGTCAAACACAGGGGGCACAGGTATGATATATGTGATACAAAAAGTATGCAATTTATAAAAGAGGGCATTCAATTTTTGATCAAATCATATAATAATTATGAAAAATATGTTATATATGTTCAAATTAAGGGGGATCTAAGTCAGCAGTCAGAGTTCTGGTCATATTTCACTTAAAAAATATTTGGATCTCATATTTTTACGCAATCAGAAATGTGTAATAGATTGTGAAATAAATGCCTGTTTCTTCATTTTTACTGCTCCGTTAATGCTACAGTTTTATTTGCTGTAGTTCATCGTTTGTCTTAGGAAAAAATTATGCTAATAGAAAACAGAACATGGCATAAGCTCTGTTACACTGTTGAAACCCTTTGTAAAATCATAGGCATAGTTTTAAGCAGTGGGCCTCGTCAGGGTATATCATGATAAAATGTACACTTAGAGTGGATTCTACACCACTATAGAAACATTTCTGCAGATGGTAGTGCAGAAGCAAAACTGCCATTTAAGCTTTGCTTCACTTAGTGAACGGAAAAATGAAAATTGAGAGAAGATGAAAGGCACAAATTGAATAATGAAGTTCAGATGCATCTTTCTCTGCTTACAGCCAACATTTTATGAAAACCCAAGACTGTTTTGCGACTATTTCACCAATGACAGTCCCGGTTTACTTCTGCAACCCATGAAACGTGAGCTAGTCAGCGAGCAGCCTTATGTTGTACTGTACCACGAATTTGTCACGGACGACGAAGTTCAAAACATCAGAGACAGTGCAATGCCAGGGGTGAGCAATTTTTAACACTTTCTCCAGGGCATGACGTATATTAAGTGACCATAATGTTCCAAGTTTGCATGAAGAATCAAAAGAAATAATGAGTAATTAGTGACTTGAGTGTTGTCAACAAAATTTGTATCAAAAACATGAATTAGCGTGCACTTAAAAAATATTTATTTCTAAACACAAGAACATTGTTCATTTGTGTGCAAACACAACTGGGAATTGGAGATGCGTTGTAATGATTGGCACTTAGACCAACCTAATTTTGGCATGATGTGAAGAACCGTTTTGTGGTTCTAACCCCTTGGCAAGAGACAGTGAATATGTGCCAGTTTTTTGCTGCCGTTTCACTCTGTAGCTTATGGAAACGATTTCTGCCAAATAACGGCTGGCCACAGCTTAGGGAAAGCAGTTGCTCCAAGTTCCTGTTCTGAAGAACTTATTCATGGTGTCGCAGGAAGGAGATAAAACTTTTATCTCAGAACTTGCTGTTCCTCTTGAAACATTCATCCCCGCCACCTCGTCGTCATTGCGTCATCTGGGTACGTGAAGCTGATTGAAATCAGACTCGGTGATATTTGTGAAATCAGACCTGGTGAATTATTTGTGTGAGAATGGCTAGTCGTGCCAAGTCACATCACTTGTTCCGTTTGCCATTTTAACTCTTTCATCTCTGTGTTGGCAGATGATGCAGTTCTTTTCATTATAAGTAACTCTTTGGCAAAACATCTTACTCTCCATTTTTACTAAACATTGCTAATTGAGATTTGGACCAACCTTTGAGAAAAGGTTATAAAAGAACCATTATTTTGATTTGTTTTGAAAACATCATATTTCTTAACAGTTCACAACATTGTCACACCAACTCTCTGGAGAAACACAGTGCTGTTCTGGATGTTTTATGATTTATGTGGCTTTTGCTTTTTTCAGCTTAGGAGATCAGTGGTGGCATCAGGAGTAAAGCAGGCAACTGCAGAGTATCGCATCAGCAAGAGGTGATGAACGTTGATTGTAAGCCATGCTTTCTGTCAAATTTTAGTTTTGGTTAAAACATAAATCATATCATAGACCCTGACGACAGTTTGGATTTAATTTGGATGTGGTTCCAGTTCTCTCTGTGAAAACCATATAAATTTACATTTAGATTTATGGCATTTAGTAGACACTCTTATCCAGAGCGACTTCCATTTTTCCTAAGTTTTCCTGGACTGGAACAATTTGGGGTTAAGGTTCTTGCTCAGGGTTCCAGTGATTGTAGTCTTGGAGGTAGGATTCAAACCCATGACCTCTTGGTCCAGAGGCGAGTGTCCCAACCACTAGACCACCACCCACAGCATTTAATAAAATTGATTGATTAAACCAGTAAATCTAAGATCCCCTGGTTAAAACGGTTTTAGAAAACATTTATATTAATTATGTGAATGATATATCTTCAAATGTCACTTTTTTTTTACAAAACCTTACTTCCAGGGTTTTTCTCACTGCTTTCCTCGGCGCTTATTGTTGCTAGGTTACAAAAAGCGTCATCAGGCACTTCTGCATTCGTTCCTATTTCATGTAAACATTGTAACGTGTTCCTAGTTTAGCGACAAGATTATCTTTACAGTGGAGAGAAATTGCATCTTGCCATTAGCAGCAGCGTTTAAACTAGATACTCACATGTCTTCAAGATGTGGGGATTGGCTGCATCAGATAAACCACGAAAGACAACAGCTGGGAGAGTAACACCGTTTCATATGTCCTGCCCCTTCCTGGATTTTCATTGGCTAGCAAGAGAGAAGTGACACTGACGAGCGCAGCGCTGTTTTAAAAGTTGAACGGATTTCAACTCTGAGCACTCTCCACTGGATCTCATATGATTTGTATTAAAATGTATTACTATGCTTTCTTATTTTTATGTCATGAAGAAACTGATTAGAATCATTCTTAATTAAGAAAAAAATCACTGAAAACACATGAACTCACATAACAGAACTCATAATATTTATATAAAGCAGGTTTTAACCAGACATTATATTCAGTGATTTTCTGAAACGGCTTTCAAAACCCGTCAAAGTCTTCCAACTGCCCCAGAAGAAAGAAGACAGCCAACCAACAGGATAGATACAAAAATACATTTCTTAATGTTTATTAGGCTTAACAAATGACGTGCTTTGTCGCTCACTGTTCCTCCAGTGCATGGCTGAAGGATTCGGCTCATCCCACCATTAGCAAGCTGGACCAGCGCATCACTTTACTAACCGGCCTGAATGTGCAGCTTCCTTACGGTGAACATCTGCAAGTGGTGAACTACGGCATCGGAGGCCATTACGAACCCCATTTTGATCATGCCACTGTGAGCGACTTTTTTGTTTATGAGAGAGCTGTTCTTCAGTGTTCTTGACTATGCATTTGAATATAATTTTCTTGACATACTAAATGTCAACTTTGTTTACTTTTGATTTTCCCTTTGCATTTAAGCCGCCATGATGAATGATCCAATATTTTGGTTACATTGACTCTCTGCTTGAGAAACGTTTAATATTCAGTGTGAATGTATTGGTAGGAATCCGTGCCTGTTCTGATAACCCTTACAAATTTTTTGGCTTCTGGCAAACAATTGCCGTTAACCTTTGGCAATGTTGCCGCAAATTTGCAGCAAATCATATTTTCACATACAGATTAGGTTTGTGACAAACTTGCAGTGGACCTCTAGCAGACTTTGTGGAAAATTGATGCACCTGGCAAATTGGTCACCAAAGGTTCAGTATACATTTGCCATTACAAAACAAATGTTTTGTCAAAAACATTTACTACTAGTGGCAATTTGTCATCATTGCCAGGACAGTGCTGCAATTTTGCCACTAGTGGCTGACAGTGGCAAACTTCTGGAATTCTGGAAAACTCCACAATTTGCCACAAATTTACCACAAGTTTGTTGCAAACCTGCTGCAAAGATTTTGTTTTCATAACGGATGTACATTTGTATTTTTTGTTCATTTGCATTCGTTTCATCCATCCCTCTTCTCAGTCCATGTCAAGCCCAGTGTACAGACTCAATTCTGGAAATCGAATGGCCACATTTATGATATACGTAAGTCAACCTTTTTTTGTTTCCTCTCTGTACCAAATTTTCCCTATGCATCTGCGACATCAGCGGGAGAGCGAGGCTTTCCTATAACGCCATTCCGTTTGCAACTTGCCCCGAGCGAGCCGTAAATTGAAGCTTTACTCCAAGGAAAACATTCCTGTCTGTGCAATATGAGCGTGTCGAGAGTGTGTAAGTCTGGACGGGCTCACCGATATGTGTGCTGTGCTTTAACGTGACTGAATGAGAGCCTTGTAATAAAGGTTGTAATGATACATCGATCTACGATAATATATCAGTTCAGTGATCAACAAGTAACATCATTCCAAATTAAAAACATACATCATTAACATTATTGATTTTATTTAAAAAGAAGCTTGTTAAAGCAGCATTTAATTGGCTCCTGAATTAAATTGAATCAAAATCACATTATGGCAGACTTTTGAAACTTTATATTATATTTTACACCCCTACTTGTGATGCACTGCAGCTCAGCTCTGTGGAAGCAGGAGGATCCACTGCGTTCATCTACGCCAACTTCAGCGTCCCAGTAGTCAAGGTACGGCATCTTCATTCTCTGACGTCTCTGAGAGCTTGGTTCTGGTTAAGACGGTTTCTTGTTACAATGGAGGGTTTTATGTTTCGGGCAGAAGCAAATGAACTGGTAGTGAAATGTTAATGATCCCTAGCAGGAATTTTATCCTTTGACCCTTGTGGCCTGGGGGCTTTCACCACCTACCGCTCACTGTTTGGCGAGGGGGGTTATCATAATAAAACCCAATCGCTGACCTGAAGTCAGCAAATCTCCCAGGCCGTGTGAGTCTTAAGCCCCTGATTCGAAGGCAACTGGACGTTTCAACTCTCATCCGAAAGTCTTCTTTAGTTCTAAAAACCAGACCACTTTTAAGGAGACAAACCCACTTAAAGACAGATACCTGGAACTCACCATCAGATTTTTGAAGAAGCTTTTCTTCAAATGAGAGGTGAAATGTCCTTAAGAAGTTCTGTAACCTTCAAGAATCCTTTTTAAATCACGCTCAGAAACAAAAGTCTTAAAGGGCGAGAACTCATTAGTAGCAGTAGCATTTTAAGTGTGTATGTTTATTTATTCCCAGAATAGTGCCATCTTCTGGTGGAACCTTCACAGAAACGGCCAAGGGAATGGAGATACACTGCATGCAGGATGCCCAGTCCTTATTGGTGATAAATGGGGTAATCTTCATACGTAGACGTGTTAATCATAGAAACTAGCATTGCCAACTTTCCTGTGTTAAAAATATCTTAAATGTCTTAGCGCCAACCTTGAAAGCAAATTTCTTTGATGATGGTGTAGTTGGCAGTAAACATCTGATTCAGAATCTGCTTGCATATGTCCAGTGGCTAACAAATGGGTGCATGAGTACGGGCAGGAGTTCCGCCGGCGCTGCAGCACCAACCCCGTGGAGTGACGGGGGAGAGCAGCGCAAGCACAAAATCTGACCACTGCCTTGGAGCCGATGGGACCGAGAAGAGGAGCCAGCCTGCCTGTCTAATCATTTACGGCAGCGGCGGGAAGAGCACGGCGGTAAACTGAGCGTTAGGGGTTGGTCGGGGGGCTGGGCCATGAAGGTGTGTGCTGGCATTTGGCAGTGAGACAAATTAACTGGCCCCTCGTTTGCTCTCCCCAGGCTGGAATCCTGCCAAGAGACCTCAGTTCACTTCCAGGCCTTGCCACTGCCTGGAAGACACATGTAATGTGTAGGAATGTCTGATTAATTGTTCACAAAATAAATTGCTGGTATTTATATGCATATAATTTCTTTGAATTGTCACCTTTTTACAATTTACATAACACAACATATACTGAAACACACTGCCCTCCAAAAGTTTGGAAACGACCTAGAAAAGTGGGGTTTTGGACAGTATTGCCATGAAATCTTTTTAATTTGTGATAATGTTGCACTGATTATGAAAACAGTTTATACATAGAAAATACTTCTATTTTGGAGTCATCAAAATATCCACCATTTGCAGCTGTTACAGCTCAGCATAATCTGGACAAAACTTGGGCCAAGTTTAAACCAGTAACCGGACATCACAGCTGGAAAAGGGGCATGTCTGACTTTGACATGTATATATTATTATTATGTAATAAAAATAAAAATTATTATTGCTGGTATCCAAAGATAATGTCAAGTTACTTAAATGTATTTGCACCAAAAAATGATGAGGATTTATGATGATATCGTCCAAATCCCACTTTGCCAGGGGCGTGTCCACACATTTGGAGGGCAGTGTACATATTTTTACAAGTACATCATGAAGCGAAATGTACCCTGTTAGAAAAGAAAAGCTTCCCCATTTACAAAGACATTTTCAAGTACCAGAGGTTTTTGGCTTTGAACTGGAAGAAGTGGCACCTGATGGAACATTCTATCTTTATTTTTACATATGATTTAGCAGATATTAAACTCATGTTATACATTTTATCCATTCAGAAATTTACATAAATGTTTCCATATTCCAGATTTTTAAAAAGGTCACCTGGTGGTCTGCGGCGGCAATGCAGATGGTCCGTGACATGAAATCCAGTTTCACTACTGAAATTACTTTTTAAAAATTATTTTTTAAAAAAACAAGTCAAAATATTTCCGGATGTTTTGGGCACCTTTATGAATAATGAATTTAATTCACACTCACGGGCACACAGTGGGCCGCAGACTACTGCTTAGTCAGAATAGAACCTCTTCAAAGAGTACCTGGGGGATTATTTTACCCCTTACTATCTATGTTGTCTTACCCACCAAAAACAAACAAACAAACAAACAAAACACTACTAACATGTCTGTCTGTGAACTTTCGTTTTTCTCTAACCCATTTTCCTTAAAGTATAAAACTTAGGCTGTTTGGTTTAACTACAGTTATTGACATGGTTTACAGATCAAGAACAGTCGTGGACTACAAAGCACTGTTGTAAATCTCTCTGGATAAGAGCGTCTGCTAAATGCTATAAATGTAAATGTAAATGTAAATAGTGGTCCTTGGGACAGAACCAGTTAAAAACCTCTGTTGTAGAGTTTAGTGCTGCAATCTGCTGGTGATATGTGGTAATGCATTGGAGACACTAAAAAGATGTTGCAGTAGCAGATTAAAACAAACCAATTCCTGAGAGCCTGAAGTAAAAGGCAGGTCACATTTTTGGATTTAGTATCCTTTTATTGTTATTTTTTTGATACTTTTCGCATCAGTTTTCTTTAGGCCCAATATAATGCGTGTGAGGACAAAATGATGTGACGGAAAAAGTCAGCTAAAAGTCAGTCAGTCCTTCACTAAAGCATTAATACTCATTGTGAAAGTGTGGTGTAAACATCTTTTTAAAAAGAAGCAGACAAGCATGCATTTAACATGTTTCAACATGCAAGTTTTTTTTATTTTTTTGTAATTTTGTGATGCTAGTATAAAGCCCAGTCTGCAGATACACAACTTTGTATAATCTTGAAACAGCATTTAACAGTAATCACAGATGATATTTAAACACAGAGAGAGACACAGCCGTCGCTTTGACTTCTTTTAGACTCCACACCACCGTTCTGGTCTGTGTTTGATTAAAATAAGAAGATAAAGCTCAATACAAGGATATGGCTTGATGACTAATGATCTCCAAACAGACCAAACTGCGTATAAATGCTCAGAATAAAAGCATCATATGCAGCAGGTTTTTACTAATAAAGAAGATGCTTTTGTAGCCTTACATAGAGTGTGCCAGCATCATTTCATCATTGCAAGCAGGTCGTGGCCACTCTGTTATTGTTGTCTACACAGTTGGTGCATCCTGCATTATTACACCGGTAGATTGGCACTAGGCCATTGATTGTTTTGATGTTTCTTTCCCAAGCTGTCGAACCTCCGTCATATCTCCAAACCTGACCAAAAGCAAAAGCTTTAGGCCCTCTGTGAGACCTGAACGCGTCGAGGGCAGGTATGATGCTGTAGCGCTTGTTGGGAGTTGAGCAGGTGTTCACACAGGGGGAGTTGAAGGTGTAGAAAACCACACAGCCGTTCGGGTCCTTATCCATCAGCTCCTTCATCAGGGGATCATAAGATTCTTGGTTTGGTGGGTTTGACTGGATCAGAAGGAGGTATTCGGAGTGGTATTTAGCACCACGCGTAAGAGGGATGGGTTTTGGTTTCGCACCTATCAGCTGCTGACCTCTGTACACCTTATTAGGGCCGGCCATGTCAGCTTTGACTTTTGTATTTTTATCATTTGGGAGAAAGTTTTGATCGGGTCTGACTCCTGCGTTACACTTTGCAGCTGGAACATTGATGGCCACCGCAAACTGACCACCGCCTCCGTAACTGAAAACAGCAACAACAAAACACTTTGGTTCAGATGTATCAGTCCACATTTTATGAGAATTCATCTCTAGTTAATTAACAGTCAAGATTAAACTTCCTTAAAGACTAATGGTAAAGAAGACTTTATGGCCAATTATGTTGTCATTTAATGATCATTTAATATACACTGATCAGCCAAATCATTATAATCTAATGTTCAGCGCGTCTACAACAACCCTAATTGCAACAAACTGTGATGCCCTGTGAATGATTCTTACATGGCCATGATTATTTATTTATCCATTCATTCATTATCTGAACCACTTAATCACAATTGGGGTCGGCCAACCCGGCAATTTACAGGCACAAGGTGGGGAACGGCTCTGGGCAGGCGCCAACACACCACAGTTAAAAAGTTTAGGCACTAAGGGCCAATTTCCCGCTTGAGGATTAAGCCTAGTCCTAGACTAGTTCTGAGTTTGAATGGAGAATCTGCATTGGTACTACAAATTAGTCCAAGACTAGGCTTAATCCATGAGCGAGAAACCAGCCCTAAAAGTTTATTATTTGTATTATCCCTGTGTTAAAATCATATCACCGCAGGCATCTTAGTGATTCAACTTAAGTTCATCTTACTTTGTCTGGAGAAAGTTAATGATCTCTTGAAGATTTCCAATGTTGGACCACACGATGGGACACAGCAGGGAAAAAAGGTAGATCCTCAGCAGCACTCCAGAAAACCCCTGAACAAAACATCAAATGTTCCCAAAAGATTTTCTTCTTTTTTTCTTAATCATATATGATTTTCTAATGAACAGGTTTTAATATTTCTCTTGATTTTTTGCTTTGCTTGACATCATATACCAAACATTTGTAGAACTTCACAATGACATTAATAGCTGCCATTAAATTATAAAATATTATAAAATACAAAATCAAAAACAAAAAAGAATGTCTCATAACAGTATGGTGTAAAAAAGGACTGATTTGACTGAAAAATCTGAATTTTTACAACCTGCTATTATTATTTCTAGAGATGACAATACTTTCAATCAGGTCATCCTAATTCTTGCATCTCTGCTTAGTTTAGACAATATTTTTAAAAAATCATGTACAGAAAGAAGAGGCATGCATGCAGCTTACCATGGTTCCAGTGAGGAACTGCAGAACAAGTGAGTGTGAAGGTGAAGTGTGCCTGGAAGTGCTAGAGAAAAAGGAACTCATGCCATATTTATACAGATCATGACCTCCACATCCTTACCAAAACAATAAGAAGAAGAAGAGGAACAAGAACAAAAATAAAAACACTAGTCAGACATTTCGCAAAATGTATTATTGCTTCATCTACACTTACTCATGTGTAACGGTTTACAATGTATACATTTAGTAACGGTTAATCTTATTTGCAAAATATTTATATGGAGCAGAAATATATGAGACAGTCTTTCTCCCATAATTTGAAAATGATAGCTTGTGTTCTAACCCACAAAATTAATTGTATCTACATGTGAGAATAATTCCTGTGCTGTTCAGACTACAAATGTAATAATTTCCCCAAAACAAAAGTTTCATTACTGGATATGAGTTGCATTTTGCAAGAAAGAAGATGTCTCAATAGCCTTCAATTCTTTGAAATAACAGTTGCAAATGTATATTAGCACATATTTTGCACATTTATTACCTTTTACAATACACACAAACACACACTCAAGTAAAAAAAAACTTTTTGAAGACAGATGAAGCAAATGCTCTCAAAATATATTCATGGAAATATAATTTAAAATAACTGTAAATAAAATTAAATTACACTTACAAACCTAGTAAATAAATAAATTTACATGACGTAACTGTTGACTGTTAACTGTTACAATGAGCTACCAATGACTAGAACTTAGCCTTCAGTCACGATAAACTAGATTCTGATAAAAAATACATTCATTCATTCATTATCTGAACCGCTTAATCCCAACGGGGGACGTGGTGGGGATCAGAGCCTATCCCAGGAACTACAGGCATAACCCTTGGTGGGCACCAATACACTGCAGGGCACACGCACACACAATCACACTTATGGGGCCAATTTAGAATAGCCAATTAACCTACATTGCATGCTTTTGGACTGTTGGAGGAAACCGGAGCCCCCGGAATAAACCCACACATACACAGGGAGAGCATGCAACTCCACACAGAAAGGCCCCACCGATGACCCAGGGATCGAACCCAAGACCTTTCCGCTGTGAGGTGGCAGCGCTAACCACCGTGCCACTGTGCCGCCCTATAAAAAACAGGTGATTGCAATTAGTTGAATTTATCTACACATCACTTACAATATTTAACTCAACACCAAAGATAAGGATAAACGCTGTGCTGCTGCCTGTGTCATTTTATTTGGCTGACATCAAGAGAGTCAACAAAGTTTGTAGAGTTTCTTGGTGTCTGCCAAATAAAATGAGGCTTGAAGCGGCACACTTATTTATTGTCTACGTTTTTAAATTAAGATAAAGTAAAGTGAGTTTGTAAGGTTTTTTTTTCATATTATATTTTCATGGGTGTAATTCTCAGGGGATTTGGTCCATGAAGAATCATTCTACAGCTATTTAGCAGCACCCTTGGGGCAGTGCTTGGAGATGGTACCTTGCTCTTGGGTACCTCACTGGTACTTTTACCGGACCGGGACTTGAACCAGTGATCTTTTAATCAGGGGACCAACTTCCTACCTGTTATGCTACCAACTGCCCCATTTGCATCTGTTCTGCTTGTGTCACATCATCAATTATGACAAAGGTCCATTAATGGAATGTGAATTGTAGTGGGCTTTGTCTCAACTTAATAAAACTTTAAAGCACATATAATAGTAAAATTATTATACTATTGTTACATTTGCAAATATAACTATATTAAGTTTGGAAAACCTTCTAATGGTCTGCTGCAGAAATCATTCGAGTCCCAGCCTATAAATATTTGGGTGTCATGATAGATGGAAAATTTGTTTTCTTAGGAGATTCTTGGGAGCTAGTAGTCAAATTAATATCTTGGGGTATTTTTTTTGTCAGTGGTTCAGAGTGGCATGCTGTATTGCAGCACAGCTTGACTGAGTAGCCTGTCAGTTAGAAATAAAACAAAATTATATGATCAAATTAAAATAAGTTCAAAGAATTTACCTCAAAGAGTACCTGTTACACTCTCTTTTCAATAAGCTCAACACAAGAGCATGCTCAGATTGTCCAGAAACATCTCCTCTGACTACCCTCAGACAGGCACTTCAGAGTGCCGTCTTTCAAACGTGTCAGATTTAAAAACTTGTTTGTGTTTCAATCCATCTTAAGCTTGAAGCAATTAAGCTAAAAATCAGTGATGGAGATTTCACATTTATGTATTTACTGTCATGGGGATCTGTACTGTGCATTGGTATAATGGGGATGCTACATGTTAAATTTGTCTTTGTTTAGGCTTCCAGTTTATGTTTATGTCCTTGTTTATGTCCAGGAATGCAATAAGAATTTCAGTCTTGAATGACAGTAAAGTCGTATCGTAGGTGATATATGGTATCGTGATTGCTGAATTTGCTGCCTTATTACTGGCAAGGGAAAAGTCTTATGCTCTGAGTTAACATGGGATTTTGATAGTAATATTGTTGTATCTTAATAATGGAATGTCAGTAAAACTCAGTTATATTGTGATATTTTTATCTGAGCTAAACATCCAGTAAAACATCATACTTTTCTCATACATGTACTGCAAACACACTCTCTCTCAATAATCACAGTGCAAAGCATTTCTAATTGCATACAGCAGGAAGCAGTATTTATTAAATGTAAATGAAGGCTTTAAGAGGCTCAGTACACAGATCACAACAAGCTGACAAAAGGTTATACATGACAGGTTTTTTTAGGTTTTGCATGGCATATAAAAACAGAAAAGAAGACTGGATTAAATTGATTTTTTGAAGTTTGGCTGGCTGAAGGCATGGTGTAAACATGTTATGTCTTCAGACACACAGCTGCAACCTCGTTTTGATTCATACATGGTGTACATCCATCTCTTTTACAGCGGTAGAGTGGCACAATGTTGTTTATTGTGGGCACATTTTGCTTCCATTGCTCCTTATTGTTATCCTCATGCCAAACCTCTCTAAAAACAAAGGCTCTTGGGCCGTTGTGATTCCCCAAATTCTGCAGGAGCCCAACAATGCTTTTTGGTTTATCTGGTGATGAGCACCTATTTACACAGGGAGATTTGTATGTAAAAAATATCACACAGCCATGTTCGTCTCTATTCAGGAGCCTCTGCATTGGGGATTCGCTGTTGTTTGATGCAGTCAGAAGACGGTACTCAGCATGATTATGACCCTTTGGCTTTGCTGCAATCATCGTGTTACTTTCATAAATGCCTTTCTCTTTATCTGCTATGACGGCTCTTACAGCATCTGGTGAATCTGGTAAATGTAGAGAAGCACCAGCACGACAGTCATCAGCTGGAATGTTGATGGCCGCTGAATACTGAACATCATCATATGTAAGATCAGGACGGTACCTGTAATAGATTGTAACACAATGCATAGTAAAGCACAAAAGTGTTTCTAAAATACTAAATCATAATATAAATATCAAATATTGATATGCTGTCAATATTAAATGCTAGTATTGAAATTGCATAATTTTAGGTTTTCAAGGTACGATGTACAGAAAAGTCTGGTGGTGCTGATATTTAAAAAATAGATTTGTGCCACTGAATGTAATATGTAACAAATACTGTTGGCAGTAAAAATGTACAGGTGTAAATAATACATAGATTCAGGCCAAATAAAATGCACTGAAAAAAACCCTTAAAATTCTGATTTACATTTAATGCGTGCATTTATGTACATATTATGTACATTTAATAATATTTCATACCTGTTGTGTAAATTATTGATGATATTTCCTAGAATTGTCTGGTCCACATCTTCAGCTTCAGTTCCTCCCATAAACAGGGCCAGAAGACACAGCAGAATAAAAGCTTTCACAGCTCCAGTGGTAACCTGAAGGAGCAACACATACAAAAGGCATGAAAAGATTCAGTCCCAAGACTTTAATATTCATCAATCATACTTTGGTTCTCACCTAATTATTGGAGTAAGAACTGCGTACAAAGGAAGAGTGGCCAAACTCTTTAAAAAGGAAAATTTAATTTAAAATTTAAATTAAACTTTTAAAAATTTAAAAGGAAAATCCGTCACTACATTTAAAGTAAAGGAAAAATAAAGGTTGCAAATTGGGTCATGTTAGTCTTAAGAGCAGAAAGAAGAACTACAGAAAAAAATTAAAATTTCAGAAGCAATATTTATTTACACCTTTTTGGTGTAGTGCTGTAGAGGAGACATTTTTTAAATTAAAATGTGCAACAACATTAAACAGCATTTAAAACAAGGAGTTTTTTATGTCTCAATTTCTTTTATATCCACATGCAGAACTCAAAATTCCTGAAGAAAGTGTTTCACTTCTATTTAAAGTTAGGTATTATCTGCTTGTTATTAATTATCAATTGATTTTATTAGCTCATATTGTAAATATATTGCTCTATTGCATATAATTTAAAATCATGGTGTCATAGAGTCATAACTTACCATGATGCTTTGAGGAAAATGGTTTGTCACCTGTTTGTGTGCAGATGAGTCACAATTCTTCCGAATGTGCTTAGGAATTAGAAACTAGTCCAGAAATATATAGTCCAAGACCACGCCTACTAAAAGGCTGAGCCGATTTAATGATTTTAGCTTTTCATGCAAATCTTATTCATTTTAATTTGGATAATTATAAGGTCATTTTGAAGGTTATAGACCTTGTACAATGTCATGCATTTTTACACTAGAAGAGGTTTTTTCAGTCATGCAGCATTCTCAGCTGGGGGCTGCATGCTTATGGAAAACCACTATAATGACTGTTGTGATAAATAGGGCAAATATGGATAAAAGACAGAGACGTGTGCTATGATTATTTAGCAGGAATTGTCTGAATTATGGTGATATTATTTAGCAAAAATTCTCAGAATACTTCCAGTGGAACATCGTACAGATCGTACTCTAACATACAGTATATCTGAATCAGCTGCAGTCTGTAATGGAAAAATTCCCTTTCACCATGTCAATGAGTTCTGAGAGTTTTACAATATGTGTTCGTTAGAATTAAGTATATGTGTTCTAAAGGCACATGATAAGTTGTTCGGTTGAGCCTGATACGAAATTGTCGTGAATGTGTAACTCCTCAATGCAAAGCACAAAGGAGATACTGTGTGTGTAAGAATCGGTTGTTGGAACAGAGTGTTCCAACTGCCCAGCTATCTGCAAATGTTTCCAAGAAATGATAAAGTCTCTGCAGGAGTACAAATTCTCTCTCCCGCCTCTTCCCCTTAGGTCTTCTGACGCCTCCTGCTTAAGCAGTAATACTTTGTTAATTAATAAACTTTTTTTAATAAACGATTTTGTCCTGGTGAATGTGTGCCTGGGAAAATAAGAAATACAATATTTTTCATTTCCAATACAACATTTTTGGCGACGAGGATGGGATCCGACGATGAACTGGATCGACGGGACGACCTATCAGGCGACGACTGATCATCACGCCCCAGCGGCGGTCCGAACTTCCTCATAAGAAGACGGAGTTGCTTGGTTGACGTCGCCCCGCCGCATCAGGGAATCCGCTCGGATCAACAAAAGAACAAAGTACGTAGGTGTAATGTTAGTGTTCAGGTAGGTGTGTGATGGTGAAGGACACATTCACCATCAGAGAAAGGTAACAAACAATTTTGAAACTGGAAGCCGCGGGTTGTTTATTATTTGGTTATAAATCAACCGTGAATAAATGTGAGATATGTGGATTTGTGCGCGATGATGAACGACGTCCACTGTTAGATAAGCCCAAAGGTAAATTAAATACACAAACGGCTGATTCAGATAAACAACCGAAACCCACCTTTGGCATATTTTTTAGACAGAAAAAGCAAAAAGATAAATCCTAAACCAAAGTGACAATGTTTGGTGGAGGGTGTGAGTTCAGGGAACCTATGGGCTGCATTCACGAATTCCGCCGATTTCTGCGTGTGTAACGGTTGTCGGTTGACCATTACGCTCCACGCACTAGCTGCGTGTGGAAGCGGGGGACCAGTGAAACGGCGCTTTCACGTGGTCAAGGATCAAGGACGCTTGACTCCTCTGTCGCAGAGTCGGGGCCGGGAGTTCCTGGGCAGTGCACAATGGGAAAGGAGCAAAGTAAATCAGTCTCGTTTGACCCGAAGGGTCCCAAATTTGATTATATGAAAAGACCATATGACAGGGTTGTTAACCCCGAAATTCTGTACGAAATGTACAAACATGGGTTTCCTTATGGCGGAACATTTTTTGTAAAAATTTTAACGACAGTATGCACTCAGTAACCGAGGAAAGGGAAAAGGTAAAGAAAAAGAAAGTGGATTTTTGTGAAAATTGCATTGCGGTATGTGGAATGTGGAAGGAAGAGGCACTTAGTCGGGAGCGCAAAGATGCAAAAGGAATTACCAAGTAATAATCTGAAACTCATAACACAAAACCCATCACCAACTGCACCGCCAGACACTGCACCAGCTGCACCACCCAGTTGCACCCATACACAACACAACTTACACCCCACTAACCCATTTTCTTCTTCTGTTTCCACTTCTTTATATCCAACCCCAGCACGCAGGCCTGTCTGCCACGGGAGACCAGATCCTGACCTTGACTGCGCACCCCCGAGAAGACTACAGCAACTCCAACAACTGCTACAGCAATCGCTACAGCAAATACAGCAACCGCCACGACTGCAACAACCTGTATTGATCAAGAAGAAGAAGAGGAAGAAAGAGGAGCTGTTGAAGAAACAGGACCTGACGAAGATGGAAGACAATAAACCTGGCACAATAGCTGGCACAAAATCTCCCACTGCCAAGAAATCCGTCATAAGTAAGAGACACGCTACCAGAAGTAAGGTCAAGACTGACTCAAAAGCAGACGAAGAAGATGAACCGATCATAATAAGTGCCCCCATGGTAGAGGTGGCAGGTCCAAGCGGACCAATCCTAGTCCATAGGGCCTGGTCCAACGATGACACGAAGGGGGCCCTAGAACTGTTCCGAAAACCAGATAGTCAGCAAGGAGGACCAGGTGAGCCGCTGGCTCATAAGCTCACCATGGGTCAAGACAAAATGACTTCAGCAAAGGCAATCGCGATTTGACGTCTGCTGGCAACTGTGGGCTTAAATGGTCACTGAGCAAAGACTGCAGACAGCCTAGACGAGATGGTGGCTACCGAGGGCGTGGTGGATTCCAAGGACGTGGTAGGAAGCGGCGCCGTCCCGATTGGGACCAGTACCAAGACCAACACTCCCAACACGACGAGAATCATCACGATTAGGGGGGCGTGGTGGAGGAACGGGCTGGCGACCCTAGGCAGCAGCGACGCTACAGGAAGCAGATAAGCTCAACACCACACACAGACACTAACATACACCTACGCATGGAAGGGGCACAAGAAGTATGCAGACATGCCTTACACTCGATTTAAAAATGTGCAAGGAACAACGGGTTACATTCATGGTTGACCTAGAGCTACTGTCAGCTTTTTAACTTCTCTTCATTGCCCATTCCTCCACCATTATCAGGCAAACATGTTCTTTTCCCTGAGCCCTTTCGGTTCCAACACCCGAGAGCCACACCCGTCCGCTAGAGATGTAAAATATAAACAATGTAAATGTTCGTCATGCTTTCTTATGGAGTGAAACATGCCCAATCAATCTATTGGGACGAGATTTAATGTGTAAATTAAAGGTCAAAATTACCAGCGGCCCCGACGGGGTGATCGCTACAATGTACACACGAGACGTACCCAATTTGATTTGGCGGTGAGGAGCAGTGACATGATTGATTTCAACACTGTTCTCGCTATTGCAAAAAGTTTGCATCTGGCGGAACTGAAATTGCTCAGTCTATTGTAAACACCGCATCGACTCATTTGATAATCTGATGGCTCCAAATGTCGCCCCGCCATCGCTCTCTGCACATCACGGCCGAAAATACATCTACACGATGAATGTTATGATTGGGCATGGAATCTACCCTTTGTGCCTGGTGATGTCATCACCTTAGGTATGCTCTATTACACACGCATATCAAGTGCTGTCCTGAGCGTGAGACCTGCTCAATGCGGCCTTTTCCAGACAGTTTAAGTTGGTACATCCTCACATCTCGGTAGTGAAGCCTGAAATTGATGAATGGAAGGATAGTGGACCATGGGTAGCCCATGTTAGTAAAATAACAGGGTGGGAACGGGTGTCTCAACATGTCGAAAAGACGGGCTCTTGTAGGAGTTGGTACGACCGACTCGTGCACAGAGATGACCGTTTGTTGGGGTAAAGGTGAAGGTTGATCAGACAGTACTTTTATATGACACGGCCCCACCACGTAGGTAAAATGACGGGTGTTTTGCTAGCATCACATCTCTGACGATTCTCGGGACATTGAAGTCCCTCCTAGCCTGTTGTGGGCTAAGGACAAAAACGACGGGACTGATTAAAATTGCCCACCTGTAGTGATTACCCAAAGGGTCCTGAGCGCCCCTGTAGGCTCCTAGTATCCTTGAGGCTCACAATTGGTTTCAGGCATTCTGTTTTTGAGGCTTGAAACTGCAAAGGAGTCATAATTGACTGTCCTTGACTCCCCAAAGACACCCCATTTCCTGTGAAAAGATCAGGACAAGGCTGAATTCCATTGAATGCTTTGTTCAAGACGGTGTTGTAAATGTAGCTGTTCAGGCACGAGTCCAGCAAAAACCCATACACAATTCTGTCCCAAATTCCTACCACGCTAAAACTTTTCTCTGTCATTGACGGGCTAACGCTTTTTTCTAGTGTGCCAGTGCACCCTGATTCACAATTTTGGTTTGCATTTGAGTTTGATGGTAAACCTTACACATTCACCGGCCAGCTAAGGTTACTGTGAATCCTTTCAATTCAGGCCAACCCGCTATGACTCTAATTTTCTCTCTTGTTTCTCCCAGGTGGCAGCACTTGCCAGTGGCACGCGTGGGATGACATTTTGCTGGCTTCTGATATGGAAGAGGCATGCTCTCAGGACACGATAGCACTATTGAAACATTTAGCAGCTGAAGGTCACAAGGCCTCTCTGACTAAATTGCAGTTTGTATGTGAGTCTGTGATTTTTCTTGGCCACGTTATCTCCAGGAAAGGAAAAAAGCTGTCTGACAAACAAATCGCTTCTGTTGTATCAATACCCAAAAACCCAGAACTGTGAAACAATTGGCCTTCCTGGCATGACTGGCTACTTTTTTTTGTTGATCCTCACACCACCCCCTTCGAGTAAATAACTTATTCATTTATTTATTTTTCCAATTAATTAAAATATTTCTTAAACAGGATAAATATGTTGAAAAAGAGAGGCAACAGAGGGGGAGAGAAGAAGAAAAGGAAGGGAGAAGAAGGAAAAAGAAAGAGAAAGAAAAGAAAGGAAAAGAAGTGTAGAGAGGGGAGAAAAAAAAAAAAAAGGATATTCTGCTTCCATACTCACAAGGACAAAAATAGAACACAGGAGACACAACAGCAGAGAAATTGCAGCAACAACCAACATCTGCATGAATTGCAGTAAATTACTAAATGTTACTACAGCGACATAAATATTACAGAATATATTTTGAAGGGACAGCAGATCAAGACAGTGTGTATCTGTGAGCACCTGTTTTTTCACCAATGTGGGTGCTTGTGTCCACACCTGTGTGTGAGCTTTGAATTCATAAGGTTCCCTCCATGCAGAAATGTTTTAATAGTGCTGGGGGAACCTCAGTCCCGACCAAGGCACATGGAGCAGACACGAGGGACCCGGGACTAGACTGGAGGTCTCCAGGGCCGGACCCCCAGGAGAAATGACCACTGAGAAGTCTGAGGTACTCCTCCCAGAAACAGGCAGAGGAGAGCCCGGAGGGTCATCCAGCAGTCGCAGCGCAGACGCCCAGGCCGCGCGACAGGTCCGCAGGCTCCGCCGGGGGCCGCCCACCCCAGGGCAGTCCGGTCCCTGGGCCCGAAGATCCTTTAAAACGGGGGAGGGGCAAGACTGGCTACTGCCGTAGTTTTATCACAGACTACTCCCTTGTGGAACAGCCTCTGCGCGAAATGCTGCGCAAGGACAAACCCAACACCCTGTTTTGGTCTGAATCTTGTGAAAAAGCCTTTGTGAACTTGAACCGCGCGTTCTCCTGCCCCTGCCCTCATGGCTTAGGATGCATTGGGGTGGACAAAAGGTTTGGCCAAAAGCTGAAAACATGGGTTCAAGAATCGACCACTGCTCCTGGAACTTTGACGCGTTGATGACTATCCACTGTGGCATAAGCCACCCCTTCGGGCCTGCCTTCCAGAATAAAGACAATGTCAGACTAATAAATCCAGAATGGTCACATGAAGAAAATAAACCTGCATAGAAAGAAATGATCGACTAAATGAAGACTCAGGCGCTTGCAAGTATGCCCTCTTGACGCTGACTTCTCAACTGTCGCTGCCATCAAGCAACAGAAAGGTGAGCTTGTGAATGATTTCCTCACTCGCCTCACTGCTGTTTTTGTGTCTTGCACTGGACTGGACTTGAATCTGAGCGGAGCAGTGTTGTCGTCCCCTGAACAAATGTTAAAGAACATCCTTCTCAATCAAATGCGACCTGAGCTTGCTAATGGTGTCCGCAGGTCCTGCATAAACTAATCGTTCAAGTCAAGTTTGAAGATAGTAGAGTATTTTCATTTTTCTAGGTCTTCTGACTCAGACTATTTCTGTTTAAACAGTAATACTCTTTTGTTAAATATAAACTTAAACAATAAACTAAAAAAGTTTATTAATTTAACAAAGTATTACTGTTTAAACAGGAGGCGTTCGACAGAGAGCTAGTCTGAGTCAGAAGACCTAAGGGAAGAGGTGGGAGAGAGAATTTGCACTCTGCAGAGACTTTATCATTTCTGAAACATTTGCAGGGATAGCTGGCAGTTGAACCCGATTCTATTAATAATACAGTATCTCCTTTGTGCTTTGCATTGAGGAGTTATACAGGAATTGTCTGATATATGGTGATTTTATTTAGCAAAAATTCTCAGAATACTTCCAGTGGAACATCGTACAGATCGTACTGCAACATACAGTATATCTGAATTATAGATGATGAACAACCCTCCTGTAAAAGGGGCTCTTGTCAAGTTAGGTGTACAACTGAGAGGCATGAACCTGAGCACCAGCAGAGTATTTTCGGGGCTTTTGTCTGTTGATGCTTTTACAGCATTAATTCGATTGTTAACTCTATATTGCAACCAAGAATGGCACTTTGTCATTGATTTAACTATCTACACTCCTCCTAGGGTTCTCTGACACATTAACAATAAATACAGTGGAGAGGCAGTTTACTGTTTTTTAATTGACTGTCTGTATAGAATTTTTCATATTGAATCTATTACTGACCTCAGTGTAAAAGTCAATTCTAAGACTCTAGTTGTAGATACTGCATCCTAATTGTCTCTCGTTTGACTTTCTAGTTTTCTAAGTTTATATTTAATACTCCAGTTCTAGCTTAAAGTGTATATTTTATATTCTATTTATATGTTGTTACTCTATGTGCCTTATTTGTTCTTTGTCATTTGCACTGTGAAAACTGGAGCCACGTCGTCTCGTCTCTCTGTATGACAATAAAGTTTACTTTGACTTTGACTTTAAAGCCATTACGTGAAAATGGTCTGGAACGCAATACCTAAAGTAATTAAAAGGTCATCTAGTCACCAGTCTAGCTTTTAATATTTAGTATTTTTAAATTATTGTATCTCTACTTCTCCCCCTTTTAAATGATTTAAATGTTTGTTGTTACTGTTTATTATTTTTAGCTGTTTCTTGTAACTATATCATTTTTATTTTTCTTGTCTGTCTTACTGTAATTGTTGTTTCCTGTGATTTTATTCTTGGTTTAAAGGAATTCTGACTTCATTTTATTTATGAAAGGTGCAATACAAATTAAGACTATTGTTATTATTATTATTATTATTATTATTATTGTTGTTGTTGTTGTTGTTGTTCTCAATGATGATGATGACAACGATTGTTTTGATATTGCTTTCCCTGATATGAAGCCGTATATAATTTGTTTTTGGGGTTGAGATGGTGTTCACACAGAGGGAGTTAAATATGTACGAATTTTTATCTCTAACCAGCAACTCCTCGATCAGCAGGTCATAATCACGTGCGAAGCAGCCAGTCAGTATTATGTGGAAAATAATACAATTAATACTGACAAGGTCACATTTTTGGGGGGAAACATTTACATGAACCTCTAACCCTGGACTCAAGAAGAATGTAATCCAGCACTACCACCGAACACAATACAAACCTTTAATGTTTTTGCTTCACTTATGCTTTATAACACAGCACTTTTTTTATTTGTACTTAAACTAGTCAACGTATGTGCACCTTCTGCATCTTGACCTATTTCCAGTGTTGTCATTTCCCATCAAGTTTTCACTTTTTTGTCCAGAAATAACTTCCTATTGCACATTGGTTAGATCCAGCTGGTGAACAGTTTGGCATTCAAACAAGCACTCATTTCATGGCAATAGCTAAATTTGTATGAATGTCAAAAGGATTTACATCATGGTGCAGGACTTTATATGAATATTAAACATAGTGATGTAGATTATGCTTATCTTCCTGAAATTACAGGAAAAAATATATTAAAAACGTGTGACTAATAATAAAACATTTACTTTCATGGCATCGCTCATAAACTCTAATCCAAATTATTTTCACGTCTTAATTAAGGACTGTCTCCTTGGAGCAACTTGGGGTTAAGGCAGCCAAACAATGTTTTTGTCTGTAATATGCAATGTAGGCAATGAGTTTGTGCAGGTTCAGCAGAACAAGCGTTTATTTCTGCTTTGGCTAGTTTTGCTTTTACATTGAGCTGTCGAAATACCTTTTCTTGGAAAAGCACAAACACCACAATTTCCCCACAAAGGTTTCGTTCCTGGATGTGACATGTATTTAACATGACATACTTAATAAGCAGATATATATGGTCAGTCACAAAGCAGATTATTTCTTTTTAACTCCAGATGAACCTCTGAACCGCATATAATAATATAAAAGCCCATTGTCTTTTGCTGCCTATGCTGGAATTCAGTGTTTTGTGTCAAACAAGTTCAGCCCAAATATAAATCGCTGCACAGAAATCAGAAGAAATTTCTGTAGTCATAATCAATCTGTGATTATTTTAATTTGGTTCCTGACGTCAAATGACTGGTGAATGAAAACATGTTAGGATTTCTGAATAAAGAGCCAACTAAAGTGTAAACTTTAGTTTACAACTAAAGAGGACATACAGACAAACCAAATTATTTCAAAATGACACCTATGGAAATATAATTTAGCAAAACTAAATACAATTAAACTTAAAAACTCATTATTCTTATTATTTATACTCATTATTTGTCTGTCTGTCATAATAGTATAGTAGATAATCAGATTTTTCATTTTTTTTTTAAAATCAGATGACTGTAATTAATTCATTTTACCTAGGATTTGTTGTTGCTTTAAGTTAATCGAACACCAAAGATAAGGGAAAAAAGCAGTGCTGCTGCCTGTGTCATTTTATCTGGCTGACAACAAGAGTAAACAAAGTTTGTGGTGTTTCTTCATGTCGGCCAAATAAAATAAGGCATGAAGCTGCACATATGTTTATTTTATCTGCTCGTCAATTAACTTAATGTAATGTAGAGTTTGTAAGTTTAAAGTTTTAAGTTTTTTTAAAGTATTTCTTTCAAATAATATTTTCATGAGTGTAATTTTGAGGGAATTTGCTTCATCTGTGTAATTTGTCCAAAGTTTTATGACTGCTGATTGAGGGCGGCACGGTGGCACAGTGGTTAGCGCTGTCTCACAGCGAGAAGCTCCTGGGTTCGTTCCCGGGGTCGGCCGTAGGGCCTTTCTGTGTGGAGCTAAGTGCGACTTTATGATCTCAGAGAATATCCGACCTTTAACTTAAATCCCGAAATGGCTGAGTTGTTTCTCTGAAATTTTACACCTCCCCCCACCGCCCGCTCTATTTCTTTTTAATCCACAATGGCCCAGATTTGTGTTTCCTAATTACAGGAGCAGTCTCCCTGAAGCAACTTTAGGTTAAGGGTCTTGCTCAGGGTTTGGTAAAGTGGTATTTCTGGTGGTAGGATAGAGCTGGATTTGAACATATGATCTTTTCAACCATAGGCAAGTATCCCACCACTATACCACTACCACCCACACTCATATGTCTTGAATGTGTACAAAATATTTTACTTAAAAATGTAATGAAGCAAATCTTGTGCTTGGACCAAGAGGACCTTAAAATGCACTTTTACAATTAACGCTAAATACTGCATTTTCATTTTGCACTCAAATAAAAAAATAGTTACCCGAGAACACAAGATTCATATTCCATTTTTTTTACTGAACACAAGTAATGTAACACATTTTTCATTTGAGCGCAAAAGGAGACACCAGAAAACAATCAGAAAACACATTCTGTTGGTATGGAATAAAAAAAGAAGCTGAAGACAGTTGTGCATTCACTTCATCTGTTGTGAGCCAACCTGTATTTGGGAAGAGTGCAGTAGGATTGACAAACAGTAAGCAGAGTGACACAAAAATACCCCATAGCAAAAAAAACCCCAAATCCTTCAGTCCATGTTGGTCACCATTTTTTCACTTTGTGGTGTGTTTTTGTTCACTTTAACAGACAAGGTTGCATCCGTTTAATCAGTGTTACATCACAAAAGAGCCGACTGGAGATTTCAGAATCTCTAATTGCAGTGTGAGACATTTGAGCAATTTTAATGATGTGGGTTTTGTATTCTTCTCGTTTTTAAAGCCTCCTTAAATTGTTAGGCAATTTTACATTTGTCACTCACAAGTAAAGATAAATCAGTTCTGTTTCAATACCAGAAACGATCAATAGCACTTTGGAGTGAGTGGATAATTGGTGTTAATTATATTTTTTTCTTTCATCTTTTTAAATAACTTAACACAGGCTTAGAACTAGGAGATATTCAAGGAAATAAAATTTAATCAGCCTGGAAGATCGCTACAATGCAAAGATAATATATTGTAACAATTACTCATTATTATTACAGAATCTCATCATTAATATTAATAATTTAAAAAAAAACTGGAAAAAGTTAATATCTGTCCGATTTACAGTTTCTCAACATGTCACATTGAGAACCTAATCTACTTTCCTTAATTTTACTAACTTTATTTTGACAGAGAACTGAGAGACAAATAAATTAGTAGTGTATGAAACATTCTCTACTCGTTAACCTCACGTTCCTTCAACTAAAACCTTAGGACGGGACGAAATTCCTAATGCGACTAGTACGTGCAAGAACTTCTAAGTAGCCAAGTGGAGCCACTGCCTCATGCTTCTATTACTGCTTGTAATTTCAGAAGTAAACGTGTAGCCACTTTTAACCCAAAACATGATTTTTCTTCCCCATACTTTATTTCTAGGAGGTTGCGAAACGTTAGCCTGGTAATGAGCCTAGCAACCTAGCACCACTTTATAGTTATGATGTGTTTTATTAGGTACTGAGTTGGTCATCCTGGCTGGCTGGACGACTTTAAAACTTTAATAAAACTTTCTGCGCATCATCTAATTTTAGCTAATAACCTCTGACCTGCTCTGTGTTGCAATATGGTACGTCATGAGCCAAAAGCTCAAACCAGATAGCAACATTCCTTAAAATCTAACTCTATATAAAAGCAAGTGATTTTTCTGTGATTGAGAGCGGATTATGAGAAATGTGTTTTCCCCTTTCATGGCGGTCCACTGGAAAAGTGCTAATAAAAACAGGAAACTGCGTGTAACTGAATGACAAAGAAGCATTAATAATTAATTGCTAAATAATTTACCGAATATAAAAGGTCAAAGAAAAAAAAAAAAAGAATACCACATAGACTTCTTCTCTGGTTGGGTCCCTATGAAGCCCCTAATGGGACAAGTGAGAAAAAACATTAGTGTACACAAGAACATAATGCATTGCTCACAAGAAAGCATTGCGTGTGCATGACACTTTCTGGTGAGTGCGCAATACTTTCTCATGCGCAATGCAGAACTCTCACCGCAAGTTTCACACGTCCACAAGAAAGTAATGCTTGTGCATTGTGTGTGCTCACTAGAAAGTAATGTGCTAGAGGTGTGAACTTTCATGGTCTCACGATTGGTTTGATTATGATTATCATGTAAACGATTCGTTTCGATGCATCCGAACCAATTACTTCATACCACACTCAGACTGGACATGAACCGCAGATCAGGCCACCATAGCTACTACCAGGGAGAATTTTCAGAATTTCAGACAGAAAATCACCAAGCAGTGCCATTATGAGATAATCCAGGGCTTTTCAACTGGTTCTGTCCCAGGAACCAGCACTCAGACTAAGCAGTAGTCTGTGGCTGTCCACTGTGTGTGTATTTGCATTAAATTCATTTTTCATAAAGATTCCCAAGTAAACTGGAAATGTTTAGAAAAACAAATAAAATGTAATACATTTAAAAACATGATTTTAGTAGTGAAACTGGAGTGCACGTCACAGACCACGTGGGGGCAGTGGACTACCGATTGTAAAAGCCCAATAAATAATCGATTACGGTCTGCCACTGCATCGCTGCAGAATCGTCCATGTTATCGCAATAACGCATCAATTACGTGATTCATTTCAACATCCCTTTTACGTGCACATGATACTTTCTTCTGAGCATGCAATAACATTCAGACCTTTCTTGTCAGCATGCAAACCTTTCTCATAGTACTTTATTTGGGAGTGCTCAATAACATCTTGAGCGCTCGCTATACTTTTCTGCCGCACTTGTGAAACTTGCGTTTATTATTTTTCTCATTCGTCCCTTTCCTACAGGCTTCCCAGGTCCCAGATCAAAGCTATGTGTGAAAACAAAGGCGTTGTGAGCACCGCTACTCGTTTTTCCGCTAACAGAGTCCGTTCTGCAAGGTGCCGTTTCTGGGAGAGGACGAGGAGGAGGGGGAGGATGGGGATGAGGAGGACGAGAGCAGGTCCGCTGAGGGCAGACTGGATGCTTTGGCTTTGCACACGTCTGTGGTTTTAGCGGCCTCGGCTTCACCGCTCGTCTCCCCATCAACCGCAGCCGTGGCGACGCTGGAAGCGGGAGATCTTTTGTGGACCTCCACCAGAGAGACGGTCCAGGGGGGCGGTGTGGACTCAGACGGCGGGGGTCTGGAAAGACACGGCTGCACTGTCTGGCTGTCCGCTCCCCTGAGGATCCGCAGTAGCGCCTCCTGCACTTTCTGGGTGAGCGAAGAAGGCTCGTCCTGCTCCTCCTCAACTTTGGGCTGTTGCTGCTGCTGCTGCTGCTGGTGATGGTGGTGGTGGTTTCGGGTGAAGTTGGACAGGTGCTCCAGCACCTCGATCTGCCGGTCCATCATTCCCAGCATGCTGCAGTGGAAAGCCCTCTGCTCGGCCAGCTGCTCCCCGAGCTGGTGGTTCAAAATAGTCAGCTGCTGCAAAATTAACCTGCAAGTGTCTTCAGACGTAGCTGTGGGGGAAAACCGGAGGAGATTTGAATAATTGATTAGTTAGTTGCTTTAAAATATAAAGAAAAACATACATAACATATATAAAAATACACATTTAAATATATATACATTACAAATGTGACCTAAATATATATTTACATTACATATGTATGTACATGTGTAGATATACATCTATATCTGTTCAGTATTTGTAATGATTAAATAATTTTCATATGCAGATATTTATATTATTAGAAATATTTAACAATTAGATTTCATTTTTCCACTGCTTCAAAGTTGATCTGCTGTGGCAAACCCTCATGGGAGAAGCCGAAAGAAAAAGAAAAAGATTTCTGATGCTTCAAAAATGTAGATATGTAACTTTTAATATATAGATATAATGTGAAAATTTAAATGTCAAATCCCTTAAAAGCACAAGTTAAAATGATCATAAAGAAAAAGAGGAAGAAGAAGAAATGGTTGTTTGTATTAATTAGGCCTTATTATCCATCTATGATGGATTTCAACGTTCTAAATTCTATTCCATATATACTACTGGTGTGTGGTGTTTACTCCACCCAGTCCGGTCTGCCATTAGATGTGTGTGTATTTCCTTCAGTTATTTTAAAATCATATAGACATGCCCTCTTTCATTATAAACAAAATACCCCAACTTTAGTGAGCATATATATACAGAACAAATCATGTCAGTGAACTATTAGTTCAAACAACAAAAAAATGTCTTGTAAAACGAGTTCCAACGCAAGTTGTTATTAATCTCTTTCTGCCATGTTAACTAAATGTGGTCAGACGTTCTGTAGCCAAACACTTGCCTGGGAATTCGGCTTGGCTGCTGCCGCTTTCGTCAATGCTGGAGTTGGGATTGAGGTGGGACTGAGGTTCAGATTTGACAGCGTAGAGGTATTCCCCAGACAGGCCGAGCGTCATCACCATGCCGGGGCCAGCCGGCCAGCTCGGGGCCCCGGGGCTCGCAAGATCTTCTGCGTTTGCTCCCTCATCGGCGCTGGAGTCCAGTTTGGGGGCGATGCTTTCGGTTTCCGATTCCAGCAAAGTACCGCTGGGCCACGGAGTTGCAGGGCAAGAGGCGTCTTCACCTAAAACAAGAGAGGAACAGCAAAGTGATTCCTCACATGACGACTACATGCAGCAAAAGTAAATGTAAACATACTGTGGCTGTACACCTCTAACTCCCAATTAAAATGGGAACAGCCTCATGATTTACACAATGGTTAAATCTGAGATTCAGGTGTGAAGACTGCCAGTATTAGTTCATTTTCAATATCATACATTTGTTTCGCTGTGCAACACTCCCGTTAACAGTTTTACGCCCCACCTAGGGGGTTCGCCCTCAACTTTGTTAACCACTGGTCTAAAGCAAAAGTGTGTGAAGAAAGAAAAATTTATGAGGCATGGAGAAAAGACACACAAAGGCAGGAAACAAAAGCATTTTTCATGCGTTGGAAGCAATAACAGGTAAAGAAAAATAACACATCAGCAGTACTGTTTTGGTGAATCTCCTCCAGATCTGACCGCTCAACTAGGCCAAGGCCTCGACTGCAGCCACCCTCCTCCTCCTGATCGTCCGGACCCCCTGAGCGGGACCTGCGGGCCAGCATGCGGTCCAGCCTGCGGAAGTAGCGGAAGGACTCCATGGCGGAGAGGCGGGCGGCTGGGCTGCGGTAGGTGGCCAGCTTGATCTTGCGGTATTTATGCTTGAGGCTCTTCCAGCGGTTGCGGATCTGGTTGACGGTGAAGTGGATGTCACGCTTGGCCAGGCACTGGCGCAGCCGACGGAAGTGTGAGTCGTTGCGCTGCCGCTTCTTGTCCAGCTCCCGCACCAGGTCCATCTGCTCGATGAGGGTGAGCATGGTGAAGGTGTCCGGCTCACTCCACCACTTGCTGTGCCTCTTCTCGCCCAGGTTCATGGTCCGCTGCTTGGATCACTTTCCCATCTGAACGGAATCTGAACGTGGGGACAAACGAAGTCAATATGGTTTATAAAAAGGTTCCAAGGTCTTGATATTTACAGGCGATAAACAATATTAGGGCTGGTTCCTTTATATGTGCATTCGTGACTTCAAGTCTCAAGTTAAAGCTGAACAGACTGACTAACCAGGCTGGATCTACATTCTGACTGGGATAGGAAATTCCGGTCCCGGAGTGACTCCATCAGACAGGTTTTCCAGGTCTCTGATGATTCAAACCTGGGCTGCAATTTAATAGCCTTTGCAGCATAAAAATGTTATTACTGACTTCCCGGAATGACCTAGAAGTGGCAGGCAAAATAAGAGCTGGTAGAACTCTGTAAATGCTAATATCACCGTTACGTTGCACCTGCAATAGTCACATGTCAAGGAAGACAATTTAAAACAATCATGTCAGCTACAACATATTTTGCAGCTTGGATTTAGGCCAGAGGAATAAGGCTTGGAGGGGGTGTCCTCGTGCTACAACACTTAGAAACAAAGAGGCTGTAGGTTCAGATCCCCAAAGGCCCTTAATCCCAATTTGCTCCAGGTCCTTATATTTAGGAAACGGAAGCCGCTCTGGATAAGATTCTGCTTAATTCTGTAAATGTAAAAAGGTTTGCATAAAGACTGAGTTTTATACTAACTCCAGTACTACCACCACTTAGATCCTGAGCAAGACCCTTAACCCCTAGTTGTTCCAGTGAGACTGAGATTACATTTACAGCTGTTAAGCCCTTAACCAAAGGAACATCCATTTCCTAAATGCAGAGACAGTCTCCATGGAGCAACTTGGGGTTAAGGGACTTGCTCAGAGTCTAAGTGGTGTTAGTATATAATTCCATAATAATGAAAAGGTAAGTCCTTGTAGAAAATGCAAGTCTAAAGAGCACAGGGTAATACTCTCTTTTAAAGATAGAGAATCTGCTGGATGTCGGCCTTCTAGAACCAAAAATATTTACCACTGACCTCTGACCTAATTCCTACAGAATTCCAAAATTGCTGATCCCTGGCCCAGGATAGGTCAATATTACGACAGAACACATTACACAACAATTTTTATTAGCCCTAAATAAAAGTAATTTACATGTCAGACATCAAATAAGACTCACCTGAAAGAAATTTGAGGCTTAAATTACAGTTTCCGCCTCCAACGTATTTTCGGACGTAGCGAGACTGCAACGTAGCGCACACTTACTTTGACCTTACACGCATTTTTTAATTCTTATTTAGCGTCACTTCAGCACATATCACTGTATTGTGGCGTTTCCTGGAGCTTTTAAAGCATGTCAAGAACTTAACGAAAAACCAGAACTCCGTAATTATCAAAACTGTGCGTCATGGCAACCGTTTATTAACCGACATTACTTGTTTGTCGCTAGTAGCCACATGCTAAAAAAAAAATCATACGACACTTTCAACGGACAAACGACACGAACGAAGATGAAAATTTCCCCAGTAATTGATGAAAGAAGACGCGAAGCTGATACTAGAAGTCCAAACACAAATGGATAACGAAACCACTTGCAAAAAGAAATAAGTTTAATTTGTTTACTTAGCACTTAGCCCTTTTCTGTGGCTTACTCTACTTCGGTCGCGGCCTGACGGGATCGCAAGGAAGCGAAGCGCCACCTGGCGGACCGGAGGACATGGCGCGTAGCATAATGCCGCCATCTTTCGTCCCGGAGCGTCACTACAAATCATTTATGTATAGTATTTGTTTATTTTTTTATTAATCACAAGAAAAAATGCAGATCACCCTAGGAGTATAAAAATATACATTAAAAAACAAACAAACAAAACGTTAGCAAATGAAGGGTGAAGCAGCAAGATATGACCTTAAAAAGCAAGGATCGTGACGTTCTGTCATGTACATTTCTAACCAATTTTGTTAATTTAAACGCGTTTCAGTGATGTAAAATAGTTGGCAAGAGTATTGATAAATATTATCTTAATATGTATTGTCACATCTTTCGCTCTCATGAAAATGTGATGGATGTAGCTTTTGTGTTTCGGGTAATTTTTAATTCAGTTATTTTACGTTTCTGTCGATCTGGAGTGTTGGGTCGTCTGGAATGTATCGGTATTTTCGTTAGTTTCGGGCTGGCTGGTTCATTTAACCGCGCTTCATAGTATAAAAGTCCTCCGTCGTGTCGCTCCGGGCCGCAAGATGGCGCAATAAAACCGAACGTCGCGACGAAACGACAGAACCAGGACATCACGAGATACTGCAAAAATGGTGAGCAGGATTTTTATTATTACGTGTGCATTTATTTTCTCAACAAGTATTATATCTGCTTTTGAAGTCCGTTTCAGCCAGACTGTTACTTACTGTTGCTTTTTAGACTCGGTTGTTGACGGTCATTGCACTCGGTCGAGTTACATCTAGCTATGTTTATAGTTTTTGTGCATCACTTCATATACAACATATGGGTTCATAAGGAAACATCTCTCTCTCTCTCTCGGCTTCTAAGTCAGTTCATAGAAATGCCAATGTAAAGATTAATTTAACTAATCTTAGATTACCTGCGATGTAACTCCACTAAAATTTGCACCTGCTTCAACTCAAAATCCTAAATCCGACTGATGCCTTAAAGTTTGAAGTAAACTCAGACCGTGTATACTAATTATTTCAACTCGTTATATTAAGTCTAGTTTTAGCTTTATATTGCTTTCTGTAAGAAATCCCTGTTTTCTGTTTGTTTGCAGGTGACGCCTTGTTGGTGCCCGAGGTCTTAGCTCTATGGTGATCAATTGGAAAGATACAGTTTTACGTAGCAATAAAACTCGAAAAGTCAGTTGAGTGTGTGGATGAACTGTGTCATTATGGACGAGGTTCTGTTTGAGTTCCTTCACATGGAAATCGTGTCTCAGGTTTACAACGAGCAGCCCAGTCGGGACGACACTGATAAGGTATTTCTTTATTTATTTATTTATTTACACCAAAGCTAATACCAATTAATTTTATATAACTGCACAGACACACTTTTGTGTACGTCGTTGAATCCAGTATGCAAGCTTAATTTGAATATTTATTATTTTTGCATGAGGTGGCCTGCATTATTTGAAAGAATGTTTGAAACCGAGAACAGATAATTAACATTTACCCTTTCCTGAGCTATATAGCTTATTTGCCTTTCTTTAGCGAATGCTTTCTTTAAAGGCATCTCTATCAGAAATAGACATTTTATGTAGGTGGTTGTGTTTTCTGTGTAAAGGAGCGGGTGACCTGTGTGTCCATACTGGAGTCAATGGGCTTCAGAGTGGGCCAAGGCCTGATAGAAAGGTAAGTGTTTTCTAATTTGTCCAGTAGGTGGCACTGTAACGCAACTACACCAGTACAAAAGAACAGTGGGAACTGTAGAAAAATAGGATGAACTGTTTGAGTATAAAGCCAAGGGTTTAAAGTGACAGAGAATATTTGAAATATTGCAATATTTCCCCAAACTGGCAGAAGGTAAACATTTCCCCATTAACTATTTTAAACAAAAGGTTAATAGGACAAATAAAGTAATAAAGAGGGGAAAAAGTTGTTCAGTGGGATGAAAAGGTCAGGGTGATGTCACAGAATTAGATCATTTCCACCCGAGGCGAAAGCTGAGGAAAAAGAGGGATGCAGTTAGGCTGCTGACAAGAAAAGTAAATCATAAAAAGTAAAAGCATGAAGTCCAAATGATTATGGTTCTCAGTGTTCATCCTTTTATTTTACAAGGTTTACCAAAGACTATCCCACCTTCAAAGACGACCTGGACATCATGAAGTTCCTCTGTAAGGATTTCTGGAGTACTGTCTTCAGGAAACAAATTGACAACCTGAGGACCAACCACCAGGTCTGATGTTTGTCTCGTTTATTAGGAACTGGACTGTAATGGCATGCAAAATTCAGAGTTTTATTCTTGTTTTCTCTCTGTCTGCAGGGTACCTATGTTTTGCAAGACAATAAATTTCCATTGTTAACTCAGATCTCCAGTGGAAAGCAGTATCTGGAAGAAGCTCCTAAAGTAAGTGGACAAAGACTTTAATAAACAACTTTTTGGCACTTTTCTACATGGATACAAGAAGTGTGCCTCTTTTTTTTTTTTTTTTAAACAAATAGTGATGTAGTGTGTAGGATGTTTGACCTGTCCCTCAACAATACTTGTAATTCAGTACATCCTCATCAATCCATCCTGAATGCTTAGTTTAACATTGTTTTTGTGCTGACAAACTTAGCATGGAATTACAAATGACTGAAAATGTTTCACTTTGGATGTTTGGTTTCAACATGATGACTCTTCTTTGTCCAGTATTTGGCCTACACTTGTGGCTTGATTAGAGGAGCTCTGTCTAACCTGGGTCTAGAGAGTGTGGTGACTGCTGAGGTTTCTTTAATGCCATCATGTGGGTATAATATGCTGTCATCTTTCAAACTCAATTAATTATTATTAATGCTTTTACAATAACAGATCCCAGGACTGTTTGACAATTAATTAATGCTCTTTTATTTGTATTTCTAGGCAAATTTCAGGTTGTGATCCAGAAAGCGTAAAACAAACTGATGTTTATGAAGAGATTTTCATGTTTCGTCCTTCAGGTCAAAAAAGAATGTTCATGATATGGGTCCTTAATGTTTACAAAGAACTCCCAAACTAACAGAGTTTACAGCATATATTTTTGACTGTTACATTTGTAGTATTTTGTGCATGATATTAGATGCACATTTTACATACATGCAGAAGTAAAAAGCAAAATTGTACTTTCAGAAATTAGTACTGCTCCATTGTTGAGCTAGCTTGTATTTACTGCGGTACAAGTGTATTCAGCCCTAATATGTAGTGTAGGTAAGACTGCCCAGGCCAACAGGGCCACAGTGTAGTTTAAAGTTATAGTTAAAGATAAAAGTTGTATTTTCCACTCCTTAATATAAACATGAAGTAGTTGGTACTTAGAATTACTTTTTGTTACCTAACCCCTGAAGACTTGATTCTTCTTGCATTCTACCTAAAGCCAAAATACACCTATTCTCACCGAGCTGTCTCAAAGGTATGTATCTACCTCTTTTAAACAGAATATATTTGAAGCAAAAATAAGAATTATTTGGTACTGTATTTTAAATATATCAGATGGTGAGGTATTAAGTGAGAGAGATTTCTTGTGATTTTTCCCCAGTGTCATTTTTCAATGTTTATAAAAGGATAACTTCACTTGAGACATTGGTTTCAATTTAGGTCTGGTAATTGTTATGCAAGTAGAACCTTCTGTTTTGAATGTTGTTAATAGGTTATTTATTTCTGGCAGGAGTGAGGTCATTTGCTTTTCAAGCGTTTGCTTTCAACTGTTGCTGCTTTTAACTGCTATGAAAGAGGAGGAGTGTAGCTTTAAGGCTCCCAAGGAGGCCTAATCAGTTTTGATTATCTGGTGCTTTGGTAGATACAGTAGATTTTTACCGAGAGGATCTGGAATGGGATGGAGCTCAGATCTCTCTGCCAAACTGAGTCTGTCAAAATAACCCCCAAAATGGGGAAATAGAAAAGATAATGTTCTCCATATGCAGCTGCATTATGCACACAGAACGTTTTTAAGATCACAAATGACGAAAAACGTGATATGGCCATTTTCTGGAGCCGCTGTTGATGGAAGCAGATGATTGTAAAGACTCAAAATGTCAACTTCATACTTTCTATTTTTCAGTCAAGCGTCATTTCATTCTTTTGGTCCTACAAATAACTTACACATGTTCCTCTGCAAGCTAAGCTATAGACAAATATACATATGAAATGGCAGGTACTCCAGCTCTTTGTTAAGGTCTTTTTCATTTCCATCCTACTTCCATTACAATTCTGTAAGCATTGTGGAGTCAGCCTAAAGCTGAATGTGATCTCAGACCAACTTTAAAAGCCATCTCTCCCTCTTTAGTACGTTCAAGTGAACTTAAGTGAACTAGTTTATGTCCCAGACTCACCTTTAGCTGTTTATGAATGACCTTGTTGGATTTGTTTTTATTCACTCAGTTTGTATGGGAAACTTGATTAAATGTGTACTTTCTAGTCATTTTTTTGCCTTTACTATTTCTGTCCCCTCGTTGAAGGATCTGAGCAAACATCTATGCAATTTCTACATGTGAAACTGCCTATTGCTGTAAAAATAAATGTCAGTGCATTTGACAAGTTGAATAAACTTTTATTTGTGCACAAAACGCATAAATGCAGTTGGATAATAGCGAGAGCTGGGAATGTTAACGCACACGACTAATCCAGAAACTATGTTAGTATTGTAGTAATATGACAAACTTCGGGCCAAACTTCCAACAGTACCTCCAGAGCAGATGTTTATATGACCGAACCTAGTTGATACGTGATGTGTTTGTTTTATATAAACATTTATTACCGTGAAAAAGTAACCTTTTCATCGCATCTCAGTAGTTTTGGAATATACATGCGGCAACCCGGCCTGAGGTGAAACGTCATTTTAAAACAGACGTGAGGGGTGGAAAGGTGCAGACCTCCGGGGAATATGGGTCCATTAAGGAAAAAAAAAACTATGGTTGCAAAAATGGACGCACTTTTGCGAGATCTCGCAAAATTTCTAGTTTGGTCAGTATACTTACGGGTCAACATGGAAACTGCAGCGATGCGACGTTTACTGTAATTAACTTCATTTAAGCTGTTTTTTTTTTGGACAGAAAGTGGATTGTAGATTTAACGTATATTCTGAGATGCAAGTAGGAGCTAAAAGACTGTTTCCCCCGGTTTGGGAGCATTTTGATTATTTCTCCCCCAACACGTTATGTAAACATTTTTGTAAGTATTCAGATGGAACTGAAAATAAAGGTAACGTTGTGTGCACATATTGCGTTGATGAACTTTTCACTCAAACACAAACAGCATAAACAACAGGTATTACTTTTGATGTGTGCTCATTACGTCTGCATTTCATCATGGCTGTTATGGACATAAGTTAAAAAGCAGTTTTATCTTACTATTTCTTATTTAATACAGCACATTTATATGTTTTATTTTAACATTTGGTTAATCATTATTAATACTGTCATTAATAGATTAGTCGATTCCCAGCACTAATAATATCAAATTTTGGTCATACCATTCAAAAAAGGGCACGATTATTAGACTTTATAGCAGACTTCAAACAGTATGATCTTATTTACTTATTAGTTTTCTACTGATTTTGTCTTAAACTCCATTTGAAGGAGTAAACAGGGAGCAGACTCATGAGCAGCTTCTTGTCTTGAAAGTTTAATGTGCTTATCTGATACTGAACTGATAAACACCTTTCTTTCTAAAGTCTTATCTCGACTTTCTGATTCTCAAAACAGATAAAAGCAGTTGCTTGTACTGTTAATATTCTCAACTATTAAAGCTGGGCTATTTTAACTAATGAAAGAGTAGGTTTTTTTGTCATTTTTAGTAACTAGGAATCACAAATATAGTCATTGACGGAACAGGATGGAGTCACATGACAACACACGTGGTAGTATGTTTTTAAAGGGCCAGTACAACAACAAACTCTGGAGAAAGTATTGATTGGTTTTTTAAAATAGTAGATATAACCAAAATGGTCCAGTTTATATCAGTTAGAAGATCTGAATTTTAGTTTTGATTAATTTTAGATTAATTGCCCAGTCCTAGTAGGACGTTTGATGGTATTTAGCCTCTAACTTTATACTACTACTCATTCTTAAAGCCTTTGGAGAATGATGCTTCTCCTGTTAAAGAAATGAAAGAAATCCATGTGTTAAAACTAAATCTTAACTAAATCTAAAAAAGGTAACATGAGTGAAGTCTAGCTAAACTTGTCTTACCCTCATTTTTCAGTCTCATAAACACTCCGCCTTCCTTTCTTATTCCCTCTTTCTCTCCCTCCCTCCCTCCTCCTCCTCCTCCTCCTCCTCCTCCTCTCTCTCTCTCACACACACACACACACACTCTCTCTCTCTCTCTCTTTCTCCTCCCTCCTGGACTAGCCTTTAGCGCTAGAACATTAGAGATTAATGGAAGTATGGGAACTCAAGGCTCAGACGAGCTGCAGCTGGTCCGTCAATGCAGCTAGAGGTACACCAAATCCCCTCCATTACAACCCACTGGGCCTCATTCAACCAATCACTTCTTACGTTTTTTTCTTGAAGAAAGTTTTGATATTTAAGTAGTATAATATTATACAACTGTAAAATTAAAGAAAAAAGTAATAAGCTAATGTTTTGCACAAACAGGGTGCTCCTCAACTATTGCAGATTCTGTTCTTACCTAGGGACAAATCGTAAATAAAAAAAACTGTATGTGGGTTTTAAGAACAAATGTCTTCTTAAGAACAGCTTGTGAATGAGGCCCGCTGTTCCCAAGTGCAACAGGGTTATTAGACATGCTTCTACAAAACATGTTAATTCTTCACAAAATCTTTCGAAAATCTGTTTTGGTAGTGATTCTGAATATACAGTGACTTCAGGTGAGTTCCCGCTAAGCAGGATTTCCCAGTTCATAAGCCCAAAGTCAAGAAGCGGAGCGTTTCAAGCGGACAGTCATCCGTCTTGCATTAAGTTATCAGTCTAACTAAACAATCCAATTTCATGAAATCTCCCTTTGCCATCTACGTAATGTGTTGACATCTCCACACAAACGGTCCATTGTTACAAGTTTGTCTAAAGGAAACCCAGTCTGCTTTGTGGGTCTGGGCTAATTTGTGACACATTAACAGAAGCGGTATGTCGAGCATCTGAAACCCATACTAAAGAAAAAGTTATGATTCCTTCCAAAGGAAATTATTCCAGTAAAAGTTTAAAGTCATTATAATTCTACTGGAGTAAAACTAGTAAAGCATCTGATGTTATGAGTTATGAGTACTTATGTATGAAAGTGTTTTGCTGGTATCAGATAACTTCAGTCATTAGAGTAAATTACTTGAAATAAAATCTTAAAATTAAGTGAATTATTCTGCTTGTTTTACCATCACATTGGCACAGAGTAACCAGACTATGTTAGGTAGCAATGTACAAATTCAGCATTTGGGATTTTGTGTTGTCAGTTAGATAGAAACTTATGAAAGAGTTTCCAAAAACATTTTTTGTCACTGTCAACAACTTTAACAATTAAAAATCAGTAGAGGGTAAAGGCGCTTAAATATCAAACATTAACTGAACTTAAGTATGACAAATGTTTTACGGTTATGAGCAAATGTTATCCATTGCAGGTAATGCAAGTCTTAAAGTGACATTTTCAAAATATTATACTAATTCTCAGCATCCTTTGACTCCAAAAAGTACAGTGCAAAACTTGACAAGTGATGACTTTTGTCAGTAGAAATTTACATAAAAATTACATTAAAGCTGTAGTAGTAAAGCAAAGAGAACTTGCTCATATTGATCATACTCAAGCACTCGAAATAATACTTGAGTATTGTAACAAAGTGCAATTACTCAAGTACTCCACACCACTTTTTAACTAACTTCACTGGAACTCAACCTCGCCATGCCTCATAAATGACAGTTCGACTTTGACAAGGGGCCGTTTTCCTCCTTTTGTATTTTTTTTGCCCCCCATAAAATCCTTAAGATGTTTTGGCAGGAAGCACCATGTTGAGGAAGCTGGGTGGAGGGGCGGCTGGAGAATGTTGCATTTCAAAGTGGGAAACAATAACTTCTAATTTGCCACTCTTATTTCAAAAGGGCACACATGGCCAGTCTCTTTGTTGGAGAGGGAGAGTGGGCTACCATGGCAGGATGCCTGTAGACTTTTCCCTTTTTTGTCAGTGCTGTTGCTGAAAGGATTAAGAATTTGAAAAGGAGCGAGGGAAAACTAAAGACCTGTACCTAATCACTTCCCCTGGTAATGCCTCCTCTCGATTAAAAGAAGCAGAGACTGTAGGGGGATATCAAAAGGATTTAGGAGTCTCAATCTGTTGGGAGGAGAGACGGCGCTACCTGAAAACTCGGCTTTGGAGTTCATTATGTAGATGGTTTTTGGGGGAGAGAGAGAGAGATGTGGACAGGAAAGTGGAGCTTTGCCAGCGGATAAAGTAGCACAAGGGAGGCATGAGCGTGTTTTACCTCAAGAATTCCCTAACAGTTTTATTTTTTGGGGGGGAATGCTGTTGTTGTAGTAATCAGTGGATGGTTGCAAGATATTGTGTACATTTCTGTCCTGCAAATACTCTCTATGTGCATATTTTATTTTTTATAACACAATAATTCAAAAAGTGATGCTGAATTAAATAGAAAGATAAAGATAGGGTCAAATCACGAAAGCACAGAATGGATATTTTGTTCTTCTCCTCTTACAACAAAAATCAAGTCAAGGCTGTTCTATCTTTAATTCAAGCAAAAAGTGTTGAGCCAAATTTACCAAACAATCTTATGAAGAAATTAGTTCTTAAAACCCACTCACTGTTTTCACCAATATCTGTTTTCTTATTTTAGATTTCTTCCCTAGTAAAAACAAAATTGCAGAAATTACAGCTGCTGAAGAGCACACTTTTACAAATTTTATTGAATGCATGTTTGTGCAAATCATGGGCTTATACGGTTTTCTTCAATTTTACAGTAGCATAATATTATAAAATTTTAATATCTTAACTTTAATATTGGTGAATATCAGTCTTAATAAAAGATAAATTCTGGAACATGCCTTAACAAGACCTTTGAGACTTCTGGAAAAGGTTAAAACATAGTTTTGTTTATGCACATTTTTATTCACATGCTAATTTTGTTTCCCACTGATCCACATTTGCGTGATTTCGGGTGACCCTTAAGGGCTGCCCGCACTCAAGAGGTCCCTGTGACCTGTGAAGTAGAGGAGAGCATTAGTTAGTCTTGCTTATCCCAGTCTGTTTACCTAATGAAATGCTGCGTCAGTGCTAATTCCTGCATTGGCAGTTAGTGAAGCTCGCAGAGTCCCTCACAGCTGATTCGCTCTGTGTCACCACCGCTGGAGTCCAAAGGGATCTCTCTGGAAAAAAAAGCTACACAAAGAAAGCCTCCTTTGTCCATCTCCTCGCTCTGCAAGCCTCCTCCTCCTCCTCCCTTGTTCTCCCTCCTCTTGCTCCTCTCCTCCCTCCCCCATCACCACCATCCCTGGTCCCATTTGGCATTTCCATGGCGATGAGACATTTGTGCACAATCCCAGTGACGGGCGGCTCCTTTTGCCTCCTACTCGTCGTCGTTTTTGGAGGAGAGCGCTAGCAACCATGTCTGGCTTTAGGCAAGGGGGTGGGGGCCTTGGTTTGGAAGGGTAATTTGGGGAGGTTTTGGGGGGCGAGGTTGGGACCCTTGACCCCGGCGCGGTACCTGCTGGGTTTGGCCCATGTGTGTCCGACTCTCGGAGTTTGGATGAATCAGTGTTGTGTCAGTAATGGCTTCCAGCTGGAGCACGACTAAAGCCCAAACCATGCCGGAAGTAATTACAGCACATGGTGCAGAAAGAAGTAAACAAGTCGTTCAAGGTGAAGCCTGAAGAAAGTGGTTGGAATGAACATGAGGATTAAGCAGAAGTTTCTCTGGCTTTTACTTGATAAAATTATCTGAGATCTTTTACATTTTACTTTCTAAATTCTATGTTGGTTCCTTCCATTCACAAATTTAGATTGGGTGTCTTAAGTCTGGGAATGTTAAGACATGCTAAATATATTAAATATTGGTCTATATGCACTTATAAAATTTAAGCAAATCCAGTGTTGGCCTTACAAACAAAACACCAATTACTGTGCAGAAATTAGTAAACAAGTGTCTTTATGGGGAAGACTGAAGAAAGTGGTTTTAAAACATGATGGTCAAGCAGAAAGTCATTTCACTTGATGAGGTTATTTGAGCTTAGATGTTCTAAATTCTACATATAAAGTGCTGATTTTGTACAATTTGTGTTCTGAGTCTGTCTGCGTGGAATACCTTGTTCTTTCCTCAAAACACATATGTGAAAGTGTGTGAAAGTGTGTTACTTTCCTTACTTTCCTTAAATCCTATATAGGTCAGATATGATGCAGTCGATACAATGCAGAAACTAGAAAACAAGTCAGTCAAAGTGAAACCTGGTGAAAATAGTTAAAAACACAACGAACGGTTCTCTGGCTTTCATTTGATGAGGTTATTCGAGATCTGATTTTCCAAATTCTACGTATAAAGTTATGGTGTCCTGCTGTTGTCCTTGATTTTTCCTCTGAACACAAATTTATATTTGGTGTATTGAGTACAGGTCATGTCAAGACACGTTACATTAATAAAATATTGGTCTTGATTCCTGAATGTGCCACACAGACAAAACCTCAACTACGATGTAGAAATTAGTAAACAAGTCTCTTGAGGTGAAGCCTGGAGAAAAAAAACACAAAAATCAAGCTGAAGTTTCTCTGGCTTTCACTTGATGAGGTTAATCTAGAACTTTTACAATGTTTTTGTGATAGGTTTTCCAAAAATTTTCCTGTCAGCCAAAAATGATGTAAACATACGTTGCGATACATGATATTTATATTTTATAATATAGTCATAACACCTGTTAATAAATTGCAGAAGATCACAATTTGAGAAAAGACATTATAAGACTGCAGTAACATTTACGCTGCTAAATGTCATTTTGTAACCTGATGCCATGTTTTTTTTTGCATAAAACACAGACCTTAATCATTCCGAAATGTGCAAATAATTGCAACTCTGAGACTGCAGAGTGCTCAGGGGAGAGACCTACGAGTGTCTGTCTGCTCCACGTGTTTCCCAGAAGTGGGATCTTGCTTCTATCTAATAACATAAAAAAAAATGATGGTAATAAAAAGAGATTTGGGCTTCTGGGTTTCTATTCACCACTGGAAATCGGGACTAGGGAAGCCACTGGTGGTGGTGGTGGTGTGGGATATTTTTTGGAGGGCACCTAAACATTTCCACGTGTTCGGACCCAAAACCCATCTGCCTTTACCTCTAGAGAAAAGTCAAGCCGAGACCTCTCTCTTTGTCTCTCTTTCATGGAGTATTTCCCTTAATCTCCTCCTGACCCCTTTCTCGGCCCTTGGTGCTCGCAAATCAGAGCAATATCCAGACTATTTGTCAAGTCTTCTTAAAGAGGAATAAACAGCGGAGCGAGACGATAGGGCCAGATAATGCAGGCCTGTTCTGGAGCGAGGAGTCATCTGAAGGCCAGGAGGGGCAGGAATGGGGGCAGGGTCGCTCTTAACGGCGTCCAGAGCGGGAGTGCGGGCAATTTAGTTTTCAAAAATAAGCCTGGATAAAGCATTATATGAGGTTGTAAGGTTACAACAAAGCAACAAGCTCATTTTTGTTTTTTTTTGTATCAGAATGATACAGAATTTTTTTCTACTCAAAGTATTCCCTGACACTTTTTTTTGCCATTTACATATGTATAATCTCTTTCTCACTGACTGATATCTGCACACATTATTGAAAGTATTACACAGACTCTAGTTCTCCACTGCTGTTACAATATCTGGACATACTAGCTCAGCCTTTTACAAAACTTACACACGTTCAGTGTAAAAGACAACTCCAAGACCATAATTGTGGGCTGAGCCTACAGTAATCAAATAAGTAACCAAATGGTCTCTCTTTCTACTTCTAGTTTCAAGTATATATTTTATATTCTATTTATATATTACTTATTCTATGTGCCTTCTTTGTTCTTTGCACTGTTAAAACTGGAGCCACGTCGTCTCGTTTCTCTGTATCCTCATACACTATATAGCAGAGATGACAAAGTTTACTTTGACTTGACTTGGACAAGTTTTATTTCTTGAAGATGACAATTTATTACTGGCAACAGCTTTTACCTTGTACTTCAACTTGCAAGAGAGAGAAAACTTAGAGAGAAAACTTTAACTGAGTTGTACTTCATTACTGTGCTTAAGTATAACTGAGTACATTGTGCTTGGACTGAGTATTATCAATAACAGCAGCTTGTGCTCTTCTTGTCACTCTAATTCAACCTATTCTACTAGCATTATATTGAAAGTATTATATGCACATGTAAAGTGACCAAAGTCTTCTTAAAATAAAGAAATCTGGGAAGTTTTAAATGTAAAACTTTGGTAACATTTTGAAAGAGTTTTGTATGTAATATAACAAAATATTGATAAAATGACAGCAAAATATTTGTAATACATAATGATGTTGCAAAATCCTAACCCTTGAATCTGAGTTTTGGCCAACATGATGGTGAATTTTGCCACAGTCTGGTCATAGTCTAATCATTGTTTATAATTAAAGATATTAGAGAATTGATATCAATTTGCCAACAAGCTAATAGCACTTTAACTTAACTTTGAGTAAAGTACTTCTTTTAATGACAAACCTTTACTTACTGTATAACCAGTAAAATACGTTTCATACTGAAGAACCGATAATACCATATACTTTATCATGTACTTTTACTCAAGTAGTATTCTAATAGGAGACTAAACTTTTACTGGAGTTTTTTTACTGAAGTAAAAACTTTCCTTTTTAAGTGATCTTTACTTTTATTTAAATATGGTTTTCATCTACTCTATACACCGCTGCCTTTTGTACGTACTGTTCTGATCTGTTCTAAATGAGAGTCTCCTTGGGTTCGTGATCCAGGTCTTGAATCTTGAATCTTGATCCGGGTCCTCAAATCTCATATTTTCTGCGTGCTTTGTGCACCTGGTCTTCTTCAGATAGACTTCTTGAATATATAGTCGCAGGACATAAATCTTCTAGTCCCAAATCCCCATGTGCTTCTCTGGTTAAGTAACTACAGTGATTTGTGAGGGTTTTATCATCTTCTAAGGTCACTGCAAAGTCTGATTTAGGTTCTTTTAACAAAAGCATTTTAACTGTTTTGTGCTGTTCATAGATCTTGGGAACTCTTTTTGTTGTGCATCTTATTACTTTAATTAGGTTTTACTGATGTGCACCTGAAGTGTAGGTGATTTGGTCAGTTTCAGCAGATGCAAGGGTCATGAGTTGAGCCTTTACTTCCTCTAAGTTGCTCTGCATTGCTAATATATTATATAATTGTATTTTAGGTTGTATGTATTGGTGCATATGCACTTGTGGAAGCAAACAAATCCTGTATAAGCCTACACAACACCAAGTTTTCGATTCACTTCGGCCTCTAGAAACACATAGTATCGCACAGCCCTCTTCAGTAGAGCTGGGTGACATGAACAAAAACATTTTCACATTATTATTTGTCATCGATTTCGATAAATATCACGATATTTTGTCATATGTTTGTTTTTTGTATTCTTAAATACTTATACAAACTGAATGAACAAGTTAAAATAATTAAACAATATTTTGATAGATTTTAATTGGCCAGCAAGAGACAAGTCACATTGATAAGCCCAGCACTGTTGGTAAAGTTGAACGGATTTCAACTGGAAGTGCTCTGAGCTTTGCGGATAATAATTAAAAAAACGTCTTTTTTCCGTTGAAGGCATTTAGCATCTGAACGCTGAAGCTCATAGGATTTGTATTAAAAAATAGGTGCTGCCAGCGCAAGAACGAATCTTGTGGATAGCTTTTTGCGCTGAGAGCAGTCAAAACCTCACTTTCAGAGCGCTTTCTTTCTGTTTGTTGTTGCTAAGTTACGGAAAACGTCATCGGGCCAAAGACATCTCAACTATTTCAATGCGTAGTTGCGTAGTGGGCAAACAAGTGTAATCGAATCTTATAGCCTACATTTATCATCGTTAATCATCACGTTTTTCTTGATAAGAAATCAAGATCATTTTATCGCCCAGCACTACTCTGCAGTAATGCAAACTAGGCCTCATTTCCCCCCCTCACACTAATTAAGCAACAGGCAAAAATGGTCAATCCGGAGAACAAAGATGGCGGGTGTGGGGCGAAGGCTGGCGAGAAAGTAATGGCGTCAATTAAAACAGACGCCATTGTCTCCCTCTCTCTCTCTTTTTCCGCGCTAGACTCAAAGGACTTGCGCTGCGCCTCGAACCCCAGGCCTTTTTGGAGTTTAAACGGTGTGGGGTGGAGGAGGGGGTGGGGGGGTGAGGTCTTGGCAGGAGGAGAGCCGCGTTCGCTTTGTTGCACGGCTGGAATAAAAACCCCACAATGCCAACAGATCTCCAGGGTTGACCCCATATCTCATTAGAGGCGTTGCTGAAGTTTATTATGATTGGGTGGTTCACGTGAAAGGGAAGGAACAGAACTCTACAAGTTGGGGATGGTGTGTGTGTGTGTGTGTGTGTGTGTAGGTTCTCAGTCAGTCGTCCAGGACATGGTAATCTTGAGAGCCTGAATCAAAAGCAAATGGACTTTTTTCGGGTTCTTGAAGACCTCTCATCCAAAAGGCTTCTTCGGCTCTCGAGATTATGTGTGTGTGGGGGGTGGGGGCTAAACCTTCATTCTTTTACAGCAAGCAGATGTTCTGCCACAACCAAACATCTCCAGGCACTAAGTGGGCCTTTAGACGTTGTAAACGTGCAATACCCCAAGCACACCCCTCAATGGGGTTCTACACATTTTTTTTCTGTCCTTCGCTCATACTCACCCATCTATCCCCCCACTGCTCCTCCTCCTTTTTTAAACCAAAAACCCACCCACTTCTCCCGTATAAGTACACATTTCCATGCTTGTGAATAGCCATTAAAGACCCGGCCATAAAGGGGGCCAGCAGGAGAAGATTTTGAAAGCAAATCTGTCCAATGCGCAATGAAACCGGGACCTGACTGGGGAGCAAAATTCGAGCTATGGACACAAAGAACAGCCCCAAGAAACTTCCTGTGGGACCTGCGGGCTTTAAATGAAAAATAATAATAATAAAACGCTGCAGTCTGCTTCTGCTCGTCTCTTCCCTCAGGATTTTGAGCCAGATGCTAGCAACCAGAGTTGGGAAAGTTACTTAAAAGCTTTTAATAATAAGTTACTACAAACAACTTAATGGTTAGCTACGCTACAAGCTGCAAGTTATTTCATGCCCATGGGTTCTTGCTCCCATATTCACTAAAGACCCATTTATGCTCCCTTTACGCACAAAAATTAGGGATGTGTTACAAACATTTTATTTGAAAATGTCCACATACTTGCGTATGTCATTTGCGCTGTTGTCGCTGTTAATCAGCACATCTACTAGAGGGCAGTGCAGAATCCCCATTTCTCAATATTTCGACAACAAAGATGGCGACGGTGGAGGAGACGGTGACAATTATATCTATTAATTCTCGCCCCAATCACCTCCCAGCCATTCTGTACAACATGTTTGTCCCTGTCCCCGGTGACGTCACACAGATGTTTGTAAATACTCTACCATTTCACAGAGTCGCTCTTTAAAAATGTCTGCTTCTCCCCAACCCTGCAAACGACCCTCACTCACTTTGCGTTTACAGATGTTACTCTATTTTCGATGTTCTGCTCCATGTTAGTCCAAAATTATTTTCTAAACAGTGTCTAAGTTGTTTGAGCTGAGACTTCCTGGTGTTAACGTTGTTCATCTAGAGGTTTGCTAAGGTCTGGATTTGCATGATGAAATGTTGTGTTTGAGGCAAACTTTCTTTGGCTCCAATCTCCAAAAGTCACTCTTGATTGACAAAGCAAGCCCCACCTCCTGTCCACATATTCTTTCCTCAAACGCTGGCCAGAGCTCCAGGCACAAAGTCTGACCCTAATGAAGCCAAGTCAGTGAGGTCCTGCTGTAAACAATGCTGATTAAAAAAATGTTTTAGCCATTTCTTGCATTTGAATTTAGGTTTTAATAAAACAATGCAAAAGTGTCTTAGAAAACATATTTCATATACACTGAAACCAATAACGGAACCTCTGTAGATTTGCCCATCATTTGGACGATACTGACCCTTTTTAAAGAAAGATTTTACTGATACATTTAGCATCAAATTTGAAACAAAGTCATTATTATTTTGCTTGTTACTCTTTAGATATATAGCTATAAAACCATGCAAAACCCCAAAATTGTTAGAAATGGTTTGGATCAAGGGGTCATTAACAGCGCTTTGATGAAAATGCAGAAAGCCAGTTTTCATGAATCTGATTCATTAACCGTTGCTTTGCACCATCCTCAGAAAAAAATGTGACAAACTCCAGCCGTGTGACGGTTCCTCAGTTGCTCTACTTGTTTTCAACACTAACCCTTTTTAATGTCAGCATAATTAGAAGCATGACAAACATCATAGTTACTCAGTTCCTTCTCACAGCACATGTCGAGCTTTTTAGCAGCCGTAGCAACCTGACACCAGCAAGTTTAATGAAAATGAAGTGATAGAACCACAGTGTTTAAGAGTTACACAAAACACATACATAGCAAGGCGTGTTTTATGTTTACAATATACTAAAAATACATGTAAATGCAATAAATTTTCCACAGTGTTCGACAAAAGGTCATTATCGATATGCGACAGTATATTATGAAAATATTTAATAAAAAAATTACGAACAAATTTAAAGTATGTAAGACACAAATTCAAATTTATTTATATAGCGCTCTTAACAACAGTCACTTTACATATAACCGGCCTAAACCCCCCAGCAAGCAAGCCTGAGGCGACAACCAACTAATGAGATCTTGAATCTATAATTAGGTAATTTTATACTGTTTCTTATTGTTACAGTGTTTCTAAAACTATGATTATGCACAAAAAAGTATTTAGCAAATATGTTTTTAACAGAACATGTTTATATAATATCAATATAATGTATATATTTTTTAATATGCATATGTTGACGTTTTAATATATTGACTTAAAACTGCATCCATAATGTATTCCAAATTTATTTTTGTAAAAAATAAAGAAAATCTGAAGTGGCAGCTTTACGTTTCTTAATGAGTGACCTCAGTGCTGTGTCCACTGCATATTTTTGCGAGGACTTGTTCTGGCGATTTGTTTTCCTTAAAGGTAACTGGACACCTGTTGCCCCCAGGACTGGGATTGCTGGCTCCTATCTCTTAAACACTCCTCTCCATTCCTCTCCAACACAAACACACACCCAACACACACACCACACTCTAGAGGCACTTAACCTCCAGGCCAAGGCAGTGCAATGTGGCGCAAGGTTTACCTTTCAGGTCGTGCTAAGTGCCGAGCGTTTCGACTCGTCTAAGTGCCGTCGTGTCGCCTGCTATCTGTGCCGAGAGTTGGTGAGATTGATGGTCGTAGTACGGAGCGAAAGGCTAAACACAATCTCCTATATCAGCAGCGTTGTTTTACTATCTCACCACAAACCTTGTGTTTACAAATTATATACAGTCCAGGTCGAAGTTGGACATCTGTTTTTTGTGGCTTTTGAGTGCCTTGGAAAGTAATTAAGGCATTTGAATTTTGAACAGTACACACACAAATGGGGGAGCTCATATTTTCTGGTTGGTGTGTTACAATGCTAAACTTGAATGGCTGTTGAGTGTTTGTTGCATTTGGGCCTTCTGACTCGATGGGACCTTTATTGCTTTGTGACCGCTGCATCACTTTCCTGATCCAAGACACTTTGCATATGTCTTTGCTAAACACAGCCATGTCTGATCTACTGTCTCAATGACATTTAGGTCTTTAATACATCAACCATCTTTTGGTTGATGTATCCATCCTGTATGTGGAGTGCATAAAGACCATTGTGTAGTCTTTTGTAGATTTTAAAATTTAACACCCAATATCTATCTATCTATCTATCTATCTATCTATCTATCTATCTATCTATCTATCTATCTATCTATCTATCTATCTATCTATCTATTTACCTGTCTGTCTGTCTGTCTGTCTGTCTATCTAGTGGGTCAGGGATTTAAAACCCCAAAAACTCAATTCAAATGACAATGCGAGTCATCAACAGTCATCGTAGACATGAATCGTATACTTTCCCTCCTATATGTGGAGTGCATAAAGCCCATTGTGTAGTCTTTTGTCACTTCGCCCACTAGAACACTACACTTTGTATACATGGATAAATCACGTTTATACTCTGTTTTATTACATCTTCACACTGTAAAGAAGTTGTCTACAATTGTAATGTTTATTCTGGGATAGTTTTGTAATTCTTTTTATTGCTTAGATTTGCACCTTCTCAGGACAAATCAGGGCACGCTTCACTATATATTGTGTTTGGATTCATGTGTAGACGACAAGTAAAGAATCATGAAACTTGACTCCAGGCACCTTAGACATGCCCTCCTGAAAAGGTTCTCTCTTTAGTTCACGCCTTGACTTTCTAGTAACCTTTCATTAGCGTCCTCTCAGCTGTGGAGATATTGATATGTTACTCTCATTATTTAATTTTCCTGTCTTAACTTTCCGGATTAGCAGCTCTCAATTTAGGTCTAAGTTTAATAAAAGGTCTAAATGTAATATTGCATTTACACGTACAGCATTTATCAGATCTTATCCAAAGTGACTTACATTTCCTAATTACAGGGACAGTCTCCCTTGAGCATCTTGGGGTTATGGGCCTTGCTCAGGGACTCAACTCTGGTTTCTTTAATAAAACTCCGCCCAACTGAAAACCAGCTTGACCCGACATGTTTGTTTTAGCTGAAGACCGTAATCTCTAAGTTCTGTTTTTTATTTACAGGCTGGTGGGTCCAGTTCAGTTTTTGCAAATCATCTTAAACTGTATATGATCCCCTGCTCTTCTTCAAAACCAGCAAATAGGCATCATAAGCAGTCTGAAAATCCATGTTGATCTCGGCCGTTTCCCTAGTCTTAAAACTCCTATTATTTTCTCTAAATGTTTAAAATTCTTTATTTGTCACTTGCACATTAATGCAGTTACAGCATGCAGTGAAATTCGGCCCTGATTTATTCTAAGACTGTGCAATAAAAGTTTATTAATTGATTAAAGATTATGGTAAAATGGCTAAAACTAAGACAATGAAAATGTTTAGAAAATATACACGACAATTGTAAACAATGGGCCTCATTATCATTTGGCATGTGCTGTCCTTGGTTACACATATTGTGTTGTAAACAATTTTTCTAACACAATTTCATTAAACATTAACACAAAATGTGTTAATTAAAGGGTTACATATGATTTGTGTAATTTTTCCACACATTTGTTCTAAGAGAGTTCTTATAATGATTAATGTTTACATTTAAACAGTATAATATACTACTGTTAGAAATTTGTAAAATGCGATAAGCTAATGTTTTGTGCAACCACACGCGGCAATAAATATACAGCGTAAGAACAAATCTTAAGTATGAATGTCAGAATCTTTGTGAAGACTGTGTTAGTAGATTTTAAGATTTAACAAATTTCCTCAATAACGTCCAATATCTATCTATCTATCTATCTATCTATCTATCTATCTATCTATCTATCTAGTGGGTCAGAAATGTAAAACCCAAAAACTCAATTCAAAAGACAATGTGAGTCATCAAAAGTCATCAGAGACATGAATCGTATTCTTTCCCTCCTATATGTGAAGTGCATAAAGCCCATTGTGTAGTTTTTTGTCACTTCGCCCATGAGCCTTTCTCATGCAGCTCGAGCATTAGCATAAGAACAGTTCTGTGAAGCGAGTGTGAAATATCCTTTTTCATGTTGCGTTATGGGATGGAAGATGCTATATTGTACTGACTTCAGTCTACTTTGGTCTCCAGGGGCTGGGTTTATTATTAGATTTCTACGTCTCGTAATGGTTTCCCATTAGCAAGTCAAGGCCTTTAGCAGCTGCGGCGTCCCATAAAGGTTGATTGACATTGTTGACATTGATAAGTTTACAGATCATTTGCAGTGGAATGCAGAGTATTGAGGAGCTGACTAAAATTTGCGAAGCTGCTACCTTAACTATTTTTTTCAGTCGCTCATCATCCAGTAATATTTGTCCTTTTACAAATAGTGATGTAGCATGGAAAAGCTCTGCATCATTCCAAAAAAATATCTCTTTACAACAACTTTACCTGTTGTTTTTGATTGGTGCTGAATTGGCAGAAGGTGGCATCTGACAGGCTACGGTGCCTATGTGCCGCACACTTGTTGCATCATAGCGCGGTATTGGCAGCTGCAAGATGAAGTTGGAGGATCCTTCATAAAAAGTTGGAAGCAGAAATCCATGTCTGTATTTATCAAAATGGCAAAATGGACAAAATTCACAAAAAGCAACCTCCAAACATTTTTTAAACCTTGTTGGGATTTCACATTGTTGAAAAATATAGATTTCCCTGTTGCTTTTAACATTTCACAATTTAAAAAATTGCTTTAAGAATATCTTATGGTGAAACATCTTTGATGTAGCACGCCACTTTTTTCTGTAGCTTGATGTGAAGTTAACATATATACAGATTAAGACAGTAGCTGTAGCTGAGCTATTTTCAATCATAAATAAGCTAGCATTTTAAAGAAGCTTCCCCAACACTGGAAATGGCACAGTTTGCAACACGTGAGGGCATACAGTACACTTATTTGTTGCATTATCATTTCTTTAAGAACTTTTCTCAAATTAATGAAAACAGCATAAGAGAATTCTGGGAACCGTTTGCTTGCAATGACGCATCTAATGAGATGCCGAGCCGTTGTTTCTTGGTTAAACCCTCAATACGTTTGTAATTTTTCAGGCCTGGCAGGCATTCCTACACACCCACCCTCCCCCCAAAAGAGTGACAGGCACTCTGGGGTTTGTCTGTGCGCTCATTTGGGATGAGTGATTTGGGTGGGAGGTGAGTGCGGGGGGAGGTCGTGTTTTAGAGCGGCATTCCTCTTTGCCCCATGACATTGTTGTGATTGAGGATTAGGGTAGTGAAGGCCTTCAGCCATCTTCCCTTTTCCCTAAACAATTGCTCCCTCTCCCCCTCCTCCTTTTCCCTCGAACCTTAAACCCCTGCGCTCTTCCCTTGGGAGGGGGTGGAGGTGGGTGGGGGGCAGCTAGTGGGAGGTTGGAGCTTTTGTTAGTCCAAGAACTTTTTACTCATTACATTCTAACCCCCTTTTGCTCAATCAGGGGAGAAGGACTTAGATCCCCACTTCATATACACACAACACACACATGGACACACAAAACACACACTGTCACCCTCATTAGCCCTCTTAACCACACCCCCCGGTTCTCTCTTCCCTGATTAACAACAATCTTGCATCCAATGCTGCGTTTAATTAATGCTCCTCTGCCCTAAACAAACTTGCAAATGAATGTTACTAGTAAGCTGAGACAAGAGTAATGCCCCGACCTCCGAAAACCGGTCAATAATGCACCAAACTGGGTCTTTCTACTGGGTACAATGTGTTGGATTTTTGTTGTTTTAATTTATGCAAATTGGTGATTGTGATGGGTTGCAGATCAAACAACCCAGTTCCAAAACACTTTGGATGAGTTGCCTTTGATTTGAAGTCTGAGTGCAAGAAGTGTTTTAGTCTAAAAGTAAAAAGGTTATTTACCAGGTAAATAGTTTGAATCTTTATTTGGTGCATACATACAGTAGTTATAGAAGTAAAATGTGTAGAGAAATGTTCGCTGTCAAGTCTGTGCAAGAAAAGTACATACATTTAAATGCATTCAAATTAATTTGAGAAGAACGGATCGCTTAAATATTATAGATATAAAAAATATGCTTTGAAATAATCAACTTTTTTTCCATTATTTTGACTGTTTTTGTAGTGAAAGTTCATTTTCCTCACAATAAAGGTACAGGTTTGGTTGTGTTTTTCTCGTTATGTCCTCGACTGAGATCGTGTTACCGAATGGTTTGGAAGGGAGATGGGACTTAGTAAAGCTGGGTCCCATCTCGATCTCTTATGTTTCAACAAGCCCTTAGTAAGCTGACATTTTGGCCCAGTCTAATCCTCGGTCTTTTGTCTGTTTTTGGGAACAATAGAGAGAACCTTGTTGATGCAGTGCACTTCAAGGCAAGAGGCTAAAATTACAGTCCTCAATATGCATCTTGAGTAGACTCGGGTAATGAAGTCAGTCGTGGTCAGGGTGGACTGGTCGGGTGTTTGCCAGTGTGGTGATTGGAGCAGCAAAGAGTTGCATTATTTTTTACATTTTATTTAATTTCATTCAAGCACAAGAGACTGCTTGACTGGCCTATTAACTTGCCTTTCATCTGGACGTTCTAATCACGCTTCATCCGAATTTAGCATTTTGTGTGTATGTAGCCCTTTGGTTTATTTTAGACAGGAAAAGGCAAAATATATATGGGTTGTTAATCTTTTATCTCCCTTTGTCTTTTGCTGTAATGGGTTACTTGTTTGAGGTGATCTTCCCCCTCTTGTTTGTCCATTCGTAAATCTGGAATTTAGTGAGCATCGAATATGCAACCAGCTCTGTTTTCCTTTTGCCAAAATGGCCTGTGATTTGTCTTTGATTTGCTGCAAGAGGTCTTTTAGCTTGTTGTTACTGGACTCTGATTGTAGTTGTGTTTATCCTCATATTTTGCATCATGTTCCCTGGAGATAAAACACAAAAGGCAAAGCAGTTAATGCCAGGGCCACATTTTGGTCCAGCCCATCCCTGGTCACAGTGCATTAAGACCATTACCTCATCTGCAATTTTAGAGAGTCAAACGTCTTGAATAAAACCCATCATACAAATTCTCCACCATTGCAACGTTGCGTCTGCTTCCAGTCTGTCCTTGTGCTTTGTCCTGATGCATGGAACCAACTTCATCTGGTATCACAGCGGGACCACGGCACCTTGTCTGTCGTCACGTGGACAAGTCGTATAAAACGCCTTTAATGTCATTCCCTCAAACAGTTGGCGCAACTTTCAACACCTTCCCCAAGTCATATCAAAGGCCCTCTGGGGTTCATCGGCTCTGGTTTTGACAGCAGCAGGGCCTAAAGGCACCTTCAGGTTATTTATCTGGATCTGACCAGACACCAGAGCGACTCTCCCTCTTCCCAGGATTCAGAAGGAAACCATTCTTTTAAAGCCAAACTGCTATCATAGTGGTGGTATAACAACAACCTTCAATCTCCACTCAATCTCCACTCTTTTTTATTTGTCAGCATTCACCAGTAGTTTTGTGGTATAGCAAATCAGAACATCTGGTGTAATTGGTCCTAGACCAGTTTATGCATGACTTATTTAGGCTTACAAATTCAAAAATAAATTGCTATGGCTTTTGGTCTGATCCAAAGAGGACATCATTGAGTTTAAATAGCTTTCCATTAAGGTGGGAGTGATGTGTGAATAGGTTAAAATCCACACATTGCTCTGAGAAGATCATCTCACTATTTACTTTCTAAATGTAAAATTACTTATATAAACTGACTAGCTTACATATATTTTGACACTGCAGCACAAACCATTTAAGAAGACGCAAAAAAAAAAAAATTCAATGTAGGTTTTGTTTTCATATGCTTAAAGCCCTATGGGGGTCTAATAATCTTCTATGCATACTAAATACATTAATCAGGTCCCAAATTATTACCTTAAATCAGTTTAAAAGCTGCTCATGCACATTAAACTGAAATAATGAATCTTATTTATCAGAAAAGTAAAAAAATGTAAAAAGTTCGTAAGAAAGTAAATGGTCTGTGAAAACATAGTTAAATAACTAAACATAGTGAAATGCAAGTCTGTGTAAGTCTATGTATTTTCTATGTATGTATGTAAATGCAAGTCTATGTATTTTCAGTGAAGTCAGTGGATTGAAATAAATTTAAATTTGTTTGGAAGGAACGTCTGGCCTAAAATATTATTTAAAAAATTAAATGCAATTAAAATAATAAGCATTGTTTTGAGTGTTTGGTGAAATTTTATTTGCAGATACGGTCTGACAAAAATAACCGTACAATTTTGTCTGTTAGAACAAAACACAATGTATAGATAGACCTAAGAACCACAAATAGTAATGAAAGTGTGTCAGCATTGTGGATTTTTTTGTAATAGGTTTAGTTTTCATATACTTAAAGCACTATGGAGATCTCATGATCTAATTAGCAAAATAATTTGTAAGATATATACATTTATTAGGGTTCAAATCACCACCTGTATATTAACAATAAACCGAAAAAATGAATAATAATAATATGTTTTTTTTTTAGCCTTAAACAACAAAGGAGCAAAAAGAAATGTGCAAAACTCCATTTAAAGCCCAGTGGAGATGTAATTTGAATTCTAAATAAATGAATCATTTGTACAATTATGCAACCTACTGTCTTAAAATCAAATGAACAGTTGTTTATTACCAATAAACCGCAAGAAAAACAAACTAGCAAGAAGAGGTTTCGTCGCGTAAGTTGTCGGGACAAAGAAGGAAGGAACCTCGGGGCGGGGCGGGGCGGGGCGTGTTCACTCTGGTGGGCGGGGTTTATTGGGAGAGTGACAGCGCTTGGGGCGTGGCCTCCAGGACCCCACGGGGTTAAAAACACGTGGTCGTGCGTGAACTTCGTGAGTTTGGGGAAGAAGTTTGTAAAGCGGAAAGAGCGCAGGAACTGCTGCTGCTGCTGCTGCTACGGAACGCGTTCGGCCCTCGGCACCGAGCAACATGCCGTCCTTCGCTTTAGATCACTACTTAGACCTGGACGACGTTTTGTGCAAGGTAAATGTTCACAAAAATAGTGTCCGTTTTCACGTCGAATGCGCGGGGGTACGGTTGGGTGCACGCGTTCGGCCCCTATTTTCGGTTAGGTTTGCAACGCAAACTCCACCTTTTTTCCCCCCCCGATTGTAACAATCAGACACATTTGCCTAAAGTCGTGAAGATGTTATTGTGCTAGTAAAATTATTAACATGTCGAGCTGCACGATGTATCGGTTTTGCATCGCGGTGCAGTGTAAAGAAAGACGCATTAAATCAACCGCGTTTTGCGACATCATTTTGCTTCTTCACACCAAAGAAAAACTCATCCAGGTCTCGTTTTCCCAGACCGATCTACAACAAAAAGAGGCTTTTTGATAGAAATTTCTCTGACTTAATTTTTGGAGTAAAGTTTTAGTAAGGATGGTGCATACACAAGCTTCTGTTTCACCTCCAAAATTTTGCCCCAATCATTCCTCAGTTACTGAACTGAGCTTTTCATATTTGTTTAATAAATATTGGTTGCAGCAGTTCCCAAAGTTTTGTGGTGTTGATGTGAGAACGTAAAATAACTGGTATCGTTCCATTTTGTTTATAAAGCTGCTAAGCAAACAAAGAAATCCATCCCTGTCAAATCACTGGTATTTCTGTCTGTCTTAGGCATTGGTTTAAGTAAACAAGTTACACTTGCTGCAATAACATCCATGTAAAGGTTGATATTTTACATGCCTGCAAACTAAATAGCACTGTTGTTAAGAAGGCACTAAAACAAAACATTGTGTTGTCCTAACAGAGAAACCAGTTTATACACTGATGGCAGGCACATGCTTTTGTTGGTTTTTATATTAAATAGCTACACTAGCTATGAACCAGCTATATAGTTTTTCATTTTCTGTTTTTGATATGAGGGAATGTTTGAGTTTGACCCCATATGACCTAAGTGTCCTATTTTCTCTTCCCTTCCAGCGTCTTCTGAGTTTAGATCTAAGAGAGGCATCAAAAACTCTTGGGCTTCCTACATCAGCTGTTGGATTTAAGAAACAAGGACCCCCCTGTACCTTTTCCTCATCTGGGACTGTGTCTGAATCCACATTGATGCCTTCTGGGCACACTGATAACTGGGCCCAACCTAAAGAAGAGTCACAACCAATGAGGTGGAACAAGACGAGCTTCTGGTCTGGGCGTGCCATCAGCATGGTCGAGGATGACACAGGTAGCCTAGGATGGGCCTCTACCAACCTCAACCATGACGGATCCACTGTCCCATCAGTTGCCCCGTGCCTCCCCAACGCGGCTGTGGCCTCATCCCGCTACAAGACTGAACTGTGCCGCACCTTTACTGAAAGGGGTGTGTGCAAATATGGCACCAAGTGCCAGTTTGCCCATGGGCCGGAGGAGCTGCGCTGCATCAACCGCCATCCAAAATACAAGACTGAACCCTGCCGTACGTTCCACTCCATCGGCTTCTGCCCCTATGGCATCCGCTGCCACTTCGTCCACAACAACGAGGACGACAATGCCCATGTCCGGCCTCGGCCTGCCCAATCCCCCACGCAGCGCCCACCTCTTCTAAGGCAGAGCTTCAGTTTTGCCGGCTTCCCTTCCTCCCTCCGGCCCCTAGATCCGCCTCTTTCTCAGGCCCCGTTCCTTCGCGTGCCCTCGGTCTCGCCCCCGGCCTCCTCCTCGTCTTCTGCCATCTCTGACCTCCTTGCCCTGGCTTTTCCAGAATTGAGCCCTTGCTCCAATCTGGACCAAGTGTTCGAAGCAATGCCCCAGTTCCTGCCTTCGCCTGATTCTGGGTGTTCACAGGGAGAACTGACTCCTGTCTTGTCGCCTTCCCAGCTTGCGCCCGGTCACCTTGATGGTTTTTCGAGACAAAGCCCAAATGGCAATGCCAACCTGGGTTCCAGGAGCCAGTCCCTGGCGTCGCTTTCGGATCATGAGGGAGGATGCAGCAGCTCCGCCAGTAGCCTGAGTGGCTCCGATTGCTCTTCTGCGTTTGACGTGCCGGGCCGGAGACTCCCGATATTCAGCCAACTCTCGGTGCCAGACGACAGTTCCTGTGGTGAGGGTGACACTGTCAGCTTCTTCCTGTAGAACCTGAGAAGCTTCACGAAGATTAAACTGTATACCATATTGGCGAATACTTGATGCTTGTAGTTAAGCTTGAATTGTACAATCGGTGGCGAAGAGTTGAAATCTTTACCATGAAGATAAAGTCTGTTTCCTTTCTTCATTTTCCCCCTTCATGCTTTTTATGTGTGGAGATCACGATGTGGCCTAGAAAAGAAAGTTGTGACTTGCTTAGTCGGAAATGCCACAGGGGACTTTGTTGGGTGGTGCAGTATTTAATCTAGTCAGCTATAAAAAGGATTATATTAAAAGAAAAGGCCAAAGAAGTTAGGACCAACGTTCGGTTTGTCATGATACAGCAGTTGGCGCTCTCTTTAAATCTGTACATAACTTTTGTACATGTTTCTTTCAGAAACTGCTTCAGGTTAGAAAAATGTTTCTGTAAGTTCTCCACATACTGTTGAGCAGCAGAGACTTAAAAGACCTCAAGAGTTCTCATTTCTTTCGTGTTTGGTTTATTTCCAGACTTAAGTTTAGTAAGGAATTGTTAGCTGCCTTCAAGAGGAAAAACTCCAGCTGAGTATTTGATAAAACATTTGGAATCTTTATTGTATTGTGATTGTGTAACTAGATTTGTTTGTGAGACTTAGGTTTTTTGTTTGTTTTTTTTTTGGTAATTTCATAGCCTAGATGGTTCTGATTTTTTTTTTTTGTATCTTAAGCCTTTCAAGGCTTCTCTGTTACAAGATGTAGTATTGGAGTCTCTAGGAACTTTTTTATTTATTTTACGATATTTATAGAAAATGCTTTTGTAATGTTTTGTATTATGTTTAATATATTGATTTTTGCCAGTTTTGTACTGAAAATAAACCTTTTTAAAATGCTGAAGATCTTTTCTAGATGATTCTTTAAAATGTTACTTATACTGCAGGCTCAGTCTTTTCTTTATGTAATCTATTTTCACACTGACCATTTTATAGGAATTTTGAATATTTTCTTAATGCTTTATTCAATATTTGCTCTAAGTAATCATATAGACTTGAAAAAAATGTTTGCCTCATCCTTTTAGTAATCAGTTCTCATGCGATATCTTTATACAGCAATGTTACTTTAGTTAATGAACTAAGAATGCTAAAACAGTCACATGTGATTGCGTTGTAGGTGTTTAGTCCCACAGCTGATTTGTGAGTGTCTCGGGCCTGGTTTGGTAGTTATTACGGGACAGCTCAGAGCGACACCCTTCTGTGAGCTCACTGTGGACGTCTTTTGTTATTCTTAATGTGGTGTGGGGGGCTGTGAGGTTGGATCTAATCTGGTATGGAAATGATGAAGCTTTTGTTTCCTCCCAGTTTACTCTCCCTCTGAGCTTTCCTCACTGCATTAAGCACTTGCTGGTGCATAGCCAATCTGCTGAATCATTTACATACTTGTTCTCGACACGAAAGCTGTTTCTTCTATACAAAAAATGAAACTAACATTTGTTTCCCGTAAACCAAATTACACACAAGTATCTTTCATTATTGACAATGTATTGTAAAATAACTGAATTTGAGAGTACAACTCAATCATAGATGCTTTTGTGCATGCTACAATACTCAATATCCATAAGCATATATCATAATTGTTGTGCTGTCTTGGTTTTGTTTATGGGTATTGGTGATTAGTTGAACTGGAGTTCAAGCAAGATGTACTCTAGTCTTCTTTAAAACCGACAATACATTTTAAAACATTTGTTCGGTAACAATCCGGCGCTGCTCCGGGTCTTTTGCTTGTCAGCAGAGACAATCCCGATCAGCCAGCCTTGGGCCTTTTGAGGAAGGCGGAGCTGGGAAAGGGTTAAACTTCCTTACTGTTCCCTATTGTGCAGGAGGAAGATTCTCCCACATCGCCTAGTGAGCTCATACAAAGGCAGCCACATTCTCTCACAGGCCCCAGATCATGTGGAATCCTGAGCAGATGGCTGCATTCACCGGGACTGCGGGTCAAACATATGCTCTCCAGCCCTGTGCGTACAATGGAATCTCTCAGAAGAGAGAGAGGGAGAGAGAGAGTTGGGGGTGGAGAGGGGCCTGTGGACGGAGTTTGAACTTTACTGTACAACAAAAGAGTGCAATGAGAGTTCCCGTGGGACGTAGGAACAAACAATAAGAAATTAGTTTATATCCAATCCAATCCAACTTTATCTGTTTAGCACTTTTAGCAAACACAGAAGACCAAAGTGCTGTACAAGATAAAAGTATGATAATAAAGAACGCGAGAAACATAAAAAGACACATAAAAGAAATAGCATAGACAAGACAAGGACATAAGAACTAACTTAAAAGATACCAGCCATACAGTACAACAATTAAATCAAATAAACCAATAATTTATAAAATAAAATAGTGTGATATCCATTAAGAAATGTTTTTATTCTGCTCCCTAATAAATATTTTGGGTCTTTTCCTGATGGAGACAGGAAAAGTATATAATTAAAAAAAAAAATAAATTTACGTTGCAATATATCAAGACTACATTAGAAAACACGTCGCAAAATATCTAAAATATCTTTTTAATGCTATATCAAACACTTGTCTTAAAGAGAAATAACTTGAATAGCCATACATTTGGAAAGAAATCGTATGATTTTGTAGGGGTGGGAATCTGCATAGAAAAACATGAGTGTGAACCTTCATTTCTGGAACATTACCAAAGAATCCTTAAATCGGAATAAATGATGTTATATGAGACAAACTTCTTTTGTGAATTAGTCATGGAAAATGATAAACGGGCGGGTTTTAAGCAGCATGTATTAAGCAAACCTTTGTATTAAGCAGCATGACGTGTGATTTCATTTGTCTTGTTGGCCTATTGCTTGTTTGCATATCACGATGGCAATGCTGAAGTCTTTCAAATAAAACAATGTAACATTATTTATTGCTCACAAACGAAAGTAAAAGAGCAACATATATACGTAGTGTCGGGCGTTAGCCAACTAAAATAAGCGACGCTACTAACTTAACTACTAGTAGTGTATCATTAGCAAAGATACTTTTAAAACGCAGCAGCTTTTCCTGTAACTATTTTTATAAACAGCTATGCAGAGTTGGAAATTCTACATTCTCGGTTGACTAACTTTTGAGTTTTCAGTGATAACTAATTTAGTCAACTGAGAGTCAACAAAGATTTTTCACTTTTTTCGTGGAACATCCTCTTCAATAACTTGCACCTTACTCTCTATACAATGTGTCTTTCCTCCCAATATTAATAATATATAGTGGTCATTTTATTGTGCAAAGAACACATACATTTCACCATAAACTGTGAAACACAAATGAAATTACATAAAACATCCAGTCAACCAAAACCTAATCATAAAACTACTAATTTTCTCTCTTTAATAGACAGGTATTGTCAACTGCCAGGTGTTTCTGTTTGCTGTTGAATAGGCGGAAGTGGCATCTGACTGGCTGCCACACGCTTAATGCGGCACAGTGTGCAATTGGCAGCTGCAAGATGGAGTCGGAGGATGGAATCCACTTGTCCAGCTGTGAAATAGTTTCGATGTAGCTACGTATATTAACAGCATTTAGCAGAGGCTTTTATCCAGAATGACTTCCATTTGCTAAATACAGGGATAGTGTGCCTGGAGCAGCTTGGAGCTAAGGGTCTTCCTCCGTGTTAGAGATAGGATTTGAACTTTTACTCTGTATCTTGTAGTGTAGCTAACTACTACAGTATATTAAAACAGTGGCTTGGACTTAGTTTAGCTTGTAATGGCAAGTAGCTCGTGGCATTATTTAATGCCATTTAAAAGTAGCTTCCCCAACCCTGTATTTATACACTCAGGGCTGATTTCTTGCTCATGAATTAAGCCAAGTCTTAGACTAAGTTTTAGCACCAATGGAGATTTACCATTCAAGCTCAAAACTTGTCTAGGACTAGACTTAACCCTTGACTGAGAAACTGGCCCTCACTGTTTGCTAGAGATTTATGATTTGATGACTGTTGTGAACATTGCAGTGGTATAACAGCCCTTTAGTGACACTTGTGTCTTATACACTCATAGGGCTGGTTTCTTGATCATGGATTAAGCCTAGTCTTGGACTAAGTTGTAATATCAATGGAGATTTACCATTCAAACTCAAAACTAGTCCAGGACTAGTCTTAATCCTCGCTTGGGAAACTAGCCCATAGTGTATAAGGTGTAAGTGTTGTGGTGAGTGTGTGTGCTTTAAAACTGTAATATTTGTACTTTGTGTAATGTTTTGCTTAATACTTTGGGCTCAATATTTACTTAAACATATTCGATTATCTTGAATGTGCTGAAAATATCATAAGAGATGGTTCTGTTGATCCATCTGGTTCTGTTCTTTTGTATCTAAAGCCTGTTTACATGGTGTAGAGTGTTTAAAAGATGCACCTGTGTTTTGCAATATTAACATATAGATTTTTGCGATGTTTCTGATGATGCTGTTGATAGACTGCTTTAATAATATTAGCTCAGAAACTGACCAGAGGGCCACATGAATTATAATCCCTGATTTTAGACCCCAAAGTGCACTTACTAGTGTAAATCCTAAACCTGACTGAATTCCTACTGTAAGGCACTGTAATGGTAGTGAGGTTTGTTCTCCACTAGAGGCCAGTAGAAGCATTTAAGTAAAAACCAGGAACTCGATTTCCCGGAGCACCTAAAGTATTAAGATGCAGTAAATATCACCACCCTTCTGGCAGTGTACTGTAAACCTTATTACGTTCATCATTAACCTCATCCAGAGAGTTTCTCAGCCAGACTGTTGTTGTGAGTTGCTGTGTAACTGTGGACCTGTGAAACAGCATTATGCAATTTTCACAGTTATCGCCACCACTCATTGTTATTTTATTAGCTATAAACGCTTCCCTTGAATCGAACAAATTTGGCCCATTTCCATAAGAACCTTGTTGCCTGCAATAAAGCAATTTTCTCATGGGTGTAGGCAATTTAATGTCTTTTTAATTTTGTTGACCATTTATGTTTTATAGCTCTTGTTTAAAGAGTTCTATTTAAAAATGGTTGTGAGGTACAATATTATCAACTGGTATAAACCCACTTTCCAGTAAATGCTCTCAAATTGTTGACTACAATACTACAGCAACAACTACAAATTAAAGAGCTTCTTCTTCTTCTTTTGGCTTCTTCTGCTTTTTTGTATTAATAAAAGAAAAACAATAATAAAAGACATGTCATTTAGGGAGCTACTATGACGCTTAACACAAGTGTCAGATTTCTGAAATCTATACTCAATTGTCTGTAGACATCTAGGGCTGGTTTCTTGCTCATGGATTAAGCCTAGTCTTGGACTAAGTTGTAATATCAATGGAGATTTACCATTCAAACTCAAAACTAGTCCAGGACTAGTCTTAATCCTCGCTTGGGAAACTAGCCCCTAGACATACAAATGTGAAATGTGATGTTAACATAAGATAAATGCACCGACAGCCAAAGTTGGCCTTATACAAAGGAATTGGTGTGGTTTGTTCATTTGTCCACAAAAGCAGCCTCGAGCATGCATCTCGAACGGCGATTGACCAGTTTCACTTCCCCTCCCCTCTTGCTTCATTTCCTCCTCTGTGCGCATACATAGCAGCAGGCAAGAAAAAGAGGAAGTTCAGCCTGTTCAACCCCAGACATTTCTACACAGACACATGAAAGCTCACATGAGCCTCTTCTCTCTCTTCCCCATCGGCCATTTCAAGCTGGGCTTCAGGTTCACCAGCAGTGGACTGAGACCAAAAATTAGCACCGCCATTTGTTGCTTGGCTCACCCACTTTAGAGTTCTCTCCAAGAACTTGATCCAACATATCAGCAATATGCAGACTGCTAACCTTGCTTTTTATATCATGATTATTCTGAGTTATCGCATCATTGATAGACATATGAACAAATAAGAAGAGGATCAACTTGGCATTTGCTTTGATACAATAAGGCTGGTTCTAACATAATTTCCACGACAGTTGCTTCAGACTATTTTGTGTGGTTGCTGGTCCCTGCAATTAAATGTGCTAATTTAAGAAATTTTTTTCCAAAACAATTTCTCTATACCTCATTTACATTTCTTGCTGTATATGTTTTCTACTTACTTTCAGTTTGAGTTAAGGCAAGGGTGAAGCGTTATCGATATTTAAGACTTTTTAGGGGTGTGTCACAGGTCTGTTGGGGTTTTATTGGAACACGGTGTGCTCAGATTACCACACAGGTCATTACATTGGAAAAAGTTTTCATTCTTATTCACTTCCTTCATAAGTGGCGCATGAGACGCAGCACAGGCCTGACCTGTGGTCCCCCACGTAGGATTCACTTAAGTATGTTGAAACACCTTTGCGCTCTTTAAGAACATGCGTCGCGTACTGGAAGTCTTAGGAGTGTATAGAGATGAGACTATTAATCAGATCCTGCAGATCGGACTGTAAGGAAATGTGTCATTAGCTGGTTAATTCTGACTTGAGTTTTGTCAATCTGATTACAGGTTTTGAAAAAAAAAGACAACACAGTAAGACAGTTTGGCACGTGGCTTTGACGCCAAAACAGGGTTGCGAAACAACTGCTCAAATTGGTCACAAGTTAACAGGACATATTTAGCTTTACTTATGGTTTAAACTAGTGAACAGCTAAACCCCACTAGCTGAGCCAGGACTTTTATTTGCTTCTGACTTTTCTGATTCTTATTATGGGTTAAAAAAAAGAAGTTTGGCACCTGGCTTTTATGACAAAAGCATTTTGTTTTTAAATTGGTTATGAGTTAATTCAGGATTTAAAGTGGTGAACAGCTAAAGCCCATTTTCTGGCCTTTTTCCAGTTCTGATATTTCCCAGATAACAAAATGATTTAAAAACCATGAAAACATCCCCCAACATTTGTAATAGTAACAGAAACTTTTAAAATCGATATTATATCAACTTTATTTGTGTGTAATTTGAAGGTTAGGACCAAAAATTAGATGTTTGGTGAACGTCACAAACACAGTATTTAAATATCCATACAAGAGTCATGAGAAACCCTCAGCCAAAACAAGCGTTGATATCTCGTTAGTTGGGTTGTATGGATATTTTTCTTTGTTTAACATTTTGGGAGTCTGGCCGTTTTGTTTCGTTTGTATCCCATTTAGACAACCTCTGTCGCCTTTTATTGGGCAATGTAAACAAAATATAAACACAGCAAAGTGCTGATTAGCCAATGTTGCTGTGTGAGGCGGGCGTTGCCCTGGAATTTGACCTGTTCGCCTGCACTCAACTGCGCAACACCTTGTTCAGTGACGTCTCCCAGCGTACTTTATGAGCCACATTTGTACACATCCCCTTCGGCTAGAAAGCCTGACATGAACACCATGCAAATTTTGAAATGCGCGACTCCCTTTCTGACTCTTCTCTCCTCACCCCGGCGTAACCCGCAAACTCGTAAAACACGACTCGGAATTGATAAGGTTTCAGTCTGCAAAATAGAAGCGCAACAGCTGCACCCGAGACGAGATCTGTCACTTACTGTATATAGTTTATGTGAATCGAACAAAGATTAAATTGGAGGAGTAAGCATGTTATAAGAAATAACTAATAATGTTTACTTCATACGACAAGCATTAGTTTTTATAACCAGTTTTGCTTTGTTTACTTTTGATTATCAACCATGTAATTAATTAAATAATTCATTCATTCGTTCATTATCTGAACCGTTTAATCCCTTAACATGTTTTTTGTAAGTAACTACAGTTAACGTTTTGTCTGCAGTAATGAGACGCATCCTGAGCAGCTTCATATATATCTGGATTATTACTGTTGTAGTCTTTTGTGATCAATAGCAACCGAGTTTTTAAGCTGTGGTGATGTGTGTTTGTTTTTGTTTTTGTTCTCTATTCATATTCCTCAATACTGTTGTGATTAGCTAGACACAATGCTTCGTCTCCCTTGCATTTGTCTGTTACATTTGTCAAAATGTGGAAATATTTTTTAGAACATAACACATTTATTTTAATCAACTGTTCTAAGAACTTAAAGTTTCAAGTAATAAAAGAATGTCAGTCAATCAAATAACAAGTCACATGGTTTATTTGAATTAATTATTTGGAGCTAACCGACTTCTGACTCTAGAAGATGTGTTTGCACAAAACATTAAGTAAAATAAGTTGCCATATTATTTTAAGTCGTGTCGACAAGGGCAGTTGATGGCGTAACGGTTGGCACGTTCGCCCCATGATAGGAGGGTCCCAGGTAGGTTTGAGTCCCAGGACTGGTAAAGGTACTCATGAGGTGGTCATGAGCAAAGTACCGTCCCCAAACACTGCTACCTGTGGGCGCTGTCCATGTTAGCTGCCCACTGCTCCTTCACGAATGAAGAAGTCACATTTTGTTGTGGTGCAGTGCTGTGGTCTGTTCACAATGACAAATAATCACTCACTTTCAACTTATTTTTTGACAGCATATAGTACAGGTGGAGGCAAAGGCAACACGAACATGGAGGAAGTTGAGGCAACTTAAAATAATAAGGCAACAATAGTCATAATACAGACATAAACGCAGCTGCTCGGCATCATGGGTGCATGCATCTCATCATTGCCTGTGAAATGCTAACTCAGAAAGATGAAACGAAATTAGTTTCCTTATTATTTTAAGTTTCTTCAACATTTGACACAGTTATTTTGAGTTCATCTGGGTGCATGAAGCTGGTAGTGTAAATGTTAGGAAGTTGGCCCTGTGATCGGAGGGACTGGTAAAGGTGCCACTGATGTACTCTTGATACTGTCCCCAAGCACTGCTTATTATGAGTCAACAGACTTCTAACTTGTTTAATTTGCCTTATTATTTTACATTGCCTCAACTTTTTATTTGTTTATTTTTTTTACAGTGTACAGATGGAGGCAACAGGAAATTAGAGGCGGACGGACGGACGGGTGGGGTGAGTAGAGGGTGAGGCGTTAATGTTTGGCTGGGCCACAGTTGGGTTCAGGCCCTCTTGGAGCTGAAAGGGCGTCTTTGTGAATTTCGCACAGTGCCACCGCTTCCCACATGCGCCTCTCAACCAACAGCGCCTCCCCCTATCCTACACCCCTGTTAGGAAAGAGGTAGCGGCAGGTAGATGATGGTTCCAAGAGATTCTGGTTTTTCAGGCTTTCGATGTATGGCATGTGCTGATCTGCCCTGATTCCAACACCAAACCTCCCACAACGGCTAAGACGAATGCATTGCGTCACATTGTTCCGCTATCCTGGGAAAAAATGTGGATTTCATAATGTTCAGCATTAAAAAAATATCCTCCGGTGTAACAGCGAAACCTTAATGAGTCTCATTCACCAACCGTTCCTAATAAAAAATGTTATTAAGACCTACTTATTAATAATATAAATAAATAATTTTTAAAAATCATTATTTGTATAGCACCTTTCACACACACAAAATTCAACCCTAAGTGCTTTAGGTCAGCAGTAAAGTCAGGAAAGAGATCAGTTAAATAGCAGTAAGAGAATTAGCAAGTATAAAATTGATGAAATTATTAATTACATTAAGAACAAATTAGACAAATAAAAATACATTTAATAAATGAGTACATTTCAACACAAAGAAATAACCACAAATTAGGAACAACTGAAATCGAAACATTAAGAATGAATTGTAAAAGGAATGAAATAGAGATAAAATAAATATAAAAGTAGATAAAAGTCTTTTAAAAGTCTTTAAAAGTCGGGGTAAAGTGAGTACGTTCTGATATTCACCAATGTTTTCTAATTTAACATTTATTTTAAGGTGAGAACACAACAGTAGTAAAGCACAAACTTTACTACACGCATTTCTTCTGCAAAATATTAGGTTATTTTCCTCAATTCTGCAGTTCTGTAATATGATATCTGTCTTAACTTTTTTAAGAACAAATAAAAAGCATATTGCTGGAATGCTTATGCTTGTTGTTGGTCTATCAAGGTTTCAAAGAGATCAGGTACTTCACATAAAAAGTGCAACAGAACGTTTTGTAAGATTGAGCATCTAAACATATTCAAACATCTAAACCTGCATTCATGCCATTGTCAGAAATCATAAGAGGTGCTGAAAACTGAAAGGTCTCCAATAAAAGGTTGGCTGATCGTGCAAATGAGTACTTTCATACTCCATGGTTGGTTTTTGACAGTTAAAGAGCCTAGTCAAATGTCCTTCTGAAAGGATCACAGTGTGCAGAACAGGTCATGTGATTATTAGAGGATTAAGAGACTTAAGTGATTTAATTCAGCCAGTGTGTGTATAAGACTCTAGCTCTCAGACACCCATGGCAACAAACGAACATAACCTAGATTTTCTTGAGAGACGCCTAGCTTGAAATACACATTTTGTCTCTATTTGTTGAGTGCAACCATTTAAACTGGGGTTATTGAAGCGGCAATTTGTCTGTATGTTTATGCACAATATATATATATATATATATATATATGTATATATATATATAAAATTGTGTGAATGAATGGTTTGATTAACTGTTTCCATGTTCTAAGAATGTAAAGTTTCAAATAAGTCAATCCACTGCTTTGTTTGAATTAATGATTTTGAGGTAACATACTTCTGAGTGGCCTGAACAAGTTTTTAAAGCAGCCCGAACAAGTTTACTGTCAAAAATGAATTAAAGGCAACAAAAAGTACAAGTTATGAAATGTGAAAAATATCCCATTGCTTGTTCCCCTTGTCGACCTCTCAAGCAGTGTTTCAAAACACTGGAATTCTGACGCGCTCTATTAAGGCGGCGCATAAGCTGCGAGTGAAGTGCAAAGTTGGCCTTTTTTATTTCTGGGAAATTGCGCAAGTGTGTGATGCAAGCACAGTCTTGCTGCTAAGCAATAGTAGCGACGTGGACGCTATGTTTTGACCGACTCAGGCTCTGTAAACACAAGAGATGTCAGAAGAATGACTTCACACCTGATGTCAGCCCGGTTTAAAGCTGCCTACAGCAGGTGCTGGTGACAGGCGGAAGGCCAAGTTTTTTTTATTTATTAAACAGAAAAGATATGGGAAAGGAAAGAGTTGTACCATCTGAGAGCGAGTTGGGGGACTGTCCCCTTATGCTGTTTAATTGTTTTTCAACCACCATGTTTTCATCTGAACAGGATTCGACGAAAACAATATTGAAAATAAACAGATTACACTACAACCTGTATTTGGTTTAATCTTATGCTGTCTGAAAGGCTTGTGCTCCAAATCATGTATTATGATGAACATTGTGCCTTTAAACCAAGAAGGACATTTACCATTTCACCCAGATTTTTATATTTTTATCTGAACTGTGTTTGACTGAAAATAAAAAGCAGCATATTTGACCAAAGTCTGTTTTGAGTTTAATCTCATTCTGTTTGAAAAGTTCATACTGCAAACCCCCTATTATGATAAAAATATTAGCCTATAAACCTCCATACCTAAGCAGGACATTTACTGCTTTATCCAGATCATTTCATCTGAAGAGTATTTGACTGAAACAAAACAGCAGATTTGACTGAAAGCTGCATTCTTTTGTACTATAAAGCCTGTTTTATGATAAAGATTCCCCCACTGAACCTCCTAACCAAAGCAGGACATTTATTACCTCACCCAGATCCAAGAAACAAGTTGCTGCACTAAATAGCATGAGATGTGTGACAGAGGCGAAGTGCAGAGGTTTAAGTGACTAAAACCTGGTGTTGGTGATCATAAGATTGGGGGCTCTGAATCTGAAAAGAGCCTACAATCCAAAACTAGCCGCACAGCAAGATCTTTTTGCTCATTGTTGTTAAATTTGATCATTAATTCACATTTTAGGGTTCACGTTAATATGAACATATTATTGACCACATTCATCAACATTTAGTTTTTCTTAAATCCGCCCTTAAATAAGTTAAGACGTTTAAATTGTGTATTAGACAACATGTTTTGCATAAAAATTCAGTGTCCTCTTTAGCATCTGATAGCATAGATTCTGTTCTTACTTAAGGAGCTATATGTAAGATTGTGGCCAAAACTGGTACTGCAGTCAAATTACAGTCAAAATACTGAAGCACATTTTTTCCACTCCCCCTCCTCCCTAGACCTGTCCTGAGGCCTCCCCAGTCCTGAATTCGAACTGGTGACCTTCTGATTACGGGGTGAACGTTCAACCATTATGCCACTGACTGCCCATATGATGTCAAGATTTTCATGAAAACTGTGTAAATGGATTTTAAGAACAAAAATTTATTTCATTCAAATTAAATTCTCAATGTAACGGTGAAAGAATTTTGCCATTCAGTTTACAGCATTTCGTAATTGTCAACTCAACTGTCAGTTCGACATGATTTACCAAACCTGAAGTTGGCAACACACAACTCTGAGGTGACACGGCCCACTTCAGGTTTGTTAAACCACGTCAATGAGATGCAGTCGGCCGTGTCACCTCGGAGCTGTGTGTGGTTCGTCGTGTTTTGCAACGTTAACTGGCAAAGTGGTAGTCATGTACGGTTTTTATAACTCTGACCACAGATTTATGGTGCAACTCGCTGAATCAGCCTGGGGTTAAGAGCTAACATGCAGAAATGCAGTGGCCTGAGGAAAGCTGCTTATTCTTAGCTGCCTCCTGCTGCAGGTCACTCTCCCTCACCCCACACTCCTCGCGTGGAGCTGTAGTCCAGTGTGTTTTTGGGGTTATGGTGCATGCGTGAGGAAAATGACAAATAGATTCTTGTCAGTGTTAAAAATAATTTATAAAAAAAGAGAAAGAAAGCAAAAATATATTGATCATAGGTGACTGGACTCAGAGATTTAAATTGTATTCATTCTTTAAAGTATATTTATCACCTATCCTTCCTTTCACATTCTTCTTCTTCTTCTTCTTCTTCTTCTTCTTCTTCTTCTTCTTCTTCTTCTTCTTCTTCTTCTTGCCCTCCGCCTCCTCTCCTTCTTGTTTCTCTTCAAATCTTTCTCCTCAGTCTTCTTCTTCTTTTCCTTCTGTAGCTTCCTCTTCTCTTCTTCTGCTGTAACTTCTTCTTCTTTTTCTTCTTCCTCTCCTCCTACCCCTTCCGTTCTTCTTTTTCTTCTTCACCTCCTCCTGCTCTCCTTCATCTTCTTCTGCAATTCCTCCTCTTCTTTTTCTGCTGTACCTTCTTCTTCTTCTTCTTCTTCTTCTTCTTTTTCATAACCTCCTCTTCTCCTTCGCCTACCCCTTCGACTCTTCTTCTTTTTCTTCTTCCCCACCTGCTCTAGCCCCTTATTTTTTTCTTCTTCTTTTCCTGCAATTCCCCCTCTTGTTCTTCTTCTGCTCTACTTTCTTCTTTCTCTTCGTCTTTTCCATCTACCCCTTCCATTCTCTTCTTCTCCTCCACCTCCTCTTGCTCTTCTTGTTCTTCTTCTTCTCCTATTCCTCCTCCTCATGTTTCTCCTTCTTTTTCTTTTCATCCTCTTCCTCCTCCTCTCACCTCCTTCTTCTTTCTGTAATTATTGTTCACACTCTGACCTTATCAATCTTTTATTAGAAGCATCTTTCAAATACATTTTGAGATGTACAGCTGTGTGCCTGTCTGTGACTTCAGGGCCAGGGCTGGCTGAATATTTTTGGACGTTTGTACTGACACCAGTAATTGACACTGATGTGTAAAAAAAAAGCACAGCACTTTAATATGCCATTTATCTGTACCATAAACAGTCCTTCTCTGTGAACTAAACAGCCAATAGATGTTTAAGCAAGTGTTTAGTGAGTTGATTCAATCCTACATTTACTTGATGAACTAATGCTAGTAGTCAGACTCATGCATGTTCTTTTAAATGTCTTTCCGGTCGACTAGCTTTTCTTTTAATTTGGTTTCCTTTGCTGCTTTACTGCACTAGGGTTAATGCTTGAGTGGAACATTGATGCCACGCTAAGGTGGAAACAAACGTGGCACGGCCTCGTGGTTAAAACCTCGCCGCCGCCACCAAGTGCCACCGTGGAACACTGTTGATCTGTTTGAATAAGAGGTTTTACTGTCTGCACTGTAGTGCGAGTTCAGTCGGAAATACAGTACCTTTTAAGAGCGTTTGAGGAACTGACTCCGTACCCCGCACAGTTTCCAGTGACCTCAAACAGACGTCTTTAAATAGACTTCTATTTTCTCTTAAACCAGAGCGCTCCTTTATTCTCTTCAAGGTCCAAAAATATGGTCTAAGGACAATATTATAATGTGATGCAGGGTCGTTATTAACCATTGATTAATCATGATGGTTGATTCACCATCCGTTTTTGAGAACGAACACACAGATTTTACAAAGATTCTGACATTCACTAACGTTTTCTTATTTGGGGTTTGTTACCACTGAGACACATTGATTTCTGCCCACTGGTTAATGATTTACACATTTCAGCACGTGATACACTAGAAGAGATTAGCTATCACAAATTCCAAGCCATAAAACTAGAACTTTAATACATCACGTCATTAATATTAATAACATGTATGTTATGTTCAAGGGGCGGCATGGTGGTGCAGTGGTTAGCACTGCCACCTCACAGCGAGAAGGTCCTGGGTTTATCCCCACTTCGGCTGGTCGTTGGGCTATTCTGTGTGGAGCTTCAAAAAGAGTCAAAAAGAGGTCAAACCAATCTATTCTTTCTCTGCACACTCTGACCTATGTTTTATGGTGTCTCGTACATAGTTCAAGTTCAACCTATCATTTCATGTCGTGTAATTTTCCACGACAGAGGAGCCTCAGACGTTTACCACCCTTCACTCCAAATCCAAAAAATCTGGCTTGTTGTGTTGGTCGGGGAGAGGGGTTTGTGAATAAAAGTGCTCTTAGGCAAACCTCACTTACATTCGTACTTCCTTCTCAAAATTCACACACCTGTTTAAATAAGCGACTGGACCTTTAAATACGCCGGTCTTAAAGGGGAATTGTTCCTCCTCATGCACTTGCCGTGTCATGTGCTATATTTCAAAATACGCCAGTGGGAACTTATTTTAGACTCAACAAAAACAGAATTGTAATTACTCGTTTTGAAGTCTGACCATCTGGCCCCGTTCTGAAAGACGGCGTTTTGAGAAAAAAAATCTGTACCTCAGCAATAAAAACAGCAAGTCAAAGAAACGGCCTGATTGTGTTTAAGATTTTTTATGTGCGCCCCATCAAAACAAAATTATACTGGATTGATGATATTTTAATGGACATAGGGTCTTTAAAAAGGGGTAAAAAAAAGATTAATAATGTTTGTCTCAAACATCATTTTAAGTCAGAAAAGAACTTAAAACACTACAGTTTGCGACAAGCATCACTTGAATAAGGAAAAATCCCAGAAGTGGTGTGATCACATTATCTTGTTCTACAAGGTTTCACAGGGGAACCTGAAAGAGGAAGTGCTGACAACTTCTGCTGCTTTATGCCAGAACTTAAAGTTCTTTTATTTTTAGACATGATGGCCATGCAGTATTTTCCTACCCTGTTGAGCAAGCAGCTCAATCTGCTTATGATTCACAATTTTGAAACATTTGTTTATAAATGAAAGAAATTACATTGACTGCAAGTTAAAGCTGCGACATGTTCATGACAGTCAATTTCCCCAAAATGCCAGCGTCTCAAATGCCAAAAGTTTATGTTCAATCCTGTTTTTTCAGGTTATTCCTGGGTTCTCATTATTGTCCTATATAGACCAAAATGTTATTGTTGTACATTTGAGCCAACTAAGGAAAGTCCGACCACCTTGCAGTTGGCAGTGTAACAATTAGTGATTTGGCTGCATGATTGGAAGGTCACTGGTTCAAGTCCCAGACTGGTAAAGGTGCCCCTGAGGTACTCCTAAGGAAGATATGTTCCTGACATAGTGCTGACAATGTCAGCAGCTCACTGCTCTTTCACAGATGGGTCAAATGCAGAGGTCACTGCAGAACTGCACTGTTTGCTGTGGTGTGTTCATGATGACAAATAATCACTCACATTCACTCTCTGAATAAAAGGACAATCAGACAATTGTCAGACTAAACAGAGTTCATTCATTATGTGATTATATTAAAACATAAAACTGTAATATGATGAAAGAAGATCAGCCCAAATTTTTTGCACAATCCAAATGTCATAGTTACACTTCTAGGCCTTCAGACAAATGAGGGCAATTTTGCTGGATGAATGCAGTAATTAGAAAAGCTAAACACACTCTAAACAGACAATTGCTCAGGTCTTATTCTCCCTGGCTCTGCCCGAGTTCCTCCCTGCCATCATAATCATCATTTCACACCTCTGTCCTATTATGAGTTACACCTGTTTACTTTCAGTCTTTTCACTGTCAAAGTAAATATTTTGCCCTTATCTCCAAGACCTACACCTTTTGCTTTGTCACTCCACCCATACTCATTCTCAGGAATTGTCTCAAAGTGATTATCAATAACGGAGAGAACACAACACTGCACTTGTGAGTAAACATGGCACGATAACACTTTTTAAAACGTACGATACCGATATTGTAATTCTGGATCTGCCGATACCATTCAAATCCGACACAGTTTCTTTTTTAACAAAAAAACAGAAATTAATGCTTTAAAAAATGTCTGAATACACGACTGAGATTATTCTGTTATACCAAAGGAAATACTTGGGTTAAACACTGTTTGTCTAACTTAAACAACGTAATAATTATACACCTATATATATATTCTAAATTATTTATTATTAAAATAACATCTCAAAATCTACTCGTTTAAACACAGTTCAGTCATTTTGTGACCTGTGGCGCTAAAACCAGCAGGAACACAGAGATTGCGTGCGAGAGCTGGTGTTGTTAAGGAAATTAAACGGTATAATCGTGTGATTTACTTTGGGCTTGTAGTGTGTTGTGTTGCTTGTTCTGCTCATTGTCAAATCAATATGTATGAATTAGCACAAATGTAGCATAAACAGTAAACCAGCTTCAACGCAGTGCCACTTTCCATTCATAACCAATTGTGTGTGCGTGCATTTATGGATCGGCTTTATAGATCGGCCCAATGCCACGATACCCAGCTATTGGAGTCATTATCGGTCCCATCTTTAATTGTGACCCTAAATATAACAATTGCTGTCATATTTCCCAAGTACATACAAGGATATATGAATGGCATCATGAAAAAAGAAAGGGTCTAGCAAAAGATAAAAATATTAGTTATACTAAATAAGGTGATAATGTCCATGTTATAATAGAAAAATTTCACTTGGCACTACAGTTCTCACCTTTCTTTTCTGATCACATATCAGTTACCGCACTGTGAAAACTAAAATGCGTGGAAGATTTGTCGCTGTTGTAAGCCTTTTGGTGGTATTTTTTGGAACAACCTTTGGCAGTGAATTATTTCACTGTGGTTTCATCATGCTCTGTTTTAGAGAAGTTTGGACGTGGTTCTGTTTTCATGTCCTCTTTCTTTGTGACTCGCCTTTTCAGAATCTCATACCATTTGGTTGTTTTGGTATCTTGAAATGGATTGGCAAAGGTTGCTTTCACTCCAGACTATCAGATCTAATATCAGAATATAATATTATGAAAAGAAAATGGTAATCTAGACTGACAAATTTGATTAAACGAAACCTCACAGGTCACAGAAGACTTTGCTAATAAGAAAGAGGAATGATGTTAAATAAAGTAAGGTCACATGTCACAATTCTTCTCATCAAATGAGAAAACAAAACTCATTTTCTCTTGTTAGAATGTCAACCCTACATAAATACACAATAAAGGCTTTATAATGTTATGGTTTACAATTGTTTTCTTTACCTGGCTAGAAAATGCTATGCTAATGAAACTTCTACTAAATTTTATAAGTGGGGAGTGTAACAGAATTGTTATGCAAGACTTAAAGACCACAGAATTTTTCTTACCAATGTTTGCTCAGAGATTTAAGCTAAAACTCATTGTTCCTGTTTCCAGAGTGAACTTTCCTAATGAAAAATAAGCTTAAATCGCTAAGCTAGTTTCGCCATCTTAAGCCATAATATATGAATTTTATGTTTAATCATGTTTATGTTACATCTCTAAGTCAAGTCTTCATACTTCATACCATCTTGTCATGTATGTTTCATTCACTTCAATCTTTACTTTAATTAAATTTACTCAACAATTGCTTAATTTCACTGTACAATCATTTCACGTGTATAAACTTGCATCTTGTGGAAACACCAGCCAACACAGTTTTTCCATCAGGGACCATCTGAACGCTTAGTCCCCAGACATTCAAGGATCATTTAACCATGAACTTGAGACTAGACAACAGCGTCTGTTACTCACTAACAAGGTGTGTTAGTCATGCTAGCATTCTGAAAGTAATCAGTTCAGCGACATGGCAGATTTTCCTGTTGAGAGTTTGTTTTTTGCTTTTAGGTAAACCCTTATGTAAAATAACTAAACATAAGTAGGTATACTCTCAGTTAACTTTTTGCATACTTAACAGAAATATACTAAACAAAGTTATACCGAAATATATTTGGCTTATAACAAGTCTTATTTCCTCAATATTGGCTTCTTAATGTAGTACTTCAGCCCATTTTATAAACCTTGATGTTCAAGTTCATAGCAGTTATAGGGTGGATCAGCTTAGAGTAAATAGATACATGGATCTAAACCTTGTTGTTTTATGTATCATGTTATTAAATCACGCAGATACAGATTTTTGGTCGATTTTATTCTTCTAAATTGTGTATTTTGACAGACTTGTTCATAGTGACTGATACTAAAAGTTACTACCACACACACACACATTAATAAATCTAACCACAAAACACATTTCTAGTATAAAAATAATACTATAATACTTAAATAAAACCCTATTGGTTATGTTTATGAGGTTAAGTTCACTTAAAGGAAACTTGTAAGTATAGTTAAAGTATTAAAATAAAAATTGTAAAAAATGGAAAATAAAAGTATATAACTAGTACTTATAGTACAGTTCACAGTTTATTTGCAACACAAAATAAGACTTGGAGTCACAAACTAAAACTTTGCTACTCTTACACTTAAAAGTGTAGTAAAAGGTGTTCCAGTCTGTATTTCAGAAGTACTGAAATAGAACATAGTATATAATTACTACATGAATTATACTTTTTGGTGAGGGATAATACAATCTTACGCTTGTAAGGATGATGTATCTAAAGATTCTTGCACAGTCCACAAAATTTTGCGCAAGTGAGGGCTCGCAAAACACTTTAGTAAGAGAGAAATGCAGATGCACAGACTTAGTTCTTGATTGGTGTTTTCAGTTCCTCCAGGATTTCGCAATGTTGCGATCGTAACTATTAACACAAATTTAGCCAATCCCTGCAAATTCATTGTGAACATGCCATTTTGACTAATTATTGCAACTATTCCAATTTTTGACCAATCATTGTTGTTTTCTGCAAAGCTTCCTTCTTACGGAAACGTGTAATAAAAACGCCTCAGATTTACCTTCAAAAATAACTAAATGGACCAACCCTTGGCGGGCGCCAACATACTGTAGGGCGCATAGTGGTTTTGTTCCCTTCATTTTAATTCCTTGGTAATGAATAATTATAAAGGGGGAAAATCACAACTTCTTTATTTATTGCAAGAAAAAATGCCTAAAAACTCCGCAACTTTCAACACAATTTTTTAGAAAAGCTGCCAAAAAATCAGGCATTTTAAGCTGCAACAATCTAAAAATAGGCCTATGAAATCCTGAAGGGACAGTCTTTTGCAGAGGACGTGGTGACAATAAGCCTGGTGCTCCATTAGTCATTAGCTGTGTCCAATGTAAATGTTTAACACAATGTTCTACAAAGTTAATGTTTAACATTTCTTCTTTACTCTCCTGTCTGAGCGGCTTGGCATAACCCTGAAGTCTCTTTTGCTATGCTTTGCAGACATTAGTCTAAACGTAGCACGTTCACCATCTTTCTTTGATAAATAACGTCAGCTAACTTCTATGTTAAGGCAAAAAACTTTGTATGAATCGCTTATTTGTGTAGCGGATCGGCAAACGGGAGACAAAAAGGGACATGCGAACGTTTCTCTCAGCGCTAAGGGAACTGCAAGAAAAAAAGGGGAAAATATTTGGCCTTTGACGTCAAAAGCGCCAGCAGTGGAAGTGATTTCCTTTTATAGCCATGCTCTCTCTCCAGTACATTCCTTCGTCCAGCAGGACTTGTTTCAGCTGCCGAGAGGAGTCGAGGGCCTGCCTGGTCATGACGTAAACCAAAGCGGTGGCCGGGGGAGATCCCCTACTTCAAATTCGCCACTTTTACTTTTAGTCTTGGGCTGTCGTCTCCACAAGTAAAAGTTCTGCTGCATGTCCCGTAAAAGGAGTGCAGGCCAGGGAAGGGTTTTCCAAAAGCATGTTTGCTAACTTATTGCTAACTATGTTAGCAACACCATGTTAGTTGCTACTGTACACTATGTTACTTGCTAACATAGTTAGCAACTATGCTTTTGAGAAACGCACCCCAGAACTTGAGCTTGGAGAGTACAAATTGGCTTTAAGGATTTGCATTGGAAAACACTCTAATTTAAAATACAGGGACACTCCCCGGGGCAGCTTGGGGTTAAATTAGGGCTGGCGATATGCCCTCAAAACGAAATTGTGATTAATTGAACATTTTACCTCAATTATGATTAGTGAACAATTATTTTGTTTACTGAGATGGTGGGGAAGGTGTTTGTTTTTTGCTCCCATAGCTCACTTACAAGATTTGTACTCTAAATATGTTCAGATCTTAAAGCTGGGATTTTTTTTTCTAAACAAAGAGTGCATGTCTTGTCAATTTTAAGATTCTTCAAGGAAACACACACAGAGTAGCAGTAAAATGAGCAGTGCAACACAAACAATATTTGGTGTTGATGGCCTAATGGTTAGAACACTCACCTTTGGCCCAAGAGGTTGTGGGTTCAAATCTCCTGTCTGGCACAACCATCATTGGTTCCCTGAGCAAGACCCTTAACACCTGCTAAAGTCCTGTACAATAATCTAAATAACTGCCATGGGCATTATTATGTTGATTAGATGTTCTGAATTTTGATTCATTTTTGATTAATTGGCCAGCCCTAGTTAATGGTCTTACTGTGTCCCACTGTGTTTTTTCCAGAACTCGAGCCCCCAATATTATTGTTCAGCAACACATGGTGTCACTTATTGATGCCTTCAGTTTTAGCCCTTAATCCAAATGCCAGGGTTTTTCCATTCAATTCACAAATTGAGTCAGTACCTTGAGCATTTTTCCAACATCTGGTTTGGATCAGTTAAATTTTTGTGAATTGTCTTGCTTTCCCTAAAATAGGGCGTACTTCCCAGGAAGCTTAAATGGGATTGCAACTTATAAAGCAAATAGAAGGCGTCCCTCTCGCCTTCAGGGAAATACTTTACCACACATGCAATAAATTTGGCAGGGCATGAGTCTGATTTAAGCTTCCACTCTCTCATTCTCAGTCTCTTTCTCCCTCGCTCCTCATAGTTCCGGTTGCTAGCGCCTTAGACTTGACCTCGTATTGTTCTTGGCAGTCGGGATCTTGAACAGGCTTTAACACGGCGCCTTGCGCAGGCAGAACAGAAAGCAGATGCATTTCCATGACGCCACGCACGTCTATGCCTGGGCTGCTTTTGCGCAATTCTGCTTTAATGCACCGCCTTAGGCAAAAGGCCCGCTTCCACCTTAGATGTTATGCTTCAGATGAACGTTAACTGCACACTTTGAAAAATGCAGTGAGGTGGGGCGGGAAATGCTTTTGCTTCCTTCTTGGAACTTTCACTTGTTTTGACTTCATGTGACCCTTTTGTGTGCCTCCTATTGAACTAAATACTACAGAAAAACAGGATACAAAATGTTTAACCCTTTTGTGCATCATGTTAAGATGAGACTTACAGCTTTTTAAAATCTAGCGTGTTCTCTTTGGATCAGATTACAAACCAGCGTTACCGTCTTTTGTGATTTTGTGATAAGAATTCATGCAAGAAAAGGTCAAAGAGATAGAGATAGAGAAAGAGACTTACAGCTTTCTACAAACACAAATCCAGACCTTTTTTTCTAATTTTCCCACTCCTTTTTCGCTTTAACTGTTACTGGAAGGACAGAAAAGGTTAATGAATGTTGGTCTAGGTCTAGCCTTTGTTCCTCCTTCAGCACTGCTATTTGTTACAGTATTACGGTAGGCAGCTTTTATTATTTCCATCAGTCATGTCTGTTTGCTCTCTAGTGAACCTAGATAGAGGTTTATGAACAGTGGGGTTGCGGTTAAAGTGCAACGAGAAGCTTTAGGCAGTTAAACATTAATAGTTATTGGGAGAGAGATGACTGACCACCTAAGCTCATCTAGTGATGGCGTACAGGCATGATATAGAACATACTGACATGGTCAAATCCGGCAGTGTAGTAATATTTTGATAATGATAAACTAATGAGATAATAATAATCGAAAGGCCGGCTTGTCTCCTTTTGTTATTGTGACTTTAAAGGTATACGTGCTAAACGCTAAACGGGCTAAATGTGTGTGTATATGTGTGTGTATATATATTACAGCATTATCATATTGTTGAATAGGTTTACTCGAATGTTGAATAGGTTTACATCCATGCGGCCCATATGTTCCCTCCAACATTAACATTGCAATCAACAATATTTTCAGCTATTTCAGCTGTCACTTAAATCCCTATGCTTGCCCCTTTTTATGCTTCCAACACATCAATTTTTAAGCACAAGATATTCACTTGTAGGGCGGCACCGTGGCGCAGTGGTTAGCGCTGCCGCCTCACAGCAAAAATATCCTGGGTTCGGGCCCTGGGTCGGCCGTCTTCCTCCGGGTGCTCCAGTTTCCTCCCACAGTCCAAAAGCATGCAATATATGTTAATTGACAAATCTAAATTGGCCCTGTAAGCTGTGAATGGGAGTGTGATTGTTTGAACGTGTGCGTCCTGCGGTGTGTTGGCGCTTGCCCAGGGTTGGTCCCTGCTTTGTGCATGTAGTTCCCGGAATAGGCTCCGGTCCCCCGCAGCGCGACCCCAGTTGGGATTCAGCGATTCGGATAATGAATGAATGAATGAATATTCACTTGCTTCCTATTCTATCTCAGTTGCTGCAAGGTGTCTTTGCAATGACGTAAGCCAGGCGTTGCCCGTTCCGGTCCTGGAGAGCTGGTATTCTGGATGATTTCCATCAGTGCTGGTGAACTTCTACTTGAGACAAGGTGTCAATGTTCTAAACTCAAGTATGATGGAAAACCTCCTGGATACTGACCCTCCCGGGCCAGAACTGGACACCCCTGAGATAAGCAATGTTGTTCACTTCACATAGCTGTGGTCATGATATTATGGCTTACAATTAATCACTGTCTCATTTTCCTGGCAAAAATAATAAGAAATGTGGGGGTGTCTCCAAGTGTGAACTGAAAGAAAGACGTGGATGTCGTCAGTCAGTCATCAAAGTGACGATGCAATTGCCCCTCATTAAAATGATCAAATTCCCAGACAGTTTGTTTATATATATATAAAACATTCGGTGTATTTTACAGTGAGGTAAATATAGTGAGGTAATCACAAGCCATTCACTGTTATTACAGTGCTCTGAAACCAGCTTGGAGGAACCATAAAACAGCTGCTTCTGTTTGCTGTGTCAGGCGCACAGAGAGCTCCAGTCCACTCAAGCAGAATGTACAAATATCAGATAGATATTTGCTTTCGCTGGACTGTCTCTGTTGGTATGGCAACACATCCTGTGTGTGTGTGTGTGTGTGTTTGTGTGTGTGCGTGTGTTCTTGTACTTGCTACTTAGTGAGAACCAGAATTAGTTTTTAATCACCGGAGTGAGGACATTTTTGGGAAGTGAGGACTTTTTTAGTGGTCCTCACTTCTTTAAACTGTTTTTACAAAAAAATTCAAGTTTATTTGCAAAACTAAAAGTGTAGAAAGATTAGCTTTTGATTACTGAGGTTATGTTTAGGGTTAGGTGTAGTATTACTTAGATACAGTAATATAGAAGTCAATGGAGGTCCTCACTACTATATAAGTACATATAACAAGGATGTTATATGTTATGTTATGTTATATGTTATATGTTATACACAAGGATGTGTGTGTGTGTGTGTGTGTGTGTACACATGCAAAAAAGCCTAAATGAGGTACTATATTAACTCTTTAGTGGAATCATAGCAACAGTCCAGCTGCTAATATGTTCAAAGTATGACATTTGGGAAAATCTAAAGTTATACATTTTATTTAGCTTTGAACTGATGGTACAGAAAAGGGCATACTTTCAGCACAATTTTTCATTCTTTGTTCCTGTACAAAATGTGACAGGTATTTTAGAATTTTTTTGCGGAAATTGTGTTGTCTAAATGGTTTGTCCTGTCTTATCTGATTGCAAGAATTTCTATTCAAAAGAGGGAATTTCTGAACCAACAGGTGACAACAGTAACTCAGGTCATGAGTGCTTAACCTGACTCAGTAGGCTCAGTGCTTTGAGTATGAAGCAAATCTTCTTAAGACAGAACGTGTGGATTTGCACATTTTTCTGGGTGTGATAGATGAGTTGGTTCAGGTGTGTTGGAGTTGAGGAAACACAAAAATATGCTGTGCAGCAAGTCTGGATTGACATTGGGAAAAAGTGTTGAAACTTTTGCTAATACCTTCCTAATATATAAAATATAAAAATGGGAAAACCTGATTATTATTTGAATGTAAACATGCAGTAATGACATGAATAGAGCCTGCATAGCGTTGAGCAATGTTAAAAATGAAGTTTGAGTCTGAACTGTACCTGTTCAAAGCCAATTGATGTTGAGGTCTCGTCTTGATAGGCTCTTCTTGATCTTTTTAACAGTAGAAACAACACATTCAGAGTCTGAGAGATCAGATGCCATTTAAACATTTTCATCATAAATGGAATTGTTGGATATTGTATGCATTAATGTTGTGACCAAAATGAAATGGAATCAAAGGCTGGCAGTACTAATTTTTCAAGATGTATAAAAGGGTACTCAAGAAATTGTAAATTATATATAGCTAGGTGTTACTTCCGTTCATCCACACACAAAGTCTAATAAAATAGCACAGTTGACGCTACATGTGCCCACATGAATTCATTACAAAATGGAAATATTTGTAATGAAGGAGGGAGACTGGGTCGGTGCATACTGTTATTGTATGAAATACCTCTATGTGTGCCAAATATTGTCATAATTCCATATATTATGTTTGAGCAACAGTCTTTTTCTTAGTAAGTTATGAAAGGCAAATTTGACTTTATAGACTGCTGAAAGAGTTCTACCCTCATTTTTCTTTTTTTCCTTTGAAACTTCATGAGTAGTAAGACAACTAGACCACTAATAAGGTGGGACTTATTTTTGGTTGCACAAACTGATAGAAGTTGCATTGTTATTTGAAAATGAAGACCTCGCAGAACTGCAGGAAGAATGTGAAGCCTCTGTATAAACTGCTGTCTAGTACTTTGGTTGAATTCTGTGATTTTTGATGTGGTTTAATGAAATAACTGATTAATATATTTTGATCATTTTGATGAGTCAGTGCTTTGGCTGAACAATAACTTAATCAAGTTTAAAATTCCAAAGTGGTTTGCTTTGCATTAATTAATTAATGCATTAAAAATTTGTCAGTCAGTGTGCAGTTTATTTAGTATTCGTCTATTTTGAGCTATAAGCTTAAAAGTGTTGAGTTGATTGTTGAACTTTCAGTGTTTGTTGTATGACAATGAGACAAAGAAAAGCCCAAGTTCTCCTTCCACACAATCTGCATTTATTTCATAATTTTGCAAAATTAAGAATAAATCCATAGTTTTGTGGGAACACCTCTCGTACCCTGACATTTGATGATAAATAAGTACAAAATAAACTGCTATTACTTTAATAAATACTTAATAAATATATTTGTTAGGTCTATACAATTACAAAACAATGCAAATGAAGGCAAACATCGAGAAATACTGTGTTGTTACAGTCCCTGAAGAAAGACAAGTCTCCTAGGGTCAGAACTAGGGTTTGTCGAAAAACGTTACACAACTTGACATGTCTTGAATAATCAATAAATAGTTTTAGGGTTTGTTGTGTGTTGGGCACAGCATGTTTCAATTACAGACAGAGGGAGACTTTACCAAAAGGCTGTCCTGATACAAGTAACTTATAAAAATAGGCACTTGAGATCATAATGCTTTGGTTTCATTGCTACATTTCTCCCAGTCTATGTAGGTAAAGTGCATTTCTTAGTGAGTACATGTATAGCTATCATTTTTTCAAGTTTGTCACATTGTTGGTTGAGTAGCCTACTGATTATTTCTGTAATGTCAGTTGACTATTTGGAATGGATATAGACCCCAAGCTCTGCTTGAGTGACCAAGATTAGTTCTGACATTACAAGGCACTGGTGCATTTTGCTTTTTAAAAAATGCCATAGCGAAGCAAGCAACTGGAAGACACATCGGTAGAAAACACACAAAACAAGCGCTATAAAAATACATAGCTTTCGACTGTGAAAGTGTATCAAAATAAATTTCATAGAAGCCACTAATTTGGGTAAATAAATAAACATTAAGGGCTGGTTTCTTGATTAAGCCTAGTCTTGGACTAAATTCATCTCTGAAACTCAGGCTAGGCACGGCTTAAATCACAGTTTAGGAAACTGGCCCCAAAAGTTGGACGTTGTCGTATGAAAGATTTCTGATATGAAAACTATTTCTGGTGGTTTGTAAAGTCTTTTTGTGACAACTTATTCGGAAAGGGACATCCGGGCGAAGACGGTGAGTCGTTTGGAGCCGGAGCCGTCAAAAGTGGGTGACTCGGAGCCGCTGGAGCTGTAACTTTCGCGGTCCGAGAGAGATTCGTCTGAGGGGAAACGCTGCATGTTGGCCGGAGTCACAAAAGCACTGTTACGGTTCTCCTTGCCACTGTATTTGTTCAGCGAAGACTGAAAGTTAGTTCCCTGGCCGCAGAGACAGCGCCGCGACGCTTTCTGTGGCTCCAGGATTAGGGGAATGCTGTTGAGAATGTTGTCGCCCACCTCACTGACTCGAGCCTGAGGAAACGCAAACATGTCGCGGTTGCTTGTGTCGCTGAACACAGGGGAAAGAAGGTCTGTGGAGGGCGGGGGAGAAACCGAAGGGGCTCGGCTGAAGGCGAGGGGGTCGTAAGCGGCAGGGGGAGAGGAGCTGCGGGACCCCAAAAAGCCTGCAAAGCTGACGCTTTGACGAAGAAGACGCGGGTTCTGAGCAGCAGAGACGTGGTGGCTTGTCGGCTTCTGGTTAACGCTTTGAGGCGACAGCTTTTCTTCGTGGATGAAGTGACAGCGGCTGCCGTACGGACAGTATCCAAAGTTATAGAAAGTGCGACATGCCTCGGTTTTGTACTTGGGATGGCGGTAGAGGCCCCTCAGCTCGCTCTCTCCGTGGGCGAACTGACACTTAGTGCCGTACTTGCAGCTGCCGTTCTCCTGGTAGCTTCGACACAGCTCGGTCTTGTAGCGGTTCGAGTGCTGGGGCATCATAGGAGGGAAGCCGGGTGGCGGCGGCGGCATCTCCTGGGGCTTCTTGACCAAGTTGGACAGATAGTTGTCAGTCAGACTCATCGAGCGGTCCGGCCTGAAGGGATACGGAGGTTTGCTGGGCGCGTTTTCACTCCATATGTCTGACAGCCGGCAGCCGAGCGTGTCCTCCGCCGGAGCGAGCTGCTCGGTACTGACGCTCTTCTCCGGGGAGAAGATGGACGACCGAGGCGGCAGTATGTGCTCGTCCAGGTTGATGTTAATCAGGTTCTAAAAGAGAGAGAAAGAGACCAAGCAAGTCAATAAGAGTGACCCCGCTATGAAGTACTACGGGACTGCCACGTCGTACGTGAGAGTCCCAAAAGCGTAATAAACAATGTACGTTTCAGATTTGGGGGGGAAAAACTTTTTAGAAGACAAGTGTCCCAAAGCTGACTCACCTTAAGTAGTATGTCGCTGTACGTATCCGACATGGTGAAGCGTTCTGTTCGTCCCAGATGCGTTTTTGCGTTGAATATTGTCAGCACTAAGCGAGTTGTAATGGCGTGTTTTCGCCGACTTCGCCCCGGCTTTTATTCGTTTTAGTCAGAGTAGGCTGAGCTTCCCGCACGACCCCGCCCTCTCCCGCCCTCTCTCTCTCTCTCCGTCTCCGAGTGTTTTATGTGACAGGAAAGACATCTTTCGTTGCTTCCCCACCTAAAGCACGAGTCTTACTGTAACTCGCAGGGCCTTAGTTAGTCGCCGGGAGGAAACTGCGCTGATGTAGGAATTACGGCGTAAACATGACAACCGACACACACACACACACACACACACACACGCACACACACACACACACACACACACACGCGCACACACACACACACACACACACACACACACACACACACACACACCTCTGTATTACTATCTTTGTGAGGTCTTTCCATAGACTGCCATAATGACGAAAGTACATAATTTTACACCTACACCTAATCCTAACCCTAACCCTAACCTCAGTAACCAAAAGCACATCTTTTACCTCTTTTAGTTTCTCAAATAAAACAAGCACATTATCTATAAAGTCATTTCTCCTCATAGGGACCTCTCCAATGTCCCCACAAATCCCCAAAACCAGATAAAAGTAATTTTAGGGGACAAAAAGGTCCCCACAATGCGATAAATACATGAAAACACACACACACACACACACACACACACACACACACACACCTCTGTATTACTATCTTTGTGAGGTCTTTCCATAGACTGCCATAATGACGAAAGTACATAATTTTACACCTACACCTAATCCTAACCCTAACCCTAACCTCAGTAACCAAAAGCACATCTTTTACCTCTTTTAGTTTCTCAAATAAAACAAGCACATTATCTATAAAGTCATTTCTCCTCATAGGGACCTCTCCAATGTCCCCACAAATCCCCAAAACCAGATAAAAGTAATTTTAGGGGACAAAAAGGTCCCCACAATGCGATAAATACATGAAAACACACACACACACACACACACACACACAGTCACATATTACATATCTTTGTGAGGGCCTTCCATAGACTCCCACAATGACTAGATGTATATAATTTTACACCTACAGCTACACCTAACCCTAACCTTAACCTCAGTAACCAAAAGCACATCTTTTACCTCTTTTAGTTTCTCAAATAAAACAAGGGGACCTCTCAAATGTTCCCACAAAGCCCCAAAAGCAAAAACAAATAAAAGTAATTTTAGGGGACATACCTGCCCACACACACACACACACACACACACACACACACACACACACACACACACACACACACACACACACACACACACACACACACACACACACAAGATGTACACATTAGATATACACACTGAAAGATGTTTATCCCATCAAAAATGAAAAAGGAAAAGAATGACCACATCAGGGAAGTAAGACACAAACTTCTATATAATGTATGCACAAAGACTGATATATAAAAATAATCAGAAATATTTTAGTTCACAGTTATGTTAAGGTTTTCATCTGTCTGTCTGTCTGTCCGTCTGTCTTATTCATGAACCAAGAAAATAGGAAAACAATAACAGGAACAGAAAACGAACAGCAAATATTTATTTTTAGTACAACCTTAGTACAAACCAAGCTTTGGCCTGTTTCCAGTCAATCTGTCAGATCGACACAGGTTGCAGTAAGAGCGATGACAAATGGACTTTGCTTGTCTTTTAGTATCAGTCTGAGTCATGCTGTTATAGATGAGCCATACACTGTCCCAAAGGCTTATGGTTGTCCTGGGGAATGAAGATGCCATTCACTCTTGGAAACCTAAACACTGCTGTTTATGTAAGTAAATGATACTCTTTCAGTATCATTTCATACTCTTTCAGTATCATTTTCCAGGTTGGGAAGTGATGTCTGGATCCAGCAGTAAAAGTCAGTCTTACCATAAATATAGTCGCAGTCACAAGGATGTTATTTTAGTTTAATAATTTAATAAATAATATTTTAGATCCCTCAAGTTCCATTCTGGTTGCTACATACAAAAATTAACCAAGTGACGCTGTGTGATTTCCACAAATTCAGTCTAGTCTGGTTCAGACGCAGCATACCCATTATGTCACATCCCAAAACAGTTTTCTTTCTAAAATGTGTTTTAAATTTTTTTAAAAAAAAACTTTTTTTTTCATTCTCTCTGTGGTGTGTTTTCTATGTAATATTTGCATCTCACTTTACTCACACCCATATAATAGAATGCTATGACTGTGTAACTAATGAGATTGGATGACATAGCTGTATTTCCACCAAAAGTGTACCCAGATAGATAAGCAAACTGTTGCAGTGTTGATACCTTTGCTACATTTTATATTTTAGACATACACAGCTCTGTTGAGAGCAATCTATCATATATCCACATAAAATGGTAGATTATTTTCTTGTGTCATTTTGTGTAACTACATACAGATGTTTCACAGCACATTCAGAATATCTTTTTACAGCCATGGGTTTTTGTAAATTTCTCTTTGTAATCCACTATTTTAGATTTTTTACTGGTATTTGAATGAAACGAAATGTTGATGTAGATGTATATAAAACCTACATGTTAGCAATAATAATTATAATAAGACTAAACAGTCTAATAACTAAAAGTGGAACATAAAATAAAGATGAATAAAGCAATGTCAGGTGTATAGCTTATGGATAAAAAACTATTGTCAAAAAGTTTGATGGGAAGCAGCAAAATGACTAATTTGCTTTCCGATAACAAAATGACTCGACTGATCTCTTCTTTTGAGGTTTGTCTTTATACTTGTAGACCAAGAGTTTGGTAAGATTAGAACCATGACTGTAACTGTCACCTTATTTGAATAATGAGGTGTTTCTATACACTGTATGGTAAACAAAAATCCCCCTGTTACCGCAAGCTCACGTTATCCAGATTGTAGTTTTCCAAGCACATGATCTAGCAAGTCATCACTTTTGAATACCTCCAGGGGTTATGAAAGCCAAGCCTAAGTTTCATCTGTTGCTTCAGTGAAGCAGGCTAAAAACAGACATGCCTTCTCATGTTCGGGTTATTATTAGCTCCCTCTTTCCTTTAGTTTGTCCAGTTTGGTTGGGAATGAACTTTAAAAAGCCACATGACACAGATTTTTTCCCTTGTGTCATTATGATTTCTTTAGGGTTCGCCTGTGTTTTTTTTTCTCATTGGAAGACGCCCTTAAGTGTATGGAAATTTACCCTCACAAACCACTGAGGCCTGGGTGTGTGCAATGTCCTGTCCTGTGTAGTCAAACAAGTAAACGTAATGTTGGATCATTGAAATGTTCAGGATATTTTTTTTACATAACACCTAATTTTTCAAATGAATGGGAATATAAAGGGAATATTGTTTCAAGGGGATATTATATTACGAATATTCCGTCTACATACGGGCATTGAGACGTTTCAATCTGGAGGGGCTTTCTACAAATATATTCTTAGCAGTGGTGGTCATTTGCCCCTGGATGACATCAGATGATGTGTTCAAGGAATGAAAGTAGCACAAAGTTTTAAAAAAACCAAACTGACCAGAGACTTAATTTAACATTTTAAACTATGTAATTCCATAAGGAACTTAAACTCTTCAGGTTGAAAGAGGACATACGCGGTGACTCTACAAATAAATACAATCAAATTGGGATTTTTCATGTGCAACTTTTCCTGTTGTGTTTTATTACGTTTCAAATTTACAACACTTCCTTTGGGTAGAAACTCCAAGTCTCTGTTCAAACCTACAAATCAAGTAGAAAGATGTCATTCACAGCCCAAGTAAAAATAACAAAAAGAGTATACATAGACAGATGAAAGGCAATTCAATTTTGTGAGCATATTTACATGGAGTTTTGTGCAGGTTGATTTGCCAATAATAAAAAAAGTTACGATCTGTAAACTTTATCTTCTGCCCTTAAAATATGCTTTTCATTGTTCGTTTTCCTTTCTAGGAAGAGGAGTTGTAATACACCAGTACCTTTATTTACAATCGGCTGGAGGCCATGTGAGGCCTGTAATGTGCTGTGTGTTTAGGACTGAGCTGTCACCTTGTGTACTCTGCCTTTGGGATGACCTCATAAACATGGCTGAGGTCTGACTCAGCAGAGGGAGGTGGTGTCTTGGGCATGAGCCCATATTTACAAATCTTTAAGAGGGAAAGTACCTCTCTTTCCTTCCACAAAAGACTATAGACAGCAGCATTATCATTGCACTGACTAACAGTCTTCACCATTTCCTTAGTTTTGATTCATTTACCAACGTCGGCTGACCAAAGCATTGGCCCGTAGATACAAGTTGGGGCTTGGACAAGATGAATTTTGATTTATTCTGTTTTGTCTCCAGTCTTAATCATTGGCCGTTTCTAACTAAACACTTGGACAAGACAGATTTTAGTATATTCAGTTTTGTCTCCATTGTTAATCATTGTCACCTAATCTCTTGGTTTGCCACTTTTTCCAATAGAAGTAAAGGTTTTACTATTATGGCATTCAGGAAACACTTACATTTGTTAATTACAGGAACTCTTTTTCTTGAAGCAATTTTACACTTCGGAGTCTTGATAAGGGGCTCAACACTGATTGTTCTGGACGGAAGTGGGAGTCAAAACCATTCAGACAATTTCATATGTTGATTTAATACAGTCATTTTTAATCATATCAAATAAAAAAATAAACAAAAATGTCATTTGACATTTTAATTCCTCTGCCCAACTGGCATTTAAATGAAAACCAGATAGGCCTCCTGCTCAAGCTGAAGTGACACAACAATATGTATGTTGTCTAATCAATATAGATATTTAATCAATCTAATCAATATATATATTTATTTATAAATGCTACATCTATTAATGTGGATCAATGCATTGTTACACTCCTAACCACTAGAACCCTCCACATAATCATGTTATTGAGCCTATATATGACCAAAATTGACCTGCAACATTTCTGATTGGACAGAAATATGGGGTATTCATTAAAGATCAGTGACAGAAATGTGAGTATTGAACATGGTTGGATTTCTCCCAGTTTTGATTTGCTCCCAGTGGTGATCATTGGCCATTCCCAACCAAACACTTGCAATGGGAAAGAACAACTACCAATTTCATAATTACATGAAGAGTTGGGGTTAAGGGTCTTGCTCGGGGGTTTGATGGTGGTAGTGAGATAAAACCAAGCCACAACTCAAAGACTTGGTTCATAACGAAGTATCCCACCACTAGAACACCCCATATTACCTATACTGGCTGCCAGCGGGCAATTCCAGTGACGCCACATCCCATTTTTTTGCCAGCTGGCAAATATATTCTATTTTAATATATTCTCTACATTGTTTATTAGTGGCTTAATTATTTGGTAATTCTTCCTGGATACAGTAATATTTCTGGTTTCAAGGGGAAGTATATCTATGCCAGAGGAGAAAACAGACTTGCTTTCCAAATAAGGTGAAAATCACCATTTATAGGACTTCCACATTAGTTCCCACTTTGCATGTCGTAATACTTGGGTTAGTTTTGTGAACAGTTATGCAATTTTCTTTTGCTGTCTGTTAATCTGAAGCACTTTGCCAAGTACGACAGTATCGTTTTAACTAGCCAAGCATTATTATTTCCTCCTTTAAATCAGCATCTACGTCACTGGAGTTGTTGTAGATTTTAAAAAAGTGAAGTTCATGTGTTTGTGCGTCTCTCACATCTTCACATTTCTGTCTTCACCCGAGTGCCTTAGATTTTACACAGACTTCCGAAACACTTTTTTGTGGTGTGAAATATTCTCATAGGAACAAACTTTGCTTTATCCACAAAAGACCATTCCTCACCCTCGACACAGCCACAGTATTTACACACACACAAACACACACACACACACACACACACACATTACACATTAACAGACTATGGAACATTTTTTAATAAAGCTACAATATGTGAAGTGGTCACTTCAGACAGGATTACTGCAGTGTATTTATCAGAGAAGTGAAAAGCGAGAAGTGAATTTCTGGCTTCAACATGTCATTATCCGCTCCGGTTTTTATTCTACCTGCACAGTTAACCAGTTGAACCAAATATTAGTCCAGATCTGAAGTGGATGTTAAATGGTGAGAATAAAACTCTGCTGAGGACTTTGATTTGATGAATGTCACTCCCTCGTTTTAAACTGTGAAAACGTCTGCTTATATCTATTTCTGGCATTCTGTAATTAAAAGATTAAGGCATTGTAACCCATCACTTAATCTTCAACAATTAAGCTTAATTACCTACCTCGCAGTAGCGGCTGTGGTTTTATGTTGCAACTTTCTAAAATAAAGCAGGAGCATGACATCGAGGTTTTTATTAGGCCATGTTAGAATTTTATATATCAGCTCTTTTTTCAATATCTTATTAAGCAAGTGAACCAATTATTAATCCCAATCTGCAGTGGATTGTAAGAGCCTGTGTGCACCAAACGTGTTTTTTGCGTTGAGAGCGCCAATTTTTAGTACAAATCCTATGAGCTTCAGCATTCAGAGCACTAAGCGCGTTCAAAAAACGCAGGTGGAGACATTTTTTTTACCACAACACTGGGCTCGTCAATGCCACTTCTCTCTTGCTACCCAATCAAAATCGAGGAAGAGGGGGGACATACACAGTCAAGAACAATGGCGCAGCTGGAGAAGCTAACTAGTTCAAACGCTGCTGCTACTGCCAAGATGTGATTTCTCTCCATTGTAAAGATATCGTTTATGTCGCTTAAACTACCGATCTCACAGGAACATATTGCAATGTTTACATGAAATAGCAACGTACATGGAAGTGCCCAGTGACGCTTTTTGTAACTTAGCAACAACAAGTGCTGAAAGAAGCGCAAAGAAAAACGATCTGGAAGTAGGGTTTTGACCTCTCTCAGTGCAAAAAACCTGTTAGGTGGACACAGGCCCTTAATGATGAGGGCAAACAAAACAAAACTCTTGCTTCATAAATACATTGTGAAGTCTGCACTGTTTATCTGTCTCCACTTGACTGCCGTTACAATATTTGTACATATTATTAAAACATTATTTGCACATATTACTAATTGTAATTGCAGTTTTCTCCATTTGACTGCTATGATATTTCCACATATTATTGAACCCCTGACATATGCAGCTTAGACTCAATAAAGATATTGCTTTTTTTAAAAAAAATAAATTGTTTAGAATTTTTAATAAAAAGATCAAGATATTGTAACTAAACCATGATTGTTAAGCTTCATTCCCTACTTCACAGTAGTGGGTCTGACATTGACTATCAACCTTCAAGAAAAAAGCAGGGGATTGACATCCAAATTCATCAAGTCAAAGTCTTCACTTTTTTATAATTTTTGTTCCCACCATTTTAAATCCACTGCAGATAAAGAATAATTGTTTACAGTGGAAAAACTTGCTGAAGCCAGATTCTCTGATGTATATAAATGGATTTGGAACTTTATAAACAGGCGTTTGGTAACGTCTTTAGTTTTTAGGGCGAAACATGATCTGGAAGATTTTTTATTTCTCTCTCAATTGTCAGGTCATTGTTGCATCTGGTGCCATTAAGGCCTGGTGAGTTTGGGGAGGTGCCTGAAGCTTGGACACATGGCCTCTCCTGCGTGGGAACGTTTGGGTTTCGCCTCACAGCCGAGCGTGGTATGGGGCTGAAGGCTTGGTGCAGAATCTGCCAGCCTGGAGTGAGTTCTGCTGTTCAACACATTCTCCAACAATCTTCTTTTTGCACACACACAACCTCATTCGCCATTTACGCAGACGTAGTCACGCAAATACAGAGAAAATGTCATATGTCTAAAATAAGTAAAGTGCATGAATAGACAAAAGCAGCCGTCCTGTAACGGCCTGTATTTATGGATAATAGCAACATTATGCCTGTTTCATCTTGGTAATGGCTGCTGGTGCTGTTGAAAGAAAGCTCTGTAGCTGGAATTGCTCAACTCAAGGCAGATGACTAGATATTTTGCCTGGAAGCTAAATTAAATTTTAAAAAATGGGGCATGCACTAGCTTTCATGCATGTACTCTTGTTGGGTGTGCATTAACTTCTGACTTTTCTTCGACAAGATTTGTTAAGGTTTGTAATCTTAAACTGGTAAACAGCAGTTGTGTTTTAAGTCTAGCTTTATGAAGAACAGACGTGGAGTAAAAAGCACTGATGTACGTCACTCTGGATAAGGGCGTCTGCTAAATGCTGAAAAATGGAAATGGAAATGAGTTGTTTTGTAGAGATTTTACACAACTAAAATGACAAAATCTGTCAAAACTTCTTTATTGCTTATATCCATTATAGGACTGGATGATATGACCTCAAATCAGAATCACGATTAAACATGGCACGACACCACTTTTATATGTCCGATACCAATACTGATATTGTAAATTTGGATATCTGCTGATACGATACAAATCCAGTACAGTGTCTGAGCCTTTTTAAAACAGAAAACAGAAAATAATGCTTTAAAGAATGACAGATTATTCTGTTACGCTAAAGGAAATACTTGACTTAACGACTGTTTTCCTAAATAAAACAATGTAATAATTACACACCCATATGTATATGCTAAATTATTTATTATTAAAATAACATCTCCAACATCTTTCCTTTAAATACAGTTCTGTAATTTTGTGATGGTCTCTAATCCTGCAGTGCCAAAACCATCAGGAACACAGAGATTGTTAGTGAGAGCTGGTGTTGTTGAGGAAATTAAATGGTATAATCACTTGATTTGCTTTTGCGGTTGTAGTGTGTTGTGTTGCTTGTTCTGCTCATTGTCATATCAATATATAGGAATTAGTGCGAATGTCGAACAATAAACCAGGTTTACCGCAGTGCCGTTTCAGCTGCATTACCAATTCCGCATGAGTGCATTTATAGATCAGCACCAATGCCACCGATACACGATCCAGCTATTTGAGTCGTTGTTAGACCGATATCCAATCCACATATCGTATTGGTGCCATCTTTAATCACGATAAACTTATGATTTTGTCTTATGATTTCCTTCATAGTTCACTGTCAAGGTTTGTACTGTAAAGATGCTCAACTATTAAATGAGATATTATTTTCTAATGAAAAAGTGCATATCTTGATTTTAAAATAATAAAAGTAAACATGGTAGTAGGTTCTTACGAGGACAATACGTGAACAGACGAGTGGAAAGTAGTCACAGACTTTTTTGGAAATTATATAAAACAGAATTTTACAAATAATCAAAATAATATTGTGCAGGATTATGGTTTTGGTTTTGATTAATTGCCCAGCTCTAACCCTAGCCTGTTGGTTACTTCTTTAAGAAAACCTAAACTTTTGTATACTTTTTATTGAAAGTGAGTGATTATTTGTCATGGTGAACACACCACAGAACAGCACACAGTTTACCACAAGCAAATAAAACCTCTGTATTTGACCCATCCATGAAGGAGCAGCGGGCAACTGAAATGGGCAGCGCCCGGAGAGCAGTGCTTGGGGACGGTACCTTGCTCATGAGTACCGCACTGATACCTTTACTGGCGACCTTCCGATCATGGGGCCACCACCCAAACTGTTACGCTTAGGTTATACACTTTTCAAAATTTGCTGTCAATGCAAAAATATCTACCTTTTGTCCATAACCCACTGATTATTTTCTGACCAAGAGCCCAGTTGAGCTGGAATTATTTAGGTGGAGACTCATTCTCAAGACCTCAGTGACGCTGACATGACAGTGACATGGTAATGTGTGTTGTGCTGCTATGAGCGTATTAGATACAGCAGCAATATAGCAGGATTAGTATTTTTCATACATGCTGGTGTCACTGCTGAGTTGAGAGCGGTCAACACAGCCGTAAATATCCAGGCGAGAATGTCTCTGCGGTCAGAAACTGACCACTGATGAATGGCTAGTGGAGGACCAACACAAACTGTCCCTGGTTGGTGTAGAAAAGAATGTACAGCAACAATAGTTTTCCTAGAAGAAGGCCTTAGAAAATGAATACAAGGTTTTCTTTGTGCGTGCATGAAAATGTTCAGAAATATAATTTTTAAGGTTTTATTTGCTGAATGTCTGTGAATGCAAAGTTTCTTTGTGTGGGCATGAAAAGTTTAAATTGTGATTGCTTACATTTTATTTGCAATGTTTGTTAAGAGTTGACCGATTATTGGCCGGGACGATTATCGGGGGCCGATATTAGGCATTTTGCTGATTATCGGTATCAGTGTTTAATTTTGACCATCACTGACATTAAGTAATTCCAAGGTGCGCTACTGTGGCTCCACTGCCGTCTCTTCTCTCTGTGCCGTTTGCTCTTGACACGCTGCTTCATTTAATGTCCCGCCCACAACAATCTCTGAGTGGCTATATGTCACACAAGTGGTAGCCAATCAACGCTGAAGCCTTGTTGTCACTCACACTACATTCACACACGAGCGCAGCATGAAGTTCTGAGAAGGAGTTGCATCTGAGCTAGGTGTTTGTAAAATTCAAATTTTTTATATTTTCTCCTTTTTTGCATATCGGTTCCAAATATCAGTTAACAGCTTGGTTAACTAGCAATAATCGGTATCGATATCGGCCCTGAAAAACCAATATTGATCGACCTCAAATGTTTGTCCTTCAACTGACAAATAGATTAAGACAGATGTCATTTGAATAAAAATCCTGCGTTTTTTTGTGTATGCATGAACTTTAAAAAATGTCATTATAAACTTTTGATTTTGCTTGTTTGTCCTTCCGTTGCGACATACATTTCCTCAGATTTAATTTGAGTGAAAATCAATGTCAGTGCAAAGTTTCCCCTTCAATTTAAAAAGTATTCGTTGCTAATGTTATTTGCAGTGTTGTCCTTCATCTGCACTTCACAACAGAAACCACAAAGATTTCCTCAGATTTCATTTCACAAAACTCCCTGTGAATACAATGTTTCCTTTGTGTGTGCATGAAAATGAAAAAAATCTGGCTGCCAACACTTCATCTGCAGTGTTTGTCCTTCACAACCGAAACCACAGACTCACATTCTTATTTCGGGTTCCGTATGTGTGCGTGTCATTTCCCCTGCTTTTCGCTTGTGCTCGTACCGCCCTTTCTCGAGTTTTCCCTCACAAATGCAGGGAAGGAAGTGAGGGGAGGAATCACAGCTCAGAGGCAGACAGGAAGAAGTGTGGGAGGAGAGGAGAGGAGAGGAAAGGGGGGAGGAACCAAAGAAAGAAAACAAGACGTCCTGATCTTTGCGGGTCTCTTCTGCAATCTTAAAATTTTCCCCTTCCCCATTTTAGGAACCGATTGAAAAAAATACGAAGAAAAGTAGGTTTGTGAATTCCATCAGCGACGATGGTGGGAGAGAACATCTGCGGTCGTAAATTGCAGCCAAGACACAATGGCATACATTAGGGTTGACAAATACACCAATGGTATTTTTTCTGAGTGTGTTTACTATGTTTTTAAGCCTCAACCGATCAGTCCACTTATCTGGATGGCACACATTATTGATATGGAATCGGTAAAACGCATGGCAAAATGGCCTAATAAACCTCATTTAATTTAAACGAAAGGAAGCCTCATTTGTAAATGTAAGGAGTGGAAAGTACAGATATTCATACTAAAAATGTACGTAGTAAAAGTTAAAAGTCGGCACAAAAATAGTCAAGCAAAATACAGGTACCCAAAAACTCTACTTAAGTACAGTAATGAATTAACATATTTGTACTTTGTTACTTCCCATCTCTCCTGAAGAGCGAAGCAAGAATCCGTGTCCGTAAAATAGCTTGACTGTAGTTAACTACTTTTTCTCCGGTGCTTGTAGTGTAGCTAATATATTAAAACTATATCTTGGCTTTAGCTTACTTTTAATCATACGTAGCTTGTAGCTTGAGTAGCTTCCTAAATACTGGTCTTGACTGAATGATTGGGAACGATTAGGCTGCATTTCACTACAGGTTGTATAACTATGTACGTGACAAAGAAAGAATCTTAAGGTAAGAAGGGACTGACAAAAGTTGTAGACAAAGCATCAGAGAGTGAGACAGAGGGAAAGGGAGAAAGAAAGAGTGAGAGACAGATTGAGGTTAGGGAGGATAAGAGTGGGTGTGGGAGTCTGGTGTGCGTCACTCCCAGCCTCATGCTTTCATAGAGGTGCATGTGTTATCTCGGCACTTTTCCGCCTGTCAACATTCCCTCGCTCGCTCCGATAACAGGCTCCACGGCCCACTGACTCCTTTTAAAGGAAAACTATGCACTTAATGAAGGACGCTTAACGAATAGGCGCAGGCCTGAAGGGCTAAATACCCCTGCAGATTTTCTGAAGATACTCATTCCTTCAAGTCTGAGATCTGCATTCTCTTTACCAAGCAACATTGCCGCAACAACGTCTTTGTTGAGATGAAAAGATAAGGCAAATGAACCGTCGACAAAAAGTATGACCTAAACTCAGACCAACGTTCTGGCTGCATTTTTGGCCCGTCCCTTGTGCCAGGAATGGTAAGTTGCGTGCTGAAAAGGGAAATGAAAATCCCAAGAGTTCAGAACAGCTTCAGCCAAAAGGAAAACAGATCTGATGCATTCTGGTAGAGAGGTGGTCTCTGATTTCAGAAGGCATGTTCATTTTTGAAAAACGTAAATGCTCATTGCATTTTCCTGAGATTCAAATAGTGTTTCTACCTTCAAGCTTCAGTTGTCCCTCCATCTCCTCCTTGGAAAGCTGCTGACGCCTGCTGCTCTCACACGTACCCTCTGCATTTGGCACCGGCCCTCTGTTGACACTCGCCACAGTAAGAGGTGCTACATCGAGTGAAAACTGCAGGCGTGCGAAGTCTGTGAAGACGTGTAACTCAAAGAAAATGCACTAACAAAAACATATTTAACAGTTTATTTAGTGAATTCTGGACCCATACGCTCAAAGCTCTAATTTACACTTTTAACATGGAGGCTTGTGACACGGCCCTTATAATAGCAAGTAAAGTTGGGCGGTAAATTGACTATATTGATTAATTCAAACATTTAGGGCAAAGTGCAAAATGAAAATCATGATTCACGCTGAGTTGTTTAAGTCTAGGCTAAAAAAAACCCACTTTAAAAGTCATTAAAGGCACCTTGTGGTAGATTTAATTTGCAATATAGCTGGCAAAGTTGTTTTAATGTGTTTTAAAAAACGCTTCCACTTTTTCTTTACTATTTATTTCACTTTTTATTTATTTACACTTTACCTGTTCCTCATAGAGATATTTCTTTGCAGTTCACAGCAGTGAGCATCACTTAGGGAACAGTTCCAGTTCTAAAATGACTTCATGAATTTTTTGCCTGTTTGTTTACATTGGTAAATGTTGCCAAACATTGCTAAAATAATAGTTATTATAATAATAATAATAAAAATGAATGAATAAATAAATATATTATAAATACAAATATAAACAATTAGAAATGTAATTAAAAGTAATTATAATGTGTGGTTAAAAAATCAGAGATTTAAGGTTTAAGCCAATATTGCCCTAACAGCAAGGAGAAGGAGCGTTGTTTGACGTGCTTAAGCCTTTAAACAGCTTATAAATGTTTTAGCATCAAACTCAAGATGCTCCCGCACCAGTACAAAACTGTATACTGTAGGTACTGTACCAAGAAGTAGGTCACATGGCAGTGTTGTCCCAAAACCTGTTTAGTGAGAGCAAAGGCCTTTTTGTGCTTATCGCTTATTTAGTGCCACCATCAGTCTTGTGTGAAAACAGATTGTGATAAACATGTGAGAAGCACACGGTCTTTCATAACCGAGGAAAACCAGACGTGTCACGGATTTTGAGGAGGATGTGTGTAATGCCGGAACACCCGGAACCCTGCAGAAAGCACAGAACGAGTTTGAGGCCTGATCCCAGTTCTCCTCTTTGCATGGTCCATGTTGCAAAACCAAATTGTAGAACAAAAAGTGAAAGATTATTTGTCATTGTGAAGACAGCACAGCGCACAGTGCACCACAACAAAATGAGCGCTCTACAAACTCCACAGTTTACCTCAAATTAACCACAAGTAGTTACGTTACTTACATTACAGCACACATATCAAGCTTTACTGGATGGGTGTTGCCCTTGTTAGCTGCCCACTGCTCCTTCACAGATGGATCAAATACAGCGGTCACATTTCATTGTGGTGCACTGTGTGCTGTGCTGTGCTGTGTTCACAATGACAAATAATCACTCACTTTCATTTAGAAAAACAGCTTGAATGAAGTTAGCTACTTTGTCTTAGCTAGCTAGTAGCTTGTAGTGTAGCTAATTACTGTATTACAGCGCTAGTAGCTTGACTGTAGCTTAGCTACTTTGAATCATAAAAAGTTTGTAGCTTGAAAAGCTGCCGTTTAACAGTAGCCTCCACAACAAGCAGCGCAAGCAGAAGCTTCTAAGTCCGTGGTTACATGCAGGTCTCCCCCACTGTTTCCTCAGAAGCCGTCAGGCCGATCAGCACACTGCTGGCTAGATATGCGTTTAATAATATCCAGATGATGATGACTTTTAACACTGAGGCTTTATCTAAAAACACACATGGCAGAAGTGCGTCTGTTCCAGAGACGCAAAGTACATCCTTTCCAGCTCTTGCCGTTTCCAAATCGTGCAAATATTTGAATCTTTGAAGGCTACGTTGGATCGATGGTTCACTTGAACTTTGCAATTTTTTGGTTCTGCTCAATGACTCAGTTTACAATGCCTTGGTTTACTCAACTCTCACACAGTTCTAGTGACAGATGTTTGCACGAAAAATTCAACCTGAATTTGGATCAGAGAGCATATATTCACTGAGATAACAAATAATTCCATTTCTGGGTACTTTAAATGACTTACCCTCCATGTCTAAGCCTTTTCTAAAATATTTTTCTCCATTGCCTTACCTAAAAGTGTCCCTGGTATTTATACATTCCATTTTCAAACAGTCTAAATCTGGAAGCGCAAAACATTTATTGGAATTTGCTATTTGTTTAAAAGTTGTCAACAACACTGAAAGAAACAGTGCCCTGTTGTAACATGTTTATCTCAAGAACGAACCATCAGCACATTATTAGGGCAGATGGTGGCGTAACGGTTGGTTGCCGGTTCGAATCCCAGGACGGGTAAAGGTACCACTGAGGCACTCATGAGCAAGGTACCGTCCCCAAGCACTGCTGCCCGGGCGCTACCCATATTAGCTGCCCTCTGCATTTGACGGATGGGTCAAATGCAGAGATCACATTTCATTGTGGTGCACATTTCGGTGTGTGTGCGTGCTGTGTTGTAGTGTGTTCACAATAACGAATAATCACTTACTTTACTATGTGCTTAATATCAGGTTAAAGTTTTGTAACTTTTCATTTAACATCCTTTTCCAAGGGCCCTGTCCTTGTTGATCTGCCATAAATCAATGGTTAAGCGAAAACTAAGTTGGCCTATTTCTACGTTTCCAAGTCATCTTACATTTTAAATTATTCCTCTTTTAGGTTTTAAAAGGCCTCTATTTGACCAAACTGCATAAACACACTGACGCTGGCAGTTTGGGATGTTTATGAATCACAATTAGCCCTATTCACATGACTCGTGAATCACAGAATTCAGAAACCGAACGTGTCTGCGTGCTGCTGAAACCAAACACTGCTTTGACGAATCTGACTCAGCATCTTTGTTTGTCTGACTGTTTTATCACCGGCGAAAAATCACCAACAATCCATCTTGGGACCTGGGTGTGCCCTCCGTTGCGTAAGGAGAGCAGTGTGGGGCGAATAATCAGACTACGCATCATAAAGACAAATAACAGGTACGACCAGTTTCTGTACACATTAAGGAAACCAGCTCCTGAAAGAAACATCCCGCTTGTCATTGTGATGGGCGTCTCTTGTGTCTACAGAATCACATTCATGTGACTCGAATGTAATCGCTGGCCGCTTATCAAATCGGTGCCGTTTCCACCTGGGCAAAAATGGTAACGTGTTAAAATGCCTCGATCCCTCTTAGTCTGTGTTTCCATACACTCATTACCCTTATTTACAATGATGAAATGGAGCTTGAAGTTTACAAGTTCACCAAAGCCTCAGTCAGCAGCCACAAAGAGAAACATGCTGGTAACAGGAACGCTGGAAATCATTGTGTCTTGAGACACGTAGGCAGTGAAAAAAGCCAACGCAAAGTAGCAACTTAAATACTAACTTGATTTTTCAGAAATTAATTAGCAGAGGTGGACAGTAAAAAGGATATTTACTTGAGTACTGTGCTTAAGCAGAGTTTTTGAGTATCTGTACTTTTGGAAACGTATGACTCACATCACTACATTTGAAAGACAAGTACCGTACTTTTTACTTCACTACATTTCTATCAAGGTTTCTCGTTACTTGTTATTTTGAAATCTGGATGTTATTCCCCATTTTCTAAAACATGGTTGCTGTTTTTTTGCAGGTGTCATCCTATCAGTAATCATTAGGGTTACATCACGCTTGTAGACTGTAACTATAAAACCAAGCTCAGAGAGTTCTGCCATTTTTTGTCTTGAGGTGTAGAGGTGTAGAGCTGGGTTTTAAGCAGGTTGGAATGTTAATTTTATTTTCCGGGCACTGCCAGAGCTGTGTCAGAACACTACCATGCTGTTTTGTGGGGACGTGTAGTTTTACAATTAATTAAAAAATAAACTAATAGCTGTTGTTTTTTTGTTAGTCTGGGTTGAGTTTCATTCTGTAACATTCTACCAATTCCTTATTCTACAGCTTCTACAAGCTATTCAGACACATTAGGTGTTGTAAGTGTGGTGGCAATCATGCAACAATGCAATGAAAGATGCACTTTCAATACCTAAGTATAATACTTTAAATTTGACTGTATGACTTTCGCTTGTATTGGAGTTACAGTGAAGTACAGAGACTTAGTGGTATCTGTACTTTCTCTTAAGTAATGACGTTAGGTACTTTTAAAACACTGTAGCTTTTCCAGTAACTAATTTTGTCCCAAATCGTAGCATGGCAAAAACACTACATAGTTAGAAGAGAACGTCATTTTTCTCTTATTTACAACTACACATCGTTTCTGACTGATGTTAAATTCACAGAAGTGCAATCTGACAGGAAGAGCCCATCATAGCTAATTAGGCACTTGTAGATTGAAAGCCATCATTTAAAATTAGCTTCCCCAACACTGCGCATATCTTGTAATGCTATTTGTGTGCTCAATTGTACTGTCATCAACTGCTTTATCGGGAACACCTACCCAGACATGCTGGAAAAACAAAGAAATCAAGCTTAGATCTGCAGAAATTTTCAGCTGGCTTATGACGGCGTTATGCAAGTCGAGTCATTCAAGTGCTCAAAACACAGGTCTGGTTTAACACTGAGGCCAGCTTAAAGGCATCCAAAATGAATTTAAAAAGGGGCCGTTCTTGGACTATGGATACTTAAGAAAAAATATTTTTATTCTTTTATTGTCTTTTCACCAACCACCAAAGGAAATTCCTCGTTATGTGACAATGTATTTGGCAATAAACTTAATTCTGATACTCTATTCTTTTTATGTAACATAGGCAACATGGAGAGGGCGTAATATATGTAGCAGTCCGTTTTTAATGCAGCTCGACCACATGTAACCAAAAATACATTCAGGCATGCAGCAAGTGTGCAGTTTCAGTTTTAGCTCACATTTTGTCTCCCAGTGTGAGGCTGACGGGTTGACAGCTCATTAGCCTTATTTCTCTCTAGATAGATGTGCTTTCCTGTTCATGAAGATAAGTTGGTCCTCATTTAGATTTTGTATGGCTAATTTAATTCAAACACTACTATGGAATGTCCAGATTCAGCAGATAGGTTGCGGTTTCATCTCTCACCTCATCCATTTGGAGCTCCTCCAAAAAGGATGTATTGTTCTTTAATCACTTCTGTGTGTTGAATAGACCGTGATATTGCAATGAATAACATCTTAACCATGTAGCAGTCACCATGACACACCAGCTGAGGAATGATTCGTATTTATTTGCAGCGGCATTTGGTTAGGGAGTTGACCCTGTGATCGGAAGGTCACCAGTTCAAGTCCTGGACCGGTAAAGGTACCACTGAGGTACTCATGAACAAGATACCATTGGGTGCTGCCAAAAAGCTGCCCACTGTTTCTTCACAGATGGATCCAATGCAGAGGTCATATTTCCTTGTGGTGCACTGTGTGCTGTGCCGTGGTGTGTTCACAATGACAAATAATTTGCTTAAATGTTTTAAGCAGTTTTTCTAAAATGCATGTAATTGTTAGTTATATTATTACTATAATTTATAGCTAATGTAGGCTGAAATGTGATGTATACTAAGCGATGGCTAAAATATATTTTTCTAATTTCCTATTTTCTAATGTAAGATGACAAACTGATGCATTATATAAACGACAAAAGCTTGAGAACAGGAAGTGAAATTAGGCAAAATACAATTAGCCTTTGAGAAATTATAACATTTATGGCTTTCAGCAGGCAGTCATATCCAGACTGACTTACATTTTCCATAATTAAAGGGATTGCTTCCCTGGAGGGTCTTGCTCAGGGTCCTAAAGGGGGTTTTCAGCTCCCCTAGGATTCAAACCACCAATCTTATGGTCAGCAACTCACCAACCGAGGGTTTGAGTCACTTAGGCCACTGCACCATCACAGTCTAAGTATTACTATGACCATGAGCTGGGTTAGGGAGTAATTCAGTTCAAGAAGTTTATAATTTACAATGTATTTATATAGCACTTTTTAGAACAGACATGGTCACAAATCAGCTTTACGTATTAACGTTTCTAAGTCACTAACATGGAACCCTGCACAAGACAACACTTCCTCTAAATAGGAAGAAACTTTGACGGACCAAGACTCAGAACAGAACCCCATTATCCTCTGCGTGAAGTCCCTGCTGACTCTATATGATAGGACTCTGTAGAATCAATTTGGTTATCTGGTACTCTGATTATCTGCCTCTGGTACTCTGAACTTATCTGGTTGGGAACACCTCGCCAGACCAGACGCTCTCAGCTGGTTTATGATGGCGTTACACAAGTCATGTCAGTCAAGTGGTCAAACCAGTCTGGTATGGTTTGGCATTAAATGTAGTCTCAAGGTCTCCAAAATGCACGAAAACACTGTAAATGAGCCATGGTCCTATTCAAGCAACCAGACGCTATCTACCAATTCATCACAATTTATTTAAATACACAGCGGACACATCCTCTATTTCCTGCACATTGGTGTCATGTTTTTCTTATTCTGTGTTTAATTCAGGTAATCCCTGAGAATAAGAATATATTGTAACTCACTACACACAGTTCATCACAGTTTAGCCGCTTTGGAGAGGACATTATATAAGTGGCAGCCCATTTTTAATGTAACTCGGCCACATTTGACAATTCGTAGGCAGATGTGTTCATAGTGTTGTTCAAGTAAATGCAGTTTTATTTGTATATCACATTATACAACAGACATTGTCAGACATTTACAGCATTTAGCAGACGCTCTTATCCAGAGCAACTTTCATTTCCTAGCTTCAGAACAAAGAGAAATGAGAGCAACATGGAGTTAGTGGTGCCTTGCTCAGGGACCCAGTGAAGGTAATGCCAGAGATAGGACTCGAACCCATGGCCTCTTGGTCCAGAGGTGAGTGTCCTAACCATTAGGGCACCACCACCCCATATTACCGATTCGAAGCAGACAAATCTGTCTCTGTAATAAACCAAAAGAAATCTTGAGAGGTGCCAAGTCTCCCAAGAAGGGGACCCCGTCCTCCTCTGGCCGAAAATGGATTGAGCTCATGCATGTGTCTGTAAATGTGTATGTAAGTAGAAATCTAGTATTTAAATTACTGTTTAAATGACTAATGTTACTACTGAAGAAGTCCCTGATGGTTCTATATGATAGAGCATTTTCCCCCTTCCTACAGCATGCAATGTTCCAGACAAGACCACACTGTAAAAATGATATGATCAATTAGTCATGTTAACATTCTTCTTTCGTTTACTTCAGCTTAAAAGAATAATCCAGCTTTCATGAGTTTTCAATGTTTCAATCTGGATTTTTAAGTCAGTTCACAATTTAAAGATGCTTGACTAATCGTGTGCTCCATTTGCGGTTGGTGCTCAGTTTCCGAGTTGTTTTCCGAGGGCTGAAGCCGGAAGTGACGATATGCGCGCCAGCGTTTCTCGGACATCCGACCAAATATCTTGGAGCACCACAGAGTGACCCCGTGTTCAGAATCCAAGATGGCTGCTCAGTGCATGACTACACCAGAAACACTTTACAACAACTTGGTCAGCTGTGTACATAATACTGTGTTGTTGCAGTCGCTAGGTGTGTTGCTACGCTCATGTTATACATATGTATTAAGTGGCGATGCTAAATTCACTGGTAAGTATTGCTAAAAATAAATGACAAGCCTAGTTAGCCGAACAGAAAGGTGAACACACGGGAAAATTCAGATAAGAAGAGTAGATGCGTTAGCATGAATAATGCTTAACCTCTTCTATCTGAGTTTAACTCTCCTGTGTCAAATGGAATGCATCCGACTTGATTTTCACTGTTTTTTAGCGGACGTGACGTAAACTTGTCAACTGAATCTTGGATCCAAAGGCAAGTGGAACACACCATAACTTAAAACTGTAAGTTGTAACTATGGCTGAAAACGACGTTAATGTTGCGTGGGGTAAAATTTTGGATTTTTTGTTTTCAGTGTTTTGAACCAGTGGAAGGTCTATACTGTACTGTTGTGAATAAATTTGGCTGAAAAACTTACCCTTTCCATCCTAAAAATGTGACTTTCTTGAGGTGAGGAATTCAATTCCAGCAGAATGTTCAAAGTTTCTGTTTTGACCGCTCTACTTCAATATTTACGGTAAATCCACTGGTTGACTAGCGTGAAGATATTTCTCCAGAATCCATCTTCGTCTCCCGAGTTCAGTTAACCTAATGCAGGTAGGCTATCCGTGTGGCTGTGAATGCAGCATAGGCTACCGTAAATACAAACGTAGCGGCGACCGCACCAAGCGTCTGTGAGTGCTACGTGAATAGTCAACTTCAAAGGCAGATTTTTCCGTTTCTCACTTGGCGTGACAGGAGAAACCCGACTCCTTTGAATGTTGATATCTCAGTCATATGTCGTCCGATTCATTCGATATAGGTATCGTTTTGAAGCTTGATTTATGCCCTTTCATGAAAACATCATAACTCAATTTTGAAAATTTGCGACAAGCGACTGGTTTTGCCATGCAGAGTCACATATGTACATCCCAGGGATCCCAAGTCTCTCAGAAGTTCCAGGAGTCTCCCGCATATTGATAGCATCTCCCTGATGCCCGCAAATTGAATAAAATCTAGAGCAAGCAAACAAGAACCTGCACGCGAGACAGTAGCGTGTACATTGCGCACTTGGGAGAACGTGCGTATGTGTGGATCACTGCGTTGGACACCCCAACCCCAACTCAAAGCAGCCCCATGAAAACTTTTACAATGTAAAATATAAATGATTGTCTTATGTTAAAGTACAGGATAGAAGCATGTTACCACGGCTTATTAATCGTAACATTTTACCAGTACTAAGCTACTTCCATGTTTAATCACAAATTAATTTTTATAAGCGTTCATTGGAAGTATTTTTGTACGATGCTAGTTATTTGTATCTACATCTTGACACAGACCTTCATTTCATGATATGTGACAATACCTGGAAATGAGTCACTCTTCCCAGTGAGAGAAAAAAAGATTCACACGCTGACTAATAGCAACTGTGAGTTATCGATGCCCACTGGGCATCGTGGGCACACTGTAAATTAAACATGAGAAGCTACTCAAACTGAGTCAGACTCAAACTGTCTAATGAAACTAGTTGCTTTCAGTTAAGCTCATAAACTTAAACAAATTAAGCATTAAAATGCCTTTGAATTGGGTCCAAGTAACTCATGTATTCAGTGTTGAAGTAAAATAGGTAAATACAGCTTTAAGTTCTTAATCCATTTGCTTATTTGAACAGAAATATGTACACAGTAATGTGCACTCATGTGTATATAATTTTTTTAATTTCATTTAAAAAGCAAGCCAGTACAACTCTCACATCCTCCAGCAATGATATCAAAATTTAAGCACTCTCAAAATCAACGTTTTACATCAGAAATTATTATTTTTCAATTAATTGATTATTTATCAATGTAAACAAGCCACAGCACACAGTGCACCACAACGAAATATGACCTCTGCTTTTGACCCAAACATGAAGGAGCAGTGGGCAGAGGCGGCTGGCATGGGCAGCAGGGCTTGTGAAAGTACCTTGCTCATGAGTACCTTAGTGGTACCATTAAGCGTTACGCTACCACCTGCCTCTAGTTCATGACAATAAGTTGCCTACATTTTTAGGAGCATTAAGTAATATCAACTCAATTATTTCATTAAGACATGCAGTGAAGGGACGGTTGTAGGGGTCAATCATGGGGTTACGTCAGAGGAAGGGGCATGAATCACCCTGACTCAACTCTAGGTCTGGTTTAATGTAGGTCAGGACTCCGTTTCCCAAAGTCATCACACTCTAGTGATTACAGCAGGATGATACTGTGTTCGTAATGATACACGCCCCAGCAGGTAATCATTTGTTGTGTAACCTACAGTATGTATATTACAAGACTTGGTACTTGGTTCAGTTAATAATTTTTGGAATTGTAGTATATTCTGATGGGTTTTTCTTTGAAATTAGTGAATATTTTTGGATATAATATTAAGAAGATAATAAAAAAATTTCATTATATATCCATATAATGGCTGTCTCTGCATACTACTACTACTACTCTACTACTACTACTAATAATAATAATAATAATAATAATAATAATAATAATAATAATAATAATAATGAAAAATTAAAAATCTTGTAGGACTTGTAAATTGTTTTCAGAATAATTATACACATTTAAAATGACTAAAAATATTTTTCATTAATTTATGCTCTTTGTCTCATTTGAACCTCATTTTCTGAAACTCATCATTTGACAATAATTAATTTAAATAATTTAATATTTCCAAGATGACATCTGAGCACCAAGTTTAAAGCTGTTTCTATATTCGGCTGTCTCCTGTACACTTTTGTTGCCGGAATGCAGCTGAGGTCCATATCTCCACATGTTCCTTGTTAGCCTAGTCATTTTCTTGGACTGATCCTCATCTGGAAGCCCTTTTTTATTTGTCAGTGAAATATAGCTGGACAATATTAGTCACAGGCTGTCAGTGAGGAGACCCAAAAGGAATCCCGTTAATCCAAACTGAACGCAACCAAGTTGATACAACATTTCAGTTCCCAGGTCGTTTGTGTGGTAAATCGTTCATAAGTGAATACCTGTGCTACGTAAAAATTCCATGGAAAAGATTTAGGCATTTTAAAGCTCTTGCCAAACCCTGAAGATTGTCTTTCAGTTTGGAGAGCTAATATCTACCCAGATGATCTTGTTTCTAAAATGTAATTCCATAGAAACCAGAGTTCCTTGAACTGGGGAGGAGATTTTAGTTGGAAGGCTGCACATTGAATTCCACATTTTCCTCTGGGTTAGTGCTGTTTCCTGTGTCTTTCACTGGAATTTGGGAGAAAATGACACCAGCTGGTTGTCCTAAAGTCTTTGGAAACACCATTTGTCAAACACACTGTCATGTCAGAGTTTGCGTCTAACTGTTTTTGTCAAGTCACTGGCAAAAGCCGTGTTTCATAACTAGTCAACCTCACCTGGGTTCTAAAAACTTGACCTCAAGTGTGTTGTAAACATCCCCAGGGAGACTGTGTGCGTGATATTGTGTAATATTTAACCTGAATTCAGTTGTCAACTGCTTTTTCCCTGAATTTCCAAATTGGCAACGTAAAAATAAATATAAAACCACGAAATCAGGCCCTTTTAGTTCAAAATGAGGGCTCCATAAAAAAGCTTACAATACAGAAAATATCTTCGAAACCACATGCTAAAAAATTGAACATCAGAGCACAATTTTTAGGTATTCACTTACATATTTATGTGTAATGCATAATCATACCTATCTTTATTGATGTTGCCAGCAGCTAACAGGAACAGATGTATTTTCTGTAATGGTTAGCTCATATCTAGTTTCACAGCATTCCTTCATTCTTATGCAGCCTTCCATTTATCCACAGTCACGCGAACTTTGTTTTGAGAGTCCTAGCCATGACACCAGAGTCATAAGGTAATTATACTTCATTTTGATTTAATTACATTTACAGCATTTAACAGACACTCTTTATCTAGAGCAGCATACATCAGTGCTTTGTGGTCAATGTCTGTTCTTCAAACCTGTAAAGCTAGACCTGCTGTTCAACTTAGTTACCACCATCTAAGTCAGACACTTTAAAAACCTGTTAAAGAAGATTTGAAGTTGAACAGTACATGCATGAAAGCTAGTGGGTACGTGCCTTTTTATGTAAATGATAAATGATAAAAAGGTGGGTCTTCAGACAATGTAGTAACTGCTACAGCTAAACTACTTCTACTATCTCTACTATTACTAGGAAGTTTAGGAGGGAGTTGACCCTGTGATCAGTCGGCCACCGCTTCAAGTTTCAGACAGTTAAAGGTGCCACTGAGGTACTCATGAGCAAGAAACTGTCCCCCAAACACTGCTTTGCAGGCACTGCCTAAAAAAAGCTGCTCACTGCTCCTTCAAAATGGGTCAGATGTTGAGGTCATATTTAATTGTGCTGTGCTGCGGTGTGTTTACGATGACAAATAATCACTCACTTAAATGCACTTGAATTCACTGATCTTCATTTATATACCACCTTTCATGTTAGCAATAGTTTGTTTCTGCTACTTCTACTACAAAAACAACAACAACAACAACTACTACTACTGCTACTGATAATAATGTTGGGAACTCAAATTATTGTGTTTCAAAGTATTCTCCTGAGACACACAACGTACATTTGGTGTAAAATGTAAGGACGTAACACTTTCTTGCTTAAAGTGTTAGCATGTCTGTACGTTACTGCAGGTGTGTGTAAGTGGACAACTAATGTATGTGCCAAGCCACAAGTGCACATAGTCACATGATGTGAATGCGGAAGCACAGACCGCAGTGACTCAGAGCCCCTAAAGCGCTGCTCTGCTTTCAGTCACGCTGCCTATATAAAGTTAAAAGCTGGTACAGGATGCAAAAAAAAAAAAACACCCTCAAATTTAAAACAGAGCCGTGTACGTGAGCTTTGAGCTTAAAAAGGCAGTCAGAGGAACTTTTGTTTTTTCTTTTTTGTTTGACAGTTTATTAAAACAAAGACACATTTGCTCAAGAGACGACAAACAGTTAAAACATTTTCACAGTGGGTTAAAAAAAAGCTGCTGCAGTCAAAAGATCTGCAAATGTTTGGTTCTTGACGGTTGCTGAGCTCAGGTTTTTAAAGATGTCATCTGTGCTTGTTCTGTTTGCTCACAAAAAGTTATTTTAAAAGTTACTTTGTGGCAGTACAAAGAAGTGCAAAGGTAAACAGAAGTCACTATTTTAGTACAATAAAGTGGTTAATACTAAAATACTTCATTAAGTTCCTTTTGTTATTACCTTTGTACCTCACTACCTCTTGTACTGTATATATGAAAATTATCAAATATATAAGTATAATATGTCATAATAAACCTACATAAATATGCGAAACACACACATGCGCACACACACACACACACACACACACACACGTGCAGTCTTGTATTACTATCTTTGTGAGGTCCTTCCATAGGCTCCCATAATGACTAGATGTATATAATGTTACACCTACACCTAATCCTAACCCTAACCTTAACCTCAGTAACCAAAAACATCTTTTACCTCTTTTAGTTTCTCAAATAAAAAAACAAGCACATTTTCTATAAAGTCATTTTTCCAAAGCCCAAAAAAAACATTTAAAAAAGTCATTTAAGGGGACAAAAGGTCCCCACAATGTGATAAATACATGGCCACACACACACACACACAGCACCAGCATACCTTTGACACACATGTATAGATTTTTTACGGGTCAAAGATATAAGATAATGAATGAAACATTTTTGTTGACTTTTTTTGTTTGCTGATTGATAAGAGCCGGATAGACGTGAGAGTGTGTCGGTGTGTGACAGCTTTGGCTTGGTGACTCCATCAAGTGACTGCTGAGTTGAACCTGCTCCCGATTCGCCGCCAAAGTTCTGACTTTCTGACACGTTGAGACTCGGTCAGAACAACAGGATGGAACCAGTTCGCTCAACCAAAACACAGCGCTGATTTATTTCTTCTGAGTTCTTACAGGGCCGCAGGGTGAGGCTTCAATCAATTAACCCTCACCAGACTAATTACCCAAACACTTCTGGTGTGGTAGTCATTGCACATGGTTAGAAATGGGACAAAAACTTTAAAACAAAAAAACAATAAAGGTGTCTTATAATGTTTGAGATCATGGTATGATTTTTTTTCTTTTCTTAAATTGTTTTTACTAAGGGTCGACCGATTATCGGGGGCAGATATTAGGCATTTAGTCGATTATCGGTATCTGTGTTTAATTTCGACCACACTGACGATATTAAGTAATTACAAGGTGCGCTACTGTGGCTCCACTGCCGTCTCTTCTCTCTGTGTAGTTTGCCCACAACAGTCCCTGACTGGCTATGTCACGCAAGATCTAGGTTGAGTGGAAAGCACACTGAGCAGCTTTGTTTTCTTCACCACAACCTACTGCTGCTTAATTTGGAATACTAAAACGTTTGAAATTTAAGTTTCACAGTTTTATAATGTTACTAAAATGCTTGTTTAACTTTATTTAAAAATTTAAAAAGTTTAAGTATTTATTAAGTTATTTAAATAAAATTAAGAATTTTGACAAAGATTTTCTTTTTTGCATATCGATTCCAATTATCGATCATCAGCCCTGTTAACTAGCAATAATTGGTATCGATATCGATACAGAAAAAACAATATCGGTTGACCTCTAGTTTGAACCTTTGTGTTCATACTATAACCAGATACAGATCTCAAGTGTTCATGGTTACAATTTACCTGCACTTGATAGAATCAACAAATCATACAATTCTCACAGTTCTCAGTCAGTTCTCCTCTTGTATAGTGATGCACAAGCACATTCGTTTTGCCGAAAGGTTGTATCAGTTCATTTTTACTCCATTTCCCGCGTGGGTGTGGAAAAGAACAAACCTCCCCATATCTATACAAAACACAACACACAAGATGGACTTGAGATAACCATTTTCCTGTTCTACATTGTATTCTTTTGTTGGCTTTGCCTTCAGTTGTCAAATGACTTGTGTCAACACCCAGTTTAAGTGCACAGCCCGAGGATTTGTGAACGGGTTGACAAATGGACGTCACAAGTTAGTGTAGTAAAGTCACTAGTGTTTTGAAATTGAGGGTCATAACTTTCAACTGGTTAGGTTTTATTTTTTCGGTACAGTGTCTCTCTAGCAGATATTCCTTGTAATCTCTCACACATTAACTATTCTTTCAATCACGTAGTCCACATCTTTCTCATGTGACAACAGGCCAGTATGTGAACTTTATGATGCAGGAGGTTATGTAGATATAAAAGATAATGTCTGAGCCTGTTTTTGAAGCACAAAGTTCAAGAGCTGAGTCACTGCAATATGCGGTATAAAAATCCAAATACTGCATTTTTAGGACGAAAGAATAGAACTCAAAGGACAGAAATTACAACGGAGTGTGTGTATTGCTTTTTGTTAACATTTTATGTATATTTTAGTCTTTTCCAGACCTTCAATGGGTGAGTTTTAGTCAAAGATTTGCATGAATATTGCTATTTTTACTGTGCGCCATCTATTTTATTAGGCTTGTCAACTCTGCTGCTCATGTTATTGCTTGTTACTCTTTAATTCTTCCTTTGACGTCAGCGTCTGGTGTTTCCTAACTGCCCAGTTTGACTTTTAACACAGTTCTGATGGAACTCATTTATTGATCCCTTTTCTAAAAACCCTTCTCGACGTTGTTTTAACAGCTACATTGGCCTTTGCTTTTGCCCTTACCTTTTTTACTTGAGTTATGTCATAGGCGTGAACCCTTTTAAGGTTCAACACCCACCTGCATGCTTCCTACATACATACTTACATGTTCTTTCACCTGGAAAGTTCAAAAACCCATGATGTGGTGGGTTGATTTAAAAAATAGATGTCCCACTGCGGTGATGAAGAAGACTTCTAACACATAGATAGGCTGTGCTTTTCCGTGAGGTTAGTTCATTGTTGTTGTAGTTTTTGGCCTTGTGGCAAGACACTTTCTCCTTGGACCAATGCGTCATGGCCTTTCTCCAGCGGTGTGAAGATCACTCTAGCTGCCAAACCGCGGCTGCAGCGTCCTGTGACCATGGCAGGAGATTTGTCTGCAGACTGTGCAGAAGGTGCAAAGCACGTCATTGTAGTCTCTCTTCATCTCTAAATAACATGCGTAGGCGTTGCTGACTTCCCCTGGTCGAGAGTGTTAATGAACTCACGAGCACAAAACATCATAAGATCAGAGCGATCGACGCACTCGGATGACATACCACTTTTTAAGTTGACATTTATAGCAAAGGTTAAGGGGCCTCATTCGCCAACCGTTAATAAGAAGATTTTTTTTCTTAAAACCCATTTGCGCAGTGTTTTCTGACATTTACACCAATGTTTTCTTGTTTAAAATTGGTTCCTAGGTAAGAACAGAATCTAAGACTGCCGATAAGCATTCTTACTCAAATTTTATTGTGTAAAACATTAGACTGTTGGTTTTCTTCGGTTCTACAGTTGTATAATATTTTACTATTTAAATGTCTTACCTTCTTAAGAACAAATTTAACAAAAGAATCTTAAGAAAATCTTTGTCAATGAGGCCCAACATTTTAGAGGTACTGAAATCTTCTTAATGACTGTTTCTTGCAAATAAATATAAAATAAGACTTAATAGATGTAAGTGGCCATATTTACATTATTCAATGCATTTGGAAATGTGCAAATTCTCTTACAGTAGTTTCAAAAACATTACAATTACAAATGGCAAGTGGCACTGCAGTAAAGCTGATTCATTTGTTCAACATTCGCACTAATTCCTACGTATTGATACGAGAATGAGTAGAACAAGAAATGTATCGGACATAAAAAAGTGTTATCGTACCATGTTTAATTACAATTCACAAGTTCTGGAGGAGAAAGCAATGAAGTCTCCAAAATACGTTTCCACAAATCCTTCTGTTTAATTAATCTCCATTTTTATGACTGTTTAAACTAAAGGCTTTATTTACATTTACATCTACATTGAATTTACACACAACGACCTTATGACTCTTATTACATCAGTAAAGTGTGTGCATCAAAGCAACAAACATGAAAAAATCAGAGAGATCAGACAAACAAGCAAATGTTAAGTAAGCAAAAGTACTTTCAGAAATCGAGCAAGTCTAATGAGAGTGACAAGAAGTCTGAGATACAGTCTGGAGTCACGGAGATCACTCCAAATCAAACCAAAACTTCATTTTAATTAATTGTTAAAGAATCATTATGAAGGGGGACAAAAACTTTTCCACAACTTTGACTTGCTGCCACAACTTTATTGCAACAAAAAACGCATAAAAACACAGCAACTTTTAAAACAGCTGCTACAAAATCAGGCATGTTGTGCTGCAACAATCTCAAAAAGGCCTGTGAAATCCTGGAGTGGCTGCCTAATGTTAATACATACCTTCTGTGTTCTTGTTCAAACTGTTGTACTACAAATTGTCTTCAATAATGGAACAATAGAGGCATTTTAAAGACATTCAATAACCAGGATGTTTGTAATATTATACATCATTACTTCATTGGTCCTTTATAGAGGTGTGTCTCAAAACACAACTCTTCAAGGAGTATCTAGCGAAAAAAACCCACTAACATGTACGTTTGTCTGTGAACTTTTCGTATTTCTCAACACTTTTTTGTTAAAGTATATAACTTGGTCGGCGGTAACTTGGCTTAATGACAGTGTTTGATTTTAAACATAGCTTTACAGATGAAAGAACAGTCGTGGACTTCAAAGCACTGTTGTAAGCTGCTCTGTATAAGAGCGTCTGCTGTAAATGTAAATATAAATGTACAGTTAAATAAAGTGAGACTACTGTATTCCAGTGACTCATCTTAATTACTCTCAACCCAGTTATTCAGTAATTACTGCACGTCATTTACTGTTCAGATCACCAAATGGCCTTGAGCCAAATCTGATGTACATCACTCTTTATTTCAGTGATAAGACTTTAATAGCGAATACAGCACTACCAGGAAGTCTGTTAACAAGGAATGAACTATAAGGAAGTTTTACCGTTCATTAATCCTTTCTACGCTTGTACTTTATTTGTACCTTGTACATACTATATCTAACTTTTTCTCTTTCTTTCCTTCTCTCTTGTCATTCAACAAAACACACACACAGACATACAGTGTACAGCTTCAGACTTCCGCTTAGTCTGAGTGGTGTGTCCCCAGGACAGATACAGTTGAAAACCCCTGGATTATATCATAATGGCATTGCTTGGTGATTTTCTGGCTACAGTATAGAATTTCTAGTTAAAAAGAACATCCCGGTAGTAACTATGGCTGCCCTGTGATCTGTGATCCATGCCCAGTCTGTGTTCAGTGTGAAGTAACATAGAAAAATTGTTGGGATGCATCGTGATGCATTGAGATATCGCATCGATTTGAATCGTGTACCTGATCATTGTAATTGAATCGGATCATGAGACCGGTGAAGGTTCACACCTCTATATGATCTATAATATCTATGATCTAATGGTGTGTTCCAGTTGGTCCTCAGTTTCTGAGGCTTTTTTCCGAAGGCTGAAGCCGGACGTGACGACATGCGCGCCCTCGTTTCTCAGACATGCGACCAAATATCTCAGCGCAGCACAGAGGACCCCGAGTTCAGAATCCAAGATGGCTGTATTACATGACTATAAAGTCTAATAAATGCTGTGATTTTTTTTACATTTTTTGCATTTTTAGCACTTTAGCGTTGTTTGTATCTAACCTGGTGTACATACTACACACACTTTATCAAGCGACAATGCTAAATCGGCTGGTTGATGTCGCTAAAAACAAAATGACTAGCCTAGTTAGCCGAACAGAAAGGTGAACAGGATCAGTAACTTGAGATGGAAAATTCATATAAAAACGTACAAAAAAGTTTAATTTTCACTGTATTTTTAGCAGATGTGACGTCATCTTGGATCCAATGGAAAAATGGAACACAGCATAAAACAAGATTGAGATATTTCCAATTCCTGTTTTTGTTCTCTAAAATTGGAACTGACGTATATGGCATGGCATGTTTTCACCAATCTGTCAGGGGCTCATGATGCAAATTTTACTGAGCACTAAAATACACCTTATGGTGCAACCAGGAGTGTATTTTAGTATTCAGTAAAATTTTCATCATGAGCCCCTGACAGATTGGTGAAAACATGCCATAGTTTTTTTTAAACAAAATTTTCTTCTAATCTACAGCTAATGGTCAAATAAATTGTGTGATTATTTGTCATTGTGAACACACCACACTACACCACAGCACACAGTGCACCACAACGAAATGTGACCTCCGCATTTGAGCCATCCATGAAGGAGCAGAGGACACCTTTTGGCAGCACCTGGGGTGCAGTGCTTGGGGACAGTACCTTGCTCACGAGACCTTTACCAGTCTGCGACTTGAACCGGGTACCTTCCGATCATGGGGGCAACTGAGTGCTATAATGAGACATACTATTAAAGTTTCTTCAAATCGCTACTCAGCTCACTTTGTGTTTGTGAATACACACATTTACCATAGAAATAAATGTAAGACACAAGGTGAACTGGATTTTTGCTACCCTGATTAAATTTTAATAGAAAGTCGCACAGTCATCCAAAAAAAGGTTTGTTAACTGGAACCAAACAATTTCTGCATCAGATTAATTTTTTAATTAATTTAATGGACTTCTAAAATAAGTGCACAGCATATTTTAGGAGAACACCCAATTTCACATAAATGTGACAGAATGGCCCAGGAAAAGCAAATATTGACCTGACCATGCAAATATTTGTCAAAAAGTTCAAATAACAGACTTATATTTGACACAATTGTTTAAAACCTTTTAATACATATATATGCTTACTGTGGCCTTTTCTGCAGTTTGTTTCTACAAATCTTGGTTTCAGTCTTAGACACTTCCTTTATTTATTTTTATTAGGTTAATACTTTTATTTCTCTATTTTGGTGACTACAAGAATAAGCATATTATTCTCTTTTCAATTATTAATCACCACAAACATTTCCATTGACTGTGGTTTTGGAAACGTCACTGTTCACTGACTAAAGCTCATACACACACACTACAAAATCAACAGCCACCTCTCTTTAAAAAAAGACTTTAGCTCCACTCTTCAATTTCAAACTCCTCGTTTAATGGTGTAAATTCACTGTTCTGATGTTTTTTGCATTTTGCTTTATGTTGCCGTGGGTAACTGGTGGTGTAGCCAGCGGCAGATGTATTTAGAAAAGACACCACACTAAAATGAGTAATTACAGTCAGTGAGTCATGCTCAGACTCGGTAACAGACATTAATTATTCTTGGCCTACACTTCGGCCTTAAAACATAGTTGATGCTCACACAGAGATATAGAGGGGGGATTTTTTGGGTCATGTTGTTTGTGTATTTTTATATACAATACTATATATGTGTACTATATAGAGTATATCTCATTGGGGGGTAGAAAATTATATATTTAACAGGTAGTTAATTAAGGAAAATCACACACACTCACACACTGACTCATGGTGGCACTTGAGTCTCCAATATTATATATACATATATAATTTGTACTATTTTTATTAGTAGTGGTATTATTATATTATTTGTTTATAGTTAATATATAGTTAATATTAGAGTCTGGCAATGTGCCTGACCATGAGTCATTTTGTCCACACGAATGTCCTGGGAGCACAGAGGTGAGGAGGAGATGGAGATCTGTTTGCATCTCTGCCACAGTGAGTGGTATCGGAAGGTATTATGATGAATTTATCACTTCTGTAGAAGTCTATTCTGAGCTCTGTTTTTCCTTAAGGTGTGTCATATCAGCAGAATGCATATTTATGACATTTATATTATCACTCTTATCCAGGGCGACTTGTTTTTCTTCTCGACAGGGTCAGATTCCCTGGGGACTAACTAGGGTTAACACTCTTGCTATAACTTCATAGTTACCAGCCAAGTATTCTGTCTTTAGGCAACCACAAGACTCATATTTTATGCTTGTGTTTGTATAAAAGAATATAAACAGTACCATCATGTTCTCTGCTTTTTAACACAGTTGTGAGGACTGAAATGTCTGTGAGACGACACAAGTTTAAGATTCAAGATTCAAGATTCAAGATTCTTTATTTGTCACGTGCAAGTTATACAGGTACAACAAGCAGTGAAATGTATCCTGATCCGCTCTTTAACTGTGCAATAGACAAGGAAGATAGAGACGCAATACAAACTTACAAACATAAATACTAACTTAAATACGGAGGTTGGGGTAACGACAAAAATAAAACTATACATTATACAACCAGGAACATAAGGAACATAAGAGTTAAATAAAGAAGTTAAATGTGCAAAATCTGAGAATGTAAACAATGTAAAAGTATAAAATATAAATGTGCTAGGGCAGGACAGGTGCAAAGAGATGGTGCCCCAAAGTGCCAAGTGCAGCTGCATTGTACATTGAAGTGGCAACCAGTATAAATTTATAATAAACAATAAAATTGTATTGGCAGCATATAATAACATGGATAAATTTGCAGTATAGTTATCGTAACAACGATATGAGGTATGTAATAGCAGCATGTAGTAGCATGGACATGTACAGTATAAGTTATTGTAACAGCGAGGTATGTATTAGCAGCATCTAAAGAACTGAGCTGAGTTTCTGGAAATTCTGTAAAATGCAAATGTATTCTACAAACGATACGAGCATTTCATAAATGTTTCCAAACATTTCCAGAACATATCAAAAATAGATATTTAAAGAGGCAAATATTTGTTAGATTTCCTTTTATCAGAGAGTGATGTGCCAATGGAAAAAGTGACTGGCAAAGAGATTGCGTTTGAGACTATTCTCCTTAAAGAGTCATGTGATGTCAGTTTACGTTACGCTTCACATCAAAGTTTTACAGATTTTACTGTTGAAGTTGACCTGGGCTAATCTGGAGCTATGTATAGAGAAATATATTGTCTTTTAATGTTATTTAACTAATTAGGCCAACATCAGAATTTTTAATATTTTTCTCTAGCGCCTACCAGAACGAGACAAGAGAAAAAACACCGGATAAATGTCAAAACCATAGATAATGTGATTCATAAAGTGAGACTGAAAAGGTCAACACAGGTAGTGTAAAAAAAGTGAAGCAAAAGGGTAAATTGTTATCAAAAAGTTCAAGCTGCTTAAATATAAAGAGAACAGAGAGCGAAACTTGGCATCAGTTCAGTTACACACTTTAGTACAAAGAGACCAGACAGTATGGAAGTACTTGTAGTAGGCCTGTATGGAAAGAAATTATGTGGGCAGACGATGATTGTTACTCATTTTGTTCCCACTATCTGCCCTGCACACACACACACACACACACAGGTGTGGGTATACATCAAAATAATGGATGCTAACACATGGCTGGGAAAAGCAGTTATAAAAACTTTAAAATAGTTACTGATCTAAACTGATGTTATTAAAAAAGAAAAACAAATTGAAATAATTATTTTGGAAGAAATACTTAAAAAAATGAGCCATGATAAAAACTGGCATTATTTAAAAAATATGAAATCGTGCATAATCAGGCATAGCTTTATTTTATACTTTTGTACTTTGCAAAACACATTTCACTCTTAGGAAATAGGCCACAGTTATAGTGTAGCATGAGAAATAAGAGAAAGGACAGCTAACTGAGGGACAGCTAATTTTTTATTCGTAAAAAAAATATTTTATTACACTTCACATTACATTCCAATGGTGATTAACATCACTGCCTAATCTAATAAATAAACTGCCTGATTTAAACTTTACCTTTCCCCTCTCTAAGCTTAGCTGAAGTTTCCTTGTTTGCCCTCTTGCTTAAGATTGTTATTTTTTATTTATCTCTCTTATGATCTACAGTTCATCAATGACCTACATTGTATCTTTCAGTCGCCTTGAGCAGAGGCTCATTGTTCCGTCTGGGGGCTTGTTTTCACATCTGAAAATAACCAGCCCATTGTTTCCATCCCCCATGCTATGACTTGATGAGCTGTTGGAAAATTTGATGTTGGACGTTCAAAAAAAACAAAAAAAAAAACAAGAAAACCACATAAAAATCAAATAACTTTTTCCTCAAAACAATAATATTATATTAAGTCCCATTTTTACTCAAACACAGCAGGTTGATTAACAGCCCCATGAGTCATGGCCAGTGTCGTGGCTTGCTGTCATAGTGAGAGATGTCATATTGAAAGTACAGTCATCCGAGTACTAGAGCTACAAATATTAGCACTTGTGTGGTTTCTCTCTTGAATTCATATCTCATAAAAGCTTATAATGAGCTGGAGCTCATGAGAACCTCCTAAAGCCTCTTATTTTGCACCTAATGTGGCACTTTTAAAGAATAAAGTGAAAGATGATGACCTTTATGCATTTATTTTCACTTTTCAGCAGTGAGATACTTCACATGCATGTCCTGATGTTTGTTCACTTTGGCCTGTATTATTTCCAAATGTCAACCATTTATATGATTTATGTAGTTTTTCATCAGCATATGCATGCCATGTTAAAATATTTTTCATGTGAGGTAGGGAAATGATAAGTGGTTCTTCTACCAATAAATGTGATGTCTGCTATTCATAACTTAAATTACGGTAATTTGTATTGAGGTACGATAAATAAAAACCTAACAGAGAAACTCCAAATCCCACTTGTGTTGCGAAAAATCCAAGCCTCTCTGCCAGTAAAGAAATATTTAAAGCCAAAAGCAGCTGGATTTTCTGTTCCTGCTATTCCGTGTGGCTAGGCCTCCCAAGTGCAAAAACCTGAACCAGTCAGAATTTCTTTGAAGGTTTGAAAGCCATCCATATTCATCCTTTTTTCTAACTAAAACACATTTTAAAAATCCCCCCTTAAGTGGGCTTGTCTAAGAAGCATAACAAATAAATCCTTGAAAGAACAGGAAATATTTTCCATAGCAGCTTAACCCGACTCCGACCCGGTCACTTTGGGAAGCGTTGATGTTGGATCGGGTTTTGTCATTACAGGTGCGGCATTTCGACTGTGGACGCTGGTGTGAGCGTAAACCGTCTGTATTTTTACCCTCCAGAGGTTTTCTGACTCTTGACTAGACGCCGGGGTCTGAATCGGCCTCCTGCGAATGTTGTTAGAAGGCACATTATGAGGCACCTCAGTCCTCTTTTATTGTTTTTAACAAAAAGCCTTGCTCGCCACGATAAAACTCCGGACGGAGAGAGGAAATGACTTTCAGGGTGCACCTGAGAGGAAAAATTAAACCCCACAAAGGATCTATGGCAGGTTGGAGAGACACTTTAAGAAAAACGGGCCTTTGAGAAACGTTTTGAAGATAATTTGATTTTTCTAGTTGTACAGTTCTTCTTTTCTCCTCACGAAGACCTGAACTTGAGCAGTTTCATTCATCACAACGCAGACCAGCGCAACAGGAAGTCGCTTCTGCTGCAGCAAACTTCAAAGACGACCTTCCGATGGAGAGAAGCTTCCATGCATCATAAAGATCTAGGTGACCAAGTATTACTTCATCTGTCCTGTTTCATTCAGGTGGGCTTCATTCATGTGGTGGAATTAAAAGATTAACAGCAGCCAGGAAACTTTCAAAGAAATGGAACGAGCAACATGTCCAAGCTCCGAATCTTGGTGCTCTTGTTTGTATTGAATAAATGTTTGAGCATTTGACAAAATTCATACCTAAAGACAAATGAATAAGATTTTTCACATCCAAGTTTATAATAAGGCCATTGCAGTAAGAACACATTAAATAGGAATCAGCAGAACTTATGGAACAACAACAACAACAACAACAGCAACAATAATAGTAATAATAATAATAATAATAATAATAATAATAATAATAATATAGCCGTAATAATAATAATAATAATAATTTAACTACAGTGCTTGGATGCAGAAATTCAGTTTTGAATTTAAGTAAGTGAATATTTGTCATTGTGAACACACCACAGCACAGTATAATCACACCGTGCACCACAACAAACCCTTCGTGAAGGAGCAGTGGGCAGCTTTTGGCAGTGCCCAGGGATCAGTGCTTGGAGACGGTACGATGCTCTTGAGTACCTCTGTGGCACCTTTACCAGTGCAGGTTTGAAAACGGCGATGTTCCGATCACGGGGCCAGCTGCCCAACCCGTTCACTACCAACTGCAACCAAACATCAGATTGCAGGCATATGAGTTGAAATACATTAATCCAACAAACACAACAGTAGTTTAGTCACAGTTTGGAACAGTTGGGCTGTTTGCCCAAGGTACCGTTCCTAATCACTGCTCCCCAGGTTAGCTGTCCACTGCTCCTTCACAGATGGGTCAAATGCAGAGGTTACATTTGGTTGTGATGCCCTATTGTGTGCTGTGCTGTGTTCAATGACAAATTATCACTCACTTTTGCATTATTTGTTTTCAATACAGCTTTCCTGTCTATTGTTTTAATGTAATATTTGTCTTAACACAGAAATTACAGCGTAGATTCAATCGTTGATTTAACTAAAGCATGCAGTACAAATGTTTTGCTAATGTATTGCTAAGAAACGAGCAAATAATGAAGGATAATTATATGTTTTTGATTGTTGTTCATGAGCTCGCATAACCAGCAGTCGTGCTGTATCGAGATTCATCATGACATACAGTTTTATCGGATCAATTGATAAAGCATCGTTCATTATAACAAGGTATTTAAAACATTCAACTGTTAGTACCACACAATTATTTACTTATTTTAATAATATTTAATTATTTTACTTAGTGGCTTTTCAAAGTAAGTTGAAAAAGGTCCAACAGTGGCATGACATGTACTAACCTGAAAGTTTCCTTTATCTTGGGTTTCTTTATCTATTGGTGAATGATCAAACTAGAGTACAACGTGAAGGGCCTGTGTGTACTGTTTAACTGTATCTGATAGATTACCTCTAACAGCAACTTCTGTGAAACAAAAACTGTTTTGAACGTTAATGTCGTGTGGACTCTCAATCATCAGGGCATGGTAGTCTGAACATTTATACTACGAAAGTGGCGCCTTCAACTGGAGAAAGCGCTGTGACCAACACACACATTTTGTGTTGTTTATTAATTACTGTTTTAATGACTCAGAAACCATACACGTATACCGTCAAATTCACAAGACTTTGAACTTAACAGACATATTCATTTCTCTCTATGTGAAATTTGTGAGTAATTCCATGCAGAAAAACTGAGTAATAGGGGTAAAGCACATTAATTACATTATTCGTGACGTGTAAACACACGTCAGCGCTACTGACTTTCATATGGAGCGCCATCATGTATAAAAGCATGATTCTCTTCCAGAAAGGCAAAAGCAGCTCATTTATAGGCCAAAATGAGCCCAAATTGGCTCAAAATTACGCAAATACGCTGGAATATGCCAAATATGATGGACATATTTTCTTAATGAATTTCACTCTCTGGGTAAAAGCATCTGTCAAATGTCATACTATTTATCAAGTACGTAAAACCAACTACTTTGTAAACTTCTAGGTCCTTGCCATTGCCGTGGTACAATATAGTTGAAGACAATGTAGATATTGTAAAGGATGTAGTTCATTTAAAATGGTCTGTATACACACAAATATTACAATGTCTGGCTATGTTATTGATCAACTGAGGAGAAAAAGCTAGCTTTACTGGACTGATTCAATAGTACCAACTTCCAAAACACGGAATCCCCAATCCACTGGGTGTTTTTAGTATGGGTTGTTCTCCTGATGCGTTTTCCATAAATTTGCACATAAAGTCACAACAAAAAGATAACTTAAAACAAGTTGTTTTCTACTGCTTTGGGAAGATGACAATACTGTGGCTGCCTACGTATAAGTAGCCATGCTAGCAGGTTGATAAAGAAGTTCTTGAGATTCTATTCATTTTTGTTAGAGTAAAAGTATACTGTATATGTAGGTGTGCTTCCGTTCCACGTAAAACCATTTTTTATGAAAGAGCATCTATGTTCTCTTACCATAAGTGTCCACATGATTACTATTAGACCTGTATATTGCTATTTGACCTGTTGTAACCCAGGATGGAAAATACACAACCTGGAAGAAGGAAAAGGTGTTTTTCTTCATCGCTCATACAAATGTAAGTCAAATGAAAGTGTTGGTAAACCACATAATCTGTATAGACATATTTTTGGTCCATGTTTGATTATTAAGATTGAAAAGAGCATTTTTATGAATGGAACAGCATAAATGGTTATTATGAAGCAGTACTGATTTAGTATTGGCTAGACAAGTTAATGCAAAAAGTGTTCAAATAAAGATAAATATATTGATAATTAAACCATTCCAATTAGATCTAGCTAAGGAACAGAAGTACATTACACACTAATTTACATGCTGTACAGTCTGGAGGGATGGATGAATGGATGGATAAACAGACAGATAGACGGATAACATTATTCACCTAACAAGGTAATTAAGTTTGTATTGTGCAGCTTAAGTTAATTGTGCAGCTAGGCACAATAAACAACAACAAATATATCCAGTAATAAAAATGCTGTGTATACTGTCTCCAAGTAGTCTTAGTCAAAAAACCAATTAAACAAAAGAACTGCTTAAAACCAGCTCGTCACCCCTGTCGGTGCAAAGTTGGAATTTAGGCCTTGCTTAGAAACACAACAAAGACCTGAGCTGGAACTGCTGAAAGCCGCACGACGCAGATGCTTACGAAACAAGACTGTCGTTACGATGCAAAGAATCAGGAGAAAAAACACTCGCTGGGAGGCAGCCGTTTGTGTGTGTAACTTTGCTTATGATGTGGTTCGAATGTATGAGCTGCGAGCTCTGCCACCTCGCTTTGCCCACCGCGCCTCCTCCCCAACCGTCATTATGGTTAGCCCTGAAGCGACTGGCCGGTTCAAACACAATTTACATTGGTTTTTTTCACCAATAGGTGTTGGGAGGAATGTACACATTCTCACGGGGCGCTGACTCATGACTGCATCACTTCAATTTAGCGCTTCGACAGCTGGGCCGAGATGGCAAGTCGAGTTTCACATGAATCAGTGGACACCTTGTTTTAAAAACACACACTGAGGAGGAACCCATTCTGGGAGACATTCTACCATGAATTCAGGCAGTTAGTTTCATTCTGTGTTTGCTTTCAGAAGTTTAAGGCCACAGGAAGTGTGCTTTCACTAAGAAACAAATTCCACGTACAGAACTTGGGAACAAAAAAGAAATCAGTGTGTGACATAAGTCTTACGTAAATCAACCCTCTGCGTTATTTACTGCTAATATGACACTAAAAGTGTGACACTCTCTTAGCCTAAAATTGCACAAAAGTCACTTTCGTTAAATCTGACTGAGACTGTATGGTCGTTGCGCCATCTGGTGGAGAAGACGATACAGTTTCAAGATTGTAAATGAACTTCTATCTCGAGTTATTTACATTTATTTATTTACTGACGCTTCTATTTCAAGATTTCCAGATTTTCCAGATTGGTCACATGCATAGTTCTACAAGTACGACATGTACAAGTACAACTGTGCTAATGAGAAGAAAATTAGGAATTAGAAATGAACAGATTAAATTCAAGAACCGTTACAAGAAACTCCAAATTGACTAGATTGACTAGATCCGTTACCTAATTGCATGGACAGTCTCTCAGAACCAACTTATGGGACAATAATGGGAGCATTCCACAGAGCTGCAGTTTTAGAGATGCTCTAAACCCAAGTCTCTTGCGATCACAATATTACTGATTACTGTAGATCAACCCAATAGCTCTTGTTTGGTTATTAAGATTTGGAAAGCATTCTGTGGACAGAACAGTTTTATAAATGTGTTTATTACAGAGCTAGAGCTGATTTATTGCGGCTAGCCAAGTGCAAGCAAAAAGGCTTTAAATAAAACTATTACACTTTCTTTAACTCTATTTGTAATCTGATTAAAGTATTCAAATTTAACACAATCTAATTACACAGGGTTAATTACTCTTCACATCTGAACATGAAGGTGCATATACTGTCTGCTAATGTTCTGTTAATTATTATAAATCAATAAACTTTTCAAAATTGCACACATGTGACTCCAACCTTTGATCTCTTGGTTTGTAAGTGAAAATCTCTAGGCTTTGGCAGGTTAGAGCTGCTTTGGTGGTAACCAGAAAAGCAACTGCATATTTCATATACAATTATTAAATGTTAACTCAGCAGAAAAAACAATACTCTGTACAAAAGCAGAACTTCTGCAGTTTCGCTCCTGCATTCGGGACTCTCCACAGCAAAAGTTCCAGCACTGTTGTGATTACAAGTTTCACAAGTCATTGTGATGCAGCATACTCTGAATGATTTTTGAGTAAATAAATATCTTAAATTATATTTATGAGTAGGAGCTTTCACTTTCCAAAGTACAGTACATACAAAAAAGATTATTAAAATATGAAGTTTCTAAGAAAGCGTCAATACATTAAGAATAATAATTTTTTTAAAAAAACATAAAGGCTTAAGCCTAGATTTAAAAGCAGAAATGCTGGGAAATGCTGATCACCATTTGGTTAAGAGTTGTGACCTAGAAACTGAAGTTAATTAGCAGTTCTTGATTTTGGTCTTCATTTACTAGTGCATTGTTTGCTTAGTTTCTACATTACACTCAGGTAATAAATTCTGTATAAATTCTAAATGTAAATTGTTAACTTTTAGGTTTCAATGACCTAGACATAACTAGAGATTTAGACAAGACTTAACATCTCAGTTTTACATCACCAGTTTTTACTGATTGTCAGTCATAAAAGTACCAAAATACTTCTTATATGCGAAGTTGTGGGTCAAATACACAGAGGTGGGATTTTCCAGCAAATTTACTCAGCAGAAATAACTACCACTAATAGTAGTGGTTTAAAAGATACAGTAATAAACACAAATACTACTACAACTATTTCTCTCTGAAAGAGTTAGCTAAACTTTCATCATCTTCCAACGTTCTGAACAGAGGAATTATATCTGGCAGGACAAGTTACTTTATATTATTTATTTTTATAAATCGATGTCATTTGGTGTGCTATAGAAATGAAATAAGAAGAATTGAAAATAGAATAAAAAGAAAAATGTAATAAAACTAAATTCTGTATTTCTCTAAATATATAAAATAAATGGAAATGTGCAGTTTCTACATTTTATTTATAATTATAACAAAAGAATATATAATAATATTTCCCTTAGCTATATTTTTAAAATAGTATATAATGATATATAATAAAAATTCCAGGTGTATGCACAAATGAGAACAAAAACCTTGTATGATATTTATCACGTCGCAGCTGCCAGGGAAACTCCCAGAACATTTCCTAGATGGTCTCTTACTCATCTTGTCTGGGTGAAAGACAAGTTGCTCAGCTGTTTTCTAAGGTTTTGTTTTACCAAGGAAAATGTTGCAAAGCTCTGAGCGTTCATAGCACTTTGTTTCTCTGAACAATTAGACACTCCAGCGATTTTTTATAACTTTGAGTTATGTCTGAAGTTACCTCATAAACAGAGCAGTCTCACCGCGTTCACTGCATTTACATTCATAACCGACCCTTAAAGTAAGATAAGATGCATTCAGAGCTGTTTTGTTGTTATTGTTGCAAAGAATATATATATATAGCAATTTAAGTTATCATCTTAAATCTTACAGTACCATATGTGAACTGTTGTAACTCAGAAGAAAGAAAACAAGGTGCCAGGCAAAATTGCTTTTATTTTATTGTCCAAAGTCTGGTGTTATTGTTGCTGTAAATTACATGTTGCCACACTTTACTGACTCAAAAAAGTTTTTGAGGGAATCCTGTCTTGAAGCGTTTGAAAAGCATATTGTGTTCTGTTAATGTAACTCGAGGTTGTTCAATTAAAAGTCAAAGAGGTACAGTTAGCGAAAATTTCTAAAAGCAAGAAGGGTTCGAAAACATGCATAGTTGAAGTATTTTGAAGAAGCCCAGTAGTTTGTCTGTGTAATCAGTGACTGATTGTCAAATAAAGAATTGCAATTTTAATAGCATTTAACATTGTTCTTTATTAATTCACATTGAACGGAAGAATCCTCTAATACTAAAATAATAATAAAATAAATGTTCTTTTCTCATTTTAATTAATGTAAGGTTTGTGCTTAAAAATAAAATGACAAGCTTTTGAAAAACCATATCAAGTCAATAGAGGACACATTATTTTTCTTCTTGTAATCTTAAGATTATGAGTTATTGTTTTGGGATTCTCAACAAAACAAAAGTCGTTTTGAAATCTCCAGCACCAATAATCAGCTATTTTGACCAGTGACACAACCTGTATCAAAGTAAAATCAGAAGTGTTCATCTATAGTGATAATGATAAAATGTCGTGATCTCGAGAAAACAACTTTCGTTATGCCAAGAGGACGAGATAAATAACTCAATCTCAAAACATCAAATTGTTCTCGAGATTACGAGGAAAAATAAGTCGTGATCTTGAGATAACGAGAACGAAAATAACATCAATATGTTCCCTCTACTTTCACGAAAACATAAAAGTAAAATGCTTAGTTTTAGAAAAAGCTGCAACTCTTTTACGTGTTTATTGGTAGCTCAGCCAAGGCAATAAGTCTTAATGCGGCTGGGCTTTTAGAGGTTGCACTTTTGACTCTCTTCCTCTGGTTGAGTAGAAAACAGTACAAAAACATTTACTGACTCCAACTTTGACTGGATTCCTGTGTGAATTTGGCCAGGTCTGTGACTCACTTCTGCTTATGCGGCTTGCCATCATCATTAGCCGTCTAAGCGATCTGGCCTCGAGCTGTGTGATCATATCTGAGAACTTCTGTTGTGTGTTATGGTACAAATGTATGTCGCAGCTCAGCTGATAAACCATGTCATTTACCATACATACTTGCCCCGCTCTTCCTCTTTCATATGTGACACAACATATGGTAAATTTTCCACTAGTCACAAGTCGGTTTTTCTTTACGCATCACATTTTCGTCAGGGTCACACGTATTACACAGCACAATTGTTTTTTTTTGTTTGTTTGTTTGTCCATTCGTTTGCTGATGATTTTTATCATCACACCATTTTCCTAAATATAAGGATCGACGTGTGTTGTGTAAATCACATGAGCAAATTCTTGTAGTTGCTAGCCTGGGAAAGACAAAGCTTAAGCTGCTTCTGGTAAGGTGTAAAGGCATACAGTGGGAGAGGGTAAAAAGTCCACAGGCATGTGTAATACACTTTAATACACAATTACTGTAAAACAGCCCTTGTGCTCACAGCTTTGCGGCCCTTGGAGACATTTTGATGAGAGTGAAAAACGAATGTGGTTTCAATTTCTGTTTCTGCTGCCTTTCGTTGTCTGGATGAAGTTCCAGCCATGTTTTATTGGCCATTTGAAAGGCAGAATCTGTACGAAAGCCATCGTTTATACTACTATTACCCATTATATACAGAGTAGCATTAATACTGTTTGCCAGTATTCTTAGAAATAGTTAGTCTAAGATCATTTTTTTTCTTCCAAGAGACTCAGATGTAAGACATTAGCAATGAGTGTGTGTGTGTGTGTGTGTGTGCACGTGGACGTATGTGTGTGAGAGAGAAACTGCTGTAGTGCCGTAACTGCCACCACCCATATGTGTTTCAATGTGAGTCAACAGTCACCATGTCTTCATCTCTGTCACTTACTGTACACAGAGGAGGTTACGAAATAGCACAACTCTTATCTAAATATATATATATTATATATATATAATTATATATATATAATTTGAACAAATACAAGTGCATGTAGTGAATGTTGGACTTCTTTGTGAGAGTGGTGCACGCTTACAAATGCAACACATGTGTTCACATCGCGAAAAATATCTTTTACGTGTCACGATTTCTCATTTTTGAAGGTCAGGTCACAGAGAGTGACGTAACGTACTGCGACGAAAAACTACCGGGAAAACCGGAACACGTCGGGCAGGGAAATGAGAGAGTCCTGAAGAAGAATCGATAGCGTTGGAGGTGAACAATTCCGATGGAATTGATACATTGGAACCGGTTCTGAGTCGGAACCGATTTTCGATTCCCACGCCTAGTTGTAGAGTCATTAATCTTTATTTAATTTGTTTCCAGTTACACATTGTTACACATCAAGGCCACTTAGTGACAGGTAATTTAGTAGCACTGACTAGTTGTTTACAAACTAGACAAACAAGGGAAAAGCCGTCCCCTTCTAAACTGTGCACTGGACATAGACAATGCAGAGAATATTGTGAGACACTGTTACTTATTTCACCTGGATTTGTTAAACAAGAGAAGTAATCATAAAACATGCAATAAACTTTGCCAAATTCTTTTGCCCAGCAGAATATACATACATACGTACATAGATACATACATACATATATGAAAATAATAGTAATAATATGAAATTTTGAAAGAAGTTCATGTCATCCCTGGTGTTTGAGTCTCATGTGTAACACCTGCGTTTTATTGTATAAACCCTGCCTCTCATCATTGTTTCTTGTCTAGGTGACTCAAGCTAAGTGGTTTTGTTTTTCCAGTTATGCTTCTGCTTATTTGGTGTGTTACTTTCACACTTTAGGGTAAAGTTATGTGGTTTTGTTATACTTTTTGATTGAAAAACGTACCACGTTTAGTTACTCTGCACCTGTAGTCTGCGTCTTCACCCTTCCACACCACACAACTCTGACAGTTATGTTCTGTTTTTTGATGAATTTTGCCATATCACCACTGTGTACAGTGTATAGTGGCCTGAGTATAAACACCTTTATGAACTTACACTTTCTACTATAGCTGTAATTAATGCAAAGTACACTTCTACTTTCATTACACATAATCAGGAAGGCAACATGCCCAGGCATGTTCCTGTTCACTTGTCGTTGTCTGGTCCTGATCATTTTTGAGTCATCTTTGAGTCAACTATTTCCTGTAAATCTAATTCTAAATTTAATCAGAAGCCGTTGACTTGGAAGTTATGAATATATAAATATAGCGTATAACACAATGGGCAGGTAGATTTTACACACTACAGGATAATTCATTTTTGCAAGATTTAAAACTGCACTAAGCCAAAAAAAGTACATAATTTACTGTTTTATTCAGAGATGAAAGGTGAGTGAGTATGTAAGTTTGTAAAACCGGGCTGTAGCAACTTGGTGACACCTTGATCACAGAGTTTGGTGTATCTGATGTGTATTTATAGCATCCTGGTATCTTATACTGCACTGCGACACAGGCATGTTGGCGTCTGTGTGTTGTACTGGTTTAAGTAGCACAAATTTTCATGTTTATTAATACTTTGACCTTGCTATTGCTTATGAAAATGTGATTTCTTCACAAAACATGCTATTTAGAGTTTGAAATCTACTGCACTACACATTTCCCTAATTGCAACATCTCTAAAGCTCACTAATGCTCTTTACTCGCTAATGACACACACAAACATACACACAGGTAAAGTCTGACTATCAGAGTGTAAATCTCTTGAAACTAGAGCCAAAAAGTGTCATATTTGCCAGTGAGAACAATATTAATTTTTGGATAGTGTTTTATTTTTAAATATTATATTATTCCTATGTGTACTTCACTAGACACTTGGGGACATTCCATAAACCTAATGATTACAGTAGCTAAAGAATCGCGTGCCTTCTCCTCAACCTTACCCTAACCATGACCGAAATAATGAAAATGAAACTGTCTGCTCGTGTTGTTTTCTTACATTCATTTTCATACAAAAGATACATTAGCAAAAACCACTTTTTCACCCTTGGTTGGTTCGTCCCCAATCTGCAGGTGTACAGCTCTAAAATCTAGTTGAGTTCAGAATAATGCACTCTTGCCATCTTTGTGAGGATATTCCATTGAATTCTATAATGAATAGATGTAAATAATGCTACAGCTACACCTAAACCTTACCTTAAGCTTAGCAATCCAAAGCGAACTCTTTTTTTAAAATTAAAACCTGCAACACTCTTTTCCTTATGAGGACTAACGTTTTACCGCATCATAAGATTTAAAATCCTAAGATTTTCCTTACTGAGGTTAGGGAATAAATAAACCTATAAATCTACACACACAAAAAAGCACTTTCACACACATACACACACCTGCTCTTCTGTCACAGTCACAGAGGAATCATTTCCACCAAACTCCTTAAATTAATTTGGATTTTCCATGCCAATCAAATATACTACCAATGTTACAAAAAATACGGGTCTTAAATTGTTACCAATTCCAAGCTTGTCAAATAGAAATTGCCAAATGCCAAACTAATTAAAACGTGTGTTTCAAATGCATCTGAAATGCTGCCAACTTGCCTTTGCCGCCTGTGGATTTATTTTAGGGTGCAGAGCGTGAGCCTCGCCAGTAGGGGCCAGTAATGTTCCTTGACTTTCTGGTCCAGCAGGGTCTTGTCGAGGGAATTCAATTGTATCACGTGTTTTTAAAGCATTGAAAACTTGTAAATTATTTTTTAAAACCTTTTTATGACAATCTCAGGATTAATTAAATCCCACAGGTTTTCTGCAGCATTTTAAATATACAACTGCTTTGTCAGAGTTAACATTCGCCTGAAATAATCTTTGCTTTTTAATATCAGCATTCCAGACCAGTCTTACAGAATTTTTTTTTTGGGAGGGTGAGGGGGGCAGATGTTTAGGACATTTATGTAAAGCCAACATCTTTGAATGTTTCAGTAATAAGTCTTCCCTGTTTGTGATTCGCATGTTTGATTTGGCTTAGGTTTTACGTCGGATGCCCTTCCTGACACAACCCTCTGCATTTATCCAGACTTGGGACCGGCACAAGGAATCACTGGCTTGTGACCTCTTATGGTGAATATTTCAGTAATAAGTACTGAATAAGAAGTATCCTAGAGTGACTGAAAAGAATGATCTTAGTGGTTTAATAGTTTACCAAGTCCACAATTCAACTTGTACCTCGACTTACTTAAGGCTCGGTACCGTGCTCATGAGTACCTCAGTGGTGCTTTGGTCCGAGATGTGAACCGGTGACCTGGGTACCACTGCTGATATAGATAGGTATGTATATGTATACATACACTACCAGTCAAAAGTTTGGACACATCTTCCCATTCAATGTTTTTTCTTTATTATCATGACTATTTACATTGTAGATTCTCACTGAAGGCACTATGAATGAACACGTATGGAACTATGTAGTAAACAAAAAGTGTGAAATAACCCAGAACATGTTTTATATCTTAGATTCTTGATAATAACCAGCCTTTGCTTTGATCAGTGCTTTGCATACTCTTGGCATTCTCTTGATGAGCTTCATGAGGTAGTCTCCTGAAATGGTTTTCCAACAGTCTTGAAGGAGTTCCCAGAGATGCTGAGCACTTGTTGGCCCTTTTGCCTTCACTCTGCAGTCCATCTCATCCCAAACCATCTCGACTGGGTTTAGGTCAGGTGACTGTGGAGGCCAGGCCATGTGGCGCAGCACTCCATCACTCTCCTTCTTGGTCAAATAGCCCTTACACAGCCTGGAGGTGTGTTTCGGGTCATTGTCCTGTTGAAAAATGAATGATGGTCCAAGTAAACGCAAACCGGATGGGATGGGATGGCATGTCGCTGCAGGATGCTGTGGTAGCCATGCTGGTTCAGAGTGCCTTCAATTTTGAATAAATCCCTCACAGTGTCACCATCACAGCAACACCCCCACACCATCACACCTCCTCCTCCATGCTTCACAGTGGGCACCATGCATGTAGAGACCATCCGTTCACCTATTCTGCGTTGCACAAACACACGGCGGGTGGAACTGAAGATCTCAAATTTGGACTCATCAAACCAAAGCACAGATTTCCACTGATCTAATGTCCATTCCTTGTGTTTCCTGGCCCAAAGAAATCTCTTCTGCTTGTTGCCTTTCCTTAGTAGAGGTTTCCTCGCAGTTATTTGACCATAAAGGCCTGATTCGCTCAGTCTCCTCTGAACAGTTGATGTAGAGATGTGTCTGCTACTAGAACTCTGTGTGGCATTTAGCTGGGCACTGATCTGAGGTGCTGTTAACTTGCAATTTCTGAGGCTGGTGACTCGGATGAATTTATCCTCAGCAGCAGAGGTGACTCTTGGCCTTCCTTTCCTGGGGTGGTCCTCGTGTGAGCCAGTTTCGTCATAGCACTTGATGGTTTTTGCGACTGCACTTGGGGACACATTCAAAGTTTTAGCAATTTTCCGGACTGACTGACCTTCATTTCTTAAGGTAATGATGGACTGTCGTTTCTCTTTACTTAGCTGATTGGTTCTTGCCATAATATGAATTCTAACAATTGTGAAATAGGGCTGTCAGATGTGCACCAACCTGACTTCTGCACAACACAACTGATGGTCCCAACCCCATTAAGAAGGCAAGAAATTCCACAAATGAACCCTGACAAGGCACACCTGTGCAGTGACAACCATTTCAGGAGACTACCTCATGAAGCTCATCGAGAGAATGCCAAGAGTGTGCAAAGAAGTGATCAAAGCAAAGGGTGGCTATTTTCAAGAATCTAAGATATAAAACATGTTTTGGGTTATTTCACACTTTTTTGTTTACTACATAATTCCATATGTGTTCATTCATAGTTTCGATGCCTTCAGTGAGAATCTACAATGTAAATAGTCATGAAAATAAAGAAAAAACATGGGAAGAAATGGGAAGGTGTGTCCAAAATTTTTATATATATACAGACACAAAGAAGAAATAAGACACATAGAGTAAGCATATGTAAATAGACTATAAAATATAAATGCTAAACGAGGTAGAAAAAGAGTCTGTGAGCTTCAGATTTCAGAGCGCAAAGCGCCTTCAGTGGAAAAAAACGCCGGTGGAGATGTTTTTTTTGTTGCAGTGCTTAGAGTGCTTCAAGTTGAAATTCGTTCTACTTTTAAAACAGCCCTGCGCTCTTCAATGTCACTTGTCTCTTGCTAGCCAATCAAAATCAAAGAAGGGAACGCAGTAGTGCACGACGGCGCTTTTCGTAGGAAGCGCTCTGGAAGTGAGGTTTTGAGCGCTCTTACCGGAAAAAACGTGTTTGAAAGACACAGGCCCTAAGAGTACAATTTAGTTATGAAGTATTTAACCTATAATTGTGGTTCTAGAGATGTCTTTTTGCATTGAATGTGCATAAGTTCTGCAACAGTTCAAAATGAACATTTTAAATAAACAGTCTATTAAATAATAACAGTGTCTTTATAAAACCTAAGCTAACTGTGCTAACTATTTACACTATCGAAAACCAGTCTCTTTCTGCTTCTTGTTTTTATCTTACTCTGACCCTCCGTAAAAATGTTTGGACACTGTACCACAATGTCAATCCACGGTCGGAGACTGTGACAATTATATCAGTTTTTCAGTTTGGTTTTAGAACAGTTACACCCCTAAATGAGCTATACAACTACTTATATGAAGCATTTTTCACAGAAAATTCACAGAATTCTAAACAAACCACAAATATTCTGGACTTTTCATGCACATTACACGGAATACATTCTTAAAAATTAATTTATGTAGATAAATATGCAATGGCTAATTCATGCACACAGCATGAACATAAAACAACAACAACAACAACAGATGACGTGTATGTTCTTAGAGTAGCAAAAAAATACTTGAATAATATTTGAACTGTAGATGTTTCTAAAGACTCTGTGTTCCAGCCATTCAGAATGATGGATCATCTGAAATTGAGGCTCACTTGCAATCTAAAGAACAGAGAACTCCTTCTAATTCACTCTTGAATTATATATTGACTAAAATTGCGCCGAAAAGTCGCTAAGGTGAGTTCAATAACTTCACATCAACATGACTAGTCTTTTAAGTCTCACTTTATGATGGATTGTGGAGAAATGGTGAATTGCAGCTCGTTGGAAATCTAGAGTAGCAGGTCATCAAGGTCAGGCCACACAGGGACTCAGTGTGTGCAAGTCTGTCAGAAAGCGACAACACCGAGAGTTTATAGAAGGTAATCCAGACTTTACTCATTATAATTAACACAAACGCATGGCATTTTCTGGTCATAGAGGCAACTTCTGCAGTAGCCAATTATAGCATAGACACGCAACTCTCTATAATTAAAATGTTGCAGATTACAAACTGTAAGTAAGTACAACTTGCATAAATGTCCCAAACTAAAGTGAAAAATTGTTGTAGAGGCGCAGCTCATTTAGCAGACGTTGGATCATTTCGTCAGTAGCTCAGTAGCGTCTTTGTCACTTCTGTTTCAGGACAAAAGGTTATTAAACTTCATTATCCTTAATTTTTATAGCTCATAGTTTTAACATCTTATTACTTTTTTCTGTCACATTACACAGGAGGAGTTTCCCTTTGTGTACAAGTAAATATTTAACTGAAGAGTACTGTCCACATTTCGACTCTTGGAGCGAGACGGGGCTACGTTGGTCGCATAACGGGAAGGGAGTTGACCCCATCATCAGAAGGCCACCGGTTCAAGTCCCAGACCAGTAAAGGTACCAATGGGGTACTCATGAGCAAGGTACCATCCCCAGTGCTCTCCAAGCTGCCTAAAAATGCCCCCTGCTCCTTCACGGATAGGTCACATTTCGCTGTGCTGCACCGTGTGCCGTGCTGTGTTCACAATGACAAATAATCACTCATTATAATCATTATACTTCTGCCATATTTCACTGTACAAATATTACATGCTCCTTGTCGGTCTGCTAAAATGCTACTGTGTAGCATTTCACTGTTCACTGCTGTGTAGCTGCACTCGGCACTTTAAAAACTCTCACTGCACCTGTTATCTGTCTGCAGATTTTTGTACTTAGGTTAAACTTATTGTAATATAAGAAATAGTTTATTTATCTTTATTTTATTCCCGTATCTCCTTATTTTAAGTTTAAGTTTGTATATTGTATCTTTTTTAAATTATTTATTTATTTATTTATTTTTTAATTCTTTGCCTAAATTGCAGTCAAAAGAGCAGATCAGGATACATTTCACTGCATGTTGTACCTGTATAATTTGCATGTGACAAATAAAGAATCTTGAATCGCTTAAAAACAATAGCACTAAGAAGTCTTGTAAAACTGCACTTGAGTCGACTTGGATATGAGCATCTGCTAATTACTGTAAATTTTAAACATAATGTATTAAAATCAGCATCCAAGAAAATATAAAGTGGTGAACAAATAAAATTTGAATTGAACTTTATTCTGCACTCTATCACTCTCCATAAACACTCTATCATCCTCCATAACCGACTTAATCTATACGAAGTGGACAGCACTGGGAACGGTCCAGTTAGCACTCGAATCCATCTCCGCCTGACGTGCCATGGGGGTTTCTGGAGCGACTGGTTACGAGCAAGAAAATCATGTGATGCCTGAGCTGACAGCCCACAACAAACAGACGATCCAGTGGTGGAGAGATGTGAGAAAAACGCTTACTTGGAGTAGGAAACCGAAAGGCATTTGAGGAAATGATAACGTGGCATTATTTTTGGCCCAGGTTACAGGTGCTGAAGCCAGGAGCTGCGCTTTACTTTTAATGTTGAGGAAAAGCTGCTGAGCTCTGTTGAATAAATCATGGCAAAAAGAATTTTTTGCTTGTAGATCTTTAGCGTCAGGCAAAACCTTGTGCACTCTCCTAAATTCATGGCCATAATGTAAAAAATAAAAATAAAATACGTGAAAGCGGTTCTGCAGCATCACGCTTGTGCTACGTTCAGCAAATTGTGAATGAGGCAGTTGCTGCTCTGTGGTCTGAGCGACTCGAACCCTGGATTTTTGACCCAAAGATTTGGGATTTGAATCCTGGCTGAGCCTAAAATCTACATTTGCACGCCCAAAGCAGGACCCTGAACCCTGATTTGCATCAGGACTTCAAAAACTGTAATTTAGAAAAGTGCAATAAGTCGCTCTGGTACCTTTGTAGTCCTCGTGATACCAGCAGTACCTTTACTGGTCTGGAACTTGAACCGGGAACCTTCAGAACCTCCATAACCTACCAAGTTCAACTCGTTCGAACCGGATTACGCTCTTTCGCTTCTCGCCGTCTCTGTAACTCGGTAACGAGAGGCCTCGTCGCTTTTGTCTCTCCGTCCTAATGACAGTGCAGACGAGATCCGCATTCCCTATTGTCTCTCAGGCCTCTGATTCATGCCGGATCCGTAAAGGAGGGTAACCATGGTGATGTCTTGCGAGAAAACGCAATAAGGCCTTGTTTATGCTAGTCAGGGTAATAGCGATTGATATCTTTCGAGGACGTTTTCGGCATGCGCTTACGACGTTCCGCTGCCATCGTCTCCGCTCGAGACGGGCCTTAAATCGACTGTGATTACGAAGGGAAAAAGAAATCAGGTCACCGTATTCTTAAAACGGAGCCACCGGCTCGACTCGCTTCATAAAACTCGTCTTTTATCCGTGTGGAAAGTTTCAAGGACAGACAATGGGTCTATTTTCTTATGTTCTTTGCTCACATTTCTTCTTGAGAAAGTTTAAATAGTGAAATATTATACAACTGTAGAATCAGGATGAGAATTCTGTTTATTGCCAAGTACGCTGATGATGGTTCATTCACAGACATTCCAAGGATTTAAAATATCTGTATATAGGGATGCACGATAAGCGAATTATTGGCCGATGCCGATATCCAATATTTTTCAAGCCTAAACCTGAGAAATATACCTGATAAATGAGGAAGGCAGAGTTGAACATGTAAAGACAAGATATTTGGCTCGCCAAAGTTCCACTGCACGCTCAAATAGGACAACACTGGTGAGAGTCAGAATCTTTATGACAACTGCGTTAATTAGTTTTAGGACGTCATACGGACGTCAGAATCAGGTGTTCTTCTGGCGTTCATGGCGTCGTGTGAGCACAGGCCAAATGCAGACTCTTTTTCTACTCACTGGAGTGAATCAGTCATTACGCCAAACCAACTCTGCAGCACAGAAACAAATTTTCTTCATGTGCCACAGAACTTGTTTTTTATTTCCTCTTTTATATTTGTATATATTTTATAGATTTATTATTTTATATTTCGGCACACCGGGTAACACTTTGGACAGCCTGATTACTGCCCCCACAGGTAAACACACAAAATTACAAATTGGGCTACAGGTTGACATTAAACAGCGTCAAACAAATGGCAATGTAACGCCTCAGTGAAGTCAATCAAGCGCAGCTACAAAATGCAACAAAAATGCATAGAGCGTTCAGAGTGCGTTCATTTATCTAAGATTCGAACGCCCGTGTGGATACGGCATTAAGAACAAAAATCTCCTTAGGAACGGAGATGAATGCGGCCTGTGGTGTTATGTTGACATGAAAGGCAAGCGTTTTCTCCCTCAACAAATAAAAAAGGAAAGAAGCCATGAGAGGGAAGAAAACTCACAGAGTTGAATTGCTTTCAGATTTTAATTAGCACAACTTATGTTTCACCTGAGGCCCGCACGACCATTGCCACTTAAAGGTTTGGCTAATTAGATTCATCGAATCAATACTCGTCCCTAGCTTTTAAAGTCTACACGGCCTAAACACTCCGGCTGCAGTGGAGGCAGAGACGCCTCGGATGAAAGGTCACCACGATTCGGCTAATGCCGCGCCAGAATAATGGATGATCATATTAAAATTTAGCTGATCCGGCTGCCGGGAAGGCATTGAAGCAGCATTCTCTTCTAATTCCTACCTTTTTGCACCCGGCACATGCAGAATTCTGTCTCGGAATTGGGCTACGGCTGAAAAGGCGACTAGGGTCTTTCCACATTCGCCCTAATCCTGTCTTTTGCCGTAATTCGAGCCTCTATTAGCGCATCACGCTGTGATGAGATTTCCACTCAAGGTCGACTCGCATCCTTCATCCCGCTTTTCCGCCTGCTTCCCTTCCATTTCACCAGCATCACGTTCCTTTTCCCTTCATTTATTAGGCAAACGCTGTTTGATCGAGTCTCCTGAACGAATGGGTGAGGTTTGAAACGGATAGACAAAGACAAGGTCGTTGCAGTTTGGCAGCTAGAAACGTTGTGTAATTTGACCTTAAAGGATGCGTGTAATAGAAATCTCTTATCTATAGAAATGTGGGTGAAAAAATGAAGGATTAATCTTTGTAGAAAAATATGATGAATGTGTATTAATTTAGAAAGTCAATTAACCACTTCACCCATAAGCAATTTTGTGGTAAAGCCATATATATCCTTAACCTGCCTCAGCTACTTTTTAAAAATGATACCATTTTTAGGTTGCAAGTTGGTTATGATTAAAAGTAGCTAAGCTATTATTAGCTAATATTGTTGCTAACTCAAGTAGCTAACTGTATCAAAGCTATTTCATCCAGTAATACTTAATATTTGTTCTACCTGATACTCTTAAATTAATTTTAAAAAATGTGAATCATGAAGTTAAAAGTAATATGACAATTATATTTTTAACAATGTAATGTCAAAACACAGTGAGGTTTCAATGAAATCTTCGGCCATCTTTGTTTTGCCATGCGACATTTCTAAGCTAGTTAGTGTGGAAACCACTACAGCGTTTTAAATGATAAATTACTTAAAAAAGTTAGTAGCATTGCAAATTTTAGTTAGCTACTTCCCAATAAAGGTAGTCATAATGATGCTTGGTGTATAAATACCTAACTTGACCCTTCATGATCAGACATTAAAGTTAATATGATTTAATAATATAACTTTATAATGTAATTTCATATTATATCATTCCAATTATTATAATCATTGTCACGGATCGCCCCGGACTTTCTCCAGGAGGCCACCAGAGGTCACCTGTTGTTCACCTGTTGCCTTGCCTTTGTCCTTGTTTGTTTGTCAGTTAGTGTTGTGTCGTTCACGAACGATTCGTTCAAAAGAACGAATCTTTTAAGAGAACGTACTGAACCGAATCACATCCTCAAGTGATTCGTTCGTTTCTCAGTTCAGTTGAGCTGTCAGCAGCTGCCGCTGCAGAGAGAGAGAGAGAGAGAGAGAGAGAGATATCAGTTCAGGAAGTCGGAGTCGCAGGCTCCCGCCAAGCACTGAATGATTCAGTGATTTGGTGAACAAATCTTTTGAACAAATCTTTTTAGTGAACTGATTCTAGTGATTCAGTGCATCTAAAAGAACTGCCGTGCCCATCAGTCTCACGTTTGTTTGGCCTTCCCTTGCTTGTGATAGGTTTGTTCCCTGCATTTAGCCCTCGTTATGAGTTTCACCTGTCCCTGTTTAGTTTCTCGGCTCCAGTTAATCTGTTAAATCAGATGTTTACTCCCGTGTTTTGGCTCCTTGTTACTTTGTGCTTGGTTTGCTTGATTGGGTTTCATGGTTTTGGTTAGATTCACGGTCCTATGTCAGTTTGTGTTTCTGCCTCTGTTCCTTGTCCATCCATTGTCATGCTAAACCTATATGGCATGCAACCTGTTTGCATTCTGAAGAAAGAAGAGTATTTCATGTTACTGTTACAGCTACTCTCCCCCATGGGGCATTATAGATAAACAAACCAGAAGTGTCTTATAATAAGCCAACTTGGCAACTGTGACTGGATTAACAGATTCCACTTTGTATGGTTTTACTTTGCAATCAAAACATGTAATTAATGCAGCAGCAGCAATTACACTAAACACCCCAGTGCCCTAGTGCCCACTCTTAAGGCGATTAATACCGTAAGAGACACTGTGTTGGGTCTGAATAGATCTTTGTGGAAAAATTATTGTGGAAGCTGTATTGTATATTAATTTTGGGGGCATATTAAGAATTAAATGTGGCCTGTACTCCTGTAAAACACTACAGTGTAATAGACTGCATAACTGTGCAAGTAACCCATGCAATAATTATTTAATAAATATTTATTATTGCACATGGCTGTGAAAGAATTACTCATTTTTGCTATCATCTCACAAATATTTATCATTATTTTGTGTTTCTGTGTGACTGCTGCTATTTTTTTACACGTTTAAAAAAATATTTATATTCTTTTTCTTATTTTTCATTTTCTAATATTGCTTTAGATAGTTGTTTAGATAGATAGATTTCTAATATTGCTTTACATAGATAGTTTAGATACATAGATTATTTTATTTGATTGTTTGATTATTTTATTTATTATTTGTTATTTTGTTATTATTTTTCATTTATAACTGTACAAGTGTACAACTATGCCAGTGTACTGCTTCTGCTAGAAACTGAATTTGAAACTGCATCATATTTGATTAGACTTTAGTGAGGAAACATTTTTGAAAGCATTACATTTTTAATGTAATTTGGGGCTAATTAAGAATTTTTGGATGCTATAGTTCCCATAAAGCCGACTTAATACTGTTATTGTTGACTTTACGCTCCAATAAAAACATGTAATTAACGCAGCACCAGAATTAATATTATAAAGACCCACCAGCCCTAGAGCTCACTTTAAAGACAATTATTAATTTGGAGACGCCATGCTGGGATGGAGGGGATTTGGTGAATAAAGTAGGAAAAAAGGAAGGAACACTGAGAGTGATAATTTAGAATTTAGGAGGCTAAAGCTCCCCTAAAATGCTGTGATACCTCTAGCTGCCAAACTTATGTAAATCATAAGTTTCCTCACAATACAATATTAAAGGATTTTGATTCAAATCCAGAGCCAAAAATCAATATGAGACAATGTCACATGAGACATAATACATGAGAAATGCAGGATGTCTGATCCATGTCTTAATTTTTAGATCGATATTATGAGCTTGATGATCATTGAGTCAATGTATTAATGTAAGTCAATGCATCGTTACAACCCTACTAGCTGCTTTTGCAGGTGATGTCTCTGCAGGAGCGCTGGAATTCATAGTGAAGGTCACAGTCAGCCTGGTTCTTGTCTTCCCCACTGTGTTGGTGCGCAGCAGGCTGGGACCCTCGCGTGGCTGGGGCTTTATTGGACAACGTCATACAGATGCTTCAGCGTTGTTCCCTCTGACTGGGGGCAGTGATTTAATTATACCTCGAACATGGAGTCACGCATGTTTGCACACAAATAGATAGGAGCATGCACATAAAATATATACATATATATATTTTGTATACTACTAGAAACTACCAGAAACAACTGGTAGTAGGAAATACCAGTAAAGAGAGCATATATATATATATATATATATATATATATATATATATATATATATATATGTATATATGCTCTCTTTACTAAGACTGGTATTCCTACTACCAGTTGTTTCCTGGTAGTTCGTGATCCCAGCATGCTTCTGGCAGCTGCAAGATGGAGTTTTGTTTGAAATATTGAAACATGTCATATTTGATATGACATCGCGAAAAAACACGATCACTTTTTAACATCATGTTCTGCATTTTAAAATGAATCAGATTTTAGATTATCCTTCAGCACAAATATGAAGTTTTACTGGATGAAATAGCTTGGATGTAGTTTTGTAGCTACTTTTTCTTTGAAGCTTGTAGTGTAGTTACAGTAACTTCTATATTACAACAGTAGCTTAGCTGTAGCTAATGCTATCATTTAAAGTAGTTTCAACACTACTATAACTCAACAAATCCCACAAAGCTTCGCCACCACAGTCTGTAAAGTGTGTTGTACAATCGTGTGTGCCGTCGTTCATCCCCGTCCCGCGTTGCATTAATCATGCAGAGCGCGTTGCACTCATGCAACCTTCCAGCAAGTAGATCTGTTCTGTACTCAGACCACTGCACCAGTGGCTCTACTCGAGTCACAAATCCAAGAAACAAGCAGAAAGCAACTTTGTTTTACTCATTTTAATTACAGTTTAGGAGTAAGACAGCAAGTGCTGTGTGCTGTCGGGATCAAGTATAATATGCTATAAACATTCAGTAAGTAGTAATTACATTTTATTTATAAAAGCATTAAGAACACTTCATGTTCACCAAAAGTGCTGCACAATTGAAGCTGCTATAGATAAAAAAGCAAATAAATAAATAAATTCGATCTAATAAAGTAGAATTGAAATCAAAAACCCAAGCAGAAGACATTTCCACTCAAGAAATACTAAAAGGCCTGAGTCAAAAATACAAAATTGAGTTTTTTTGCAGGGAATGTTTGCAGGGAATTTATCCCTAGCCAGCAAGGAGTTCTGTTATGCATTCAGTTAAAAACAAAATTGTACCCATCATGTTAAATGTGTTGTAAGGATATCTAATCAACCCATTATTGGCCCTCGTTGGTTAGATAGTAGAAAGCGATAAACTCTAATGGAAAGGAATTGATGTTAATTAACAAGTTTGTCTTAAAATGCCACTTCTTGAGCTTCAGGAAGAGAATTTTAAGGAGACAATGTTGAAATAATATGAAATAATATGAAAATAAGATTTTGGGTCTGTATTGTGCTGAATAGCATGCAAAGTAGGCAAGTTAACTGTGCCTAAAAGTGAATTAAAGTGAGAAGTTATTTGTCATTGTGAACACAGCACAGCACACGGTGCACCACAGTGAAATGCGACTTCTGCATTTAACCCATTCATGAAGAAGCAGTGGGCAGCTTTTTTTTGACAGCATTCGAGGAGCAGTGCTTGGGGACGGTAACTTGCTCATGAGTACCTTTACTGTTTTCAGTTATTCATGTTTACGTTTATTTATTTGTACTGTTTTCAATTCATGTTCTGCAGTCATAATTGGTAGCTGGAAGCTTCTTGAGCTCTTCAAATGATTCTTAGTGAAGTTTCCTAACTTATTCTGTAATGCTCATAAAAATTCCCAGATATTGTAATTCTAGGATTTATGTTTAACATTTCTTCATTTTAACACACCTCTTTGTTTTAAATCCACCGAATTGAGAGAAGCAGCAGTAAGCACGGAGGACATTAGCACCCAGGTGTTCTGTGCTGGTAAGGCTCCTTTGTGGGCTAAGCACTGGATCATGCCTGCATGTCACAGTTATGAATGTGTTGTTAAGGATTTAGCCTTTGATCCTCCCCTTTTTGTTGCACTTTGGAGTCTGTCTGCGCCTAAATCTGCATGAATCCCACGCAAAAGGCTTTCAGAAAAGCAAAAGTAATTTGCTGTTAAAGAAGTGAGTTTGTAGTAAACCTGCTACAGAGGTGCAATCAACACATGGTGCACCCAATACCCTGCAGTTATTGTGGTAGGCTGTGAATACGAGGAGTTACAGTTCTGTCAGTATTAATCGATTACACAGATACAGCTGACAGAGGCAAAACTGGCCACGGAGAAATTAAGAAACGTGCACAGCAATAAGATGAAAGCATATATACCATGAGTAAAAAACGTGGACTTCTGTACCTTTGCTTAAATTCAGGCAAATCTTGACCAATTTTCAGAATTCTTTTACAGTTGCAATCAGAATTAAATTTGTATTTTTATATGTGCACCTAAAATACAGATACAATATCTTGTGAAAGGCTCCAGTCCCCAAGTATCCCGTTGAAATTAAGTGGTTTGGATAATGAATAAATATTAATCATAGACGACATTTAATTCAGAATTTGGTCAACATTTGTCAGTTATGTGAAAGTTTCAGAGCTCAATTTCTTTCACTTACAGTGTATAAGCTTAACCTATGTACTTAAAGCCACTTCTAATGGGTGATGCTGTAAGATTTGGAACCCTGTATCACCTAAAAATTTGACCAATTAGACTAATACTAATATTTTTCCAATTACTATACTATACTATACTATACTATACTATACTATACTATACTATACTATACTATACTATACTATACTATACTATAGTTCCTATGATATCCAAAAGTCTTATGGGCTGATGCGATTAGAGCCCTTCAGCCAGAAGCTGCAACTTAATCTTCATTCAAACTGAAGGCAATATGAATGTGGGTGGGAAAAGGCTATCCCAAAAGCACTTTCTCTGGGACATGGGTCAGCGCAGGTCAGGGAATGGGACGTACGTGCAAGGGCACTTCAAGCCATGTGTCTGAATTTAAATCCATTTCTCTACACAAGATTCACTAAAAAGAACTGGAAGGAGTTACGTCATGTGCTTTAATTCCAGTTTAATAATCACTGCACAAGAACCAATGCTCTTCTTATAATAAAGACTATAAATACCAACTGCAAATATCAACTTGAGGCAGTTAGTAGTTGATACTGCAAGAACTCACTAAGACAAAGCGAAAGAAATTACAGTATTGTACAAAAGTCTTAAGCCTCCTTTGCAGCAAAAAGCCAGATTTAGTATTTTTTATGTAGCGTTCAAGTTCAACTTCATTTTCATGTGTGTTAGGGAAAACGTTAAATCATGAAATTCTTATTCTGCAAGTCCTCAGGTTAGGGTCTTCGGCCTATGCTCGGAAGGTCGCTGGTTAGAATCCAATGACCAGTAAAGGTACCACTGAGGTACTCATGAGCAAGACACTGTCTCCAAGCACTGCTCCCTGGGCACTGCCCTAGTTAGCTGCCCACTGTTCTTTTACGGGTGGGTCAAATGCAGAGATCACATTTGGTTGTGGTGCACTGTGTGCTGTGCTGTGTTCACAATGACAAATAATCTCTCACTTTGACTTGCATGTTGTATTACACAGATATTAGCTTATCTATTATCTTTTCAATTACCTAGCAAAATATAATGAGGCGTATCACAAGACTTTTGCACAGTACCGTATAAAAACCAGTAAATACTGAAAACCATCAAAGAGGAAGGCTGACACTCTGGTGAAGACGGCCTCTAGTGGTGTGAAAAAGCTTCAACAGGAGCTTCTTTGATAGTAGTCATATACTTGAATGATTTCTTTCTGTGCCAGTGTGACTTTACTGTCAGCACTGATGTATAGGGACGTTGAAATGATTTGGAGTAGTTATGACTATAAAATTATTTGTACAATCTGTTCGAGAAAAGTAGCTTGTTATCATATGTCTTCAAATATTAGAGTATTGTGTGTGTGTGTGTGTGTGTGGAGTGTGTGGGTGACTTTTGGCAGTAGCTGCTGCCATCTGCGGAGGGCTAGTACATGGAGAAGCGTGGCTCTGTGTCGAGGCTGGATTCTGGCAAACGTGCTGCTGGGTTTCCCCCTTGAGCAGATGGACTTCCCGGGAAGTTTTAGCGCCTTTCCCCATCATCCATCTCTATAACAACCGAGCAAACCAATCAGAAGTGTTAATTTCCTCCCACCACAGCCTCTCGCCCAGAATCAGATTGGTACCATGCGCATAACAAGCAATTACAATTCATATCATTTAAAAAACAAGCTCAACTGCTCTTGTTCCTTTTATCCACCTCCAGATTTATCTTGACAAAGATGAATACAGTTAGTGTTGGGCAGTATCTAACTAAAATTAGTGATGCTACAAACTTAATAACATTTTTCACTAGCTTATTAGTAGCAAAACTACTTTTTAAATGCTTTAAGCTTTTCCAGTAACTAGCTTCAATATTATTATATGGTTATTTTTAACCCTCCTGTTATGTTGCGGGTCGTTTGTTGAATTGAGTTTTAAATGTGGCATTATGGCAAGAAAAAACAATGCACTGACAAAAAATGTACTTTTGAGTACTTCACTCTGACTGCACAATTTTCTCTTGGACTGAAATCATATTTATCCACAAGTGTATTTACTTTAACATAAGTAGGAGAGTTGTGTACTTTATCAATCCTTGTTTGCTGTAAAACCTAGTAAATTCAAGTCAGTTGAATTCCATTGTTCTATATGAGACAATGTCACTGATTTAACACAATCACTTCAATTCATGTCAAATCCCAAAAGCAGCTAAATATAACTTCACAAATTTATTCAACCAACATTTAAGTGAAAAAATCTTCTATTTTAGTAAAAATTTGACCTGCTATGATGCTGCAATATGTACGATATCTGAAGAAGTTTTAGAAGAAGTCATATTGGATCAACACTATGGGCTCGTTGATCACATGAGTCAATGTAGTTGTCATATATTATTGGCTTCATGTATTTATATTGAATCATACAACATGCATACAATTTTACACAAAGCCACAAAGTCAGATTAGCCTTAGTCACCCTCAAAGCATTTCTTATTCAGTGTCTATCTTTGCTGGACAAACGAGGCAACTCCTCACGATCAGGACAGTATTAAAAGGCTCGTTAACATCTATGGCCAGACCCGGCAGTGATTTTGTCATGTGCTGGGAATGACCTTTGGGAAACAGCAGATTAAACCGGGCACAGCGCCGAGCCGAGAGGGACTAATCGCGCCGCCGCTTTATTATTACGCAGCCGCTGGAATTAGCATCGTGCCCCAGTGGGCCTCGTCACGTTTTCTTTTAACATAAGCTCCATGCTGTAAAGGCTCCTAGTCATTAAAAGATCGTTTGTTTTAAAAGTGAGGGCCAGGATTTTATCTTGCTGCAAGGGTTCTTAAAAAAAGCATGTCAAAATCCAGCCCAGAGGGACCCTTCTGCGGTAACAATCCCAGCGCTAATATTTTTGGATAGGCCGTTTCTGTTCCACATTTCCACAACGAAATGTGACCTCTGCATTTTACCCATCCATGAAGGAGCAGAGGGCAGCTTTTGGTCGCGCCCTGGGAGCAGTGCTCGAATATGGTACCTTGCTAAGGAGTACCTCAGTGGTACCTTAACAGCCTGGGATGATCAGAGGGCTAACTCCCTAACTGTTACGTTAACAATTGTTCCACTATTATGCTAGCCTTGAGCATAGTAATAAAAGCGAAGTGAGAGAGCGGTTGAGCTTGTTTTTAATGAGACATCAACTAATTAAATCCAGACAAAAAACTGCAAGGTGATTGCAACTCAATTCCATAGTTTTGCTCCTCTTTTCCGGTATGTTCTATGGGACACCGCATGACTTACGTAAGCTGAAAACTTAAACATGCTCTACCTCCAACACGTCATTAAGAAACCTTATTTTGATTTGACATTGTCAAAAATGATAGATTTTTATGTTACCATTAACAATTTTATAAATTTGCGTATCCTACAGTACAAATTTGAAGTATTACTGTACGAAATAGCTTGGGTGTAGTTAAATTGTTTAAATGTAGCTTTCTAACATGAGGTATTTATGAGGTGCCATTTATATATAGTGAATATCCACTTTATATAGCAGTTGGTAGCATAATGATTAGCACATTCGCCCTGTGATCGGAAGGTTGCTAGTTTCAATCACAGACTAGTAAAGTTACCTCTGAGGTACTCATGAGCAAGGGACCGTCCCCAAGCACTGCTCCCAATACTCTACACATCAGCTGCCCACTGCTTCTTCATGGATAGGTCAAATGTAATTTGTCTTGACTAACAGTTCTGCAGTTCACAGACTTAGCTATGTTAGCTCAAATGCTAGAGGTAGATCCAATATTAGCTCAAATGCTAACTCTAATACTATCTTTCTAACCTATGTATTTTCCTTCTTGATATCAATCAAGAATCAATATGGGCTTTTCAGAGAATCTTGTAGGAATCAACGTGCTGTTTAACGTTCCAGAAAACGTGGTGAAAAAACAGGATTGAGTAGCAGCCGCTTCGCAATCACAACGTCTGGAACTGACGTCGTCACCGTCGTCGAATTCACCATATGAGTTCTCCCCTGGCATTCTAATGACAGCAGCACAGCTCCCAGGCTTGTCATTACACTCACTGCAACTGGGACTGCACAAACAACGCCTCCCCCCCTTGCTGTCCTGTCACCCTGCCAGCGTAGCACAAGGCTCCGGCAGCGAACCGAGAGGATGAGCGCAAATTCAGATTATCCTCTCGCTTGACAGCAAGTCGTCCGAGTCGCACTGCCATTCTCTAAGCTAAATATTGCCCCCGACTTGAGAGTGGTTTTCAAACTACAAGCTACTTGCGATTAAAAGTAGCTAAACTACAGACAAGCTACTGTTTTAGTATAGTAGTTAGCTACACTACAAGCTACAGAAAAAAATGGAGGTAACTACGTCCAAGCTACTTTATATAATAACACTAAATCTATATGTTTAAACAGCTTAGTGTCAAATCACAAGTTTTTAATGGCATTTTGGAAGTAAAGAGTGTTTGGATTTTTGGCTTGATTATGTTACGTTCAAACGTGTATGTTCTAATCATTTTTGATAAATATAGCCAGGGATTCTAGCTACCATTTTCGCTAATGTGGACGGCATCTTCTGACTCCATCTTGCATATGTCTGTTTCTATATATTCTGTCTATTTTGTCTTTCAGAATCATACATTTTGATAAACATGGCCATAGATGCTATGCTTTATCAACACCAAGGTGAACTCCATCTTGCCTATCAGACGCCTCTTACACAACTGGTTTAGGAGAGGCCATTGGTGAGAAAAATGACACGGCAAAATTACAAAAGTGCACAAAAATCCACATGTGGCAGCTTAAATCAGCTAGCGAACGGAGACAAAACTACAATGACGAGTCAAAATCCGTTGGTTCTCCTAGCAACCACAGGATACGTCCCGGCCCCCTGTTTTGACCTCAAGGTTAATCGCCGCTCCGTTGCCCAATCGCCGCAAGCGTCCACTGTTTCTTGGCATCGTGGGGAAGGACGTGGCACTGATCCATGTTCTTTGTTTGGGCCCTTGAGCCTCAAGACTACAGTGGCCGAGAAAGTCATAATGCATGACATTTTTGCCAACAACAGACAAAAGCATTAACACATCAAGCGATGGCGCATGTGCATCAAACTCGCAATTGCAACTTTCATAAATGCGGCATATTTCACTGATTAATTGTGTTAATCTTTTGGAGTCCCACCCCCTCACTTAATGTATTCAAATCGCCACGGTCTATTTGCTTGGTGAATTCTGTTCAGTTTTGGCTTTCTAGGCCACCGTAGAGAGACTCATCCTAGAAGAAGGGGAAAGGAGGGGAGGAGAGAGTGGGGGAAAGTGGAGCGCCACTCTATTTGCAGCTGTGTGAATCATATTCTGCTCTAAGGGGACAGTTTAATAATGCCAATTCTACTGGCCTTTATTGAAATTAAAAGGTTAACATGAGTGATATACTAGAAAATATAACAACGTAAATGAGTCTCAAGATGTACTGCCCTTGTGTACCGAGAGCAGGTTGTGGTGTAAGGTCATTTATGCCAAAAAAAATTCCAAATGAACCAAGAGATGATTTGGATATTTTTTATTTGAACAATTTTCATTCCGTAACATAAATGTCATCACTTACATTTGACCAAAGAATTTGAGCCTAATCTCCAACTGTAATGTTTTAATTAGCCTGCTTTAGTGCTACTACTTGATTTTCCTCCTCTTTACCGTAGTTCAAATGTCATTGCCTTGAATCAAACTGATTCTCTGTGGATGAGTCTTTGATCGCATTGTAATGTATATTTAGTTGTAAAGACGCTCAGCCAGCATTGCCATTGTAAATGGAAAGTAATTGAGTTAATGATCTTTCAACAGATGCTCTTTAATTTTCCCCCCTTTTTAATGTTTTCTCTCTCTCTCAGGTAATCATGTTATTGGCTCATGGCTATATCTAATGCACTATTAAGGCCAGTGCCAGCTTGATTATGTTGCTGAGTTTCAGCAAAGCTTGGGTGAGAACCTGAATGAGCTTATTATTAAAATTATAGTGTTACAGCAGATCAAGATTCTTTACTCTTTGTTTGTCACGTGCATAGTTATATAAGTACAGCATGCAGTGAAATGTATCCTGAACCGCTCTTCCACTGACTGTGCAATTTAAACAAAGAATAAAAGTTAAAAGATAATATGGAAAAAACAAAAATAAATCCTGAATTATAAAATAATAAACATATTTACAGGTTAAGACAAAATATGAAATGTAAATCCCTGATTCATAATACAGGGACCACAGTGGTGGTGGAACACATTTTTTGTTTTCTTATGTCTATGTTAAAAATTACCTGATTAAACACATATATATACAGTATATATATACAAACACTTTGATTTTGGAAATAAAGAATTAAAAAACATCCTTTTTGAGTTTGGTTTTAATTTGAAAATGACTGAACAAATGAGAGAAAGTGTTTTAGGTTCAGATCTAGCTCTGTTTTCAAGGTTCAAGGTTCAAGGTTCAAGGTTCAAGGTTCTTTATTGTCATCAGTCACTTTATACATGTACAAAGTGTGATGAGACAGCGTTTCCCCATGGCCCCGGTGCAACATATAGTAACACTGAACATTACATTCAACAGGACAAAAGGTGCAACAAGCAACACAATAAATACAGAACGAACGCAATAAATAAAGTAAGAAAGTGACGTTAAGTGAAAAGATGGAATGTAAACAAGTATTGCTTAGTGTATGTTTTTGAGGCACATTGGCAGCATCAGCATCTAAGCAGCTTTAACAAATGAAGTGCAAGAACATCACAATAGAAAACAATCACAATAAACAGACAGAACAATAAATACACAACGCCCCAGTACTTTTGAAGGTGGGGATGTAAACCTTAATGACTGATATTGCACATGATTATTATACTGCACAGGTTAGATGTAGAATTGAAGACATCATTGGAAGAAAGGAGAATTTACAGTTATTGTATTAACACTAGTGCATCTGAGTGTGCCTGATGTTTTTACTGTTCCACCTGTGATCAAGACCATCAACCCTTACATTTTAGCAGGCAAAGTTTCTTACCACGATTAGGACAAAGCTGGGGCATCTTTTAAATGCTGTAAACAAAAATTAACTGAGTAAATCGTAACACTGAAAATTTGGAAAAGCTGAAGCATTACACCTCATTATACACAGTCTCTTGGGTGCTTAAATCTGAGGACGAAGTGGAAAATTATTTCTCCTGTCCTGACAATTTATGACCAGCTATTGTTACCCGCAAAACGTTAAACCATTTGTCAAATTAAGACGCAGGAAACGTGTGATAAAAACATATCACATTTACCTTTAAAAATAACGAATTGATTAATGATTAATTAAAAAAAAGCTTGAGAGAATGACCACCACCATATGTTTCAGTTTTATTATATGAGAAATGTATTCATTATCTTGGGTGCTTAATTCAGTGGGTGACTGGAAAATGATTTCTCCTGTCCAAGCTTGTGTCCGTCCATCCCGGCCTGCTCTGCAGAGGAGTAATGCTGGACAAGGTCATCTCATTAGCATGGCGTGAATAAGCGCCAGCGTGCCATCGTGTACTCGAGCGACACCGGCTGGCATTTTTCTGACATATTTTGTGGCAGGTGAGCGCAACAAAAGCCTCTTTAAAGTTGATATGATGAGATAGCTGAGAGGCCAGTGACACGACAACACAATTCTTGGTGGGGTTGGGGGTGGGCTGTCAACAGCCGTTGCCTCGGCCTGTGCCAAGTGACAGAGAGGAGGAAAAAGGGATGGAAGAAAAAAATAAGAGGAGGAAGTCTTCAAGTTTTGTCCAAGCTGCTCTGTGTACCGTTCATTACGGAGCTGGGGAATGTAATTTGGACCATCTGGCCGGCAGGTTTTTGATTAGCGGCGTCCAGGAGGATTAAAAACTGCAGGGGGTCCGTCTCAGCCCCAACTGCGAGCTAATTGTATTATAATGTTTTACCTTTGGAACGGCAAAAAACCCTTTGATATGTGAAGGGTGTGGGGAAAATGAATCGGAGTGGCAGATGAAAAGTCTTTATTCTGTACGTTAAGAATTCTCGTCTATATGTAAACACGACTGTCACAAGGCGGCTTTGAATATTTTTATTAGTCTCGGTGACAGTCACCAAGGGAATGAATTCGTGTAGAGGTACTGTGTAAACACATATAATATATGGGGAAATTATGACGGGAACTGGCTTTCTATGGGTAGAATTAGAGGATTGCACGCTGACAACTGAGGCAGTGATGAGGGTGGAAGTGAAGACTGGGTTGAGAATGAAGTTTTAAACAGAAACATGGTTAATACCGTTGGATATCCAGATCTAGCAAACAACTATAGCAGAATAAAAACCTGTAATAACACAGTTATTAAAAAATGATTGCGATGAAATTTAAACAGCTAAATCTTTAAGAAAATGAACCACAGTTCCATTATAATGATTCGGTTTAACTTCTATATATGTGAACTTCTTGTGACATGCACAAAGCAACGAATGCTTAGGAAAGAAGTGAGTAATATTTTATGGAGTTCACCAAATTGAACTATTCCAGGCAAAAAAAGGTCCGGATAGGAGCAGACAAGACTATTCAGGCCATTATTAATAATAATTTAAGTTAAAATAATACAAAACCAGACGTACAAGAGGCTGGGCTATGGTCAGATTCATTCGATCATTCATTCATTATCCGAACAGCTTAATCCCAATGGGGTTCATGGTGGGGACCGGAGCCTATGCTGGGAACTACAGGTGCAAGGCAGGGACAGATGCCAACACACTGCAGGGCACACACACCCACACAATCATACCTTACGGGCCAATTTAGAGTTGCCAGTTAACCTATAGTGCAAGCTTTTGGACTGCTGGAGGTAAACTGGAGCACCCGGAGGAAACCCACGCAAGAGAGAGACCATGCAAACTCGCTGTGAGGCAGCAGTGCTATCCCCTGCGTCGCTGTACCGTCCTGGGCAGAATTAGTGAAACTCTAATAAACAAGTAGAGCCTTAAGCAAGACCCTTAAACCCAGAAACTTGGGTTAAATCCACTTTAAACATGGTTTCTTCTGGGAATCTGTAACTAGGAAATGCAAGAGGGAAGAGTTTTTGGTAAATATTGTAAACATAAATTTAAAAGAGTGGTCAATAAATGACTAATAATATGAAAGTAAAATAGAAAACTTGATTTATTTGGAAAGATTTATAATTTAAGATTTGTCATGAGACATTCAAAAGATTCTTTACTAATTTATAATGTTGTACCTTGAATTGTTAAAATGTAAAAACATGTAGGATTGTGAAGGGTTAATAATGAGCAAACAGGAAGTTTCAGCGTCCTTGGTGACCAAAAGTCATGAAAAGTGGAAAGAGAGAAGCATCGACTGTCAGGCAAAATGCAGCATTACACTTTCAAAAGAATCTGTTTCTGCATGTAAAATCGAAGGTGAGTGAACAAAGGTGATTTTTCCCCCTATGCACCTCAAAGAAGAGAAGGCCATTTGTCCGTACTGGAACTGGAGCGAGTCAGATCGTCGCCCGTGGCAACTCATCCATAACTGCTAAGGGTTGGCCATGAAATTGAGTAAAAAGCAGTATAATTTATAAATGAAGTCCACTATTTCTCTGCACTCAGCATCTATACCCATTGTAAGGGGCAGGGGAAATACTACCATTGCAGGTCCAGTGCACACGAGTGCTAGACGTAGTCTTGGTAGGTTTTTAATTTTATTTTTTGGCTCCGGGCCCCCAATTTCCTTTTTCTATTACTGTGTTTTGATGTAAACGCCTGATACTGATTTATCTTTCAATTTTTTAAAAAGATTTTCTCTCCAATTTTAAGAACTTCCACCAGCAAAAATGTCTGTAGAATGTTGCAAGCAGTATATTAGTATATTGTCTCAAGAATTATTATTAGATGACTATGATAAGAGAAATAAGCCGAAAAATGATAACAGAATGATCCACCCTTCCACCTGAATATTTTTCTTTGTTTGCTTCCGAAATATATCAATATTACATGTGAAATGTCTCCTTAAATCATCGCGTCCAACTTCCAAATGATAACAAGGAATGGATTTTTAGGTAAAAAGTCGCTTCATTCTGTCAAGAACTTTTTGTGTGAAAACCTTCTGGATACCACTGAGCAAGGAGAATGGCTAACATAAATCCACTGCAGTTGCTGCAGTTCCTTTATTATTTAAAAGGGTGACAGTGCTAGGGTGACTTCCAGCACTGACACAAGAGCCTTTCCAGCTTTTATAGGCACTGGTGGGATTCAGCTCTTCCCTGGAGCTTTATGCTGTGGTAAATTTTGAGAAGGTTGTCCACGGTAGACAGGCTAGTCCTACTGGAAACTGAAGCATCAGTGAAACTGAGTCTGGATTTGCTCAGCCAATTGGTTTCTCTTGTTTGTACCTCCACAAATAAGAAATCTTGTGGAAAGGTTGTAGTTACATACTGTCCCAAAGGCCTCTACAATACCGTTTCACCCCACAGGTAGCTTTCTAGAAAACTATTCCTGCAACTAATCTGTTATTTTTCCTTTACGTTCACTGAAAGATTCACAGAACATCACTTTAACTTTCACAGTTAACTCAGCGATTCCCAGTCTCAGTCAATATCGGCTCTTGCTCTACACAAATTTGACCATTTCCACCCATGAGGACCATGATTGGATTTGCTGGGTTACCTGGTCCTGGTCCTCGGGTTGATAATAGTCAAATCTGTGCATCGTCATCCATGATGACGATGATGAGGAATGGTAACTTAGTGATTCTCAACCCCGGTTCTCGTGGACCGATACTCTACACAGTTTGATAGTTTTAAATTAGGTGATTAACAGTGTTGAATCAGATTAGGTTAGATTAGGTCATGGAAACCCAACTCTTTTTCAGATCAGGGGTCAGTGAGAATAATGACTGAGTATATTTGGACTACAGCGGTCCACTACTTTTTAACACCACACAGCAAGTCTATTTTCATGCCAGCCTGTCCAAGCGTCTCCTAGACTACGTGGTGCCAATCGACTCCCATCCCTGCTGCTTTGAATAGACAGAGTCCCTGCCTTTTGTGTGCCGTAGGTGATCTGGTATACTCTTGATGTTGGGTGGTTAATAATATCTAGTGGACTGGGTTTACTTCAGGCCTCTGAATTCCTACTGGGCAGAGGCTTTGTCTATCCTTGAGCTCAGCATCTCACAGACTACATGTTGCAGCCAATTATCCCTGAGGTCACCCACCTCTCCTACTGCGTCTGACCCTGCCTTCAGATGCTCATCTTTGCTAGAGTTCTAACCAGCAAAGAAGTCTAAGTCCAGGTCTCCCTCATATATCCCTAAAAATATCAAGATCCTGTTTTCTGGGTTTTTATGCCTGTTGATTTGACGTTGTTTCTCTTGGATTCCATGTTTTGTCCATAGTTTCAATCCACCCATTGAAGTAACATTAATCTTGAACTAATCTGTACTTGTGTTTTAAATCTTCATGCACCTGGTTGCCCAGAGGAGGATGGGGTCTCCTTCTGAGTCTTGGTTCCTCTCAAGGTTTCGTCCTGCTAGAGGGAGTTTTTCTTTGCCACTGTCGCCCTCAGGCTTGCTTGTTGGAAGTTTGGGCTGGTTATATGTAAATCTGTGCAGGACATTAACTGTTGTTAAGAGCGCTATATAAATAAAATTGAATTGAAAAAAAAAATAGTGTTAAGTCACAAAATGAAAATTGAAAAAATGTAAAGAGAAAAATATTCAACAAGGTTAAAATATGCTTTTGCATAAACAAGAAAAGAACAGTTTAGTCAACCCTGAATCTATAGACTCATTTAGGCCTTAAAATATTTAGACGCCATTGTGAACAAAGCAGACTGAACCAGTGGTGATTTATGACTGCAGGAAATTGCATGTGATCACCATTCATGCTGGTCAAAAATATTCAGAGGCGGACAGTAACAAAGTACATTTACTTGAGTGCTGTAGTAGAGTTTTTGAGCATCTGTACTTCACTTGATTAGGGTTTTTTTTTGTGGAAACCTATGACTTTCACTTCGCTAAGATAAATACGAAACTTTTTACATCACTACATTTCTATCAACATTCTCGTTAGTCATTATTTTCAAATCTGTGGATTGGCTGCAATGTTAAGTTTTATTTTCTGAGCAGGCTGCATTTACAGCTATTGTACTGTCAAACTGTCCACTGACAACATTCTGTAACATTCTACCAATTCTACCTTATTCTACAGTTTCTACAAGCTAATCAGAGGCATTAGGTATTGTAGGATTATGGCAATAATGCAACAACACAGTGAAATGTGTACTTTTAATATTTAAGTATTTTTTAAACCAAGTACTTCAGTACTTTAACTTAAGTAAAAATATGACTGTACGTGTTCTGCCCTTTAAGTGTAATTTTTTAATACTTTTATTTCATGTTTGCTTTCAGTTTTATGCAGACTTTTATTTTGACATTGTACAACTTCAGCAAAACAAGGAGCAAGGAGTTAAGATGCTACAACCACGTTAGGTTCACGTCAGAAAGTTAGTAAAAAAAAAAAAAAAAGGCAGGCTGGTGAACTATCTACATGTTGAAGGCACCAGAGAGACAGAGCATCACTTTTTCACTGTACTGCCCTCACTGAGGTGTAGCAACTTCAATTAGACAGTGAGTTAAACTCTCCTTGTTCATTAATTTGAAGGATATATTTTGCATCCTTCACCAAGAGGCATATCAAATAAATGGCTACACTTTTCACTCTCTTTTTATTATCCATCTGATATGCCTCTTGGTGATGAATGCAAAATAAATCCTTCAAATTAATGTACAAGGAACGTTTAACTCACTGTCTAACTGAAGTTTGCTACACCTCAGTGAGGGTAGTGCAGTATGACTTTCACTTTTATTGTGTTAACATGTGACTAGTGGTATCTGTACTTTCACTTCAGTAATGGCTTTGCCCACCTCTGTTAATATTTAATTATGCCTTCTCTTATGAAAGTGCACTCTTGAGGTAGAGGCGGTTTTCTAGGATGTATACTCTCTTACCTTATTTTGAAGACATTATTTGAAGACATTATTTCATAAATATGAGTTCACATAAATAGATCATCTGGACCTCTGGTTGTGGGTTTGAATCTTCCAGCACTACCATCATTGGGTCCCTGAGCAAGACCCTTAACCCAAAGTTACTTTCAGCATCACTGTCCCTGAAATTAGGAAAAAATGGATGTCGCTGTGGATAAGAGCGTCTGCTAAATGTTGTAAATGTACATCTTTTAGATGATAGTTAAATGTTAAAGCATCACATAGTTTTTAAAATAATTGTAATGCATCTATTAAATTTATTTTAATTACATAAACAGCTTAAGTTTCCCTACATGTTGCACTTAAAATCATTAAAATAAATCAAACATTGTCTATAATTTTGGAAAAAGGCGAGGTCCTTTACTTCCTTTGACAATTATGTTTGGATACAAACAATGAGGAATTATGCGCTTATGAGGCTTAACAGTGTTTGGCGATATTCTTAAGAGTTTTAAAAAGGGGTTCATGCACGGCTCAAGCAAAAAAAAACCCAAAACAGTAAAATCCTCTGCACACACTTTCTGAGATGCTGCATTCGACTCCACACTCCCACACTCTTGTTAGAGAAAAACAACACTGAACAATCCCTTCAAAATCTTCCCACAGATAAAAGAAGTCCTTGAGGCCAAGTTCAGAACAATTTCTGAACCGAAGAGAGGAAGGAGGTGGTGCCTACCATTCAATGTGCTCAAAACAGCAGATACTGTGTGTTTTCCTTTGAGTTTGGTGACAGGCTTGGTTTTCAAAAAACTGTAAGGCACGGCATTTCGGGGATCACGGTATATGCACTGAAGGGTCTGACACAGTGACTCACAGAGAACACACTTTGCCTTTTGGAGGATCCTGTTTTTTTATTTGAAAACCAGCGGTGCTGTGTTATCTTACATAAGGACCCCAGAGCTTGAAAGTAGAGTTTGGCCTGTTTTTTTTGTACATCTGTCTTCATGAAGATGATCATGGGAGAGGAAAAGAGCTGTTTTGTTAAAGCTACAAAACAGGTCATCGGAGGTTGACACTGAGTCTCTCCAACACGTGCCAACAATGTTTTTGTCAGTACACTTTTAACCCAACAGCAGACTGACATCAAGTCACATTACATAAATCACAAAATAGGATAATAATCATAATATTTTCATAAAGTGGAATTGCACACATTTTGTCCCTTTTACTGTTTGCAGAGACATGATTGAAAACATTTTACCAAAATGTTTACCAAAAGTTTTCAGGGATTTGATATTACCATCTTTGTGATTATATTGCTGATTTATTTGAATGAAAAGTGAGTGTTATTGCTGCACAAAGAAGTGAATTTTAAGTGACTGATTATTCATTGTGAACACACCACAGCACAGCACACAGTGCACTACAACGAAATCTGACCTCTGCATTTAACCCATCCATGAAGGAGCAATGGGCAGCTAACATGGGCAGCACCCGGAGAGCAGTGCTTGGGGATGGTACCTTGCTCATGAGTAGCTCAGTGTTAACTTTAATGGTCTAGGATTTGAACCAGAAACCTTCTGGAGTTCTAGGAGTGAAAACCCTAACCGTTACACCACCATCTGCCCCTGTATTTGGCCTATCTGTGAAGCAGCAGTGGGCAGGTTTTTTTGACAGTGCTTGGGGACTGAGTACCTCAGTAGTACCTTTACCAGTCCAGGATTTGAACTGCCAACTTTCTAACCTTTACACTACCAACTGCTCTAAATTATATATATATATATATATATATATATATATATATATATATATATATATATATATATATATATATATGAATATACACTGTATTGCCAAAAGTACAGACACTTCTAACCCATTGTTCAGGTGTTCCAATGGGGGTTGTTTTTCAGGGGTTGGGGTTGGTCACTTAGTTCCAGTGAAAGGAACTCTTAATGTATCAACATACCAAGATATAATATTTTGGACAGTTTTATGCTTCCAACTTTATGGTAACAGTTCGAGGACGGCCCCTTCCTGTTCTAACATGACGGCGCACCAGTACACAAAGCAACCTCCATAAAGACATGGATGAGCGAGTATAATGTGGAAGAACCTTGGCTGGTCTTCACAGAGCCCTGACCTCAACCCAAGAGAACAACTTTGGGATGAATTAGAGCGGAGACTCCGAGCCAGGCCTTCTCTTCCAACATGATCTGCTGACCTCACAAATGCTCTTCCAGAAGAATGGCCAAAAATGATCATAAACACCCTCCTTAACTTTGTGGACAGAGTTGAAGCTGTTATATATGCAAAGGGTTGAGCCAACTCCATATTAAAGCCTATGGATTAAGAATGGGATTTGATGAATATATGAGTAAAGACAGGTGTCCCAATACTTTTGGCAATGTAGTGTATGTACGATTATTAAATATAATAATTCTACTTGTTGACATATGAATAGGGTTGCATTCTCAAGCCTGTTGAGTCTAATTATTTATTCCTCACGTTAAACTGAGATTTCATCCACAGGAAAACTTGCACGTGGAAATTCACAACTCCTCTAGTGAATATAACCACTCAGGAAACATTTTCATAACTTCATATCTGTTAATGGTACATGCTGCAGCTTTCAGTTTTTATACATATTGTATCCTCACTGTGCCTGGCCCGAAAGAGACACATGAAGTTGACCTTGTGAGCGGGGACTCTCTTTCCCAAACCACAATATCAGAAATAAGAGAGAGGAAAGAGAAAGAGAGAGAGAGAGAGAGCAGGAGTGAGAGATGCTCTGTTTGACCCTTTTTGAGATGGATTATAGACAGAGAAACAGAGACCTTGCATTAAAAGGGCTTCCACAGTTCCTCCGTGATTACTTGTATTTTTCCAGGATGGTTACGTAAGGAAGCTCATTCAGCGTGTGAACTGGCTGTGGTTGATAGAAAAAAATGGCAGAGACTTTCATTGTGCCACACAGATGAGAGAATTCACAAGCAAAAGTTCCGTCTCTGCAACTCCACAGCTGATTGGCGCAGAGAGGACCTGGTATCACCGTATAGGTGTGCGATGCCTCGAGGCCATAAGAGAAACTCGAAGAGATCCTTTCCGACGGCCCGCAGGCAAAATGCTACACACAACTTTTGCTGCTGCTCTGCCAGATCCACATTTAGCTAAACTGTGACCTACATACAGAGGATCAGTGTTGGGAAAGCTACTTTTAAACCATAGCTTTCCCGGCTACATGCTACATACGAATAAAAGTAGCTAAACTACAGCCAAGCTTCTGGTTTAATAGAGTAGCTAGCTACACTAGCTACAGAAAAACAGAGAAAAAGTAGATAACCAAGTTATTTCATGTCCACAAATTCTTGCTTCCACCTTCGCCAAGGTGGACTCCATTCTCCAACTACATTTTGCAGCTGACAAGTGCAAGCTGTAATTAGATGCGACTTCTGCCGATTCGACACCAATCAGTAACAGCTCAGTAACAGATCTTTTAAAATGCATCATCCTCTATGGCTACGGCAACCTAACAATCAAAATGTCTCATGTAAGGAATAGATCCTTGACAGCTTGCCCGTTTGTCCCAAATTGGCAAGTGGCAAAAGTGAGTGCAACCGAAACGTCCAATTAGAGCCAACATAACGCCAGATTAGCGCTGGAGAGCCCTCTCCAGTATGATCCTCTGCTATGCAAACAGTGACTAATCTCTGTTAATCCCTCCCCATGGGACGACGTGGGACTATCACGACTGATTACGCACCGTCAATTAAAAAAAAAAAAAAATACACAATGTGTTTAATTTCAGCAGCATAAACAAGAAAATGGTTCCCAAAGAGTGAGACGCATCCACATCAACCAAAATACTGAAATTTGCACATTTTTTTAGGAGCTAAGGGGTCAATAGGAGATGTTAACCGATATAGGAAGATTAACGTGGGATGCAGCATGTCGTCAGTGGGTTTGTTAGAGTTTTCACGACTCTTTGGGGTTAAGCAAAGAAACTAAGGGGTAAAAAAGCTTTATAGAATTTGGAATGACTAAGATCACTAAGATTCACAGCTACAATTCAGAAACATGCAAATATTGCCACGCAAACTCTGCCAATGTTCATTTAAAATGCACTGCCTTGAAATTAAATAAACAAAACTAAATATTCATATTATTTTGGGATGGCATGCTATCAACCCCCATTGTTCACTGCACCATCAATGCTGTGTAACAAAATAACCACTGTTTTTTAACTACATTTCCATTGATGTCATAAACTACAACTGGAAATCTGTATAGAAACTAGACATAGAACAGGGTGGAGATGGCACCGATCCAATACGTGGATGGGATATCGGTCCGATAACAACTCAAATAGCTGGATCGTGTATCGGTGGCATTGGGCTGATCTATGGAGCCGATCTGTGAATGCGTGCACAGACAGTTGGTTATGCATTTAAAGTGGCACTGCAGTAAAGCTGGTACATTTGCACCGATTTGTATGTATTGATATGGCAATGAGCAGAACAAGCAACGCAACAATCTACAAGCACAAAAGCAAAGCACACCATTATCCTGTTTAATTTCTTTAACAACACCAGCTCTCGCTCACAATCTCTGTGTTCCTGATGGTTTTAGCGCTACAGGATATTGGACTGTCACTAAATTACACAATTGCATTTAAACAAAACATTTTTTTTAAAGTTTAACTAATAAATAATTTAGCATATACATATGGGTGTGCAATTATAACATTGTTTTATTTAGGAACACAGTATTTAAGTCAAGCATTTCCTTAGGCATAACAGAATAATCTTACTCATATATTCAGACATTTTTTAAAGCATTATTTTCAGGTTTTTGTTTAAAAAAGAGGATTTGTATCAAATTGGCAGATACTCAAATTGCCAATACCAGTGTCTTATCAGACACGAAAAAGTGGCATCAGACCGATATCTGATCGGCGTATCGGATCCATGCCACCTCTAACAGAAAGACTGTGCTTTCCAATAAGCTGTTTTAAGTACAGTCTTATGAATTCCACTACCTGTTGTACTTGCGTAACTATGTATGTGACAAATAAAGAATCTTAAAGGTTGAATCTTGAATATGTTTAGGGCTGAGCTACACAGCACTCTGGTCTTTTTATATTCTGGGCAGAGCGGAAACATCGCCGGAGATTTTGTGTGTGGGATACGGCAAACTGATAATCACGCAAAAGGCTGGCTGTCGAATCTCAGAATGTTATAATTACTGTCATCTCTGGTGGCCTCTGTCATTTCCTTAGGGAGGAACTTTTTTCCCAAGCTTTGGGAGGACAGCTGGCATGTCAGGCAGGTGTTCTCTCCAATGGACTGAACCCAAAGCAACAAACGACCCCAGGCACATTTGTGAGAGTTTACTTTCGGTCACAAGAAAGAATGCAGGAAAACACATTGGAGCCAAGACACTTCAAAGGTTGTCGAATGAACAAAATCCCTGAGATTCTCAGTTACAGTTTGGGTAATCTGACATTCACAGCTTGAGCTTCAGCGTAAAAGCGTAAGACCTTCATATTCCCTGAGCCTGTGTGAATAGTGAATATTCAGTGGAGTTAAATCAGATTACTCATTTTTTTCCAGTGCGCTCAAGTGGTGATTGATGAAACAATGCCACAGCGGCTCTCCTTTGAAATGAAAGAAGTTCTGAAATTGCTTGAAGGTTACTTGTGGAGAACTCCAATTTTGTCCCATTTCAGTAGAAATGACTGCGATGGGACATCCTTTGAACTGCAGGAATTGGAAGATCAGCACATAGGTGGGTAAACAATTCATATGGAACAATAAATTAATTTGAAGAGAGAATGGAACTGAGGACAAAATGCAGCTCGTGCCCTTCATATCCATTCTATCATGGAGGCCTAATTACTGCTCTCCTGTGCTTTGTGTTAATAAATCAGAACCTTTAGTACTTAGTAAACCTTTAGTAACCTTCTGGACAAAGGGTCTCTACAATGGGTTGTAATTGGAAGTGGTCTAGTTTCTTTCAGGATTGAAAGGATGAAGATATTTTAAACCAGCGAGGTCTATTATGCACAATGCATCATTCATTTTCCATAATAATCCTTTAAGAAGGCATTGAATTCCACTCAAATCCTTTAAAGGTTTCTAATGGATTTTTGGTAAGAGTATGTAGTACAGTGGTCACCAACCTTCTCAAGCCCAAGATCCTTGACCTCAGCCCTGGTTAAAGGTAATATCTACTTATTGAAGCACTGAGAGGAAAAGACAGCAAAAACAGAAAAAAGATATTTTTGTTAAATTGAGATGGGTATTTGGTTTTGTACTTTAAAATATATTTCTGTAGCGCTCTGTTCCATGTTGAGATTAATAAGCCATATAAATAATAAACATTTGATATAAAGTATGTTTTATACAATAGTAATTCAATGTACACATAACTTTATTTTTGGTAATAAATTAAGCTACAAAAAAATCTGAGGAGCCACTTGGAAGCTCAAAGAGCCGGGTCTTTTTAGTGAGCCAAACTATCAGAACCGGCTCTCTTAAAATATTTGGAATTTCCATTGCTAATATCGACAGCAAGAACAGCTCTCATTGGTTAATTAAAGCATTTTTCTTTTATCTCATTGGTCGCTTTTTCGGTACTATGCAAATATGGCAACTGGGCCAATAGAGAGGAAGGCACTTGCAAAACCGAAAGTTAATCAGACCAGCTTGAATATATTTTTTCCTTTTATATTTGGGATCTAACGTGAACATCTCAAAGATTTTCTGGTCAATCGCAATCGACGCGTTGGTAATCCCTGATGTAGAGGCTTAAATAAATCGAAATTTCAAGAATATATTTTTGTTGTGGACACTTTCAGAGCTAAGCCACAGTCAAATTAGTTGGAAAATAATAAATCACACCTGTTAAAGATGTGTGAAGTAAAAACTGGATTCTTTGTTTCAAGCTGCAAAGTGGTGTCAGGTTGAGCTCCACTAATTGGAATTTGAAAGGAGGGTTTATGGAATAAGGTGTGTGATTTGCAGCGTTTTTCTTATAGATTTTATAGACGTTGGCAGTAATAATACAGTATAAATGTGTCCTGGATATTCAACAATTATTCTGGTGCATGTTAGAACATTATGAACCTTTATTCTTAATGTATGAATAATAAGAGTGGCTTGAACAGCTAATACTGCCATTGCTCGCTGTACCAAAATTGCAAAAATGAGAAAATGGAGAATATTCACTGGAGCAATTTCACTTTGGACTAAAGAGCCTAGTTGTAGGATTCTCACATATGGACCATGAGGTTGTGGGTTCAATCCATCTTTGTAAATGTAAAAGAAAAGCATATGTGAGACGGAAAAAGCGAAAGCTCTAACTGTGATATAAATTCCCGCTCAGTTCCTTCTTCCAAAACATGTGCGAAACTAATTACAACCTTATTTAATGGTGTATAATTTTTCATATCATTGAAACTAAATGAGACTGGGTTATAGCACTTCCTCTGAAACTGTGTTCTCTCCTCACAGCACCAACATATCAGAACTCTTTCAGACTGGTTTCTTCCCTTGTTCCTTTTAAACTTTCATCCCCTTTTCAGTTCTGTTTTCATGTTGCTCTACTTCCTTTCCTGTCAATTTGGTCACCAGACAGTAAGAAAAAACCTGGGACTAGTTTGTTGTAACTGAATTGCCAGGTCATGGCGATTAAAATCTATTTCAGACACAAGTGTGTGACCTCTAAGTTATTTTGGGTAAAGAGTAATATTTTAATCGAATAGTTTCATGCTTTACGCTTCATCTAGAGAAGGCTGTTCGTCGTTTTAAACATCAGTCTGATTGGCCACCAGGGCCACAGAATGCACAATCATTACGTCACAGCGCGATATTGACAGCTGCGAGGTGGAGTTGGAGGTGGGATCCAACTTAGCTAAAATCTATCTATCCATTTATCCGTCCATCCATCTATCCATACATCCATCCATCTTTTCACCCATCTATCCATCCATCCATCCATCTATCCATACATCCACCCACCTTTTCACCCATCTATCTGTCCATCCATCTGTCCGTCCATCCATCTATCCTCCCATTGTTCCGGCTGTCCATCCATCTATCCATCGCCCCATTCATTCATCTGTCCATCCATCCATCCATTCACTCAACCATCCATCCATCTATCCATCCATCTGTCCATCCACCATCCTGCCATCTATCCGTCCAACCATCCATTCATCCATCTGCCCAAAGTCTACCTTGGTAAACCAAGAATCTGTGGCCATAATTATCAAAGAGTAGGTAGAAACATAAAATATCCTACAGTATTCTACAGCTAAGTACTATATTAAAAGATACAGTAGCTTAGCCGCTTTAAACCATAAGTAGCTTGTAGTGTAAAAAGCTAGCCTTTAAAAATATGCACGTTTCGTTTTCACTTGTAAACTCATGGCAACATCTGTCCACACATAGTCTTCTTCCGCTGACAGTTCAGCCAGTGGAGGGAGCTGATTTATGGAACTTGACAAATCAAGTCATTGATCGCTGGTCCAGGTAACGTGACTCTCGCCTTTGGCAGCGTGGATCTCCCCCGGCTCAGACGAAAAGTCGTAGCTCAGGTTAACGTACAAGATTCCTTCAAGGGAATGTCGTTACTTTCCTCATTTTAGGCTCCCTTCCTTGTTTCCTGCGGCATGTGGAGGCGAGGTGTGTGTTTATTTCATGCTTTAATGCTGCGGCGCTGGAATGAACCTTGTAGTTTTCATGTTGCCTGATTACATGTTTGCAGGTTCCCTTTCCCTGCAGAGCAAAATTGCAAAAAGTAGGTGGCATAGAAATTTGCCTGGTTTTGAGGCAGCAAGCTTAAAAAATAGTGTTTTCTTATACACACACAAAAGCATATTTTATAAACAAAAATAAAGTCTTTTTTCTCAATAAACATCTACGTTTTTTTATTTTTTTTTTATTTTAAACTCAATTGCATTTTTTATGGCACTAATACAACTGGAAATTTCATAATAATTACGAGGGATGTTGCAATTAATCACATAATAGATACACTGGCAGACCACAATTGATTATATTGGGGAATTTCAACTGGTGGTCCGTTGCCTCCGGGCGGTCTGCAGTGGCATTGCAGTTGGTCTGTGACACCATCCAGTTTCACTACTGAAATCACTTTTTAAAAATGATTTAATTTGATTTATTTTTATTTTATTTATTTATTTCTGAACTGCCAGCAGCATTAAATTACATCATAATGTCTTAAATTACAATTGCACTCCATGTTGTCTGCATATGGAACTTTATGTAACTTGATGTACCCATTGTATATAAGATATAGTTTTATTTTTTTGTCTTATTTCCCTGACCTCCCCCCTAAGTTGTAAGTTTGTATTTGTATCTCTATTTTGTTATTTTTCTAATTTTCTGACACAAAACAGCAGATAAATTCAAGGCTGCACTGCAGATAGAAACACACACACACACCCCAACACACACAAACACACACACACCCCACTTGCGATGCTGAGTGATATTCCAGATGTCATCGTTATGTAAATATTCTAATCTTATAGGTAAGGATCATATTTACGTAGGGATTGCAAAAGGATAAGATGCAATTATATACTGAGACACAATGTATTTAAATTGCAAGATTGCTTCAAATCGTCTAATCTTACAAGCTAACATCCATTTCCACAATGATTAGTGGGCCAAAATTGAAATCCCTCAGATATCACAGTCCTAATTAATGCTAATCAATAATGCAATTTGCATTGCTTTGCAAAATTATTCGCAGGACCCTTTTATCCTGCCTGTGTCTTAGAAAAGATGGATGCGTGGTGGTATCCTTCAAAAGCAATTTGCAAACAGTGACGTTCATCAATGGATATTTAAGCAGCATTTCCCGTTTTTGTATGGGTGAGTGTGGTTATGTGTGTGTGTGCGAGTGCGTGTGACAAGAAAACACAATCATATTTGGGTTTTAAAAAATAGAATCCTAGGAGAAAACATCTGCCCCTTTGCAAAGTTCCTGTTATGCAGAATGCATCATGTCTATTAAATTGTCCTCCTGAGCATCTGCATGAAGAAATCTCACAGCTGAACACAAGGGGGGAAAATAGATGCCATTCTCATTAATTCTCAGGAATAATGATGGAATTTTGCACCAACGACTATTAAAAGTCAACAGGGACTTGAAATTTAACAGTATAGATGTGGGATTACGCCTCTGCTCGGGAAACAATATAAGAAAACTTTAAGAAAACAGCTTAGAATTTGTGTGGATTTTCTTGTGTTATATTGTGGAAGAAATGAAAATGTTGCTTTTTATTTAAACTCATTCAAACTACAATTTTATGAAGCATCAGATGTGGGATGCAACAAAGTACAAATCCTTCTATACTGTACTTAAGTAGAATTTTCATGTATCTGTACTTTACATGGGCAGATGGTAGTGTAACAGTTAGGGTGTTTGCCCCATGACTACCATAAGTAGCTTTTAGGGTGAAAAGTTAGTGTATAAAGGTACCCAGATTTCGTTTTTACTTGTAAACCCATGGCAACATCCGTCCACACGTCGGCTTCCTCATCTCCCCCTTATTCTGCTGAGAGTTCGGCCAGTGGAAAGACTTGACAAATGGAACTTGAAAAATCAAGGCATTGATCACTTAACCGGCCAGGAACTTGAACCAGCGATCTTGTGATCATGGGGCCTAACCATTACACTACTAACTGCCCCATCCTAATATGTGAGCCCTACTGACATCAAAGCTTCATTTTACACCTAAATGTATGGTGCAAAAACACGCAGAAAAGAATGTCCACTGCTTTCTCGGTGCATATCAAGCACAAGATGACAAATATGTACATGTAAAGAAGGCTACATAAAAGACACACCAAGAATAGAGACCAAAAAGGGAGACTGTGACTAGTGAACGTGATGTCTGTGACCAAGATGGATGAAAACGAGTCAGACAACATTTCTAATGAAGCTAAATCGGAAATACAAAGCATTGTCCACCTGTGACCTTATTTATCAGAAATTAAAGGTTTGTACTCATTTAGAGTCTGTACTTTTTTACTTTTACTTGAGTAAACAAGTTGAAACTACTTTTACCATAGTATTCTTTATTGGAGTATCTGTACTTCTACTTGAGTATAGTGTGCGAGTACTTTTGCCACCTCTGTGTATGTTGACAGGTTGTACGCTGCACAGTTAAACAGATCTTTTGTTTAGTCTGTTTTATGCACCTGCGCACTGTTTATACCACCTGTCACTGAAGTGATATTGTCACAATCTAGGGAGGATGGATTCAGTAGCAGTAGGAGTTTTATTGCACTCAAAGCAAGGAAACAGAGACATAAACATAAACAAACAACACTGAACAGCCAGCAAATAGGCACAATGCAGATAATCCAAACCAAAAATATTCAAAATAGTGGCAGTAAAGTCACACCTATGAAACAGAATATGAGCAAAAGAAACGAGAGGTTAAAGCCACTAGTCAAATGACTAAACTGCAGCTTTTATATAAGAAGCCGACTCATGAAGAAAAAAAGAAAATTGTGTTATGTCATTCTATAAAAAAGTTAAATTTCTATAACTACATAAATATTTTCTGTGAAGTGGATTTTCAGCATGATGATATTAGCATATAGATTATGTCCAGATGGATGGCAAAGAAGCGAAGAAGCTTGTGCAAACACCAAACACGAAGAGCTAACCGTTCGTTCAAAGCTCAACTGGAACATGTTGTGCAGACGGAATAGCCTCAAATTCCTTGAGCTGTAATGTGATTTCAAGAGCTGACAGACCCAGAGACAACAGGTACGACGTGTCAGATTCAAAGCATGCAGCTGCCACTATAAAAAGACGTTGACAGTGGCGGTGCAAATTACATCTGACAATGAAACACTCCGTTCCCATGATGAGTGTTTGTTTGTGGTAATGACATTAGTGCGGCTGCATTGCACTTGAACTGAAACTATCTGAAAATAAAAACAGTAAAATCAGACTATTATTGTGAGTTGGAGATACTGCCGAAACATTCTGATTAAAAAAACTCTCTTTCGAGCTTTCAAAATGATGCACACTTCATTATGATCCCAGCTGTGTCACTCCAGTCTTTACTGTTTGGGGGTTTTCAGTGTTATGTAAAATAGGTACATTTTTAGATTACTTAATTGTTGAAACAAAACTTAAGAATCAATATTAATCAATATATAAACTCAAAATCAATATATCAATATTTCTGCCTCTTTCTTGATATTGGATGTCTGCACTGTTGCACTGTTTCTATAATGTAATTAAACAAATATTACCAGATACAAACTTCACACAATTCATCAAACTTCACATTATACTAGGAACACCAACACTTCTTCCTGTTCATGCAAATATTTAATCACCAAAACATGGAAGCACATCAGAGTATAAAATCATATCAACACTGGTCAAGATCAGTTAGGCTTCAGATCACACACCAGTATGGAAATAAACATGATCTAAACGGCTTTGACCACAGCTCGTTTGTTAGTGCCAGAAGGGACGGTTTGCATATTTCTGCAACTGCCAGTCTCCTGGGATTTTTGCACACAACCATAACTAAAGTCTACACAGAATAACGAGAAAAACAAAATACTTCAAATGAGTGGCAGTTTTGCAGACAAAGTCTGTGAGAGGTCAAAGGGAAATTGACCAAGGGTGTGTTTCCCAAAAGCATAGTTGCTAAATATGTTAGCAACCAACATAGTGTACATTAGCAACTAACAAAATGTACATTAGCAACCAACATAGTATACATTAGCAACTAACAAAGTGTACATTAGCAGCCAACATAGTGTACATTAGCAACTAACAAAGTGTACATTAGCAACTAACACAGTGTACATTAGCAACTAACATAGTGTACATTAGAAACGAACACAGTGTACATTAGCAACTAACATAGTGTACATTAGCAACTAACATAGTGTACATTAGCAACTAACAGAGTGTACATTAGCAACTAACATAGTGTACATGAGCAACTAACACAGTGTACATTGGCAACTAACACAGTGTACATTAGCAACTAACACAGTGTACATTAGCAGCTAACATAGTGTACATTAGCAACTAACATAGTGTACATGAGCAACTAACACAGTGTACATTAGCAACTAACACAGTGTACATTAGCAACTAACACAGTGTACATTAGCAACTATTATAGTGTATATTAGCAACTAACATAGTGTACATTAGCAGCTAACATAGTCTACATTAGCAACTATTATAGTGTATATTAGCAACTAACATAGTGTACATTAGCAGCTAACATAGTGTACATTAGCAACTATTATAGTGTATATTAGCAACTAACATAGTGTACATTAGCAACTAACATAGTGTACATTAGCAACTAACATAATGTTGCTAACGTAGTTAGCAATACCTTAGCAACTTTGCTTTTGGGAAACACATCGCAGACTAGTTGGAGCTGACAGTGATGCAGAAAATGAAATATCCACATTTCACAACCCTGGTGAGCACACAAAATTTGCTCTTTTAACAGTAATGAAAGTGAGTGATTATTTGTCAGTGTAGCAGCTAACAAGGGCAGCGCCTGGGGACGGCACCTTGCTCATGAGTACCTCACCGATACCCTTACTGGTCCTTGGATTCGACCCGCGACCTTCCGAACGCTGTTACGCTATCAAATGTAATGTAGATAGACATAAGCAGACAACTCGAGTCAGCCTTCACTCCCTATGTGAGCCTTAGCTGTCCACCACCCTGTCCCCATTTTCACCATTTTCCTTCCTTGGATCACTTTAGGTAGGTGCTGACCACTGCAGACCAGGAACATCCCGGGAACAAGAGCTGCATTTCTGGAGATGCTCTGACTGAGTCGTCTAGTCATCATTACAATCTGGCCCTTGTCGAAGTCACTCAAATCCTTAACTTCAAGAACATAATGTTTACTTGCAGAGTAAACAATGGGCATCATTCATCAAATGTTCTTAAGAAGAAATTTGTTCTTAACACCCGCTTATGTGGATTTCCAAAGCATTCAGACATTCACTGACGTTTTCTTGTTCGAGATTTATTCCTAGGTAGGAACAGAATCTACTAACAGTGAAGAAAATTTTATGACACGCCTTTTTGTGCAATACATTACTTTATTGAATTTTCTTCTGTTACAACCTTGGATAACATTATATCATGTTACCCGGGCAGTTGGCCCCATGATCTGAAGGTTGCTGGTTCAAGTCCCAGACCAATAAAGGTACCACTGAGGTACTCATGAGCAAGGTACCATCCCCAAGCACTGCCCCACTTCACAATGACAAATAATCACTGTCTTAAATTTCAAATTTAAAGACAACGTAAGAAAATATTTGTAAATGTTAGAATGTAACACTGGCCTAGTTGTCGTTAGGGGTGTTGAAATTAATCGCGTAATCGATCATCGTGATGCAGACGTGGACGATTCTGAATGGATGTCATGGCAGACCATAATCGATTATAACGGAGGTTTTCAACCGGCCTTGCACTGCCCCCTATTGGTCTGTGGCGGCACTGCAGGTTGTCCGTGACATGCAGTCCGCTTTCACTACTGAAAACACTTTTTAAAACTTTTCAAAGCATTTCCAGATGATTTGGGCATCTTTATGAATAATGAACTTAATACAAATATCTGAAAAAAAACCCTCCCTCCCACACTCATATTGCTTAATCTAAGTGGTGGTCCCTGGGACAGAAGCAGTTGAAAACCCCTGAATTATATCATAGCATTACTTTGTGATTTTCTGGCTACGGCATAAAAATTCATGTTAAAAAGAACATCCCCATAGCAACTACAGCTGCCCAGTCTGCGTGCAAAGTGAAGTAATGTAGAAAAATTGATGGCATGCCTGGTGATGCATTGAGATATTGTACGAATGGAATCTTTGACCTCATAATTGTAATCAAATCGATTCATGAGACCAGTGAATGTTCACACCTCATTGTCACATTCTCATTTATGAACCAAGAGGTTGTGGTTTCAAGCCTGGCTCTATTCCACCTCCGTCATCACCATCTCCAAAGAACCCTTGAGCAAGACCTTTAACGCCAAATTGCACCAGGGTGACTGTCCATGTCATTTGGAAATGTAATTCAATGCCATGAATGTGATTGAATAATTAAGTTCAGTCAGTCCAGGTTTAGTCAGCAGTTTGACATTCTACACCATCATCACCCACAAATTCAAATTACAGATATGTTTTGGTTGATATATATTTATGATCACAGCAGGCCTCTTAAAATCAGAATGTGTCTGCGCTCATATGGCTTCCTTTCTGGCTTTCTGTTATCCAGCAGATGGTCTCTTATGAAGAATAACCATCTGTAGGTCAGAAATGCATGCACTCATTAACCTGTATTATGGCACTAAGAGAGACAGGACACCTCACATGTTGCCGTGCCAATGACAACACTGCTATAGCTGTGGAGTGATAAGTGACTTTGGCCAACAACCCCTGTAATTAGCACCCTGTTGCAATAATTAAAGGCACAGCAGTCGAGTTAGCACTGTAAAAACGTCTCAGCTGGGGTATAACACCAAGTATCAATCCAAAATACAGTCATTAAAAATTCTGCATGTGTTATCCTTCAAATGGCTACTCCAAACCATTCATGGCATGTACAATTGGTTATAGACTCTGTTCTTCCATGCATGGTGTAGCTGCTTATTTATTTTAACTCGATCACACCAGGTCAGCACTTGTTCTGAAAAAATATTTCAATTGGCAAGTAACAAAGTAACGAACCTTTAAACTAAAGAGTTCTTCCCCATGAGAATCTGCCAGCTACTAATGTTTATATGAATCTGGAACACATCACGTCTAAACATTTAATGCATGCCTTTTGATTTAGAGAATCGTAAGTTTTAGGATGGGTGTCACAGTGGTGCCGCGGTTAGCGCTGCGGCCTGACATCGAGAAGGTCCTGGGTTCGATCCCTGTGTCCCCTGTTGGGTCTTTCTGTGTGGAGTTTGCGTGCACTCCCTGTATTGGTGTGGGTTTCAGCCGGGGTGTTTCCGGTTTCCTCCCAAAGTCCAAAAGCATGCATTATGGGTGAATTGGCGACTCTAAAATTGGCCCTGGAAGATGTGACTGAGAGTGTGAGTGTGTGTGCGCTGTGGTGTGTTGGTGCCTACACTGTGGTCTATTTCCCAAAAGTTGCTAATGTCATATGTTAGCAATACTATGTTAGTTGCTAACATAGTAGCAACTATGCTTTTGGGAAATGCACCCCAGGGTTGGTCCTTGTCTTGCACCCAGGGGAAGATTACGGTGTCCTGTAACCCCCTGTCCCGGGTTTATTTTAACGAATTGATATTTTTACTGGCCAATCGGGGGGCCCTGGCAGGCTGGCACACGTGGGAGACTCTAGGCCTGTGTGTGAATCTGCGCCTGCTTGCACCCGTGGTTCCCGGGATAGGCTCCGGTACGCCGCGATACCCCGGATGGGATTAAGCAGTTTGGATAATGAATGAAAGAATGAAGCTTTGGGATTTATAGTAGCTGTTCACTCAAATGTACACAAATTAAAGGGTTAATCTAGTCCCCTGAAATTAAATATAACACTTTTAATATGTTTTTTTCATCATTTCAATACATATGATCTCTGTTAAAAGCTAAAGTGACCCGTAATGGCACAGGCGATGAATGTTTTATGGAACTCAGAGAGAGCGGTGATGTTGGGCCACTTGTACTGGTGTAATATGCACTGCTAAACTGCTATGAAATATTTAGGAGGGAGATGTATATTTATAGAGATATAAATCGATAGCCATCATGGTTTCAATCCATTTGTCTCTGGTGTGTCCCGGGGACAATGGTGATGTAATCAGGAGAAGAAATATGACTCCTGCTTTGGCTTGTTCCCACTTTTACTGATGAACAACAGAGTGCATGTTTACAGATTCAGCAGATGTGCTTCCTTGTGTCGTACTTGCAGTCAGGTGGGGAGGGAGATTTCAATTTGTGTGTGTGTGTGTGTGTGAGTGTGTAAGGACAGAGCATGTGGTTCAATCTTTCATGAACATGGAGGTTTTTTGGTACCTATATGTAACTCAAACCACATAGGCACTACAGTATGTGTGTGTGTGTGTGTGTGTGTGTGTGTGTGTGTGTGTGTGTGTGAAAGGATAGGGCCTATATGTATGTGCTTCAGTGCTTCATGTATACAATGTTTTCTGCCTATATGTAATTAAAAACCACATACGCTGCAGAGAGTGTGTGTATTTGTCTGGTTGTGTGTTAGTGTTTGTGTGTATAGATAGAAAAAGCATAGGGTTTGGTGGTTTTGTGCCTTCATGTAATTCAAACCACATCAAAAGAAAGAACATTTATCTGTGTGCTGCTTCGTGTCATGAATATGCTTCTTTTGTGTGAATATGGTGATTGAAACCACATACACTGTGTGTGGGGGACGGTGTTTCAGTGCTTCATTAATATGTTGGATTTGTGCATGGATGTAATTTAAACCACTTTCACACTACAGTGTGCAGTGTTTGGGAAGTGCATGATATCGACTGAAATATTAAACATATATAAATTAAAAAAATAAAAATAAAAAAACGATGTAATTTCATGTACTCTTGGGGGCCTCCTGGTGGCCACGGGGCCCTAAGCAGCCGCTTAGTTCGCTTATGCCTTGGGCCGGCTCTGCTTTGGATTACTTAATATATTGTCATGCTTTTTACAACTACATGAATGTAGCAATCACATCCTGCAAAATTCTTGTTTGTTTTTCTCTACCAATTGGCTGTTAAGCCCAAACCTCCCTGAATAGACAATATATTTACTGTAGGTAGAGGAGGAAAGACGAAATTTCCAAGTAAGAAATGCATTCCTGCCCGGGCACTGCTGGCTCTGTTGTGCTGGCTCCGGGCCCAGTTCGTTCCTACACTCTGTTAACGCCAATGAGATGAGGGCAAAATTACTCATATTCTTAAAAATAAAAAACCTTACCCGTATTCTAAATACGTAACGCCTGTACATGTATTCCGTTACTCCCCAACACTGACGGTGTGAGTGCGCATGTATGTATTCGTGATTCAACACATGTTCACACTACACAGGATTTATATATAAAGACTTTTAAAACACTAATGCAAAATTAGTTTTATAAAATACTGTTATCAATCTAAATTGTAGAGCCACATCTTAGCACCTCTGTGGTAAGTTGATAGCTTGATAAGTTTTATCAGTTTTACACTAGAGCTGAAGCGATTATTTGAATAACTCAAATAATTTGATAAAAAATTGTTGATGCAAATTTTTCTAGAATTCACGCTTCTTTTAATTCATTTCACTGGATACAGCATGCGCCGCTTGTGTCTCACACGGACACTTATTAATGATGCACAGCGTTTTCAGTGGAGCGATCAAGACAAGACCTAATTTCTCTCTCTGTATGTGAAAGTATTTGTGAGATATTCCATGATAAAAACAGAAGTAAATACACAAAAACACATTAATGACAAAAATACTACAGAAGCAGGTCAGTTTTAATCAGAAATGTCCTGATTTCATAATTGTGTCAGCATTTACAGATCACACTATGAGAAATCTGAGTAGCGCAGTACGTCCTGAACACAACAACATACAGCATGTGAGAACTCAGGGGTGTAAAGGTGTCACATACGCAGTTGGCATGACATGAGGTGAGGTCATGGTGCAAGCCATCTTTATTTACAAAACCAAACATAAAAAGACATGAGGGCCACAAACAAACAAAACTCTTCTTCTTCACACACAAAAAACCCCCCCACATGTAGCACGCTGCCACGGGGAGGGTATTGTACAGGTGGACCAACAAGAGACACTAGAAACAATGAACTTATAAAGGGGAAGAGAAACACGGAACAAGATTAATGAGATGAGGGAAAACCAATCAGAAAATAATCAGAAAACAATCAGGACCAACCAATGAAGGGAGGACCAATAAAGACAGGGGGCTGGACTGAAACAAACAAAACCCACGCCAAGGACTAACACACAGTGATCAATCAATGAGAGACAATGGGAAGGTGGGATAAAGAGTTTGACTGACAGTGAGCACAGGACAAAACTCAAAAAACTAAACCAAGACAATGGCGGCATCTGCTGGCCGCTAACAAAAGTCCAGGCGGCTGCTGTGGCTAAAGTACAGGGGGGTCATGACAAAGGGTTCATTTTGATTTTAAAAAACGAATATTCAGGATTAAAAGGCAATTGGTTGAACATTTTCAGACTTTTTTCTCTTTTAAAAAAGGTTTTTTTTTTCAGTTACTCGATTATCGATGAAAAAATCGATAGAATAATCGTTTACAAAACAAATCAATAGTTGCAGCTCTATTTTAAGTTCAATGGCCAGTTAACAGCCAATGGTTTAAAAATGAGGACAAATTTAAGGAATTATTTGCCATCAATTCTGGAATCGGCAATGTAGTAATATTCAACTCCTACTTACTTCCATGCAATATCTAATTTGCACAATCCAAAGCAGCTTCCAAAGACTGTGTTGTTGGTAAAGTGCACCACATGATTTCAATCTGACTGGATTAAATATAAAGCACATTGTAACGGACGGGGCAATACATCCACCACCATTAACATGATGGATCGTGCTATCCACTCTGTTTGCAACAGTCAAGTAAACAGAATAAAAAATGACATAGGAACTCATTATTTTGCATGAATTGATAGCTGAATGACAGAGTTCATCTGGAGGAACATTTGTAGACAGACGCATGCAAATGGCTCGTTCGCTTTCTCTGGCCTTGAGTCATCGTGTGTCGTGACAGCTCTCGATCTCTTTACTGGCGGCGATCAAAAAAAACATGCTCCAATATAAAAAATGAGAGTGGCAGTGGAGGCTCTGGCCGAGAGTGCAGTAGAAATTAATATTACACTCAGGCAGCAGGAGTCTGGGGATCACCTGTTTGATCCTGGCTAACCTGACGGCTGCCGTTACAAGGCAATTCACCCTTTCACCTGTCTCTACGAGACTCAGATACTTATGAGTGTCATATTCACACCATAAGCTACTGATGGCCATCTAGCTCTGAGTTTTTGTGGACCTTAATATCGATACTGACCAATATTGATACTTAGTATTTTGTATTTTTACATTTAGTATTGTACTGTACATAAGGAGTTAACTTTGTTCCAGTATTTAAGCATTATTTTTGATTCATTTGCATATGGACCGAATATTATAAATATTAGCAACTTTTCACATTAACACATCTTTTTTTTTCTTAAATGTGTCCTTAAGAAAGTCAAGACATCTAAATGATTTCAATATTACACTGAGCACAAACAAGCATACAATACAATTTGCACAATTTGTAGATTGTGTTGAAGAAGAAATCTCAAATGAGACAATAATGGTGAATGTCAGAAGCAGGTTTTAAGAACAAATTTATCCAAAAAATGGCAGGTCCAAATGTTTTTTTCACTTCATTACATTTCTATTTCACTTTTTTAAACATTCAGGGCGTTTATTGACAGGGGTGAAACAAATGTGACCCTCCACGGCAAAACCAGTCGCTTGTCGCAAATTTTCAAAATCGAGTTATTATGTCTTCATGAAAAGGCATAAATCAAGCTTCAAAACAATACCTATATGGAATGAATGGGCCGACATATGACTGAGATATCAACATTCAAAGGAGTCGGGTTTCTCCTGTCACGCCAAGTGAGAAACGGAGAAATCTGCCTTTGAAGTTGACTATCGCCGTAGCACTCACAGACGCTTGGTGCGGTCGCGGCTACGTTTGCATTTACGGTAGCCTACGCTGCATTCACAGCCACACGGATAGCCTACCTGCGTTAGGTTAACTGAACTCGGGAGACGGAGATGGATTCCGGAGAAATATCTTCACGCTAGTCAACCAGTGGATTTACCGTAAATATTGAAGTAGAGCGGTCAAAACAGAAACTTTTAACATTCAGCTGGAATTGAATTCCTCACCTCAAGAAAGTCACGTTTTTAGGATGGAAAGGGTAAGTTTTTCAGCCAAATTTATTCACAACAGCACAGTATAGACCTTCCACTGTTTCAAAACACTAAAAACAAAAAATCCAAAATTTTGGCTTTTCTCCACTGCATATATTTACAATATCTTATAGTAATATTGCACAATGTGTAAACAGTCCTGCAAATAAATATCTAAGCACATTTTTGAACATTTAGCATTCTAAACTAAAGCATCACAGGAATTTCAACCCAGAAAAAACTTTATATGGTTTACAGTGATACGAGGCGACACATCTCAGTCAGTGCTTGTATTCGCTCTGCACACACTGGGCCAAATTTGCATACGCATTAAGGGCAAGAACTCAGAGTTTTAATTCCTTCTTGGACGAGTGCCCGTTTTATGAAGTTTCAGTGGAAGCCTTGGTAATAAGTGCTCCAGTGTGCTTTGCCCCCCACATTATGGCATATTAACACCTGCTGATGGCCTTGTAAATGTGGCTCCATGCTGTGCTGTAAAAGCTCCCTGTCTTTCTGTGACCCTGCTCCTTGATAAAGTGTGAGATGGTCTGTTAAACGGCTTTTATTTACATGACCCAAGCGCAGCAAAGGACGTAACCTAGGCAGGGAGAGATCAGCTGATAAGTTTAGTTTGGAGCAGCGTTGGACTCTGGTTAAAAAGTGCCCTTGGGAGGCCTGCAGCAGAAAGCGATTTGATTGTGTGAGTTATTAGATCATAAATGGTAAAGCATTTTAGGAATGCCATAAAATAGCCGTGACCCAGACTATAAATAGGATTATTCTAAATGTCACTTTTAGCAACTACATAATGCTTTGTTCTGCATCTTAGTGGAGGTGACTAGTGTTTATGAATGTTTTAACAGATTTGTTTTTGAACTACGCACAACAGGCCAGAGGGCAAAGCGGGACAATTCTTCATTATGCAGTAAGCATGGCCATACTGCTTTCTTTTTTATCAAATTTAAGTCTCTTGATCAGATCACCTGGTGAATTTTAATATATGAAAGTCCAGTGAAAATGTGCTTTTTCCTTATCAAAGTAACGTTTCCACATCCTTTGTGTCTAAGAAGCAAATTTAGTTCCTCACCTTTGCTGAAGGTCTATGCTTTCCTTTTTGGCAGTAAACACAACAATTTAGCATCAATTTAGGAGTTTAGATGTTGCCTCTAGCATAAACTTCCCTGCCTGCAATTACAAATGCCACTGTTACCAAAGTGCTGGAGCAAGGGACTGTAATGTAATATGTGTAGGTGTGTTTTGAGAAAGAGAATCCTTCCCTGTCAGTTGCCATTTCCATGATTAGATTTCTGTGGCCGGGTAACGCTCTATGCAGAAACCAAATAGTCAAGATCATCAAAGCCCCAAGAAGAAAGCAAAACCTTTGACAAAACCAGCATCTTTCTGAGACTTCCATGATTTGCTTTCTCTGCTTGTTACCCCATGTGGTTTCTTTTGTAACTACTACACTAAACATGAGTAAGCACATGAAATGGAACAATGAGAGCTACTTTCCAAAATGATCTAATGCACATTTTGCCAATTTGCTGTTGATACTAGATTCGTAGCGAGTGAAGACTATTGGGATGAAGGGGAAAACAGCTAAATTCTGATTTTATTTTACTTTAAAATATTCATCAATTCATTATCCAAACCACTGAAACCCAACCGGGGTCGTGGTGGGGAATGGAGCCTACCCTGGGGACCGGCCCTGGGTAGGCGCCAACACACCGCAGGGCACACACACTCACACAATCACACTCACATTCACACCTTAAGGGCCAATTTAGAGTCACCAGTCAACCTACAGTGCATGCCTTTGGGAGGAAACCGGAGCACCCAGAGGAAACCCACGGGGAGAGCACGTAAACTCCACACAGAAAGGCCAATCTGGGGATCAAAGCCTGGACCTTCCTGCTGTGAGGGGGCAGCGCTAACCACTGTGCCACCGTGCCACCCCACTAAGAGAAGCAAACGAAAGAAATTAATGACAAGTACATAATAATCAATAAAGACACAGACCAAACATAATGTCTAAAGTGTTCTACAACTTACTAGATAAAGGTGTCAGTAGTAAGGAGGAGTGAAATCTTGCTCTGTGGAGGCGTCAGTGTGAAATCCAGGCCCTGAGCCAGCAAGCCTGACAGTCTTGAGGATCCAGTTTGAGATCCAAGTGTTTTCCTTTTTTCCCCACTGAGCAACCCATTCAAACGATGTTTCACAGACTGAAACCATATCTGAGCTGCAGTTCTTAGGAGACTTTTATCAGTCTTGCAAAGACACTTGTTTATTTTTCTGTGGCTCTCACAATCAGACAGATGTGGAAATCCAGCTTTGTTTAGTCAGGTTTCACCTTCTTCTTGTTTAATTGATCATTTGAACTGATTGTTAATCTCAATCGCCATTGGATTTCAAATGGTGATACCAAAACTCTGACCAACAATTTAACTTGATTAACCCTGGTGTCACTCCTCTCTTTAAAACCCAGATAGATTTTACAGATACTGTGAAAATGTGAAGTCTGCACACACAATACTATTTTGTTAATCAGCAATAAAAGGATCAAGGCCTTTTAACTAAGCCATCATGATTAAGCTTTCATTACCTCTCAGGCACTGACTTTCTGCCAAGGAGTGACTTCCAGGTTCATCAAATCAAGTCTTGACCAAAGATTTCCTCTCACCATTTAAAGTCCACTAAAGACTGGGTCAAAGAACTGGATAATCTGGTTAATTGGTCAGATAGAATGATGTCTCCAGGATTTTCTGCAAAAAATCATGAGATCACACTGGTCCATGACCTCCACAGAACTCTGCTCATCACAGCCATACAACTTTGAGTATTCATAATCACAACACGTCAGATCTTGCAGATTAGCTTATCAGCATGTAGATTTGAGTTGACTTGCACAGGAAAAACCAAATCTCTGCAGACAGGCTGATTTACCTCCTTTTCACTGCACTGGTGCCGGTTCCTAATTTGGTGCTCGTAACGTAAAATCAGTTCCAAAAGAGCACCATAACTTTTCTGGTTGGAAACCAAGAACCATTAGCATTGCTACCATAAGCATTTGCGCTAACACTAATATGGGTCCAGAAAAGCATTACTGTTAACTAAGATCTTTTAAGATATTTATTTTTTTATGGATTTCAATCTCTTTCAACTGTGAGAAATGGCAGAATGAGTGCAGCTGTGTGTTTAAATGAACACACACATATTTGAGCGGATTCTGAAAACACAAGACGTGCACCAGCGATGTTACTTTGTTGTTTTAGTGTTGTCTTGCACTAGGATCCTAAGATTGTGAAAGTGCAGCCCAGGTCTTGATGCTTCCAAACTTCATTGCTGACTAAGCACAGGCACAAGTGCAGGGGTAAGTGAGGCCCAGATTTGGAACCATGGCACTAGGGGAAAAGACTGAGGTTAAAACCCAGGAGGTGAACGCAGGAGACACAAGTGACTAATCGGGTGATGCGGCCATTCTTTTCCAAAGACTCCCCTGCATCCCTCACCTGTTTCAGCCATAACACCGAAAAACGTATCCTTCCCAAAATTGCGTCACATCCGGTTACAGTGATTGCCTGAGCCATGCGTGGTTATATTGAAGCCCCTGCTTTTACAAGACATACCCCCGATTTGAACAGAACCTCACTGCAACGCGAATACCGAGCACAGCGGAGCATAAAATGCGGGCAGACTGGCTCCAAATCAATCCATAACTAAGATGAGGGCGTGCTTTGAACAGCCTCATCGAACAACCCAAAGGCAGCGTTCGCAAGGAGATTGTTTCGGCCTCAGATTCGCTCAAGGCAAACATCCACCTTGACAATTTTCGGCTTTAAACCACCCCCTTGAGGTTAAGAATGCAACAGTCATGGGGTTGAATGCATGACTCATGTGGTGAATAAGGATTCCTCCAAAAGCCTGGTAAAGATTAGGACGAACACTTACATAAACAGTGCTGTATCTGGAACTATCCACAAAAAACGAATGACTGACAATTACTTCAGAGCTGACTCTTTGAGTTAAATCCCCTGTGTTCTGGGTCCATACAATATATATTTTTATATTTTGGGCCACATTTACATAAGATAAGACTCATCCAAGGCTGTGAAGGCCCTGAAATAATCCAGCATCGATTCACCGCTACATTGCTGTTGTTTGCTCCTTTGCCACACCACACCAAGCCGGCTTTAACCTTGAGGATAAAAATAGCTAACCACATGCAGAGTGTAATTTGTCTGAAGTGTGCATAAGAATTATAAAGTCCGGAAAAGCAGTCGTTCTGCACTGGTGGGACCTTAATGAGAGCCGATCGCTCCACCGACATAGCAGAGAAAAAACCCTCTCTGCAATCTTCTCCAGGAACCCAAATTCAGTTCCATTCTCTCTCAGCTATTAACATCTGTTGACATCATGACTCACAACGCCCTATTTTTCCTCTTTATCTCTTTTGACATGTTCCAAAAATGGAAAGGAAGTCTTTCCGTGCCATGTATATTTCAGGAATATCATCATATTGTGTCTGAAGATCAGAGATGGCATTTAGATAGTACCGTCATGTTTCAGCATTGACATTATCGCAACAGAACATGCTATTCTCTAACATGGAGAGGCAAGACGGTACACAAGAGATCTCTTTGTTATTTAACATCAAATGGAATCCCTTTTTTGGATATTTTACATAAAAGGCCATTCACAGGTATTCCATGAGCAGATGGAACGACAGATATCTACACGAAGACTATAAATGTTACATGTCTCTCTCCAAGGCCTGTCTTTTCTTTATTTGACATGATCACAAAGCAACATTTAAGACTTGTATCACTGGAAGAAAACTTGTGGTCCAGCCAGAACAAACCAGATAAAACAGACAAAAACATGAATGTTCAAAGAATATTTTTCTTCTTTCAGCAGCTCCTGCTAAGTATCTCCACAGAGGACCATCATCGTCTGCATTTTGATTTGCCAAGTTTTACACCAAATGCCCTTTCTGACATACTTTTATTACCTTTTATTCTGATTTGGTACTGATTTTTGACCTGTGCAAACCTAAAAGTGAAAGTGAGTGATTATTTGTCATTGTGAACACACCACACCACAGCACACAGTGCATCACAATGAAATGTGATGTCTGCATTCATGAAGGAGTAGTGGCCAGCTGACATGGGCAGCGCACAGGAGCAGTGCTTTGGGACGGTACCTTGCTCAGGAGTACCTCTGTGGTACCTTAACCAATCAAATGTGACGTCTGCATTCGAAATCTCAAAATCTGAAATTTGAACTGGCGACCTTCTAGTCACGGGGAGAACCCCCAACTTCTATGCCACCAACTGCACTATCGGTTGCCTATTAGCTATTTTACGTGTGTACAAAGAATGCACATGAAATGATTTAAACAGTTTTACTGTAGCTTTCACCAATGGTGTACAGTACTTCAGTAATTTCACTCTGTTACTCTACTTAAGTATTATTTTGAGTATATTTTCAAGTGCAAGTTGAGACAAAGAAATGTACTTCAATGTTCTGAAGTATTTTTGTAATCTTTACTAATATACCAATAATATTTTTATTTAAGTAGTATCCTAAGATGTTAAATTTTACACTTAAAATGGCAACTTTCCTGGTAAGTAGTCTTTATATTTACTCAAAAATAGATTTCAGGGACTGAGTTTTGCTGATCGCTAAAGTTTGTTGACGGTGGTTTGGCGTGTTTACAGCTCTCCCTTTTTAGCCAGGCTGCCATAGTTACTTTAGCACTGCTGGAGGTTAGGTGTAGGGCACTAACTCTCTTCTCTTTCTTCTTCTGTTTTCCAAGCTCTTCCCAAAGCGATCCTGAGCTGACGCTTCACCGGCTGAACTCTCACCGGGACTCTCTGGAGATGTCATCATCTGGAAACTTTTTCGAACCCTATGAACTTGAACTGAATTACCAGTTTAATATTGAACTAATTTTAGCTTAATGTTGCTGAGTGGATCTTAGCAAATCGCCTCGGGATTCGAAATCGTCCTGTTTTATATCTTCACTTCTTTAAAAATGAAAAATTAACACTTCATCTTGAATTAATGTTTACTTGTGTTTTAAATGTTCATGCACCCGTTTGCCCAGAAGAGGATGGGGTCCCCTTCTGAGTCTTGGTTCCTCTCAAGGTTGCTTCCTATTAGAGGGAGTTTTTCCTTGCCACTGTCATCTCAGGCTTGCTTTTTGAGGGTTTTGGGCCGGTTATATGTAAAGAGCTTTGTGACAATAACTGTTGTTAAGGGCGCTATATAAATTAAATTGAATTAAAGTTTTGTTATAGTCCTGTGCTCAGCACACCTGAAGCTGGGAGCTGCGCTAAACTGATATGTCTGATCAGGCTTGAGGTCTGGCACTGCTGGCTTTTCTTTACATTCAAAAATACAGGATGCACACTTTTCATTTCTCCTCAAAATATTGCATGAGGAGAAAATGTTAGATGTCATCAGATTCAGTGTAAAGCTTTAGCGCATTATGTTACTGCCTCAGCAAAGCTGCAGCTGTCCTGTTTTAATCTTTTCCAGTGCAGTAATGGATGCGGTTTTGCCTCAACCCTCTCAAGTTTCCTTTCAGCCTCTCAGTAAGACATACCTGTTACTTTGTTGTCAGAGTCTATCAGAACTGAAACTTTGCTCTTAGGGGCAAAACAAGAAAAAAAAATGTCGGTTCTTCTGATGAGCACCAAAAAGACCATTAAGCTACCATTAATGATTGAACTTCAACCATAGGTGCAGCAACACACTTCAGAGTACTTGAAAAACCTATAATGCTCAAGCAGAAAGATGGAAGTGGGATAACGTCTGTTGTAAGGAAATTTTACACTGTAATGTATAAAACATTATGGTTTACATGTTGTCTTCATGGAGCGCAGACTTGTAGCCGTCTTTGACTATCAATTATTGCAAATACATAAGAAATTGAAGTATGAGATCAAGGCAACTCTTGAAAATTTGCTCCATTTCATGAGGCCTGTGATACTTTTAGAAAGAGTGCAGAGAATGAAAGTATGAAAGAAGACAGATTGATGAAAATGAATGGTCAAGATACAGGCAAGTCAAACAATAATCAGTCCCGCCAGGCCTTTTTTGAGATTGTTGCAGCTTAAATTGCCTGATTTTACCGCAGCTTTTCTAAGAACTTGTGTTGAAATTTGCGGTGTTTTAGCCATTTTGTTGCAATAAGTTGCGGGAGCAGGCCAAAGTTGTAATTTCCCGCCTTTATTATTATTTGATAAGAATTAATCAAAATGAAAGGAACAAAACCACTATGCAACCTGCGGTGTGTTAGTGCCTGGCCAAGGTTGGTCCCCGCCTTGCTCCTATAGTCCCAGGATAGATCGCGGTCCCAGCGACCCTGACTGGGAGCAGTGCTTGGGCACGGTACCTTGCTAATGAGTACCTCAGTGGTACTTTTACTAGTTTGTAATTCAAACCGATAACCTTCTGATTATGGGGAGAATGCCCTAACCGTTACGCTAACAACTACAGAACAGTACACAACACCCAATATGTAACTACAGAGCACAATAGGAATTAAAAATAAGAAATTTACAAGTCAGTATGTAATTATATTCAAGCCACAAGCATATTCAAGATTATATTACTCATAACCTAATACATGAATATGACGTGAGATTGCAAAATGAGGTGTTCCAAATCTTAACAGGCACGTTCACCAGCTGAATTGGTGAATTAAAATGTGGAAACAGAGCGAAGTGGCAAATAGAGATGGTAGAAGCAGTGCTGTGGTTGAGACACTATAATGAGATTTGGGGGAAATCCTCTTTGCTGTCACACAGTATCTGCCATGCCATCAAAAGCTACCTTCCCCTCTTTGCTGACTCAATCCCACATGGGAAAGTTAAACCCCACTGTTTTACTGCTGAAATGGTGCCACTTTTAACTGCTTTTCCCACACAGAAAACATTTTTCCCTGCAGAAAAACCACATGCTTATGCATGAGCTCAGCTGACGCTGTGTCTTGTTTGTGAACCCAAATCAAGTTCTCTTGGGAAGATGAATGTCAATCTGTCTATCTTTCCAACCCACTCATCCATTCATCCATTAATCCATCCACCCATCTGTCTGTGCATCTTATTTATGCTCACAAATCTTTGTCTTTGAAGAATAATCTCAATCAAACAGTCAATTGATCAGTCAATCAATTAGGTCCATCTAACCCTACCCATTATAATTACACATCCATCCATCCATCCATCCATCCACTTACTCATCCATCCAAACCTACATCCATCTATCTATCCATCTTGTCTATAGACCCCTTTGTATATGTAACCCATCCAACCATCAATTCATTTCTCTATCTATCTATCTATCTATCTATCTATCTATCTATCTATCTATCTATCTATCTATCTATCTATCTATCTATCTATCTAACCCCAAGTCTTCTTCTCTTGGGAGGAAGAAAGTCAATCAATCAACAATCAATCAATGAATTTATCCATCCCACATCCATCCATCCATCCATCCATCCATCCATCCATCCATCCATCCATCCATCCATCTATTAATCTATCCTCCATCTTGTCCATGACCAAGTCTTCTTTTCTTGGATAAGAAGGTCAATTAATTAAGGTCAACTACCCTCACCCATTGCATCCACACACCTCCCCAGCCATGAAATCAAACACATCATTTTAGAACAGGGATGGCGATCAACGAGTAGATCTTTGAGACATTCACGTTAGATCTCGACTATAAAAGGAAAAAATATATTCAATCAAGGCTGATTAACTTTCGGTTTTGCAAGCGCCTCCCTCTCTATTTGATCAGTAGCTGCATTTTCATAGTAGAGTGAAAGCAACCAATGAGATAAGACGCAGAAAAGATCTGAATTCTTAGGGGAATAGATGTGCCTGCCTACACTAATAAATATAACTTTTTACTCTGACGTCCACAGGTCTAAGAATAACTCCACATCAGTCACATCTGCAAAAATTTGCACTGCTTACTCATGGCCTCGCTGGCCAATTACAAGTCTAAACAGGAGGTTCCTCGTTAACTCACTTCCATCTTACTCAACGTTCTTCACTAGGACGCTCCAGGGTCCGATCTGAATGTCCTGTTGTTATGGACACTTCACATGTATGTGACGGATGGGGATTTTTTTTCGCTCGGCAGCTTTCCTACTTATTCATACAGCAGGAGATGGCATCAGAGACGCAGCCTACTGTAGCTAAATCCCAGGCCTCGGCACTCAATCATATCTAATTTGTGTCAATTAGCTACGCGGTTCACGCTGCAAGCGCAGCTCAGTCCTCCTCCCGGCTTGCGCGGCCTCCAATCGCATCACCACTTTATCTTCGAGTCCACTCAGGCCAATTTGTCACTTACTTTAAGCTGTACTTTCCAGTTACCACAAATCAAACTTCTCAGAGGGAAAGATACAGAAAATTGCTCCAGGCTTTACTTTGAATTTTCTTTTCCGACCCTAACGTTTGCTTTCTTTTCTGTCCTCAGCCTCCGGTCAGTTTCCATAACGCAGACAAATGGCTGAGGCTGTGTGCTGATGGGGCCAATAAGGAGTCGGTTGACTTTGAGACAGGAGTGTTATTTTTTTGTGCAGCCGCCTTGAGTTACAGTGGAACTGAGAAGAATTAAAAGGTGAAAAAGATACTGTATGTACATGAAAAGTTTGTCTGTTCAAATGGAGAATATTTCTTTGAACTATTTTTGGGTAAATAGTATAAAAGAATTTTTCCATTTGGAGGATGATGTCCTAATGGTTCATTAGTCATAGATTCAAATCCAGCTTCATCATTCTGCCAGAAATGCCTCTACTGGTCCCCTAAAAATAGCCATAACCCCTTAAATTTTACTAATTTACTAATTACTGTCCCTGTTATGGGAATAATGGCGTTACAAATTAACGGTGTTACTATTCTGACGTCATGAAACACCTCTCATCATCACACGCTTCCATTTAAATAGGGGGATCCACATTCTTTGAAATACTGTATTTGTAACCCAATAATTACTTTCTCTGATAACTAATTACTTTTATAATGCTGAAAGAAAGTAAAGAAGTAACTAGTAACCATAACCATTACTTTTTTAGTAACTGGTAATTAGTAAATAAAAGTCTCTCTGAATAAGAGCCTCTGATAAAATACTGTAAACATAAGCAAAACAAGCTCATGCAGAAACTCACCTGAAGCTGTGTCTTATTTGTGACCTCAAATTATTTTGTCAGTCCTGTTTTCTTTACTTTTCTCTCCTCAGCCCTCAGTCCATTCTTGAGCTGACACTGGAACTGAGATAAGAGCTGAAAGGTGAAGAATGTGCTATATGTTAAACAAATTAGCCTTTTTGAATGCGATTAGACCCTGGAAGCCCTGGGAATATTTCTTGGAGCAATGCTATCTTTCACTAAAGATCTAAAATATGAACATGCCCAGATTGTTTTTTGTGTGCGTGTCACTGCCTCGAGTCACACTGAAACATAGACAGGAATTAAAACAAGTTAATTAGCCTGTTTAACTGGAAAACATTTCTTGAAACATTTTTATTTTCAGCTAAAGAGCTTCATAATTATAATTTAGCCACTTTAAAAAAGATTTAAAAACAGTAACAGGGCACATGCCCAGCTGCAGTCTTTACCAGCTGTCCAGTGTGTTTAATTTTTCATATATTCCTGTCAAAAAGGTCTTTTTGGTAAAAAATAAGGCCTGACCTAACTAGTCAGACGGGTCACCCACCTGGCACAGTGCCAAGACGCCTCCCCAGGCTCGCTGCTGGTGGCTCGGCGTGCCACACGCCTGTCACATTAATGTGAAGGCTCTCGGGTGACGCGGGCCGGGCCTGCTGAAGCACAGATGCCTCTGATCAAGTGGGTGTAGGGAATTAGAGATTAGCTTAAGTGATACCATTTAGCATCCGTCTGTGCAGAGATTTCTCCCCAGTGTCATAATAGAGGACATGAAAAATGTGCAATTAGTGATGTTTTATATGGTAGTAATCATAAATTTCTAGCTGATTAAATTTTTATATTAAAGCATTTTTTTAAATGAAATGTAAAAAATTTGGAAGATTTTTTCTGCACTTACTACAAAGTCAAGCCTGAATTAGTGTCAGGTGTGAACATCAAGACAAGAGCCTTGTCATTATTTTTTCCACTCTAATCTCAATCCCACCAGTTTAATCTGCTGATGCCCATAATATTCAAATCTGATATTTACAATTATCTACAGTTTGTTTTGTAGTGGAATAATTTGAGTTGGATGTGATTGGGATGGGGTAGTGCCGTAGTCTATTCATTCATTTTCTGAACCGCTTAATCCCTATCAGGGACCGGAGCCTATCCCGGGAATACGGGAGTGAGGCAGGGCGCCACCACCCTGCAGGGCACACATACTCGCTCTTTATGGGGCTAATTTATTTGAGTCGCCATTCAACCTACAGTGCATGCTTTTGGACTGCGAGAAACCAGCATACTCGGAGAACACTCACACGAACACTGGGAGAGCATGCAAAACCTCACACAGAAATGCCCTACGGCTGTCCTGGGGATCAAACCTAGGACCTTCTCGCTGTGAGGCGACAGCGCTAACCACTGTGCCACTGTGCCACCCTGCGGTGCGCTAATTGACAGAAATCTTTTATTTGTGATCATAAGACTGGAGGATTGAATACCGTTGTATTGACAACCACCGTTGTTGCCCTAAGCAAGAACCTTAACCCTAATTCCTCCAGAGAGACTGTTCCTGCAATTAGGCAATCCCTTAAATGTGAATGTGTTTTTTGGCCATAATTTTTTGGCCTGTTACCACTACCGGATATTGCATTGCTGCCAACTCTAATCAAGACTTTCGCTGAGCTGTACTTCGCTTTCTTAGCCAAAGTATCCCAGTTTTCCTGCCAGTTCTCACTATCTTCTCCTGCTTAAGTTCATGTCTGCTAATCTCCTATGCACAGGACACATTAGCGATGGAGAAGGAAAATGTCAGACAGGGTTTATCTTGATTTTTTGGATTTACATTGCAAAGAGCTGTAATCTCAAAGAGGGTGTGCAAACTTTTTCTATCCATTGTAAGATGTAGACTAAGGCAGGCTCTTTAGCAGACACTGTTTAATGACTGTCATTTAGTCAAAGATAAGGCTAATAAACTGGCTTTGGGAATGAACTATGTAGGCCGAGTAAGAACTACGTTCCTTAGCGATCACTTTCGGCAGTCGCAGACCTCCTCTCTTTCTCCTGCACCCTGTGGGTTTAATGATTAAGCCTTCAGCTCTTAATTAGAAGTAACCATTAACATTAATGCTCCGAACTCGGATTCCTTTCTATCCTCTTAATTCGTCCCCTGAGGTTATGTCTCACGCGTCCAATTAATAATACACAAGGTTTCGCATCTGACAGGCCTTAAAAACTTATTTTACCTACGCAGTTTAATCATTTAAAGGGAAGCCGTTATGCTGATGAATAGGGTTCCCGTGACTCAGCGAAAAAAACCCTGTTTGGGAGGGGTTGTGTTACAACAGCCTCGTGCATCCTCTCCAACGTCGGCGCTCCAGTTCTCACGTCATCAGATGAAAGACAACAACAGATTGCAATGCATTAGGTTTTCATTAGATGCTGATTGTGTGGAACTGCAGTGCGGTTCTCCTTGAGAGATCATCAAAGAGGTGGAAAAAAGAGGGAAGTGACAAGAGAAGAGAGGGATTCGTGTGCTGCTTGAGTGAAGGACTAACATAGAGGTGTTGCAATAGTCCAAATGATGATCAAGGAGAGAAAGAACCATGAGCCTTCTGAGGGTGTTTGAAGTTCAAAAATTTAAAGTTTTAAAGTTTTCTATGTTATTAGGTAAGTGCAGTGAAATTTAAAGTTTTGACACGTTTCTGTTCATTAATTATTATTTTTGAAAGTTACAAAAGGTGTCAAAGCTTGTAACAGTAGGAAAAGAATTGGGCAGTGACCAAATTGCCTTTAACCCTTTAATGTTCACTGCGACTGTTTGGTAGAGCAAATTTTGAGTGATGATATCTCAGTGAATAATGTGTTGATCTTAACTCAACCTCAATCGTTTGGTAGAGGCCTATATCTAAAAAACTATAGGGTCTGTTTTAAAAAAACATTCATTCTTGTTATTGTTGTCCTAAGTAAATAAAAAATGCAAAGAAAAAATATTTTTTCATTGTTTTTTTCTTAGTGTGGACATTAAAGGGTTAAAGGTCTTACATTATATATTTTTTCAACAGGTTAAAATTAACATGTCGCTGAAGTAGTCTGCTAAAAGTACCTCTCAGATTAGACATTTTCACCTGCTTTTTACTCCTCTATTTCGGTCCCTTTCAGTACAGGCTGTTTTTCATTAGTATTCCTAAATGAAGATGAGCCGCTGCTGCCCACACACGTCCCTCACTCCAGAACTGGTGTGTAAACAACACGGTGAGAGTTTACCTCACGTGAAAATAATCCACACGGCTGCTGCTAACAGACCATCCATACAGCCAGACACGTTCAACACAACACTCCGCTGCTAGACTTCTTCACTGTGATTCCTACACTAGCGCTTGTGAGAAAACATGGCGGATCAGGAAGCACCAGCAGTTCTACCTGGTGGGCGGAGCTTCTCTCATAGGAGGCTGGAGTTATTCAAATGTCCCCTAATGTGACGTAGAAGTAGAGGAGGAACTTAAACGGCTCGTTTAAGCACGTGATTTCTGACATTCGTAACTTAATACTAACACAATTCACCATTTAAAAATCAAACTTACAGTGTGTGTAGAGGCAGAACACACCCAAATAGATGTCCAATGTGAATTTTTCATAATATAGGTCCTGTAACATTTGCTAAATCAGCTTTGCTAAAGAGCCAGAAAAGTCAGAAGCAGAGGTCAGTAAACAAATTCTTTTTCCACTACGCTGGTGTTGTTCCAGTTCCCAATTTGGAACTTGCTGTGCTGGTGTTACAAAATCGATTCCAAACTGGCACAAAAACTTTGCTGGTCTGGAACCAAGAACTCGTGAAATCATAAAATTATTATTTTTTTAACCCCAGGTTCAAAATTTATCCCGGGTTTAGCGGGAACGGTAGGATATGGCACAACCCTAGTGGGCGTGTGTGTGTGGTACGTTTACATTTATAGCATTTAGCAGACGCTCTTATCCAGAGCGACTTACATTTCCTAATTTCAGGGACAGTTCCACTGAGAGCAATTTAGGGTTAAGGGTCTTGTTCAAGGACCCAATGTTGGTAACGCCAGAGGTTGGATTCAAACCCACAACCCCTGGGTCCAAAGGCGAGTCTTCTACCACTAGGCCACCAACACCCAAGAGACAATTTCATGACAACACAGAAACAGAGAGGACACGCCGTTGTGTAAAAAAGATAAATAACATAAGGCTGTTTAGTTTGTTTAATAAAAGGACTCTATAGGAAAGGTCACCTTAAATTACTTCTGTCTATTTTTCCCCTTGTACCAGGGAAAAATAAAAACTAGTGCCATTACGTTAGTTGAAAAAATGTGAAGCGATTTTTCGGAATGCATGAACCGATTCTGAATCAGCAGAGAAAGAATCGTGATTGAGTTTTTTTCTGCACCCCTACTGAACACCTAGCACAGACGAGTGATGACAGCAGACGTTTCCAAGAACCCAACGCTATAAATACACAGGCAGTCCTTACACCATAAGACAGATGTGATTAATAATGACATAACAACACAGAGCTAAAGAAATGACAGGGCGAGGTTGGGGAGGAGTGGAAGTGTGACAGTGCCTTGTCAAGTACGTGGCTTTTTCCGAGCAGAGCTCAGTGGCATTTTCTTTTCATTTCATTAGCACACTAAATTTGTCTCACCCAGATTAGCAGTCGCAAAGGTATTCAGCATTAGGCCGGATATGGGTTCTGCCTTGACAAGATTGCCAAACATAGGGAAATCTCTTTCTCTCATGCACTCTCTCCCTCTCTCTCTCATAACATATGTTTGTGAAGAGATCGTCCTTTTTTTAGCAGAAAGTACAAATCCTCCCACATCAAGGAGTTCGGTACGAGTGTCTCTTTTAGGACACCACGTCAAACGGAGGCGCCACCTGGGAAATTGGCCGATTGTTTCATTGTTTCTTTTTTTACGCCGTCATGTTTTCTTTTCTAATTCCTGCTGAGGATATTGGACTTCTGTCTAATCCCCGTCCTGCCTCTCCGAGCCTCTGCAGTGTCTGATCCGTCCTCACGCTCTGCGTCTCCTCCACTGTCGTTTCCCATCCTCTGTGGACGAGGGATCAAACGGGTAAAAATTAGGTCGGCCAGCGTCTCGCCCGTCAAGTGAAGCAACAAGGGGAGAAAAAAAAGGCATTCGATAAATAAACCCGTCCACTGCTGTTGTCGTCGTGCTTTAAGAGACACTGGAGTAAAAGAGAATTTGTTGCAGTCGTTCCTGCACCACCTAGTTATGACTCGCTCGGCTAGACGGATTCCAAAAAAAGCACGCATCAATAATAGATGGCATCGATAGAAATGCCCCATGGCCCAGAAGCGGGCACTAAGCTTTCAATTCTCCACAGAGCCTATAGACAGGCACTGCTGCAGGGTCGTGGCAACTTTAAAAGGCCAGTCTGTTACTGGGTGCACGCAAGCCAAACAAATACAAAATGCCATCGTACGGCTTAAAAAGTACAGCAAACGATGCATTGTGACTCCATGCATTAATCAAAAGATGAGCCATTTTAAGATCTGCAGCTGACACTGAGATGCACGCTACCTGTAGTTGGACACACTTGGGTGGATTTATATTTTCCAAAAACCTTTTAAGGCTTCAACGCTGCGTCTTTAATAATGAGAAACTCAAATTCGGCAGGTATGAAGACAATGTTCTGATTGTGCTGGTCAGTCTATGCAAAGAAACTTGGTTCCTCAAGAATACGCATCATGGATTTTCGTCCATGTTTAGTGACCATATATTTGAGGTATAGAATTAGTTCTAAGTGTCAATAGAATAGTGCTGTGTTTACAATTACATTTATCCAGAACAACTTACATGTTAATAATTACAAGGTGGTTTTCTGCAAGTGGTAGTGTAAGGGAATTTACCCTGCGGTCAGGCGGTCACCGGTTCAGGTTCCGGAATGGTAAAGGTAGAACTACGAGGTACGGTCCCCAAGCACTGCTTCCCGGGTGCACCATGTGAACAATTTGTATCTGTGACAACCCCAGGTGCTATTCACCCTCCTTGTCACTAGGGACACTAGTGATCAACTATTCTGGTAAACATGAAGTTTAAGACTCATGCTTTCTGATGCTATGCTTTCTACGGCTATTCCTCCTCTCCATTTTCAATAACACCCTTGTTCACACCAGATTGTTTCCCAAAAAGTATTCATTTACATGAATCTGCATACATTCGCCGTCAAGAACTATTATGAGCTTGCCAAACCTATAGGCGGCAGTGTAACGAGAAGCATACAGCCATGTTAGCCAATCAGAAACTTGAAAACAAACAAAAACAACGAACGACACGACTTCCTGTTCCTTCCTAGCGTAAACATGGTGTGAGGTTAGTTCGTGTGGAAAGATAGAGAAGTGGAGCTACTGCTACAATGGAAGACCAAAACACATGGATATATCATCATTTTCCCTGATACCTGGCTACGTATTACCAACTCATCTGCGCACTGCACACCTTTTTGGACTACTTCTAGATTGTTAATTCGGATTTGTACTATGGTCATGATTTCTAGCCTTTGCAGGCCTTCCTTGTTTTTTTGGTTCTTTGAATTTCTGCCCACGACTTTATACCGTGTATTTTGCACTGCTCTCTTTGTTCTGTTTGCTCTGGATTGACCCTTTGCCTGTGATTCAGACTATGAGTGTAGATTTCGGTTTGTTGGTTTCTGATCTTGATCTTGATCTCCTGACCACGCCGCTGTCTGTCCCACCAAGAATGTCTGCAAATGAGTAGGCATCTAGCACTTTACTACAGCATCACTCTTTTTATTTTTAGCAGACGTTTTCTGTTTAAAATATTTATCCATGTTGACTCCCGTATCTGCCACTATAAACTGCTTTAGCCTGGGATGCAACTTTCACATCAGAAGCGTTAGCTGAAATCAGAAGTTCACAATCTCTTCTCTACAAGTGAGCATCAAATTTGAGAGTTATTACACCGCGGGCAGATGTTATGTCCAGGATTCATCACATCATAAGTTATGGCTGTGTGACTAATTTCCTTTAATAGCTTTTTTTAATCACCTAATTCTGCGATCTGTCACTGCCTTTTGATAAGTTCCACACCACGACGCGTTTATATGGAACATTTGGATGGATTCAAGTGCTAGACAGCCCACTTGTGAGGTTTCTTGTTCATAATTAGCATGCTGTAGCTGCTGCACTGATGTACGGCTTGTAGTTGAGAAAGTTCATGTCAGCTCTCATTGATCTTCATGACATGGGATTATGGGAGCACGGAAGAACCTTCACTTATGCAGTGTTATCACGCCTCAGAGTCTGAAATCTGGAAATGTGCAACAGTCTAAACACCTACCTTACCTAAAAACACGCTTACTAATATTTCTGTAACTGAGTGATAATTTTGTGTAGCAGGTAGCCATAGAGCCAGGCAGACACAATGTTTTATCAGTGTAGAGATATTTTGTGTGTTCATACTAGAACTGCAGCTATCGATTCTTTATGTAATCAAATATTCTATCAATTTTTTAAATTGATTAATTGAGTAATTGATAAAAAAAAAAAAACAGGAATAAGTTGAAAATGAATGAAAATGTACAACCAGCTGGCTTTCATTCTTGAATGTTTATTGGCTTAGTACTATGAAGAAAAGTAAGGTTAGGGCCAGGCAGAAACACCATTTATCCATTTAGTATCCATCAGAATATAGAATAAATTTATTTGATGACAAACAACTTTTCTATATTTCTTTTTTTCCCCTTTTGATTACTCTTTAACATTATAAAACTCAAAAAAATCCTGAAGAAATACTGAAGTTTTGGGTCATTTTTGGACCAATTTGGTCTAGAAAATGAGCCACTTTTGGCCTTTCTGAGAGAGCACTATATTTCCCACAATCCTCCAGGTGCGTTCCGGAATAAACACTGAAATTCTCAATAAATAGCTGTATTGTGAGTAGAACGCTGGTTGTTGTGGTTAGTTATTAGCTAAAATATGACTTTAGTCTGTAATAAAGGGGGAGATTTGCATATGTTTACATATATTAAATGTCATCAATGTGTTTTTACGCATTTACTTCTGTTTTTGTGTACAGAACATCTCACAAATACTTTCAAATACAGAGAGATCAGGTCTTGCCTTGGTCATGCCACTGAAAACGTTGTGCGTCACTAATAAGCGTTCGTGTGAAACACAAGCGGAGCATGCTCTAGGGAGTGAAATGAATTAAACAAAGACTCTATTCTAGAAAAAATGCTTCGACACTTTTTTGTAATTTAATTATTTTGTTTCCTAGTTCATACCATGAGACAAGTGTCCATATAATTATTTGCATGTATTAATAAGTAAATATTAAATGAAATTTACATTTACTTGTCATGACCCCCCTGGACTTTAGCCATACCAGCCCATGGACTTTTGTTAAGCGGCCAGCAGATACCCTAACCCTAACCCTGTTTTAGTTTTCATGTGTTCTGGTCTGTCTCGTGCTCCCTGTCTGTCAAAGTCCTTGTCCCACCTTCCTATTGTGTCTCATTGGTAGATCACTGTTCATTAGTTTATTCACCTGGGTCTTGTTTGTTTTGGTCCAGCCCCCTGTTCTGATTGGTTCTCACTTCATTGGTTTACCCTGATTATTTTCTGATTGCTTTTTGATTGGTTCCTCTTTGTTTAATTGATCTAGTCCCTCGTTTCTGTTTGATGATATAGGCTTAGCATTTCCCTTTTGACTTTGTTGCTCCACCCTCACACTACCCTCCCTGTGTTGGCGTGCTGTGTGTTTTGGCCAAAAAAGCTCCAAGAAGAGTTTTGTTTTATTTGTAGTCCTCGTGCCAGTTTCGTTTAAGTTTTTGAACTCTGTCAATAAGTATGGCTTGCTTTGTGACCTCGCCTCATGTCATGCCGACACCACCCCACGGGACATTGCTCTATACATTTATAGCATTTATCAGACAGTTTTATCCAATGTAATATGTAAAGCTGAATTGTGTGAATGTCTGCTGTAAAAATGCAATTACACAAATGAACTTGGATTGACGAAAATCATGAAAAATAATGTTTAAAGTTTGTCTCCTTTAGATAAGGACAAAGCATCAACTAACACCCTTTTTTACACTATGTAGCCTTGCCGTTACACCCAAACTCTGGCCTTCTGTTTGCCCTCAGAGATGACATCCAGAGCCAGTGACAGTGACATGGTTTTTAAACACCATATACTGTCATAAAAACCCTGACCCACAGCTTTCTCGTTGTGCTTTGCTCTCTGACCCGGTCCCTATATTGTTCAGGCTCTCCTGCACCCGACACCACGCCTAATTTAGCTGTCAGTCCCAGGTCATGAGCGACGCTCTGTGCACCCCGAGGGGTAAACACTTCTGTCTCATAGGGATGTACGTGTTTCTCTCTCACAACCATCCATCCATTCTCGAGACATCAGTGCTGGCGCTGCATTGAGAATAGAACACAGTTGTCCTTACAAATGTGCCAGATGGGATAGCAATTTGTAGCCGGCGTCCACGTTTGGCTCAAACTGAAACAAAGTGATTTGCAATAAAACAAGCTTTGACATGAATGACAACAGGCTTGAATACGGTTTAAAAGTTAGTAAATAATTGCTGGATGGTGTTCAGATGATTTACACAGTATTTAATTTTAGACAGTATTTTCAAACTGTGACTTTGCCTTGTGCCCGTAGTGCTAGGATAGGCTTCGGTCCCCGCAACCCCATAGGGATTAAGTGGTTAAGGTAATGACTTACTGACTGACAAAACCACTATTATTTATGTTAATCTTTAACTATTTAGTTATTTTGGAATGTAAATGTGAGGCGTTTTTAATCACACGTTTCCTGCATCTTCCAAACGTAAAAGGAATTGAGTTCCCGCTTTGCGGGAAATGACAGTAATTAGGCAGAAATTGCAGAGAAATTGAGGTAATTAGTAAACATTGCATGGTTGTGATGAATTTGCGCGGATTGGCTGAATTTGGGTTAATCCTGGAGGGTCTGATCATTACATCTCAATTATTTACCAGCCGTGATTTAAATTCAGATGCATCTGAGGCAAATCCTTCTCATGTTGGTGCACATTGGAACTCCTTCCTTAGCATTGTGCATCTGAGCGTAGCCTCTTCTAGACACCACGTTGGGAGGAGTCCAGGCGGATGGCAGAACCCGAGTGTTCAGACAAAACGCTTCAAATTCCCCCTTAAGTGGTTGTTAACCTTTCTATTGTTTTCAGATGAGTGACCATCTTGAAAAACGTGCCATCAGACGTTCTGCCACTCTGGTGTGTTCTGCCACACCGATGTTCGAGCAGTCGGCTGTTTCACATCGCAAATGGTTCGGATCAAACATGTTGACGAGACAAACGGTAGCAGTAACAGCTGTGAATCAAACACAAAAATGATGATCTCCAACACACTTCTAGTATTCACTTTCTGTACAATAAGCATCTTCATCCATTAAATGTATTAATTAAGCTACTTTTTGGACAAAGCATTATAAAGGCAAAAAAACTGATTGTTCTAAGAAAGTGTCACAGCAGTTTAGAGTTAAATAAATATTGTTGATGCATGAATTAAAAACCTTTTGAAGGGCATTTCTGTCACACGAGTGTTAATATCTCTCCCAAAACAGAACAAAAATCATTACATAAGTGGCCTAATTAGAATTTAGCCTGTGAAATGAGACATGGAAGGCCCGAGGAAGTGACCAGAGGGACGTACAACAAAGAGCTGAATTTTTGTCTGTGTCGACTAGCAATTTCAGCTGGAACAAATGTGACAAATTATGGTGGATGCATGCTCCTACTTGCTGTGCTGAATTCGGAGTAATGACATGCACACTGCAAAACAATCTCTTGATTTTCACCCTCTATGCAGGTTTTGTTTCCAAAAGATCACAACGTGTGACGTCCCAGCACTGCTGCTGCCACCTGCACCAAACATTTTGCACAGCATGACAAATTTGGGCTCCCACAAAGCAAACACGGTGAATTTTGCAACAAATTATGATGAGTTGAGGGCCATAGCGCTGCAGTTCTGACATGGCTTAAACAATGGCAAACTGTCAATGAAACTTAACTGGAAATGTTTGATTTCGGTCTCGAAAACCAGACATTATCGAGCCAGCTTGTTGATATAGCCCTTAGGTCAACAAAAGAGATCCCCCTGTAATGTGAGCCAATAAAATGTCACACACACACACAAACCTCTCTCTTTCTCTCTCTAACACCTTTGTGACGTTGCTCCTTTGTCTCATTAAAAATAGCCTCCTATATGTAAATCACTGCTGTCGGCGGACACCTCGTAAGTCTTTTTTGGTCATTTTATTTTTTATCATAAAACAATTCTATTGGTCAGTTTTCATGGCCTGACAGTTTTATATTACACTCAAGTGATGACACAATGTTTATTTAGAATATACATCATTTGTTCAGTTTCCTGAAAAATAACCATTTTGGACATAATAGGTTTCCACCCGACAGCGACAAAATAATACTACAGCTACACCTAACCCTAAGCTTGGTAACAATTCTTACAAACCATAAAAATGTGACAAATCTCAGAGTTTCCTGTCTTACAAACGCCTAAAAACCTAACATCTCTTTCCAAACTTCCCAAAACTTACTCAGACTTTCTCTCTTGCAACCTTTGACTTTAGTGACTCCCATCATGGGGCAGTTGGTAGTGTAACGGTTAGGCTGTTTGCCCTGGTTTAAGTCCCAGACCAGTAAAGGTACCACTGACATTTTACAGTAGCTCCCCCGCATCTCTGCATCTGATGTCCACCGGATCTACAAGTGGGCAGCAACACCAGACAGCAGACTGGACAAAGGTTTTGGGTTACGTGCCTCCTCTTACATTGACGGCTATGAGGTTAAGTTGTTATCAGCTAGCTATCTAACCTCAGCTAACGTTACCTGACTTCTGTGGGTTGATAGTAAATCATATCTCTGCTAACTTGTTTGGTATTTTTTCTGATTTACGTCAGTTATGCAGTTTGTCACAATCGAGCAGGCACATCTTAACTAATCCTAGCTGGCAGACTAGTTTATTCACCGTAAAAGTAAGTTTGATCTGACATAAGTGTAGCGATATAGTAAGTTTACCTCATCAAGTTAGCATGCTAACGCTAACTAATCATAACGCCGTCTGGCTGAGGCTGGTGTTATTGAGGATTTGTTTTATCTGGTTTGTTCTGACTTTTGATGAACATGTTTTCACTCATTTTTCACCAGCATCAAACTAAGACTGGATTACTATATTTCAGCATTCTCCACATGACTATGATTTTGGAAAAAAATAAATAAAACCACAGACACTAATACTATTATTAACTTAAGACATTTATTAACTGGTATTTTTTTTTTTTTTTTTTTTTTTTTGATATTATTAAATCAGACTGACCGCGAAAACTACTGTCATTCACCAGACGCAAGTGAAAAGCGGAAGTATAGAATTCTGTTTTCCGTGTCGAACATTGGACGTTTCACATATGCCCAAAATACCTAACCCCAACCTTAACCTGAGCAACCAAAAGTAGACTTTTTTTTCTTTAAAAAGCCGCATCTTATTCAGATTTCAAAAAATCTAACACTGACGAATCCCCTAGAGGAGAATATTTTGCTAGAGGAGAAACAGGTGAACCCCCCCCCCCAAAAACATGTCCACAGACTGAGAGACACATACACAGACAGCGAGAGGAAAAAAAAACCTTACCTTTAAGGCATGGCATGGTATTATAAATAATGGTAGCTGTCACAGAGAGGGAGGAATACAGTAAACAACGTTACCTGACCACCCACAGATCCCCACTCGCTTCTCTAATGCAGCATAAACAAAAAGCAGTGCCTCCGGGCGGATTATCCAGCCACCGCTTTTTTTCCATGCTCTGGCACTGCGATTCCATCTTTACACGGTTTACTTAGTGAACGGTGGGTCCCGCCCTAATCTTACAAATACCCCAAACCTGCTCTCGCTCTCTCCCTCTTTTCTTTCTCTTTCAAAACACAAACATCATCGGGTCTTGTTATCTATGTGACATTCTTCCACTGACTTCAGTGATGATGGGTGTTGGGTGTCGGTATTCTAGTGGAAAGGATACTCGCCTCTAAACCAAGAGGTCGGTCAGTCAGGTTCGAATCCTTCCTCTGGCACTACCATCATTGAGTTCCTGACCCTTAACCCCAAGTTTGTTGTCCCTGAAATTAGAAAAATGGGCATTGCTCTGGATTTAACATCTGTAAATGTAAGCACACTGCACATCACAACCAAACCCCTGCATTTGACCCACCCATAAAGGAGCAGTGGGCAGCTAACATGGGCAACACATGTTTGGGAACAGTGCTTGGGGACTGTACCTTGCTCATGAGTACCTCAGTGGTAGATTTTTAGCAGTCCAGGGTTTGAACTGGCGACCTTCTGATCAAGGCACCGTCACGCCACCAACTGCTGCTAACAAATCTGCCGATCTTACAAATGCCCTACAAGCTGATCTCTCTCTCAAACACACACTCCGTCATGTATTGTTATCTTCCTGAGGTCCTTCCACTGACTCCAGTGAGGACTAGATGTAAATCACACTACATCTTCTGCCCGTGTAGTCATCCCATCTCTGTGACTTCCACCGCTGCGTCCTGCCAATCCACCCAAAAGCCTTAAAGTGACAGCGCACGACGTCTTTCAAATATCAGCTCGAGAAGCCTCATGCGGGACACACTCTCTCTCATCCAAACTAGCTCCCCCTTCTGCGCTATCCATAATTCATGTGCGAAATGATAAAGGATCCTCTCTGCGGTAAATAGCAGACGCACGGCGCGCTCCGGCCTGCCTTTCCGAATGCTAATGATCGGATACAAATAGCCGGCGGGACTCACGGCCATGATAGAGAGAGACAGAGAAAGAGTTGCCCAACCTGCTCAGGGAGGCGAGGATTAAATGGTGTCCTCGGAGGCCAATCAATGACAAGGGGACACGTCTGACGCGGGGATGATGGAGGGATTCCAGGATGTTACGTCGTCTTGGGGTGTGAGGGTTCTTACAAGTGCACCTAGAAACATTCTAGACCAGACCAGAGGTGGGGAGAGCGGTTGCGAGGGGGGAAACGTGCTATCAGAGAGAAGGAGAGAGAGTGTGAGAGAGATTTCTCTATGTCAAGTCAGATGTAATGCTTAATACCTTTGTGACTAATAATCTGGGTGAGACAAATTTTGTGTTAATTTGCCATTAACAATGTCAGTCTCACGTCTCCAGCTTTGTATTTCATAATTTTAGTGAGAGTCTCCCTTGGGGTTACAGGTCTTGTTCAGGTGCCTAATGGTGGCCAACAGTTAGGGAGTTGACCCCATGATCGAAAGGTCGCCGGTTCAAGTCCACGACTGGTAAAGGTCAAGAAGTGCTCACCAGGTGCTGCCCATGCCAGCTCCCCACTGCTGCTTCATGGACGGCTCACATTTCATTGTGGTGCACTGTGTTTCACACTGTGGTGTGTTCACAATGATAAATAAGCACTCACTTTAAAGAACCCATGACCTCTTGGTTCATAGAGAGCAAAATCACATTTTAAACATTTTTTTCCAACCTTGTGTGGGAACTTCTGATTAGCTAGTCAGCTACGAGGTCTAGGCCACTTCTAGATGGGCATTACGTTGGAGGAGACCCTTGACACAGTTTGTAGCTCTGACGGTAAAATATTACCACACCCAAGGTATTCAGTGCCCACAGCCAAAGACGCTGGTCTTCATCGTTGGAAGGAGGTGGGTAGATATTAAAAGCTGGCCCACATCATTTCAAACCTCTTCTTTTTATGAGTAAAGCACTCCTGCTGAAGAGAAAATCACCTCTTTTTCCAGTTACTGTGACAACCCCTGACCCCGTGGTATTAATGAGCGCCAAAGAATCTGCTGGTGAACCGGAAGTTCGAACATAAAGTAACCAAAGATGGCGTCCCCCGTGTAACCATGGAGAATAAGGTGAATGTACCAATTCTATTCTAACCTTACGAATTGTGACTCTGCACGGCAAAACCAGTCGCTTGTCACAAATTTTCAAAATTGAGTTATGTTTAATGAAAGGGCATAAATCAAGCTTCAAAATGATACCTATATCGAATGAATGGGATGACATATGACTGAGATATCAACATTCAAAGGAGTCGGGTTTCTCCTGTCACGCCAAGTGAGAAACGGAGAAATCTGCCTTTGAAGTTGACTATCGCCGTAGCACTCACAGACGCTTGGTGCGGTCGCGGCTACGTTTGCATTTACGGTAGCCTACGCTGCATTTACAGCCACACGGATAGCCTACCTGCGTTAGGTTAACTGAACTCGGGAGACGAAGATGGATTCCAGAGAAATATCTTCACGCTAGTCAACGAGTGGATTTACCGTAAATATTGAAGTAGAGCGGTCAAAACAGAAACTTTTATCATTCTGCTGGAATTGAATTCCTCACCTCAAGAAAGTCACGTTTTTAGGATGGAAAGGGTAAGTTTTTCAGCGAAACTTATTCACAACAGTACAGTATAGACCTTCCACTGTTTCAAAACACTAAAAACAAAAAATCCAAAATTTTACCCCACGCAACATAAACGGTCGTTTCTCTCAGAAACCTCCGTTGCAACAAGCGACTGGTTTTGCCGTGCAGAGTCACAGTTAGCCAGAATGACAATAAACCTTTTACCACTTTACCTCAGTGCCACTTCTAATGCACACCGAATTGTGCGTGCGTGCATTTGCAGATCGGCTCCAGAAATCAGCCCAATGCCTCCGATACCCGATCCAGCTATTTCAGTCATTATCGGACCGATATCTGATTCACGTATCGGATCAGTCCCATCTTTAAATGAGACTGAGGTATATAAAAAGAGAGAGAGAGAGCGAGAGAAAGCACTTTCTGTGCTCTGCATGAACAATGACATGCAGCGTTTGGTCACAGAGGATTCATGAAAAAAATCTGTCTCGCATCACGGCCTGCATGTGCTTAGTCTCAAAGAGCTGCTTTGCGCGACGAACTGTGCCTCACCATCACACGATTCCGATTTTCTCTTCACAGCAGCTTCGACCAACTGTAATTTATCTCAATTACATAAGGAGGGAACAAAGAACAACGTAACGAAGCAACATATTGCGTAAGGGAATGTGCAAATTGCCAATCGCTATTATCATTCGGGCACGGCCAGTGTGATAACAGGGACCACCACTTTTTCTCTATTTTTCCCTTTCGCTGCACGATTGTTCATCAGTCGTTTAATGTTTTATTCTCAGCTAGCGTTATTAAATCATCGCCGACAAGCAGGGGCGTGAATAACGCTTACCGTTCCTCTGCATGCCGGCTAATGTGCAATAAGAAGCGCGACAGGGACTGACTTTGGAATGAAGAAATCCCATTGATCAGAATCGTTTTTGCCGTTCAGATGTCGCTCAATACAGTTTCTGCTCCCCGGTGTGCACAGGGATTAAAACGTTAGGAGAAGAGGCCTGTGTTATTTACCTTTTATTCACACAATGTGCAAAAATGCCTCCTTCTCTGTCTAAGAGGGAGGGAATTTCCACGTTGTTTGGATTTCAGGCTTCTTACTTCATTTTTTTAAATTCATAAAGACCTTGTGAGTTAAACAGCAAGTTAGAGGGCACAATGTCTTAAAATGCAGTGTGAGACAAGCGAGGACATTCGTTTTAGAATATCAATTAGCAAAAAAGGGCACACAATATTTAGGGGCATGGTGAGGGCAACTTCTATTGGAGCAATATCATAAAAAAAGGCAAAACGTGTTCAGTGCGAGTCACCGCTTCTTGAAATTAGCATATAGATATTATGCCTATGTGGCAATGCGCATATTATGATCACACCCAGGCTGCCCCGGGAATCTTAACATTCTGCTCCAGGAATTTGTGCATAAAATAAATAAATCTAGCCCTTGTTCTTGTCAACAGGAATGGTTCCAACTGACTTAAACAGCGGAAACTAAAAGAATTATTGTTATATAACCCTCGTACACACAGCCAGGAGAGGCACAAAAGTCTTAGTGGCTCCAAAACTCTGGTGAAAGGGAGTTAGGAACTTTTAGGAACCTAGAAGCTAGAGTGAGAAAAGTTTTCCTTAATTGCATCATTAAGAAAATTAAGAAGAGATTCAGTTCGTACTGAGAAAGAAATCTTAAATAAAATCATATTTGTTAATGGAAGAATCTTTGGGTAAATGCATAAGTGTGTTTAAGAATGAATTTCTTCTTAATAACAGTTTGTAAATAAGGTCCATTGTTCCCCTCAAGGCGGCACGGTGGCGCCGTGGTTAGAGCTGCCACCTCACTGCGAGAAGGTCCTGGGTTCGAAGCCCGGGGACGGCCGTAGGGTCTTTCTGTGTGGAGTTTGCATGCTCTCCCCGCGTTCGTGTTGGTTTCCTCCGGGTGCTCCGGTTTCCTCCCACCGTCCAAATGTGTGTAGGTTAATTGGCGACTCTAAAATTGGCCCTTAAGGTGTGAATGTGTGTGTGACTGTGTGACTGTGTGTGCCCTGCGGTGTGTCGGCGCCTGCCCAGGGCTGGTCCCCGCTTTGCGCCCGAAAGTTGCCGGGATAGGCTCCGGTCCCCCCGCGACCCCAGTTGGGATTAAAACGGTTTGGAAAATGAATGAATGTTCCCCTCGAGTAAGATTGTAAACAGCAAATATCTCCAAGGAGACAGTTTCTGTAATTGGTGAATATGTCATTCTGGATCAGAATGTTTCATATTTGAGCACTCCTTTAGTTCTGTGATTAAGGCCCCATCCACACGGGCATTCAAATCTTGGATAAATGAACGCGCTCTGAACGCTCTATGCGTTTTTGTTGCGTGTTGTAGCTGCGCTTGATTGACTTCATTGAGGCATTACATTGGCATTCGTTTGACACTATTTAACACCAACCTGCAGCCCAATTCATATTTCATGTGTTTAGCTGCGGAGGCAGTAACCAGGCTGTCCAAAGTGATTACATGTGTGACGAAATATAAAAATGTAAAAAATATATAAAATATTTTCAAGTTCTGTGTCACATGAAGGAAATGCGTCTCTGTGCTGCAGTTGGTTTGGCGTAATGACATCACATGGAATAAGAGTATATCTTGTATATATTTTTTTAAATTAAAAATAACTTGTACATGCATGTAAAGTTATGAGTATTAAAACATGAAAGACAGTCGTTGTGCTGCATAGTTGGTTTGACATCACTCACTGAAGCGCATAATAATAATATTAAACTAACTTAACGGAATCATGGGATATATACAGTCCTCCAGGACGTCAACCGAACAGCATGTAAACACAATAGCGATGTTTTCTTGCGTTAGTCTGGATTTTGGCAGAAATTGGCACCAGGAAAACGTTTATTTGACGCCATCCGAACACGCAGCCGACCGAACGCAGGTCACAAACACCTGTGTGGACGCTCTGATTCACTCCAATGACCAGAAAAATGGTGGGCGTTTAGTCTGTGCTCACCTGACACCACAGACGCCAGAAAAAATGCCTCATTCTGACGTCCGTGTGGACTAGGCCTAAAGATTTGAGAGGAGGCGTCAAAAAACAACAAACTTTGGTTTGAGTAGTGGGACGGGATAAAGGGGAAGAAGCTGAAGTCTCTCCTCATCTCGCACACCTTTCCCCAAATTGGCGGCGGCTCTGCTTAGCATGGATGGTATGCATTGCTCAAACGATTGGTCTGAGGAGGAGGCGTTCGGTTGACACAATTCTTAGAAGTCCCTCGTTATTTTCATCTTGGTTCCGTGCCCCTTTCTCACGTACTGACAATTATAGCAGGCTGGGCTAATTATTCCCATTAGCGCTGTGTGAAGTCAGTCAAGGACACCTTCATTTGCAGCCATGTCCCGTCTTCATTAGGGCCAGAACCTATCACACCACACTCGCTTTCACATTCAACTCCATAAATTACGCTCTGGGCTGGGAATGAGTTGGGCTGATAGAATGAGGTGAGATGCAAATTGCATTTGTCCATTTTAGGGATTTCCCTTAATCCTCTCCTGAACAGCCTTCTTTATTTCTCAAGAAAACTTGAGGAAAAACAGTTTATATTCCAAATAAATTAAATTAATGACAACATATTAACAATGATGAAAGTATTGTTTTATCAGTTTGGATACAAGGGGCGGCACAGTGGCGCAGTGGTTAGCGCTGCCACCTCAGAGTGAGAAGGTCCCAGGTTCGAACCCCTGGGGACGGCCGTAGGGTCTTTCTGTGTGGAGATTGCATGCTCTCCCTGTGTTCGTGTGGTTTTTCTCCGTGTGCTCTGGTTTCCTCCCACAGTTCAAAAGCATGCACTATAGGTTAACTGGCGACTCTAAATTGGCCCCGTAAGGTCCCGGGTTCGAACCCCTAGCAACGGCCGTAGGGTCTTTCTGTGTGGAGTTTGCATGCTCTCCCTGTGTTCGCGTGGTTTTTCTCCCTGTGCTCTGGTTTCCTCCCACAGTTCAAAAGCATGCACTATAGGTTAACAGGCGACTCTAAATTGGCCCCGTAAGGTGTGAATGTGAGTGTGTGTGCCCTGTGGTGTGTTGGCGCCTGTCCAGGGTTTTTCCCTGCCTTGCGCCCGTAAGTTTCCAGGTTAGGCTCCGGTCCCCCCGCGACCCCAGTTGGGATTCAGTGGTCCAGATAATGAATGAATGTTTGGATACAATTAATAATAACCAACTATTTTAGTCAATCTGCTTTCTCTAGGATTAGAGTTTGGTAGAAAAGTTCCTATTTAAATGCAGCACAGGAACTCTCCCCCTTGTTTTGTTCTCTGCGGCCCATTTCATGGTCGACTGTTTCAAATTGTTTCTGTGGAGTGTAGTTTTGCTCTGGGACGTTGTCAGACCGATGTCAGGTGGAACTCACCGCTTTCATTTCCATTGTCTCTGTTTTGTTTGGCTGGAGGCTTTCTTTGCTTGTCTGTGTGTATAGTAATTAAACGTGAGCTCGCCTCATTTACCTCTTACCCGCGTTATTACCTGTGGGAAATAGTCCCATTCAATACACACTTCTCTCAGTGAATTCAGGAATTTCCTTGTTTGGACACTAATGATTCTACTGATGGTTCAAAATCGTGAGACTGATGTAAATGAGAGTCGGATCACAAGCGGTGCAGTTAGCAAACACTAAATCAATGACTATTAATGTAATGTAAGAATAAGGAACAACACAAAAATAAACCATAAAACATAAAATGTTTTGGAATATTAAAACTGCAAATAGACAACTTTTTCTTTAATTTAAAGGCAGGTAATGACAAGGTTCTGGAGAGATTAAATAGTAAACTCTGTAATACTTTTGTCATGACCCCCCCGGGCTTTAGACTTTAGTCCGTCATGTTGTGTGTTCTGTGTCGTCCATTTTGTGTTTGTATTGTTCGGCCATGTTGTGTGTGCTGTGTCGGCCATTTTGTGACTGTATTGTTCGGCCATGTTGTGTGTACTGTCTTCTGTCACTCAGTCTATGTCCCACCTTCCCATTGTGTCTGATTGGATGATCACTGTGTGTTAGTTCTTTGTAGTCACACCCTCTCCTTCCCATTGGTTGTCCTTGATTGGTTGTTTTGTGATCGCTGTCCCATTGGTTCCCCTTTGTCTCATTGGTCCAGCCCCTTGTTTGTGTATGAGTATTTAAGCCCAGTCTTTCCCATTGTTTTCTGTTGGTCCACCCTCACACAACCCTCTCTCTGTCGGCATGTTGCTTGTAAGTTTGTTATGTTAAAGTAGTTTTGTTCTGTTTGTGGTTTTCGTTCAAGTTTTATGTTCCTTGTGCAGTCTTTGTTTTCAAGTAGTTTGGTTTTGTTTGTGGCCCTCGTGCCGGTTTTTGTTCTGTTTTGTTCTTTGTCAATAAATGGCTTGCTTCGTGACCTCGCCTCATGTCATGCCAACACTCCCCAACGTGACAACTTTGCACTTGTGCTAAATATTACGAATTTTAGGAACTTTCACCCTCTCCTTTTATAATTAAATTAATGTACTTATTATTCCAGTAAATTTCTATAGAAAAGTTGTTACTGGGCGGCACAGTGGCGCAGTGGTTAGCACTGCTGCCTCACAGCGAGAACGTCCTGACTTCGAGCCCCAGGTCGACCCTAGATTCTTTCTGTGTGGAGTTTGCATGTTCTCCCCGTGTTGGCATGGGTTTCCTCCAGGTGCTCCAGTTTCCTCCCACAGTCCAAAAGCATGCACTGTAGGTTAACTGGCGACTCTAAATTGGCCCCGTAAAGTGTGAATGTGAGTGATTGTGTGTGTGTGCCCTGTGGTGTGTTGGTGCCTAGGCTCCGGTCTCCCCTGCGACCCAAGTTGGGATTAAGCGGTTCAGATAATGAATGAATGAATGATGGAATGAAGACAGGAAGACATTACTGCACCTGGAAAACACAGCTTGTACACAGACATTAATCTGTTTGGTGAAAACTGAATTTCAGTGTCACATCACGAGCCATGTCTGTCTTGTGCAATTTCTCTTAAATTCAGTTGTCCATTTAGCCTCTTCTATTGAGTCTACTCTATGGTCAGTTTTCCTGAGGGAGCTGAGATTGACTGTTATTTCCACACTCCACTGTCCTCTCATCAGCTGTCTCTCTGTCAAATCTCAGCTCTTCTAATGCTTTCTTTCCCTCACCTGTCACACAAACGTCATTCAAATGCTAACGCCTTTCTCTCTCTCTCATAGCAGCAAATGAAAGGAGTGTGAAGGAACTGCAAGGACAGGCTCATTGCAGACCATCAGAACGTTCAGACTGCCCAAGTCGAGCTTTTTTCTCTTGTTGTTTTTTCTGTATTCGGGTCTATTTTGAGACGTTCTGTGAAAGCTTTGAAGTTTTGCACCCCGTGAAGAAGCTTATGCATTCCCATTTACACATTAGTTACTGTAATCCACTTAGGGACTCACTTTCCACTCGAGAGGTTCAGGTAAAGCTTCCTCTTTTAAAGATGTGCTGAATTTCTTGGCTGCCCATTATTTCCCTTCTTCCTCAGGGCACAGACAAAGAAAAGCAATCAGATTTTGACAACGATATTAACTTTAGTGAGTAGAACACTGAAGCCATTGGCTCAAAGATTGGTCACTGAATAGTCAACTTTTGTTTGATTGACCATGAGAAGGCCTGGCACCAAATAAGGTGTTAGATGAAGACACGCCAAAAACCAAAAGTCCATGTAAATCCAAAAGGAAAATTTCATCATTGTGTCTAAGAAAAGGTAAAAATAAATGTTATGTTCAATCCAAGACTAGAAAAGAAGACAAAATATTTTAGTAATCATAGAACAGCATTATCATGAAGGTTTCAATAATAAAGAGAATCAAAAGCTGCCATTTATCTCTTGTATCAGTACTTATCGGTTTGAATTGCTCTCCTGTGTGTGTCTTTAGTTAAAATCTCAAGAACAGCAAAATTTACTCACCTGATTATGACCTTCATTCATTCATCATCCGAACCTCTTAATCACCAACGGTGACCGTCCCGGGAACTACAGGCGCAAGGCGGGAGACAACCCTGTGAAAACACTGCTCTTGAACAATCACATTCACACTTTACAAGGCTAATTTAGAGTCACCAATTAACCTATAGTGCATGCTTTTGGACGGGAGGAAACTGGAGCACCCAGAGGAAATCCACATGAACACGGGGAGAGCATGCAAAGACCAGAAAGACCCTACGGCCGACCCGGGGTTCGAACCCAAGACCTTCTCGCTGTGAGGCAGCAGTGCTAACCATTGCACCGCCGTGCCGCCCTAATTAGGACTTACAATGAATAATCATCTTTTCTAGGTGGTAATCATCACTGCCACTGGATTGCTTGCACTCCAAGACAAATAAGCCAATGTAAACTAATGGATAGTTGCAATATTACCAGTGATTTTAAATGTTCACAGGTTTTGGTTAATATCTGTGGGTACTATTCTGGATCTGAAATGCTCTGATCGTTTTGCTGCAGAAACTCTTCTCACATCCTGCAATTATCTGTATATGGGTGTATGGGGATGCCATGTTTGTAATGTTTTCTGATATTATGCACCCCTCTTGCATATTTACATCTGACAATTAGTATTGATCTACTGCCTGGCCAGGGACTATGGGCAGAAAAAAGTTATACTGAATTTAATACATACATATGACCTTCCATTCCAAATGGAGTCCAGATGCAATTCAAAAACATATTCCTCTATTTGGGCAGTTTATTTAAAGTGCTGTTAGTGTAAAATAGGTTTTTCCAAAGAGTGTTACTGTGTTGTGTTATTTTGCATTAGAATATCACGACTTGCAAAATTGCTTTCACGAGTTTGTTGGACGAAAGCACAGACATTTCTCAATGCAAATAGGAAGTGTCATTTAATCTTATTTATAGAAGTTGTGGTAGAAGAACTAGAGCACAGATTTTGTTTCTTTATCAGGAGAATGCATTTTCTGTACCTGTACCAGTACCTGACACTGGATTTGTGTCTAATTTCAGGTTTTACAAAATGCCACTTTGAGCCACATCAGGAATGCAAGCTAGAGCTCTGTTTTATTCTTCCTCCTTAATTAGCTTGGATATTATTTCAACAAATCTCATTAAATATGTTTGACTGTAGGTGTGCACTATTTGTTTGTTTTTATTTTGTAGCATTCTTCCTCTACCTCTGTACACCAAATAGTCCTGTCCTTAACATCCAAAACAAGAGCTTAAGGGCCTCTTACAAAGCACCCGTTTGCAAAGGGAACAATTACACAAATTAGAGCTCAAATGTTAGTTCTGTTTAACTCATAATTGCTGTTCATTTGTACACAAAGTGTTCCCTCTGTTACCGGTGCTAAAGGTTGAATGCAGAAAAGCACTGTGTTTCGCCTGAAGTAAGGTGCGGCATTTTGGGGTCTGACATGAGAGCAGCAAAATGCTGCGAGTCGTCTGCAGGATCTGCTCAATTAGGCATCAGGAGTTTTCATGAGTGTATAATGGAGAAAAAAAGGAAATAGATCCCATTCAAAAATGAAACATATTACAGTATATTGTAACCAGCTGGTCTGGAGCAATGTCCTCGGACATTTTCAAAACGCGGATTTTTCTGCATTTCTAGTTTCAAAACATGGTAGGTATTCATTCAACTGAACGCCATGTATGATTTACATTTACATCATCTACATCTTGTCCAGAGTGACCTTCATTTCCTAATTTCAGGGACAGTCTCTCAGAGAGCAGGGACCCAATGATGGTAGTGCTGGAGGTAGGATTCGAACCCGTTACCTCTTGATCCAGTGGCGAGCATCCTGACCGCTAGACCACTTTCCTTGCGTCTTGTTGGGATTTTGGCAGAAATTGACGCCAAGACAGTGTTGCATGCAGTGTTTATTTGACACCATCCAAACGTGCAGCCGACCAGGTCATGAATGCACATGTGGACACTCTAATTTGCTCCAAGGAGAAAAACACCTGATTCAGACACCCGTGTGGACGGGGCCTAATTGGCAAGATTAGCTGACTTCTGAAACTGTCATTTGGATTATATTTAAAAAATATATAAATAGGGGGTCATCATATGAAACACGTTTTAGCCCCGGTAGGCTCACCCTGGGTTAGACATGCTATAACTTCGTCTACGCTGTCAGTCACGAATGACCTTGATGCCTGACCGTAAAGTTGAGCTGCTTTGATCTTATACATTATTAAACTGGCCTTGAACACCGCCTCCAAACCCGCTTTAAATGGCTTAAGCATTTCCTTAAAAAAGAAAGTAAGAAAGAAAAAAACAGTAAATACAGTCCACTGGAGCAGAAGCAATACAGTTCCTGAGAGGTTTGCTGCCAGGCAGGGCCACGGAAAAGCAGCACGCCATGGTGCGTACACTGATTTTCTCCGACAGATAGCGCATTCAGCGATGACGGACGATAACTGTACACAGCCCAGCGTGTTGCCGCGGCACGGGGAGAGAATTCCTGAGCGGAAGTCGAAAGCAAAGGTGTGAGATAATAGTCTGAATCTTAAAGTCTAAATATTTCATCTATTCAAGCACAGCATAAGTGTTAAAATGACAGAGGCGACTGTAAGTTACAGGTATTCCGTTTGCTCCCCATAGGAGCGCCAAACTATGAGACGGAGTTCTCTGAGCCGCCATCGCTAGAAGTGTGCTGCGTAAATCACTATTTCATCCTGATACTATTATATTGTTATATATTATATTGTATTATATTGTTTCAATGGACAATGATTTGAGGTCTGCCGATATCTCAAAGCCGATACGATTTTGATTCAATTCAGGAGCTAGCGATAGATATGAGGCAATATCATGACAATCATTTATTCATTCATCATCCGAACTGCTTAGTCCCAAAGGGGGTCGCGGTGGTGACCGGCGCCTACCCCCGGAAAACGGGCGCAAGGCGGGGACCAACCCTGGACAGGCGCCAACACACTGCACAATCACACAAACAATTTAGTATCCGGGCTGGGAAACAGAACGATAACTTTAATCAAATAATAACAATTTGTAGGTCTATTATTATTTCTTTCTCAAATGGACCTAATGACGTCCATGCTGTAGACTGTCTCCATTGTAATCAGTTCTTAATTGATTTCTTGCTCTCATACTACGAATCAGAAGGTCGCAGGTTCCAATCCAGGGCCGGTAAAAAGTTACCACTGAGGTACTCGTAAGCAAGGTACCATCCCCAAGCACTGCTCCCCAGGTGCTGCCCATGTTAGCTGCTCCTTCACTGTGAACTGTGTGCTGTGCTGTGGTGCGTTCACGATGACAAATGAGCACTCACTTTCATACTAAATTCTTCCTTCTTAAATTGTATTACGCAAACAGGATAAGGTAAATGGAAAACACAGTTCTGTGCTTTGATACCAAGACACTAAGAAAATATTTATGATTTTTGTAAATATTGAAACATGCAAAACTGCTTTTACCAAAAAGATTCACGTACAACGGTGAGGAGGTGAGGTGCGCTGAAGGGAGTTTTTTGATGATGTGATTTGTCAAATTGAATAAAAAAGCACCACCAAACATTTATTTGCTCAATGAAAGTGTTATAAAAACAGTTTGACACAATAAAGATTAAAGACGTCTGTTTCAATGAGTGTGTTCGCTCCCTGCAGTGCTGCCATGAAGGTAGAACAATGTGTCTTTATCTCTTTTCGGATAACATCAACCACTTTCACCTTCTCCAGTAGTGAATCACATACAACGTAACCTGCTTCTCAGTTTACTTACACCCACCAGATCATCGTCTTCTCCCTGCTTTCTCTTTCTCTGTTTTTTGCCCTCCTGCTGTTACATCAGACCTGCCTGGTAAACTGGAATTACTCCACTGTCCGTATATGATTTCATCCCGCAGAGCAAATGCAGAGTTCCGCCACTATCTTGGAGATGTGAGAAACAAAAGTTTGTGCTCCAATTTTCTTGGCAAAGCATTTGAATTACACGCCACATCATTGCATCAGCCAAAAGTGGTTGAAATCATTCACCGGAAGAGATCTAAAAAAAAGAGTATAGTGTTTGAAGTGTGAAGTAGTGTTCAAAGCACCTTGCACCGAAATCTCCAGACTCCTTATCTTATAAAAGCAACTCTGTGTGTGTGTGTGTGTGAGAGAGTGAGGAGAGAGAGAGTGAGGAGAGAGAGGGATAAGAGGGAGAGAGAGACTGAGAGAGTTACTCACTTGTTTTTAAAGTCATTTTTATTCCTCAATTCTGAGAAATTTTCATTAATTTGAGTAAAACACATTATGCTCAAAAGTAGTGTCAAGGGAATGTCAACATTTATGGCATTTTTCACATTTTTAAGCAGAGCAATGTATATGCATGTTTTGTTGTTTGCCCAGGAAACTTGTTCTTCATATTCGTAAACTGAGAATTACATTAGCAGCTGCCGTTCAACTTACATACTCACCTTTCCAAGCTGTAGCAAAGTATTAAACAATATGTACAAAGTAAATAAAAGCAAAAATACATGGTGCTGAATGTATTTTTTTATTAGTAGTTAGTAAAATAAGTTAAGTAAATATAAGTTAATGTTGTCCCTGGTACCGGGGCAGAACAGGAAGTTGTCATTGAAGGCTTTAAATAGTCAGTAATAGTCATACGCATGTGGCACATTAACTTCACCGATAGAATCTCATCTAAAAATCTCAAACAACAAATTACACCTAAACATAACACCATTCCAACACCAAACTCTCCGATGCTGTGTTGCATCTTCCTTTATTCTGACCCAGTGACATGTATGCTGATTCCAACACTTCTACATTTTACTGCAGTAATCTCACAATTGTTACCTGTATAATGATACCAAAAGCATAAAAATAGAGTGGAGACTTGATCTGATGTAGAGCTGAACTGAATCCAGCTGTGTACATGGTAAGAATCTGGATATCGATCAACAAAAGATCATTTGAGAGATCTTAGAGACATATGTCTTAAAGTTCAGCTTTATTAATTAATGATTTTGCAATTCCCAAGTCATTAATTATCATTGGTACTGATTACTGATGCCACTATTCATCTATTTTAGGCCACACATTATCAGACACGTGAACTGTTTCGTCCTCAGGAAGACTAATAGAAGCTGTCTTGTTGATCATCAGTATGTCATTTCCTCTGTTAATTAAAAATCATTGCTTCTTTGAAATAGAATATTACTCACAACTATAAGCTTGTCAGATTCTTCCTCCAACATATTAGGAAGGTTTTAAATTACGACGTGACTAAACGGGACAGACTCCAATCATTGAGACTCACAACCCCCATAAGGTAAAAACAGCAGCTGATCAGAACATTTATACATTCTTTTAATTGTAACGGTAAATATTAGCCATAGATTTGCAATCCATGCCCAATCTGTGTGCAAAGTGAAGTAATGTAGAAACATTGAGGGAATGCATCGTGACACATTGAGATATCAAAGTCAAAGTCAAAGTAAACTTTATTGTCATCTCTGCTATATAATGTACAGATATACAGAGAGACGGGGCGACGTGGCTCCAGTTTTCACAGTGCAACAAGAAACAGGGAACAAAGAACAAATAATAAACAATATATAAATAGAATACAACATTTAACTTTAAGCTAGAAATTGAGTAAACTTTAAACTTGAAGTAGAAGTAGAAAAAGACAATTAGGATGCAGTATTAACCTACAACTATGACCTTGAATATTGTATTGAATCAAATCGCTGACCAAATAATCATAATCAAATCGAATCGAATCAAGAGACCAGTGAAGGTTCTCACCTCTGTTAAATATGTGACCCTCCACGGCAAAACCAGTCGCTTGTTGCAAATTTTCAAAATTGATTTATTATGTTTTAATGAAAAGCCATACATCAACCTTCAAAACGATACCTATATCGAATGAATGGGACGACATATGACTGAGATATCAACATTCAAAGGAGTCGGGTTTCTCCTGTCACGCCAAGTGAGAAACGGAAAAATCTGCCTTTGAAGTTGACTATTCACGTAGCACTCACAGACGCTTGGTGCGGTCGCGGCTACGTTTGCATTTACGGTAGCCTACGCTGCATTCACAGTCACATGGATAGCCTACCTGCGTTAGGTTAACTGAACTCGGGAGACGAAGATGGATTCCGGAGAAATATCTTCACGCTAGTCAACCAGTGGATTTACCGTAAATATTGAAGTAGAGCGGTCAAAACACAAACTTTTAACATTCTGCTGGAATTGAATTCCTCACCTCAAGAAAGTCACATTTTTAGGATGGAAGGAGTAGGTCTTTCAGCCAAATTTATTCACAACTGTACAGTATAGACCTTCCACTGTTTCAAAACACTAAAAACAAAAAATCCCAAATTTTACCCCACGCAACATAAACTGTCGTTTTTCTCGGAAACCTCTGTTGCGACAAGTGACTGGTTTTGCTGTGCAGAGTCACATATTATGGAGAAAATTCACTCAGAATTTTGCTGTGTAATTCACACTGCATGTAATTATTTAAAAAGTGGATATTTCTTAAAGGGATATTTGAGATTGCACTCTGTTATACTTCATGTTCTAAATGTTGGTCGTATTGTTACAGCAGTAGAAAAGTACATTTTGGCAGAGTTCTGCTGAGAGACTCTCTTTTTTCACTGGAACTACAGGTGCCAAAAGCATCAAGGACAATATTCCCTGTTTCCAGACACCAGATATAGACGTGTTCTCACCAGTGCATCAGGGAATTCCTTTAAATGCAGACAGTCACCTTGTGTCAGACTTACACTTACCCTCCTGAGGCTGTCTGTAGGTGCTTTATCTTGCTGGAGGAAAGCATTTAAAGCTCTCAGAAGCACATGAGGACAAGACACTAGATTTAACGTTTTTTAGAAGGGACACAGTCTGACATTTGCTTATACAATAAAACTTTAAAGCCCTGGTTAAATCGACACAGCCACATGATGGATTCTGTTAAATTGCAGTTCAATGGAATTGCAGTGTAATAATTCATTGGAATTGATTAAAAGAATGCAGGTTAGTTGAAGTCAGAGTCTAGTAAAGGAAAGTGAAATAGTACGTTAACTAACTTTTTAACTAATTAATTCAAATTCAGAATCAGAATACAGATTACTTCCAAGTGTATATACTGTAAATACACTTATCATCCAGTCCATTTTTGGTCATTTTCATATTTGTTATAATTTTTGTAATTTCCCGAAACGTGGACATAAAAAAAAATACATACATGTATATATCTGCATATATATATCTCAAGTCTTTTGAGGGCGAGTATATATATACATATATATACAGTGATATGGAAATAATGAGTTAAAAAGTGTTAAGTTCAGTTCATACAGTGAAGTAGAAATGCTACTGTTTTCTTCTCTTTCATTTTTCTCAAAATCGAATCGAATGGGCCTCTTGACTGGCACAAGTTCCCGAGTTGGTACATCTTGTGACATTGGTTGGATTCTTACCGTGCTGGTGGTGAGGAGTCAGAAGCATGACTGGCACTAATCTCTGGGTGTCAACTCTCTCCTTTCCTGGTTGGAAAAGTGAAGAAGTGATTGTGAAGAAGACCTTAAGAAAGTCAGGGACAGGTTTAAGGTCACACAGTTGTGTTACTGTAAATCAAAATGATTTACAACTTTTTATGAGGGAAGGTTCCATGAGATATAAAATTTATGACAAAGTTTTATAACTTATTACAAACTTATTACAAAGGACATTCAGAAAGGGTGTCGGACGATTCCTTCATACATACCAATTTGACACCACTTTCTGTCAGAATTATATTGAAGAAAAATGTTTATTCAGGGTGTCTGTCAGAAGCAGAGTGAGTCTCACTCATTTGCGGGAAGTGACACCCGACCATGCGAGGGTTACTCCAGAAGAGATGAATCAGCTGGGTCAATGGCAAAAGAAAGACAAATAAAAGAATAAATTACAAATTCTGAGATGTTACGTCTTTTATTTCAGTATTTCTGTTTGATGAGTCACCAGCAGCCTCTTCCTCTTATTAATCTCTTCCAGAATCGTTTGTGAAATTCATCTGAGAAACAAGACAACATCTCCAGTTGCCTACAAATGCGTAAATACAAATAGAAACGTCATTGCATAAGAATGGTTATTCAAGCATTCACTAGATTCAAATAGCGAATCTGCTGCATGAGTCAGCAAATCCACATCCATTACTGAAATACTAATCATTCACTCTTTTAATTATGGGTATTAATACAGTATGTCCTGTTTCTTTTTTTTTGGGAAGAAATGTTACTTAAAAGTGCTTCATTTCCATTGCCAGACAATTCCACAAAGAACACAACGAAAGTGATTAACTAATCAGCCTGTTATTTTCAGATGCATTTATAACTTAATCACATAATTCTCTTTCATTCAGACTTTATTAACCCATACAACCTGAGCGCTCCTTCAGCACCATCCTCATATTTAAGACTCCTCAGGCAAGTCAAATAGCAGATGCTGTCTGTTATTGTAGAACCTCAGCAGCCAACTAGGCTGTAATGAGTCATGAAATGCTGCCGTGATTGCAGCTCGGGGATTACAATCTAAAAAGACACCTTAAGTCAAGGTCAAGGTACATTCTGCTCAGTGCGGACTGCAGTTAACTAATGAAAATAGTGACATGGACTGCAGTCTGTTTTACAGAACAGCAAAAAAGGAAATCATACTTGAATTAAAATGCTTTAAATATTTGGACAAAATGTTGGTTGGAGATAACAGTCAAGGAAACAATTTAAATCTTGCAACAGAATTTGATGTAGAAAAAGTTATTGAGATTACCTCGATGAGGAAAAAAGTTTTCTTAACTTTAAAAATCATTTTGATGTATTCATGAAAACTACTTTTTACATACCTTTATAAAGTCCATGACTTGTTTCAAATCTTGTTTCTCACTGAAAATAGACATTTTTACCAGAACCTTAAAGTTCCCATATTATGAACACTTTTTCTGTTTTTGGACATCCATTTGGGTCTTTACTGCCTCTATACACACTGTAAGTTTGATAAAATGGTGAATTGTGCTAATGTTAATTTACGAATGTCAGAAATCATGTGCTTAAACGAGCCATTTAGATTTCTCCTCTACTTCTACGTCACAGAAGGAGACATTTGAATAACTCCTATCTGAGAAGCTCCGCCCGCCAGGTAGAACTACTAGTGCTTCCTGATCCGCCATGTTTTCTCACAAGCGCTAGTGTAGGAATCACAATGAAGAAGTCTAGGGCCGGAGTGTTGTGTTGAACATGTATGGCTGTGTGGATGGTCGGTTAGCAGCAGCCAGCTGGATTATTTTCAACGTGAGGTAAACTCACGCTGTGCTGTCTACACCCCAGTTCCGGAGTGAAATACTAATGAGAATTTAGGAAAACTAATGAGAAACAGCCTGTTCTGAAAGGGACTGAAATAGAGGAGTAAAAAGCAGGTGAAAATGCCTAATCTGAGAGGTACATGTTTAGTGTAGCTCATAAACCTATTTTAACTTGTTGAAAAAATTTATAATGTGGGACCTTTAAGATATAATATTAACTTTTCCTTAGTACAGTAGAGTAAAACATCACTAACAATTCTGCACCGCTGACAATTTTCGCCACTTACTGTACAAATACATTGCCTTCCTAAGGGATTTCACAAACAGAAAAAAGCACAGATGACAGCTTTTACTGTTGCACATTTCTGCTCGTAGGTGTTTTAGAGCTCACAATAATGGCATTTTCATGTTCACTCTGCCCACTTTCCGACAACGGGGATAAATTATTTCAAAGTAGGCACCATGCACCAGGCACCATGCTTTCAGTAGATACACTGGAAGAATAAATTGAGGATTTTGAGCATCCTTCTCCAGGTACGTTAGCGGTAAAGTGGGCCAAGTAAACATGAAATAATGCTGGAAATTCTAATCCTCTTTACACTTGGATGCTTTGTATTATCGGAGGAATGTAGACCTACTTGGTGAACGTGTTGTGTTTTTGCAAATGTATTATGTTTTTTGTAATATAGTTGGAGTTGGGTACTTTTCTCATCCGAAACAATATCGGTACCAGGTACCTGGTGTTCGGTACCAATACTCAACGCTGCTGTCATGGTGCTGTTGGAAGAAGGAAGTGAGGCCACTGAATGCAGGCAGAACATAAAGAGTTTATTGCAGGGGAACGGTAGGGTGAACTCAAAGATGGCAAAAAAATGGGGAAAAACACAAGTCCAAAATCACACACAAAACCAGGGCAAAAAGGCACCGGGAAAAAACAGGAACAAAGTAACAAATGAAAGATGGGGCTTGTGCTCCCGGTACTTAGGTTGAGGTGAACAGAGAAATCCTCTGTGGAGAAACGGAAAGAGCAATCTCCTGGTGCTCTAAGGCCCATGAGGTGGAACTGAAACGATCCAGACACACTGCAGCCTGACCGGATGGGGGTTTTACTGGGAGACACGAGCCTGGGAAGAAACACAAGAAACAAGGGTGAACAACATGAGCTAATCTAACTGAAACAGAGTCCAAACAGAAACCACGAGACCAAGGAGATGAAAATAACAATGATCAAATGAGAACAAAAGTCAACGTAAACCCAAACCACACATTTCACAATGGAGACAGACTCGGGGTGAAACAGGATTAAATAAAGCCACACAACTCAACAAATGAGTGCTTGCACCAATTCCAAACTCAAGGCAAACGAGACACAGGTGAAAGTAATAAGCGCGGCAGTGTTCTAAATAGACACTGACCTACTAGGTAGGGAGCACACAAGATTGAAGTGACATTGACGAGCCCAGCACTGTTCTAAAAGTTGAACGGATTTGAACTTGAGGCACTCTCTACGCTGCAGTAAAAAAACGTCACGTTTGGTGGACACAGGTCCTAACTGTGACGTTCCTATTATCAAACATTGCACACTCATCTGCACATAAATATATTTTATGTTTAATGAGGTGTTTCCTCAATTCTGCATTTTTTGTGGTAAATGTTTGTCGATTTTGGTAAAGTGCAGTCACACAGTCAAAGGCTTTCGGCATGTTGCCATATTTTTATATTTCTGTGCACTGTTTCTCCATGCATGCTGATGCTGATCAACGCTGCTGATGAGTGCGTAAATGTGCGAAACTTTGCACTGTTCGATTTTTTGGTCGGTACCTTTAAAAGCACCGTCCTCGGTACCCGACCCTAAATCTAGTCTAATTTGACAAAATTCTGTCACGCACACTGCCTAACTCAACCGGCACTAGGACCCAGGAGTGGTCGGGCGCGGTTCAGGAAGTATAAAAGGAGCCATTTTCTTGAGGCGCATTGTTCTGTCATTGAGTCTACCAGCCCAACTCTGATTCGGTTCAGCTTCAACTGAGAGTACTCCGGTTATTTGGTTAATCTCCCTGAAAGAGTCTGTGTCTGTTAGAACGCGGGTTCTTGTGGGAATCCTTGCTCTTTGTGTAAAATAGTTCTTATATTAACTCGCGTGGAAATCCTGCCTACTCACGCTCTCAGCCGCGTTTGGGTTAACCACCACGCTACACGGGCTAATGACTAACGCGTAGCAGTTTGTTATATCCTAACCAGATGACTGACAGACTGTGAGCATTTGGCATTCGGTTCATATCCTAACCAGATCACTGTCCGAATTGTGAAGCAGTCCGACAGCTGCCTAACCCGGCCGCTTGAAGATTGTTAACGTCTGTCTTTCTTGTCATATCCTAACCAAATCCCTGACAAATTCACATGCAAATAAACAAGCTATAGGCTGACACAGATAATATTCTGATTTCCTGATACGTGAAGATTTCTATCTGAGTTCATGAATCATATAGTCAAAACTTTACATTAAAAGCCCTCCAAAATCAGATGTTCAGATTAGACTCCTCTGCAATTAGATGAATTTAAACAGAAATTTACACTTCTCCAGATCTGACGTTATATAATATTACAAATGTGCCACTCATTTAAAAAAGAAGTGGTCCAGGAGAAGGTTGTGTGGAAGGTCACAAACTTTGTCGTTTTTTGTCAAAAGGTAAAAGTTGCCTCGATCTCTCCATCAGCAGAAGCCGCTGGCTACAGCCACCAGAATGCAGAAGCTAATTGAAAGCAATTCAGAGCCCACTATGAAAAGGAAAACTAAGACACTGTGAAGGTCAAACTCACAGAACGACGGGCCTTGGCTCATGCATTTCTTTGAATCTATGGACTAGATCGGGTGATTTATTGAGGTATTCACCTTTAGAAATATTCCGTTTTAGTACTTTCATGTCCTGCCTTGGCTTTTCACATCGCGCACGAAGCGGTCTGACAAACAAGGCCTCAAGGCTGCATTTAGAGAGGAAGCGCAGAGTTGCTCATATAAGTTTTATGCTTCTCCTGACGCCGATTGAATTTGTCGATTAAAGGGATAGTCTGAAGAGGAGACGCTTAATTCCACATAATGCAACATCATTTATCTGTTCCTGATTATGTGAGAAGCCTGTTGGCTTCGGTTAAAACACAAACTATCAGGGTAGTAATGCTGGTCAAGTTATAGATGGAGCAGTTGGTACTGAGAGTTGGTCCATGATCAGTTTAAGTCCCAGACTGGTAAAGGTACCACTGAGGTACTCACGAGCAAGGTACCATCCCTAAGCACTGCTTTCTGGTCGCTGTCTATGTTAGCTGCCCACTGCTCCTTCACAGATGGGTCAAATGCAGTGGTCACATTTGGTTGTGGTGCACTGTGTGCTGTGCTGTGATGTGTTCACAACGATAAATAATCACAGACTGTCATAATCACTCACTTTCAATATTACACATTTTGGTGTTGCACAATGAAACACAGAGCATGTCAGTTTTGAGACATTTGCCAAAAAATGGAACACATCATCAATACTTGTGGTTCTGATATCAGAAAGCAGAAAAGATAAACCCCAGATGCAAGATGTTGCCAATAAAACACTATCCAAATTTACATGGTGATTATTGATTTTTGAAAGGATTTTTTGCAGACAGTTTGTTTGATAAACTAGTTGATAAACATGATATTTATGACCATATAGGTCAGAGGTCACTAACAGGCGGACCGCGGTCTGGGTCCGAACCCAGAAGCTGTCGCACACGAACTGCGACCTATGGACAAAACAGAAGGTTATGATTTAAAACCCGAGGAGGTGATTCTATTTCAGCCGGCACAGCTTTTGTAGTTTTTTTGTTAGTGGTTTAATGGATGAGAAAACACACAGACCAATTACGTGCAAGTTAAGCCATCCCACGTGATACCACTCAGCCATTCCAGGTGGTAAACATTGTGACTCTTCAGTGCAGACAGATGTGAGAGTTAGAGGCAAGGCAAACACGTGAAAAGATGGTAGAAAGAAAAAAACAAATAGCGAAACGTGTAGAGAAAACAAAGGGAGAGATACAGACGACTGAGCTGGAGTAAGTTGAGAAAAAGACGGGTGAGACAGAGAGAGAAAAAAATAAGGCGGACAGCGAAAATAGGTCTATGTTGAGTTCTATGTCACATGACAAATATTGTGGAATGGTACTGAATTAATTTGATTTGTCAGACAGGTATTGATTACGTGCAGTGTTGATACAACTATTAGTCTACTTAAATATATATCACACTAAGTATATCTTCCAGACCTTTGCTTCAAGAATTTTTCTCTAACTGGACCTCTTTAAATTTTAGTTGAATGCTCCTGATTATTCTGTCAAATAAAGTTTTGGAGTATAATTCTGCTTCCCAGCTGACATTAGTTCCAGAAGAATTGCATTTGGTGTGATGTGAGAAAATGTCACAAATATAAATTGATTCAGAGATATAAATGTAACAGATTCAGTTCGGAAGACATTTGCCTCATGAAGAAAATAATACTTAAGATTATGTTTGCATTAAAACACAAATGGTTCTTTCACCTCAAATAGCATCATATGCCAATTACCAAAGGTGCAGCTCATAGTTTAAAAGTTAAGTTAATGGCCATAACAAACAGGAGTGCTTCTTTGTTTAAAGATTTCATAATAGATTAGCACATTAGTGAAGTTTAGTTCTGGTTCTACATGTTACTGAGAGATCCAGAGAAGCAAGTGGAGTAGAAACAAACTGCGGTTTTCTTATCTAAAGCTTTTAAAAACCTATTATCGAAGTTTGGATGCAGTCCATTTGGCAATACATTTAAGAATGATGACACTTGGCTTCACTTCTTGGAAAGAGATGACAAATAACGTCTACCTCGGGATTCTGGCCGTGTGCCCAAGCTGTTTGAGACTGGGCTGATATATAATGACAGATGTATCTCTTTTGATGTTAATTTTTATGAGAAATTTAAGGAGTGTGAAAGATTCCTTAGAACCGCATAAAGACTCAGAATTTAGAGTCTTGGTAGTAAACTTGTGTTCCATTACTGACATCATCTGTCACTCACAACTACAGGTTAGTTGGTTACTCTTTTGGAAATCGTTCAGGTTCTCATGGATTGGGAGGTTTTGAGAATTTTAGCAATTACTGTTAAAAGCACAACCGCAAGAAGAATCATGGTTTTCCTTTTTTTATATATTTTGTGTGGAGGACCAGCCGTAAGGCACGGGGAGACACAGAAAGAAAGGTTCAAATAAATATTTATTTTTACAAAAATAATTCTAGTCAAAAAATATTTCAAAAAAATTCCAAAGTAATTAACCAAGAAATAACTTATTAATTTTAGGCCTGAATAATAAGGTCAACTGAACAGAACTCCAACAAAAGAATCAACTAAGGTAACAAATCTGACCTCGAAAAACTGCCCCCCACCCATGATACACAAAGGAGACAGGAGACTGGCTGATTAGACCAACAAGACACACAAGGGATGACAACAATTATTACATTTCCAAAAAATCAAAGACAAAGACAAAGGCCAGTTCAACTCAACAGCAAAAAGAAAATAAACAATACCTCCAATATCAAAATACACAAAACCAATATCAATAATAAATAACTTAATAATTAAACTAATAAAGACGTCCACCCTCCCCTATGGCGGGGCAGCTGGATGGTCACTGCCGGAAGACTTTTAAGCTGAAGCCTTTGCACAGGGAGCCCCTTTGTCCGGAACAGGAAGTCGGCTGCTGGTCACACGATACAGACTCCCCAGCCAACTCCGGTGAACTTAAATTCAGAAAAAGAAAAGTAAGTAATGAATCAAACATAAGAAACATACTGTGTGCACCCAGATGTAACTTACTATAAAACATTAAATAAAGTTACAAACTAAATCAAACGTATTGTGGATCTTTCTTTATCGATAAATTAAACAAAAAAACATACTGTGACAATGTGGTGTTTGGGGAAGCTTGCTCACGCACCTCGTTTATCCTACCGCTTCCGGAGGGTTGCCATGTGCGGCGACACAGACGGCCGTCACATTTTGGTTAAAAGTTTATTTGTTATAATTTTATGTACTTAAGAGTGAAACTGTAGTTCTACTGATGTAAGTGATGCATGTTACTTTGTAACCTTGTCCTGTTATGTGGTTAAGTGTGTTTGAGTTGGATTATCACCTAATTGTGCTCAAATTCATCCAAACCCACAGGTGGGTCACTCTGTTCCACATTTTCAACATCCATACTTTCTACATCAATTATGACAAAATGGATTATGGTAAAAGGATTAAGGCAAATGGGGCAAACTCCACTGAAGACTTTAGCAGGCTGCTTAATTTTTCACATCTTGACCCAACTTATCTAATTAGAAAGACCTACTTTAGTCGAATTTTGTATATTAGAAGAGAGAAAACAGCAAAAGGCAAAACACCAAGTGACTATCTAGGTCAAAGGAATACTTAATAATGAGTGACATTTCTGATGGTGTTCTCATTAATCGAACGTGTTTGTGAGAGCATCAAGTTTTCAACAATGGAAGTCCTGCTATATATGTGAGCACCTTTTGAATAAGACATTTAGACTGGACAACAAACCAAATCTGCAATGAAATTGATCATATATTAGATCAAATGTTTACTGTGCTATAATATCTGACATTTGCAGAGTTTGAGATGTTTGACAGCAGAGATTATTATCTTTCTATTTCAATTTGATTGTTACCTTCCTTGTAATTGCCCAGTTTGTGCTTAATCTGAGTACAGGTTTAGCTGCATTACAAAGTCAGGCAACATGATCGGCTAAGGAAGAGTAAACATTCATGGTAAGCCAATCAGAGGCAGAGTTGGGTGGACGTTCACACACAACCACACACACAGTAGAGCTGTAATATTCGGTTACTGTTCAGGATTCGGCTCCCCCTGTACGTGGCTTGAGATGAGAATGAATGTACTTTTAAATAAATGACAAAGTATCAGGACAAAGCTACCAGAGTGACAAATATTTATTTTCAAGTGGCACTAGAGGAAGTTAACCGGCAGATTCACTCTGTATCAGGTTTGGGGAGCGCTAACCCACTCGTGTGTGTGATTCAGGGATACATTTCCCAAAAGCATAGTTGTTAACTATGCTAGCAACACTATGCTACCTCCTAATGTACACTTTGTTTGTTGCTAATGTAGTTAGCAACTATGCTTTTGAGAAACACACGCCAGATTTGGCTGTATGTTTCCGGCTGTAGTTAAGCGGCGAATTCACCCATGACAGTGACAAGCGCTAACCCGCAATTCATATTCAGCTTAATGTTTTCATGAATGTGTGTGCTTCATGCCGTGCTACCGATTCAACTGACAAGTCTCGTAGTCTACAAAGAGGATTCAACTCTGTAGGAGGTTCTTAGGATCCCTCATTTGACTGTGGTGGTGCAAACGAGCTGTAAATTATGACATTTTTAGCAGCTATACTTGCTACTACGGCTGTATAGATCTTGTAGTGAGTTTGAAATGATTATAAGATGTATGTACGTGACGGGGTTTATATTTTAGTCATGGTGTAGTTAGAACTCGATGGACTTGGATTAATGGAGACGTCAGATTCATGACTCGTGAGTTATTTTATGGATCATGAATCGCCCGGCTGTAACATGCACTCACAACCGACCAAGACACACACGCAGCAATGGCGAGACCAAAAAATTCAAAAGTAACGTTTTTAAACTGGAAGTACAGACGTTAATAACAGGCGAGAATGTATATGTGAAGTGTAGATTATGTCCAGGAAGAAAGTGTTTTCTCCACGTTGGTTGTAAACCTCTCGTCGTCACATGCTTCCATTTAAAGAGCGGGATCCAAATTTGGATCCATATTTGAACATTTTACAAAACATAAAGTAATAGTTACTTTCCCTGATTACTAGTTACTTTTATAATGCTGTAACTCAGATAAACTTGCCAAGGCCATTAAACACCATCCTGGAAACATGCAAGCGTTAGGAGTCTAAATATCTACCAAAAACACAAAGTCTACGCAGAGAAACAAGTCTGGCAGTAGCAGCTGAAAGTCTGGATCTCTTTTTTCATATTGTCAGTGGTGATGCCATTACTATCCAACCACTTCCAAATAACTGTCTACCTCCAGCCGCTTAGAAGCTCCACTAGCAGTGCTCACTCATTTGTACTCCAATTAACAGAGCTTTACATTCAAACTAATTGGCTGTTAGTGGGTGTATTTGTCTGGAAAACCTGTCTGCTGGACCGAGTGGAGGCTATAAATCGGGATTTTAAGGATTTTACGGAGACTGAAGGCAGCAGAACAGAAGTGAAGGAGGGAGCCAGGGATAAGATAAAAAGGGGGAGAGAGATTTTGTACCCATGGCGTGTTGTAAGCTTTCTGATTTGTTCTTTGCTGGAGAAGAATGTAAGTGAACTTGCCACCCAATTTTATTTTCCATTTTGTTGTATTGTTCGTTTTTTCAGAGTTAACCCACTTGTCCTGGTGTTGCCCTGTGAGACAGACAGAGAGAGAGAGAGAGAGAGCGAGAGCGAGCAATTGTTGTTAGTGAGTTCTTAACTGTGGATATCCCGCCCCTTACTCATTTTTGATTGGCTAGCAAGAGAGAAGTGACATTGACGAGCCCAGCGCTGTTCTAAAAGTTGAATAGAATTCAACGTGAGGCACTGCGGTAAAAAAACGTATCCACCGGCGTCTTCCTTCCACTGAAGGCACTTAGTGCTCTGAACACTGAAGCTCATAGCTCACTGCAGCCCTTAACCGCTAGGTTTTTAATAACTGGCTACTCTTATCCCGACATTTATGAATGATATTGGTTGTTTTTTAAACTATTAATGCAGTGTGTCTTTATCCTAATCTTACAATAGATTTAACCAAGAAAGATGTCAGTTTCTAGAAATACTTTTTTCATTTGAATCTCTAAACTGGCATTGACTCTTGCCGTAGTGCCTTGTATGTTAAGACACACCAACCGATTGGATCTGAGTTTCTCCCCTTCTGCCCTATACACACCAATTTAGTCTCAGGAGGACCCATTAAAACAACACTTCTTGAAAACCGACTTTGTCTTTTTTAATTGGTGCACCATTGACTTCCCACAAAATGCCAAGAACAGTCTAAACTATTTACCGTAGAGCTGCTTTATTATGGTTTTAATAGAGATTCCCAGTGGACCAACAGGAATGCAATATTTTTTGGGTAAACTTTATTCTCTGAATATTAAAAATGTATAAATATAAGAGATCCAAACTGGAACATGCTGGGGTGTGTTGTACAAGTCAGTTATATAAATGCCTGCAGGTTGCAAAATCATCTTTTCAGCATCAGTTTCCACATAAAAACGAAAAAGAAAAAAAAAATATTGTCTGTCCGTGCAGAAGTGCTGAATGTGACAAGTATTGACTACGTTCTCAAAAGAAATGTACTGGAGTAAAAATACATTACTTTTATTATGATTGACTCCAAGTACAGAATACGTAACAGCCAAAGGAGCTATATGTAAGATTGTGGCCAAACCGGTGTTGCAATCAAATTCAAAATATTGTAATGCATAGTTTCCCTTCATGCTCGTCCCCAGACTCGATGTTGCCAGATAGACTGAATAAGGACTCATATCTGGCCAATCTAGCGTCTGATGTTTCGTTTGGCATTGCCCTAATTAGCATGCTAATGTTTGCACTGTTACAACACTGTCTCAGCGTAACACGATGTTGATGTTAGCCATCACAAGTCACCATTTTTGTTTCTCAAACAATTCAGTCACTTCGATGATCCACCTGCACATGGGCTACAATCTATGATCGAAAATGAATAATGTTATTCAACTGTTGGAAATATCTGAAATATTCATCCCTACATCTAGTGCTGATACAAGTTAGCCAACCTTACCTGTCCAGTAGAAAATTAGCCACTTCGACATCTGTCTTCAAATATTTCTCCGCTTTCAGTAGTCTCCATCTTTCAAACACATCTCCTGTGCTTATCCTCGCTTTGTTTCTGCTTTTAACAAGACGTTTTTGAGAGTCATAGCGAGGCCTTTTAGTTTTAGTAACGTCAGACATTTGTAATCCAAAATGCTTGTAGCTGCAGTTCAGTGGTAACTGGCAACCTGGATTGCAAAATGCTACAGACTTCGTGATTGGTTGATAACGGTGTGTGGAGCTACAGGCCAAATCACAAAATCAAAACATAAACATGATTTGCATGCTGTAAATTACATTTTAAAATGGGAATATTCTGGCTGTACTAATTTTGTCAGTGAGATCAGTTTTTCAAATTAACATGATTTCTTGATCTCTGGTGACATATTAGGTTGATTTTATGATTACTTGCCATACATTTCTTACATAAAGCTCCTTTAAGTACAGTAATGAAGTATAATACAGAGTGAATATAATACACCACTAGTTTCTGAAAACAAATTTCAACGGATTTTGCTTCTGTTACTGCACTATTGGTCACACATCATTGCTTGAAACGCCTGACTGAGAAAATAACATTAAAATCCAACATTACCCAGTGGGCTTGTAAGAGTTCAACATTTGATACTAGTTTTAGATGAACCACGTTCCACTCCAATGGGAGGATGGATTTGTGGCCATTTGCATCATAAAAGGCTGGAGGCTGACATTGATAACATCCTTTACAATTACAAGTGAAGTGCTTGTGAAGTCAAGTATCAGAAATAAAATTAACACAGGCAGATCAGGTAGCTACAGGTAAAATATTGGCCCAGCTAATAGCTTAAATATTCTGTCCTTGACATTCGGGTTGTTTATCTTAAATTTGCATGCCTTAAGAGAAATTCAAGATTAAAGGAATTAAATTAACATTAAGTTTAAAAAATCTTGCTTATAAGATCTCTTGATACGAAACTATATATGTAAAGTGCAGTATGCCGTAAAAGAAATGAATGAAAAGGGAAGGTGTTCGTGCTTGGGGTCTTGGCCTGGTAAATGCCAGGATGGATCGTGATTCCTAGCTCAAAAAACACACGTAGAGGTGGGTAAATAGGCTGAGGCTGGTGCCTGTAGTGAAACCATCTGGAGAAGTGCCAGGGTAAAGTGGAACCCTCAGTGATGTTGGCTGTTCCTGGCAGATGGACATGAACGGGGATGTAACTCTGATTTGCCAATTTGTCGTATCTCCCGCCTTTATTTTCACTGAGAAACCAGCATGAAACAGTGGGGAGGCTTTAATTTACACTTCAAACCAACACTGAGGTCAGTGACCATGTAACACAGATGTATCATGCATGATATCTATTAAAACTCTTTGAGACTGACACTGCGTTGTTTATTAATTAGGACATTGAACTTACTGGACATTATATTCATTCCTCTGTATGAGAAGCTATTTCTGAGTAATTCCGTGGACGAAAATTGAAGTAATTGCGTAAAAAGGCATTAATTACATTATTTAAAATTAATTGCAATATTTGCGATGTAAACACTGACTTTAGCACTAGCGACTCTAATATGGAATGCCATCATGCACAAAAATGTAGTTCTCTTCCAGAAAGACCAAAAGCAACTCATTTTGTAGGTAGGATAAAAAATTAGTCCAAATCGGTTCAGAATTACCCAAAACTTAAGCATTTCTTCATTTTCAATTGGTCAGGTCTCAGTCTCAGTCTCAACACACTCTGGTCTCGGTCTTGGTTTAGGTGGTCTTGAGCCCAGCCCTAGTATTCATTTATGAATGTCAGAAATCGTGTGCTTAAACGAGCCGTTTAGATTTCTCCTCTACTTCTATGTCACAGACCTATTTTAACTTGTTGAGAAAATGTATAATAAGGGACCTGTGACATATTCAGTGTGACCTCAAGGTGACAAAATAATCATTTGCAAATGTCGTTATCAAGATGATCCAGATCCAGATAAATATTATTGCTGATAATAGTTGTAGTCAAGCGGATTTCAGTCTAAGGTTATTTCTCCATTCTATTTACGGCTTAAAATGTGTCTTTTCTATGTGGATTCCCAAGTGGTTTTGATTCCTTTGAGTTTGAAGGAGAATTAATATGAAGAGGGAAATGAGGGATCCAGAAACGGGGGATTGAGAATTGGAGAAAGAAACAAAAAAAAAAAAGCAGTGGCTATAACTAGTTACAGTAGATGAAAGAAAGACAGAAATTTACATTTAGCATCTTAGTCATTAGGATGCCACACTGCCGCAGAAAGCGCATTAGCAATCCTCAGATCGATGGTAAACAGGTTTTGGACAGAGAACAAACAGGAAATATTGTGTTTCAGAAAAAAGCATGAAGAGGGAGAGGGAGGTGGAGAGAGAGAGAGAGATATTAATGTGGTTGGCCTCAACATCACATCATATCTTTTCACCATGTCCCTAGATCCATTTTCCACTAACAGGAACAAGAGCACTGGCTGAGTTGAATAGAGGGGGGAAAAAGTGGCAGTGAAAAGCGTGTGTTGTGATACATGTGCTATCACGACCTTGTTAGTTGTGAGAAAGATGTTTTTATCTTATTCACAAGACTGTCATGGATATGGGGAGGCTCATGTCCATGTTATAAATATCCTTCTTCAAACACATGTTATCACTAAGCAGGCCATGGACACTGGAAATGTTCAGCTTATTAGTGTTGAACGTAATCTATGAGTTTCCTTATGTTTTACAAATGTGAGCAGTATTACTTTAATACCTTTAGCCTGGCGTAAAATAGAAAATCCCATTTCCTCTTTTTTTATTCCCATTGGAAACGTTTCAAAATATGGCACTTCTGGGATTTGAGCTTTCATGTCATGTTAAGCCCTGAAACTCCTGAAAAAGCATTTCTTGAAAAGTGGTAGTAAATTAAAGAGACGTGATGAAAGTAAAGACAGAGTCCTGAAATGTTAAACGTTATTTAACGTTATACTCTTCTTGATATATCTTCAGGCAATATGGTTTCCCTGTAGGCATCAAAAAGGGTTGCGTGTAGCATGGATTTTTATTAAGATTTCAATTATTATTTATGAATACAGTTATCTTGTGGAGTTTTTTTAAGCTTCTTGCAACATCTGACTATATATATATATATGCATACATACATACACACATACATTGGCTAATCTTTCACATTTGAAACCTGATCAGGTTTGATTCGGTCAATGTGTCTCAAATGTGACTATTTGATAGAACAAATAGAAGAAACAAATAAAATCTACTGCCGTGTAAAATGTTCCTCCTCTTCCTCATGTAAGGAGTCACAAATCTGTCATTCATGTCATGCTTGCCAATGGTCTGTGAAGATTGAGTAGAAATGCTAAAACCTCTTAAATGCTAAATATGGAGCACATGCCAGCTTTACAAAAAAATGCATACACCTACTTGCTCCGTCACTGTCCCAGTTTGCAATTACCAAAAAGGTCAAGTTTGGCAATAACAGCATTAATACCATTTGTAAACATCTATTGGAACCATCACATTATACCTTACTTTTGCAAAGGTGGTGAATTTGAGAGACAAATGACCAGTTAGCGGTCTTTAGGGTTAGGGTATTCATTCATTCATTCATTCATTATCCGAACCGCTTAATCCCCACTGGGGTCGTGGGGGGACCAGAGCTTATCCCAGGAATTTATGGGCACAATGCGGGGACAAACTCTGGGCAGGCACCAACACCCCGCAGGGCAGGGTTAGGGTATTTCTTGGGACTAACTTTCCCACTTTGTTTTAAAAACACACTTTTAAGTGTAAGTTTAGTAAACTTTGAGTACTTCACTAGTTCATTTATAAGGATTAAACTAAGGTAACTACTAGTTAATAATTTTACCAAATTTTGTACCAAAAGTATACCTCCAGGGTAGTTGGTGGTGTAACAGTGCCCCATGATCAGAAGGTCACAGGTTCAAATCCAAGAATAGTAAAGTTACCACTGAGGTACTCGTGAGCAAGGTACCATCTCCAAGCACTTATTTCCGGGCGCTGCCCATGTTAGCCGCCCACTGCTCCTTCACGGATAGGTCAAATACAGAGGTCACATTTTGCTGTGCTGTGTTGTGCTGTGGTATGTTCACAATAACAAATTCTCAGTCATTTTCACTTAATAAGTCACACGTTCACTATTTTATTCACTCCAGTAAATCTGCTCGTATGTAAGTAGAACGAATGTGTAGAGAAATTACATAAATCATGTGAAGCTCTTTAGTTTACACATTTTGTGTTAATGTTTGTGTTGGAAAAAGTTCTTACACACAGTTTTGTGTAGTTTAACATGTGTTAATATTATACATGTTTACACATCTTTCTGTTACCTTTCTTGACACTTTCACTGTGTGAAAAGTGTTAACACAGTGAATGTGTTAAAATTAACACAAGAAAGGTTGTCCCAAAATTCACCCATTAATGTGTAAGAATTTGACACAGTGTGTCCATTTTAGCACATCTGTTCTAAGAGTGTAGTGGCTCATTCTCACCACAGTACTGTCACAAGCATGTCTATTACTATTTGATAAAGGCACGCCCGCGTGGATTTCCGACACAAACAGCGTGGTAACAGATGAGCCAACGAGGGGTACCTGCGAGAGACCAGTTCCTAATGTAGAGTCTAGTGAGCGAACAGTACTACTGACAGTGTGGGGATTTTTATGTGGTTTTATTAGTTGCGACTGCAGATTTGCTAAGACAACAGTAGCGTTTGATGGTTGGGGTCCGCCTCAGCCCATGCTGACTCATAAACGTCCGGCTCTCATTAAGACGGCGAAAGATTGCCGCGCGTTGCCATAATCTGCTGCAAATGCCTCAACTCTCAGAGGCGGTGGCTGTGGCTCCTCATTAGCACTGCAGCAAGGCACTGGGCCAGGGAGGACAAATCTCTGAGAATGTTGTGAGACTGAGGAAGGCTGAACTTGTACCTTGTCTGTAATGAAAGAAGACAGAAAGAAAGTCTGCACTCCATCTGTGAAATGGATTCTCATACCGGAATGAAATATATAACAGTATATTGTAATGTACTTCATGTTGTTGAAATAAATAATATATTAAAAAATATATTTTAAACAATATATTCACATAACATAGTTTTTCACACAAACACACACACACACATTTTAAAATTTATTATTCATATTCTCCTATAACTATATTCAACTATTAAATTACCTGTGTAGTGCCAAATATGCTCAAATTTTATATTTTATATTTATGTTGCATTTAGTTTAAAATTTTTATTTATTAATGTATGCTTTATGTTTTATTGGAAATAGAACAAGCAAATGCATTGATACACACTTGAAACTTGAAAAATACACAAATTGCAACTAAATACAATTACAAAATGACGACATCTTCATTATAAGTTGATAATAATTGTAATGAACGTGTAATTTCTATACATAAATGTCATTAAAATATATTTCTTTAGAAATATACTACAGTATACCAAAGCCGTAATTCATAATACTGTATATCAATAGGTTTACTATCTTTCGTGTAATACTTTATATGTAAATGAAATTATACTGTATATCAGTTTGTTACTTGTGTAATGCTTTTCATGTAAAGATCTGTCTTTGCAGGAATAAATGATCAAAATTAGAGGTTTTGACCTACCCACTGGCTATACTGATTAGCTTTTTTTTTTTTGTCTTAATCACACTGTTATATTCAGAAACGTTCTCTCCGTAAGAGTCATAAGGTGAGAATGTTCACTTTCTTTTGTTTACTACAATTAAAGGTTAATTCATCTTCGTCCACCAACGAAAATTATTCATATCTATTGTGTCAGAATTTCCACCCAAATGGCCTCAGAAGAGGACATAAACAAACGGGAACATGGCGGCGATCTGCGAATCAGCAGGTTTTGACGGACGCCGTCCATGAATTGAGAAAAGTGACCTTTTCTTCTGCCTCTGCGAGGGATCAGAAGAGATGACAGGCGAACTGGTGGCACGATTCATTCCTTTTTAATTTCCTTTTTGAATGGGGGGTTGGAGAGTGCTTTCGTATGAGGGTCCCCGCTTTGAATGCAATTAGGACACCATGGAGTCAGTTGGTGGTTATTAATCCATTCTTGGGGAGGATTGGGCAAATTAGTATGCATGAGAGGGGAAAAAGTGTGGAGCAAAGAAAAAAGATAGTCTTTATTGGAGAAGTTGGGGGTTGGGGGGGGGGGGGGGTTAAGAGCGATAACTGGGTTTTTCTACTGTTCATGAACTAGTTTTAAGAGCTAAACCTAACTGGGAGTGAGGTTTAGCTCAAAGAAATATTTATAGGTAGTCGAGCCCCCAACCTCACCCATTGGCTCCTAAACCCTAAATATGTAGGAGCCAAATGCTTTTTTGGGAGTCATAATCTCCATCACATGCCAAATGTGAAATGAATAAACAATAATTACTTGTATTGTTCATTGATATCTTTGTTCTACGTCACACTGCCTTTTCTTTCTTCAATCTGAGCTATTTGACCTGCCTACGGTTGTCTTCAGCGCTGTCATATAACAGAACCATGATTGTTAAGTTACTCTGTAATTCTATGCAAGAAAGTTGCTCATCTCAAAGAGAGCAACTTCTGTACTTTCCACAGCAGGTTATTGTATGTTTTTGTGTAAACTTATGTAGTAATTCTGGCTAACTTTTAGCTTGAAACTGTATCAAAGGACTGTGTCAAAGTACCATCTGTACATTTCAACATTTTGTTCCAATGGAAATGAAACATCAAGGCGTTTGGAAAATGATTATAGCCTCCCCAGAGTGAACAAAGGGAATAATCAACTTTTATTTAAAACAAAACAAAAACAAACACAATGGCTTGTTGAAGAACTATGATTTCTGGTTGTGACACCAAAATCATAACCTTCACATTATTATCTCCCTTTATTAAATCATGTGCGTAATTTGGGAATGACAAACACACTCAAAAGTTAATTTGCCTCAACAAGAGGCAACTTTGCTTGAGACAGAGGGCGCCTTGAGTTTCCCCGTCATTAATAACATGTTTTTAGGTCGTCTGTTCTGCGGGAGTTAAGGCTATAAATACTACTGAAAGGAAGGGGAGAACGAGGCATGCAGAGAGGCTTCTGGTTGGAGAAAAGACTGAGAGGTTCAAGACTTGCTTGCAAGCTGGCGTTTCAACCTTCATTGTTCATTGTGGTTAACAATTGCAATCCTGTGTTTACTGCAGAAGTTATTAAATGATAAACTTGGCTGACTTCTTCTTTCAATAAGTATACTGAGTACTTCATTAAGAATGAGAAAATATGACTTGATCCGATGGGCAAACATGATTATGACCCATCGTGCTGCTACATAGTCATGACAGCTGGTACCAAATGACTTGGCATGTAAACAGAGCTTGGATGTGGAGGCATTAGTGAGATTTGGGGAGTAGATTGCTGTTGGCCTTTGCCATTAACTTCAGATCTGTGATGGTTAACAAGGCATATGGCTGTCATAGATCATCCAGAGCTGAGCAAATTGGTTGTATATATCAAAATATGTATTTTGATATGTTCAAACATCCAAATCTTATTTAAAAGTCCCATATTATGAAAGAATTGACCTTTTTCTGTTCTTTGGACATCCATTTGGGTCTGTATTGCCTCTACACACACTGTAAGTTTGATCAAAAATGGTGAATTGTGTTAGTATTAATTTACGAATGTCAGAAATCATGGCGAGCCATTTAGATTCCTCCTCTACTTCTACATCACAGTAGGGGACATTTGAATAACTCCACCCTCCTATGTGAGAAGCTCCGCCCACCAGGTAGAACTGCTAATGCTTCCCGATCCTGATTTTCTCACAAGCGCTAGCGAAAGAATCGCAATGAAGGAGTCTACCAGCGGAGTGTTGTGTTGAACATGTACGGCTGCATGGATGGTCTGTTAGCAGCAGCCGTGTGGATTATTTTCACGTGAGGTAAACTCTCGCCATGCTGTCTACACCCCAGTTCTGGAGTGGGACGTGTGTGGGCAGCAGCGGCTCATCTGCATTTAGGAATACTAATGAGAAACAACCTGTTCTGAAAGGGACTGAAATAGAGGAGTACAAAGCAGGAGGAAATGCCTAATCTGAGACTATTTCAGAGACATGATTAGTGTTTCAAAAATGTATAATATGGGACCTTTAATTTACACTTTTCATGACAACTTGCCTTATGTACCAACAGTTCTTAAGAGGAAATTTGTTTTTAAAACATGGTTTTCACAGAGATTCTGATGTTCACCCATTTTACTTCTTTAGATTATGTTCTTAGGTAAGAATAGAGTTTGCAAACAGTGAACAGTGAACACATTTTATTGCATGACTGTGCAAAACTTGACCTTATTGGGTTTTCTTCAATTCCACCGTTGTACAACAAATTTAAATATTTTTATGCTCTTAAGAACAAATGTAAGAAAATGTTGATGAATGACTCCCATTCTGGTCCCGTCTTTGGAATCATGTATGAAATTGTGTCATTTTTGCCTGCTTCTTTCCTTTTCCAGGGAATCAGTCCTGCATTAGCATGGGTGTTCCACTTGGTGACTGCTGTTTATATTCCTGAAGTGTACATGTGTGGTGTTTCAGACCCAGTCTGGCCTAATATGCTATGACCGAGTGGTAAAGGGGTGAGCCTTTTTAATATCTCTCCTTGCTTCTGCCTGGAATAGGCTGACAGGTCCAATTACAGCTGGGAGCTCTGCCACGGCTGCTCGCTGGACAAATACAACCTCCAAATATCCCCCAGGATAAGCTCTCTTCAGCAAAAACAGAGAGGTGAAGAAAAGTAAAAAAGAAGCAGGAGAAGGAATGGCTCTTAAATCAAAACTATCCAAGTGGAATCTTAGCAATCCTTCTTGTTTCCCTTCTTCGCTTCCTACCTCTCAATGGATCATTCTATCTGTTGAAGCCTTTATTGATATTGTGTATGAGCGGAGTGATGAATACGGGGTGCAGCGATGCAGCTGCTTAAAAAGTGTTTTCTGCACACATACTGGGAGAATGGAGCGTCTGATTGAATTATTTACATGGCAGCAGAAAATATCAAAATCGACAAATTAGGTCACCAAAGACTAACTAGACAAAAACAGAGCTAACACTGTCATGTCATGTTTCGTAGTATATATAGCAGTACCCTGGACTCACACTAAGGTTTAGGAAGGAATGTTGAAGTATTACAGTGCTTGACCCAACTATTTGGGATGCAGTGCATTTTTTTAGTACCAGTTCCAGGCATCAAAAACTGATCTAAGTGACTGAAACCCTGGATTAGTGATCATCAGATCATCAGAGGTTCTAAACCTACTACCACCAGGCCCCTGAGCAAGGCCCTTAACCCAAAATTATTACAGAATAACTGTTGATGAAATATGTAAAGGTAGGACATTTTGGATTAGTGTCTTCTAATGAAATAAACTAAATGCCTATATGTAATAAAGTAAATACTCAATATAATGTTTAATATATTGCCATTGAAAATTTTAGGTTAGTTGAGCTTCCTTCTTATTATTCCTTTAAAACAGATGTTTTTCATAAAAGTTGTAAAAGTGAGTGATTATTTTGTTATTGTGAATACAACACAGGCGGCACGGTGGCACAGTAGTTACCGCTGCCGCCTCACAGCGAGAAGGTCCTGGGTTCAATCTCTGTGTCAGGCGGAGTTTGCATGCTCTCCACCGTGTTCGCGCGGGACTTTCCTCCCACCGTCCTAAACCATGCACTATAGGTTGACTTGCGACTCTAAATTGGTCCCGTAAGGTGTGAGTGAGAGTGTGATTGTGTGAGTGTGTGTGCCCTGCGGTGTGTTGGTGATTGCCGAGGTTCGGTCCCCGCCTTGTGCACGTAGTTCCCAGGATACGCTCCAGTCACTGCTGCGACCCCAGTTTGTATTAAGCGCTTCAGATAACGGACGGACGGACAATACACAGTGCACCACAACGAAATGCGACCTTGGCATTTGAGCCATACGTGAAGGAGCAGTGGGCAGTTTTTTGGTGGTGCCTGGGGAGCAGTGCTTGCTGACGGTATCTTGGGATTCGAACCGGAGAATGTCCTAACCATTACGCTATCAACTGCCCCATTTGCATTTTGGTATAGTGGTCGACTTCTAATTCTAATTAAAGTAAAATGTAATGAATTTATGTGAAAATAATATGACGTCAAGAACGGCTTCTCTCCAGAGGTGTGTTCATTATATCTCATTAGTGTTTATGATCTCTAGGATGTGAATATAACTCAGGGCTGGAGGAAACAGACCCACGTTTCAAAGAAATGATCTGAGCTCAACTGAAGCACTTTAGCCTACACAGTGCAGGTGCGCACATCTTCCCACCCGCATCTCCAGTGGTGGACCTCATCAGAAAGCCCTCTAATGCCTACGTGCTCCTTCTTCCTGCGCTGCCTCTTCCCTCTCTGATCTTTTGTTTGTTTGAAAGCATAATCACAGAGAAGTCACTGCATGATTGCCAACACCTGCGTGTAATGCCGCTGCCACAATGAAGGGCTTAGGATTGAAATTACCTGAGGCATTCCAAATGCCAAGGCAAGTTTTTCCTCGGGTTTACGGGTGACAAAGACCCTATGGAAAAGGATGCTAATGCACAGATAATTGCTGCACATTCATAACGTAAATGTCAGCAAAAGAGAACATGCTGTTCACAGGGCTGTATGAGTATTAACGTGTAATTTCCAGTAATGTATATCACTTTGCATATTCTTTCATCTTTTCATTACTTTTCTTTCAAGGGGTTATTGGTAAATATATGAGTCTGACCAATAGTAGAACTATAAATCACAAATTTTATCACATGACAATATCATATGGATTCAGTGGATAAGATGCTGATGTCGCAAAGTCTGCCACAATATAATTTCGATTCAATTTAGTTAAGGAGGCGGTGATCATTATGATACAATATTATTTGCCAATTTAACACAATCACTTCCATTCATATTAAATCACAAAAAGCAACTAAAAAAGCAATTTTTTTCATAATTTTGATTAATGAACTTTAAATGAGAAATAAACTTCTCTTTTAATAAAAATCAGCTCTTCTGTTTAATATAAAGTGGCGTTACATTATGTATAATGATGTTCATTTCTCATTAATCACTGAATCAATGTATCAGTGTGGATCAATGTATCGTTACTGCCCTAACCAGTAAAGGATTTTGGTCACAGCTTCCTCAGGACTTTTCTCTGACTGGCCACTAGATGCTGCTAACGTCCTTTTGTGCTTGTATCTGTCTTGTGTGGTTTGTCAGTAATTTCCCTCCATCTTGCACCTGTGTGTTCTGATATGTTAGCTTTCTCTTAGTAAACATAGTTGCTAACATTTTGCTAACTATGTTAGCAACACTATGTTATTTGCTAACGTACACTGTGTTAGTTGCTAATGTACACTGTGTTAGTTGCTAATGTACACTATGTTAGTTGCTAACGTACACTGTGTTAGTTGTTAATATACACTATGTTAGTTGCTAATGTACACTATGTTAGTTGCTAACGTACACTATGTTAGTTGCTAATGTACACTATGTTAGTGGCTAACGTACACTATGTTAGTTGCTAATGTACACTATGTTAGTGGCTAACGTACACTATGTTAGTTGCTAATGTACACTATGTTAGTTGTTAGTTGTTAATGTACACTATGTTAGTTGCTAATGTACACTATGTTAGTTGCTAATGTACACTATGTTAGTTGCTAATGTACACTATGTTATTTGCTAACGTACACTATGTTAGGTGCTAACGTACACTATGTTATATTACATCGTACACTATGTTAGTTGCTAATGTACACTATGTTAGTTGCTAATGGCCACTATGTTATTTGGTTAACGTGACACTATGTTAGTACACCTATTAATTATGTTAGTTGCTAATGTACACTATGTTAGTTGCTAATGCACACTATGTTGGGGTTGCTAATGTACACTTTATGTTAGTTGCTAACGACACTATGTTAGTTGCTAATGTACACTATGTTAGCTGCTAATGCATACCATGTTATTTGCTAAATGCAACACTCATGTTAGTGGCTACACTATATGTTATTTGCTAGCGCACAATTATGTTAGTTGCTAATGTACACTCATGTTAGTTGCTAATGTACACTTTGGTGTTAGTACAACGTATTAACTATGTTAGTTGCTAATGTACACTATGTTAGTTGCTAACGCATACTGTATTAGCTTGCTAATGGGGTACACTATGTTAGTTGCTAATGTACATTATGTTAGTTGCTAATGCACACTATGTTAGTTGCTAACGCATAATTATGTTAGTTGCTTATGTACACTAAGTTAGTTGCTAATGTATGTTAGTTGCTAATGTACACTGTATTAGTTGCTAAATGCACACTATGTTAGTTGCCAACGTACACTATGTTAGTTGCTAACGCACACTATGTTAGCCGCTAACATACACTATGTTAGTGCTGCTAATGCACACTATGTTAGTTGCTAATGTACACTGTGTTAGTTGCTAATGTACACTATGTTAGTTAAGCACGTACACTATGTTAGTTACAACGTGACACCGTATTAGTTGCTAATGTACACTATGTTAGTTGCTAATGTACATTTTGTTGAAGCTGCTAATGTACACTATGTTAGTTGCTAACGCATTGCATTAGTTGCTAATGTACACTATGTTAGTTGCTAATGCACACTATGTTAGTTGCTTAATGTACACTATGTTATTTTGCTAACGCATACACTGTGTTAGTTGTTAATGTACACTATGTTAGTTGCTAACGTACACTATGTTAGTTGCTAATGTATACTTGTAACAGAGTTAGCAACTATGTTTTGGGGGAACGTACCCCTATTTGTTTACCCCAATCTCTACGTCTCGAGTACATGTATTTAGTTCAAACACTGCTGCTAATGCCAAGATGCCATTGTCCAGATAATCCATTGTACAGAGAATCTTTGCTGCCATAAACTACTGATCTGAAAGAACTGAAAGAACGCTACAATGTTTAAACATTGTGGAATGTGGAAGTGCCCACTGACGCATTTTGTAACTTAGCAACCTTTTCGAAGCGCAGAGAAAGCACTTTGGAAGTGAGGTTTTGACCACTCTCAGCACAAAAACGCATTTGGTGGAACAGGCCCTTAATGTGTATAAAAGAGGCTAATATTGTTTTTTCCGGGGACAATAACAATAACAATTATTGTTAGTCTGATAACCGATATGGAAAAAAAGAAAATCTCTGTCAAAATTTTAAAATTTACAAACATCAAGCTCATCTAAACTCTCCTCTCTCCTGTTCTCGGAGCTTCATGCTGTGCTTGTGTGTGAGTGTGGTATGAGTGACAACAAGGCTTCAGCGCTGATTGGCTACTACTTGTGTGACATATAGCCAGTCAGAGACTGTTGTGGGCGGGACATTAAATGAAGCAGCGAGTCGAGAGCAACAGCAGAGAGAGGAGTCGGCAGGAGCCGCAATAGCGTACCTTGTAATTACTCTGTACCAAAACATACTCATAATCAGCAAAATGCCTAATATCGGCCCCTGTCTTGTCAATATCCTGTCTTGCAATTTTGGTGCAAAATGTCCAGAAAAAAATACTATAAAGATGGGACCAACAACCTGAGTGGCTGAGAGGAAAACTGCCACAGGTACCTGCCAGAGTGACTGAAGGAAGCTTTGAGCTTAGCCCTAACAAACACCCCAGAAAGTCGCTGAGTGAGACCATGGACAAGCTGACGTTTCAATCAGGGAGCGTTTGGCTCTGGCCCACTTTCTACAGGCGAGAGAAGCGAGACAGAATGGCCGAACCGAGCGCTACTCAATTACCTGCAAGAATAACCAGCTAATGAGTTGTGCGTCGCGTGCTGCCACTCCGTCCCGTGACTGAGCTGTCTCTGAGAATTAATGAGGTGGCCGAGCACCTGTGAGAGCCGTTTAATTTTTTATGATGCTACGAGGAGTGAATCCATCTCGGAGACAAATTTACCGGGTCACGGCGGACGACCCCCTGCCCTTTTCCATTGCTAGGCTCCCGAGACCTTTCATACCTCCCCACTGGTAATTAAATTAAAGCAATCTGAGCTGGAGGCTACAAAGCAGCTACACTTCCCTGGGACTTGTTGCGAAGAAACCTGTCAAATGTCACATGGAGGCGCGATAAGCAAAGAGAGAAGCGCTTGTACTAGAACAGATGAACTTGCTGCTAAAATGCTTTTATAAGGTCACATAAAACCTGAATAAAACTTATAATGAATTTTTACTGGAAGAAGTTACAGCACACCTGAAAAAGCTACATGGAAAAATTGTATGTAGTCCTTCAACAGTTATAACGGAAATTTAATATAGTATTTACTACTACTACTACTACTACTACTATTACTAATAATAATAATAATAATAATAATAATAATAATAATAATAATAATGCTATTCCATTTAAATATGGGACAATGACAAATAAAGCTTCTAAATATTTATTATTCATTATTAATTATTTATTTTATTTTATTTTTATTTTGTAGATGGCATGCATATTGTTGAGTTTTTGAACAATGTATTTAAACAAGTCTCATTCGTTAAATATAATTTCAAAGTGTTTAAATAAATTTTCGGACTGTATTTTTAACTTCAACCCCACAAAAATATTCGGTGGCGCAACCAAATATTTGTAAAAAATAATATTCACTTTCCTCCAGTTTATTCTGTATGCCTTAGAATGTCTACACTTCCTAGCACATTATTATTTTGTGGTTGTGTTTTGTATTTCCAGTAACTTATGGCCAGATATTTAGTATTTTAAGTACACAATTTTAATGGTCTTACTCAGGTACCCAGTGAAGGTAATGCCAAAGTCAAAGTAAGCTTTATTGTCATTTCTGCTATATGCTGTACAAGTATACAGAGAGACGAGATGATACACTTTAAATACACTTTAAACTAGAAGACGACAGAGAGATAATTAGGATGGTGCTCAGACTACAATTACTGTACTGAATGTGCATGAGGTCTGTGACAGTTTTAATATGAACAATTCTATACAGTCTATGAAATAAAAACAGTATCATTTATAGAGTCAGGAGATAATATTCATGCCAGAGGTAAGATTCAAACCCACGACCTCTTGGTTCAGAGACGAGTGTCCTAACCACTAGACTAATCACCATCATTCATTTCTCTCTTATAATTTTTGAATGTTTATAATAACCTTATCTTCATGCTAAAATATAGGATAAAAATATTGTCTGAGCTCATAATAGCTGCCTCATGTCATCGCCTGGAGATTTCTCATGTGTTTTCCAGCAACATATCAACCAAGTGAATTTGAAATTTAAACTCTAAGACATCTCTTTTTATTCAATATAAAGATCTCCTGAAAGCCAGATGGCACTGTATTATTTGATTGGCTTTCATTCCACCTATTTTCCCCCCCAACCAGTTTTGCCATATTGTAGGCACGCGTATTTGAGCGGATTGAAAGCATCCGTCCTCTTCCACACAGTCACAGAATCCATGCCCCGCCCCTTACAGCTAAGTATATCTCAATTTTCCTCTCTTTACATATTTACAATGCAGTTCCAGAGGATTTACGTGGGAGACAAAAGATTTATGCAGGCGTGCGAGGCCTTGAAACGTTATATTTAAACAGCCTCGACACAAAGCTAGCATAAAAATTGTGCAGCGTTGCTGTGGAGGGAGAACCCGGTTAACCCAGATAGGACAGATCCCTGCAGATGGAAGCTAGCTGCTCGTCACAAAGAGCATTATTCACGGGATTATACAGGTGGGAGGCACGCTCCGGCTGCTACAATAGGCAGCAGTTTATCATAATATTCAATTTGTGTCGGCGTCCCGTACAGTCAACACAAGACAAAGAGGGCTATAGATCAAGCGCTGACAAGTCAAGGGGGGGTTAGGAGTCTCTGATAGTTTAATTGTTGCACCGTGCAAATGGAGAGCCCCACTTAGCGACTCTAGTTACATCGCGTTTAAGTTTGTTTGTGATTCATTCTCGACCGTCTGCCAGTGTTGCAGAGTAGCTAAGTAGTGACACTGCTAACTTTACTACTTTTTTCTGTAGCTATCAGTAGTAAAATGAAGTAGCTTTTAAAGTAACTAGCTACTTTAATGCTATTTTTAAGAAAAGCAAACGGAGAAATCTGCCTTTGAAGTTGACTATCGCCGTAGCACTCACAGACGCTTGGTGCGGTCGCGGCTACGCTTATTTACGGTAGCCCACGCTGCATTCACAGCCACACGGATAGTCTATACCTAAGGTTAACTGAACTCGAGACTAAGATGGATTCCGGAGAAATATCTTCACGCTAGTCAACCAGTGGATTTACCGTAAATATTGAAGTAGAGCGGTCAAAACAGAAACTTTTAACATTCTGCTGGAATTGAATTCCTCACCTCAAGAAAGTCACGTTTTTAGGATGGAAAGGGTAAGTATTTTAGCAAAATTTATTCACAACAGTACAGTATAGACCTTCCACTGTTTCAAAACACTAAAAACAAAAAATCCCAAATTTTACCCCACGCAACATAAACGGTCATTTTCCTCGGAAACCTACGTTGCAACAAGCGACTGGTTTTGCCGTGGAGGGTCACATGTGTACTTTCAACTACGATGTGTTTCCGATTGGTGTTGAATTAGGCTGCCGTGTTTGTGCGACACATGCTAATTGCCTCACTCTTGGCAACTGTGAGATGGAGTCAGAGAGTGGAATCCACCTCGGCAAAGATGGAAGCAGGAATCCATAGCCATGAAATAGATTCAGATTAGCTAAGCTTGCAAAAACAAAATGTTTGTAGCAGGTTTGCGGCAAACTTGTAGTTAACTTGTCTCAAACAGTGGAGTTTGCCAGAATATGTTGCCATAGTGACAAACTTGCAGCAATGTTCTAGAAACGTTTACAATTTGCTACTAGTGGTAAATGTATTTGCTGGTGATTTATCAAAACAATTAGCCAGCGATGGCAAACTTGTAGTGAACATTTGGTGACCTTGCTGCAAATTTGCTTCAACATTGCAACAGCTTGCCAGAAGCCTGACATTTTTGTAAGGGCAGCTACTTTTTTCTCTGTAGTTTATGGTGTAGCTAACTACTGTGTTAAAACAGTGGCTTGGCTGTAGCTTAGCTACTTTTTAATCTGAAATAACTAATCTGAAAAGCTAGTCTGAAATCTAAAAGCTTCTCGTCTGCTTTCATCCGACTGTGGTTGCTGGGCTCAATAGATTTGTTTGTCGTGACACGGCAGTGTAAGGTCTTCTTTAAGCTGAGCGTGGCTTGATAGCCTTGGCTGAAGTTCCGACAGAAGCAGTGCTGCCAGCTTCGGTTGGGTTCAGGCCAAGGGTGCTTTTTGTCCGCAGTGTTCTTTTAATCTGTGCATAAACAAACTCCGTTAGACTGCTATGGTGTGACAGCCAAGCATATTTTTCGGTTACCTTTATTTTGAAAGAATCTTTACTTTAACTTACTTAATTATGGCTTTTTGTTTGTCTGTACACCACTGGTTAAATACAAGCTATTTGGTCATTACACATACTGATAAATGTAATTTTCGATACCATTTTTAAATCTCTTTTTGACGTGACATTTAAAGCAGTACTTTTTGTAAGTGACTAGCATGTTCATAAATAACAAGTATGTAATTTGTGAATGAAAGAGTGATATCTTATTACACATTTCCACTGTACAACTGCATCCCTGTTTGCCTTCATGTCAAAAGGAAGTAAGAAAAATGGAACTCGCATCTTGCTCTGGTATTGACTCAAGAGCTGATAGAGTTCTGTTTGATAGAACGCCAGAGTCACACGCCGGATGGAGTCTACGCTGCATTTCCTGCTCTGTCGGCTGAGGAAAGAGAGAGAGAGAGAGAGAGGTGTGGAGAGGAGAGGAAGTGAGCGATCGTCTCTCATCCATCATAAAGACACACCACTGCCTCACACTCCTGCCACATGTTGTCACAAAGCAAGCGCTCACACCGCCTTCCTTCCCGTACACACGACACGAACAGATGAGCTTGCCTTCCCCACGACGACGTTACGTAAAAGCATTATCAATGAATGACGAATAAAAGGAAAACTACTGAAGTCAATATGACATAGAGCGAGAAAGAGAGCAGTCAGCATCACATATTTATTGCAGATCTGTCCCTAATAATATCTCCCGCTTCCAGCTGTGGTATATCAATAAACTGCACCCATTTAATGGAGATTACGAGCTGTTTCAAGGGTTTCCCCAAAAATGACCATAAATGAAACATTTAAGTAAATTTTATAAATGTGTTATTTGATTTTATTTTATTTTTTCGTTAAACCTTGTCACTAACCAATTTTTTGACAAATACAACTTCTGTAATGAGCAGGTTTGGTGACAGTCAAGGCAAAGCTCTTCTTCTTCTTCTTCTTTGATAGATGGATGGATGGATGGATGGATGGATAGATAGATAGATAGATAGATAGATAGATAGATAGATAGATAGATAGATAGATAGATAGATAGATAGATAGATAGATAGAAATATATATGGACGGATGGACGAATGAATGGATAGATAGATTATTATCCATTAAAATGTCATAAGTAGGAACATATACATGGACTCTTAAAGGATGAGAATAAACACTAAATGTAGTGAACATGCTGAGCTAAAATCAAATAACACCAATTTTTCCACTGTGAAAGATGTGTTACAAAAGCAACAAGAGCAATTACTTGATCAGACTTTTTCCACTATAGAAAGAAAAGGTTCTATCCAAAAATCACAATTTTTAAACTAGAAAAGTAACAACAGCAATTACTTGATGATTCAGCCCAGTGAAGAGTTTGCATTATTCACAAGTTCAAACATTTTGGGCGGAACTCCTAATGAGACAAGCTGACTTATTCAAAGTGCAATAATTCCCATTCCATCTTTCCCTTTATGGAGAACCAGCCCACCTCCAGCCTATTTTACATTCCATTCCATTACCTTTCCATCTCACGATGCACAGACCTGTCCAGAGTGGCCTGAGCGGCGAGGACAGAGTTACAGCCTGATTGCAGTTCCATTGCATGGCTGCATATGTCTCCTGCGTGAAAGCTCCCAACTGGCTGTGAGGCAAACACGAACAGGAAGAGAGATAGAAAGATGATGCGACTTACCTCCATTCATGTGACACTGGCTCTGAGCAAAAACCAGCTATTTTTACTTACTCTAGCTGGAGAGTCCTAATTATGTTCAATTACCAGAGAGGGGCACGATAACAAGGTAAGAAGAAAACCAAAAGAACTGTAATATTCCCCTCACGCCAGATTGACATGACCCTTAAACAAAAAGAATAGAAATTTCCTTTGGTCTCATTTCATTAGTTCAGACAATGTCCTTTTTCCAGTCACGGGGAAAAGCTACTGGGGTCAGTGAGTCATGCACGAAACAACAGCCGTCTTGAAGACGAGATAAGACTCCTGCCTCATTCCCTCTGACTCACAACAGTGTGAAATCATTCTTATGCTACAGCAGGAGGACGGTGATAAAGACAAAATTGGAGATCACCCGAATGCATAGAGCCTATTGTTATGTGCTTATTAGTCGCAACTCTGTTTTTGGGGTTTTTTTCCTACCTTTTTTCCTTCACGCCATGCTTCCTAAAGCATTTCTCACTTAAGTGGATCCAGTTAGAGAGGAACAAGGCGCCTCATTCAATAACCGTTCTTAAGTAGTTTGTCCCATGATCAGAAGATTGGGGCAGGGGTTAGGGTTCGAATCCCGGACTGGTAAAGTTACCACTGAGGTACTCAAGAGCAAGGTACTGTCCTCAAGCACTGCACCATGTCAGCTGCCCACTGCTCCTTTATGGATGAGTCAAATGCAGAAGTCACTTTTCATTGTGGTGCACTGTGTGCTGTGCTGTGTTCACAGGTTTTGTTGTAATTCAGATTTGGGAGAGCTTAGAATTTGTGTCTAGCACCTTCCATGGCCTCGTCCTCAGAAAGAGCACAGATATATACGCTTCACTGTGTTTTAATACAATGGGTGGGTGGATTTGGGTGGTGGTGGTCTAATGGTTAGGACACTTACCTCTGAACCAAGAGGTCATGAGTTCAAATCCTACCTTCAGCACTACCTGAGCAAGACCCTTAACCCCGAGTTGCTCCAGGGAGACTCTCCCTGAAATTAGGAAATTGAAAAAAGCATCTGTTAAATGCCGTAAATGTAAATAAGCAATATGAAAAATGTGTGGTAACGAGTACAAGACGCTTAGACTTGAGACTCTCTGAAAGAAGTTTCAGACTTTTTGATGACACAAAAAAAAAGCCCCAAACAACACTATAAGTAGATGTGGAAAATGAAACACTCTATCAAGATTAAAACAGCTGCATGCACAACACCTCCTCCACATCTTGTCAGACGAGTTTAAAAAAGAAGAGTGAATTCCTCCTTTTTAGGGAGGGGCTGGAGGGAAGACACCTTCAGCTTCTTCACCTTTTACAGACTACTGAAAGACATCTGTGTTTGATTAAAGCAGGGGTCCCCAATCTTATCCAACCCAATAAGGAGTTCAGTTCTTCCGAGCATTTGACTAATTCGTTTCCTAGATTAAAAGGCTCTGTCAGCCGTTTCAGATTAACATCGATGGCAACCGAATGATAGAGACTGCTTCAGTCAGCACACAGCAGGAACCCAGATTCATTCTACTGAAAGGCAATTTACAAATCCTGTCCGAGCTGAAAGTGTCCTCTCTGACACGGACTATGTAATCAAGCCTTTTCACATCTTCAATCATCTACAGGTGCGTTTCCCAAAAGCATAGTTGCTAATGTATTGCTAACTACACTGCAGTTGGTGGCCTAATGGTAAGGTGTTCACCCCGTCATCAGAAGGTCGCAGGTTCGAATCCAGGGCCTGTAAGGGTACCACTGAGTTACTCATGAGCAACGTACCATCCCTAAGCACTGCTTCTTCATAGATGGGTCACATGTCATTGTGATGCACTGTGTGCTGTGGTATGTTCATGATGACAAAATCACTCACTTTCAGAAAGAAAAAATAGAAAGATGGTGGTGGTCTCTGAGATAACATGGTGGCACAGAGGTTGGCGCTATCACCTGACAGCGATGAGGTTCAGGGTTTGATCCTCGGATTGAGTTTGTGGAGTTTGTGTGTTCGTATTCATTCATGACAGTAGTACAACAGTATGGGTTTTTTCGACAGGTGCTCTGGTTTCCTGCTACAGTCCAAAAGCATGCAATATAGGTTGATTGTAGACTCTTAATTGGCCTCAAATGTGGGACTGAGAGTGTGTTTGCGTGGCCTGTGGTGTGTTGGCGCCCAAATAGACTCTGGTCCGGTTCAGAAAATGAATGAATGAATGGTCTCTGTCCTTGTAGAGTCTTTTATTCAGGAACTGAGTATTTTACCAATGAAAGTTGGACTGTGCCAGATGTGAACATATGAACTCTTTGTCCATTGACTTTTATCCTACCACTAGACCACCACTACCACCATCATCGGTAGGCTGATATTTTATTGGATCAAATGTTTTCAAATGTGTATTATCCTCTCCAAAAATATCTTTCAGCTATCCCGGAGTTGCACTGGGATGTGATCCATGTAGGTGTCAATGCTCTAGAATATATGGGTGATATATAGGTAGCAAACCTCCAGACACAATATGAACAGACGACATAATTCAGACCAATTATGACCAAGTCTGACCAGGTGCTTGCTCAATGGCTATGCTGGTGTGACCAACTGGTCTTGACTCTAAACTGCTCGACTGCGCCACCTGGTGTCTTTCACGCCATGATATACCGAACTAGATGTCCACGACGCCTCACTTGAGAAAAGGGGTTTCTCCCACACTGATCAGTTGTACAATGACAGAGGCTTGATACTTCAGTACAAAACAATCATGTATTTTCTGATTCCACTAAAAACAATGGTTAACATCATTGTTAACATTGAAACAAAGTTAACATCATCACATGGAATTGCAGATACACACTTTTGGTCACACACAAAATCATTCGACTAAGGGAAGGCGGTAATGGCTGCCCCCAAGAATATCACCCTTGTACCCATATACAGGGGCCCAGAGCCTGGCAGCTGTTGAGGATTGTCCACCGGTCCAAAAAAAGAAAGGTGAGACAGACACACCGCTCAAGCTCAAGGTGCAAAGATCTACTCACACCTACAACCACACCCACACACACACAAGGGTTCTGGCACTGCAATCACAGCAAACAGTGAGGTGCTCATTACCACTACAAATACAGGTTCCGGCGCATAAGAAACTCAGAGCTGGCGACCACTCTATAAACAGCAGTACCACTAATGCTATGGAAAGCAGGAACACAAAAGAGAAAGAGGGTCAACATTCACTATTAGCACAAACGGGGCACCAATGATAGAATATAGAGGGGTGTAGCCAACCCCGCCTGAACCCCAATGCCACAACAAACTGAGCATCCCGATAGGCGCAGAAATTAACCCGCACAAATCACAACCAATAATTAAAATAAAATAAAAGAAAGCAAACCTTTACAATAAAGTGACAAATGGGCAAAACCTAAGTATACCAAAACTACAAGGCCAAGTTAAGGAAAGGCAAAGCAGCAGCAACAATTCTTTCTCTGTTCACTTCTGACTCAGTATCAGATGGCCATGGAGACCTTGCAACGCAACCACAAGCTCTCACTGCGCAGTTTACAATAGTATGATGTACTACTGAACATTTCCAACCCAGACTTTTGGTGGCCAACCAGCATAACACCCAAAAATATCTGGCAATTAAACCAAGGTCCAGTAAACCCCGTGTTTGGGAGGACAAAAAGCCAAGGGTCTCAAATGGCCTACCTGCTAAGGCTGGTTTATAGACAAAAAGCTAAAGCATGGTTAGCCACTAGAAAGGTAATTGGAGGCGTGTCCAAAAAGAGGAAGATATGGTGGCTGCAAATGGAGAAACTACCTGAGATACTAAACCCAATAGCGCCTCTACTGGTCACACTAGCATTCCATACAATATCACAGCCCCTGAAGTTCAGTGCTAATTAATGTGAAAAGAAAGGATGGAAAAAATCTCTCACTTTCGGTCTCCAGCTGCCTCACAGTTCAACTACTTCTTAGTCATTGTCTTCCATGAAAGTAAACTTCAAAGAGGTATAAAATACAGGCAAAAGAGGTAATGCTCCATTAAAAAGATAATAAATTAAAATGTCTCCTGAACTTATGAACTCTTAAACTTTTAAATGAGTTTGCTAAAAATTAAGCATTGAAGAGGAAAGTTTGGAGGAACTTCCAAAATTATTTATGGAAGTGATTATTAGCGGGCCAATAAAGAAAAGCTCTGACAGACGTCATGGAAGCCTTTATACAGACACGAAGTAAAATATATTTATATAGCACTTATATAGAACTATTTTCTAACCTGAGTGCTTTATAAATGGCAAAAGAAAGGTAAAAAGAGGCACATACACTATATATGTCTGGTGAGTAAAGCCTCGTTCACACGGACGTCTGAACCAGGCATTTTTCTGGTGTTTGTGGCGTCAGGTGAGCACCGACTGAACGCTGACCGTTTTTCTGCTCATTGGAGCAAACCAAAGCGTCCACACGGGCATTCAGCACCGGCGTTCGGCCAGCTGCGCGTTTGGGTGGCGTCAAATAAACGCTGCATGCAACGCTTTCTTGGCGTCAAAATCCCAATGAACGCGAGGAAAACAACGCTATCGCGAACGCCAGTGAAACGCCAATCGAATGCAGCTACAAAACGCACGTCCGTGTGGACCAGGCCTTAAGGTTAAGACTTTACTACTATAATCTGTGATCAAAATAAGTGACGATGAGTAAAACAGCTCAAATGATGCCGGCTTCAGAATCACAGAGAACCTCATATCTTTTTCAGACATCCAAAGCTACAACCAACCGAGGATATTGACACTAATAGTGATTTTATTTCACCATGTCGCATACAGTATTAAAAAATAAATCTATTGATGTATTTAAGGAGCAAAAGAACATACGTGCGGAACCAGGGTGTAATTCCAACAGAGAGTCAGTTGGGCGCTGGGTTCCCTTAAGGAAAATAGGATTAGAAAAGCGAGACACATGCTGCCATTAATATGGCCTAAATAAGCTTACATCAGACATGCAGGAGTTCAGAGAGCAGATTTTTATGAACTGTGAAGTGGAGAAATGGAAGGTTTATTAATATCTCCTGCTCTGTTTCCATCCCGATTTCACCAAACGTGTGTAAGACCTTTAAGCCCAGTGCTGGTTGCTCTGATTCACTGAATGTAAATAACATTAATGCAAAAAATCATTTAAAAGAGCATAAAAGAAAACCAGGGTGGCACAGTGGTTAGCACTGCTGTCTCACAGTAATAAGGTCCTGGGTTCGATCCCCGTGTCACCCGTAGGCCCTTTCTGTGTAGAGTTTGCATGCTTTCTCTGTGTTCATGTGGGTTTCCTCTGGGGGCTCCGGTTTCCTCCCACAGTCCAAAAGTACGCAATATAGGTTAATTGGTGACTCTAATTGGGCCCGTAAGGTGATGGAATATGAGATATGGTGTCTCGTAGGTAGACATCTCCACTGGAGGTGCCAGATGAGTGATACTGCGGAGTGTTTGACTACAGGGTGGAGCTGTAAGAAGAGGGCGGGCGTCCGGAGGGGTTTCCCAAATCGAGGGCAACAGCTGCTGCTTCCTGGAGAGGTCACATGGCTGCGAAATCCAGCACAGAGGCGGGAACATCGCCGACATGAGATGAGTCCAAAACTCTCTCTAACTTCAGCTGGCCTAGATCAGTTGCAGTAACAAGATTTTCTGCTGCAATTTTTAAGACATATATTATATAAGAGTCTTGTGCAGAAACAGAGCAGTAAACAAAAAAGAAATAATAATCCAGCAAAAGCAATTCTACAAAAGCAGAAGTGTTTGTAAGCAAATTAGGCTTCAACTTTGCAGCAGTTCAAATAAATATTTTATATCACAGGCAAAATGCCATGCTGACCTAAAGGATGCTGCAATAAATAATGAATCTGCTCAGAAGATTTGGTGACTCTCCAGGTTAATGACAGCCTAAGCAAAACATTTTACTGCAAATAAAGTTGTAAAAGTGGGCGGCACGGTAGTGCAGTGGCTATCACTGCCGCCTTACTAGAAGAAGGTCCAGGGTTCAAACATTACATTCACACCTTACGGGGCCAATTAAAATTGCCACTTAACCTGTATTGCATGCTTTTGGACTGTGGGCGGAAACCGGAGCCCCTGGAGGAAACCCATGCGAAGACAGGGAGAGCATGCAAATTCCACCCAGAAAGGCCCTACGGCCAACCCGGGGCTCAAACCCTGGACCCTCGCGCTGTGAGGCGGCAGCGCTAACCACGGCACCACCATTCTGACCGCTTCCTAAAGAGGTTGTAGGATCAAATTTGGCTTTAACTACCAGCACTGGGGTCCTAAACAAGACCTTCACCCCAAGATGTTGCTGTTATTTGTTATTTGTAATCAGAAAACAGAAGTTTCTTTGGATTCATTGCATACGGCTGAATGCGTGTTAGCTATAAATATTCTCATTTCCCACTGTCACGGGCGTCGCCGCCATTCGATCTGAAGGGGACGTGTCCCCTTCATATTTCATAATTATTTGTTTGGACCCCCCCAATTTTATACATAAAATATTAGTTCACCCAGCGCTGTTTCACAAAAGAATCCATTCCACTTAATCGATAGGAGAATACACATACCACTGGAAATCCGCTCCGGGTTTGCCTCCAACTCACCGCATGCAAGTGAAGTGAATCGTCAGTGCATAGACAGGCTGCTCGAAACTGGAGCAGGTAACGTCAGCCCCATTGTGCGCAAAAAAAATGTTTGGAAACCGCTGCCTTAGGCCATGTTAAATGAATGTTCAACTAAACAATAAAATATTAGGAGTAACCTTTGCCTTACTTAGGCTACTTAAACAGTAAACATAGGGTATTCTTGGTTGATATACAATTGTTCGCAATATTTGCTCCCTCCCCAGACACAATGGACATGAGACAAAGAAGCGGAAAGTAAGTCAAAATTTCCCCACAAGACAGTTTACGGTTTAGTTTGTCGATAAATTGTGTCACATTAATTTCATTATCTTAGGCATGGCAGTGGGTTTAAAAACAGGCTGATGAATATATGGACTACTTGAATTAGTACTTGTTGAATCTGTCTCTAAAATAGTCATTGAATTAAGTCACTTTTATTAGGTGTTTAACAATCTGTTAAAAATACACCAGATTGCAGGAATCCCCCCCCCCCCCCCCCCCCATATTCTGAATGCCTCTGACACCCCTGCCCACTGTCAACACTCGGTCATTCCTGTCTGGGATAAAGTGAAAAGAAATAAGATAAAAACAGTCCATAGTCTGACTTTTCAATTGAGCAACTTTGCTCTATACTTTGGATTCCATCTCGGATTCACACTCTTGTCTGATATATTCCTTACATCAATGTGATTTTGCAGATGTCCTGTGGTTTGCTGTAAAGTATTTCCAAAGGAACAAATAGACTGTGATCACAGGGCATTTTGTGTCTCTGTTGCTTTCAGAAACATCCCCAAAGTTCTGATGAAGGTCCTAGCACCAGTGCTAAGGTATGATTTTTCCAAAACGGAATCCAAAGTATAGTGCAAAGTTGCTAAAATGCTCACTATCCAAAGTCAGACTATTGGCTGTTTTTATCTTATTTCTTTTCACTTCATCCCAGACAGGAATGACAGTGTTGACAGTAGAAAATGAGAGCATTTATCCGCTGTAACTAGCATGCATTCAGCCGTATGGATCGAAAAACCTGCACATTGCCAAACTGTGGGTATTCAGTCAACTTTAGTCGCTCAGAGTGATTTTTATGTGCGTTGGCATGCGAGACCGGCCTTGACTGTTACCTCCACTTGTCTATCAATGTCAGCACAAACAAACTTTTTTCCGATAGAAGCATTTTTTTTTCTTCTGTCCAATCCTCTGGTGTCCTACTTAAGAAAGTTGTAACACTGTCAGTAAGTGTGTAGGGAGTGGCTATCCCAGAATCTCACAGTCAGAGGTGGGTAGTAACGCGCTACACTTACTCTGTTACATTTACTTGAGTAACTTTTTGGATAAACTGTACATGTAAGAGTAGTTTTTATACAACATACTTTTTACTTTTACTTGAGTATATTTGTGAAGAAATAACGTTACTGTTACTCAGTTACACTGAGCGACATTCCGCTCACTACTTTTATTTTTATTCATCTGTTATCCAATGCCCGATCTGTTTGTTTTGTCGGAAAACTTCCTCCTAAATGACCGTTCCACCAATCAAACGGAGCTTGGCAGTCACATGACCACACACGAAACACGTGCGGACACACACAGACACACACACACACAGAGACACACACACACAGGACAGTTTATGCACAGACAGACTTGTTCTTGTTTTACTGTGTAACCTCTGCCTGCTGAGCCTTTTTGTTTAAACTAAAAAAGTTATTAAGTTATTACAGATTATTGTACTGTTTATTGTGGCTGAATTAGCCTTAATTTATGTTACTTTGTATAGATTTTAAAAAAAAATGTTTTTAATGTAATATTGTTTGGTAATATCCGAACACATTGCTATTTTAAATTTTTGCATATTTGATTATATATTAAACCAATTAATCTTTAATTTACTCAGAAGTTACTTAGTACTTGAGTACTTTTTACTCTTACTTGAGTAAATTTTTGGATGACTACTTTTTACTTTTACTCGAGTAATAATATTCTGAAGAAACAATACTCCTACTTGAGTAAGATTTTTGGCTACTCCACGCACCTCTGCTCACAGTTCACTTTTTACCTGTTTAAATCTGAATGTGCTGAAGAATGTTTCACTGCATGTCCTACACAGTTGTTGATGTGTTCAGTTGAAGAAATTGATCAGTTTTTTCTACTCTGACATGCTGCCCATAGTCCATGTTTGAATTAGATAGCTGCCTTAGGCTGTGAAGAACTGAGCTACATTTTAAGAGCAGGTGGAAAAGTCCAGGTTCAGAAAGTACAATTTCTGACAATTAGCACCTCTGAAATAGTTTGGCCAAATGCATCTTTAATTTAGGGTGAGGGTGGGAAACCCGGAAGTAAATTTCACATTTTCAACGCAGACTTTTCCACCTCCAGTTCCAAGCCAGGGTTCCATTTGATGTGCCATAGCTTAAGGCAGGGGGAGGCGACGCCGGTACTGGAGGTCTGGTGTCCTGTAGGTTTTCCATCCTACCTGATCAGTCTCTTCTGGTAGTTATCCACCTGAGACCAGGTTCTGAAATCTAGTTGGATGAAAAACCTCCTGGACACTGGACCTCCAGGATCGGAGTTGCCTACTCCTGGTTTAAGGTATGTGACCAGCATGAAAGAATTGGATAAAGTTATAGGTTGAAGTGTTCATGCTCTATAAAATGGCAAGTATTTCCCTTTTTGTCTATGCGTTTTTCACCATCGCTGAGTTCATGACCAGTGTTATCTGTGGGTGCAGTCTTTTTTGCAGAAAAACACAGCCTAATCTTTTTGGGCCTGCGTCAACAATGAGCTCTGTGCCTTTCATAGGATAAATGCATGCCAGCCAGTGTGGTGTCACTTGTCTTTCAGGATAATTCGTTGTGTTTATGTTCTTAGCTCCAGCGAATGTGATTTTGGTGAGCTCATGCAGTGGAGTTGGGACTGTGACAAAGTCTTTGACAAAATGTGAAGTGCATTTGGCCAAACCCAATAAGCTTTTTACCTCACTGCCTCTGGCAGAGGCGTCCGCGTGACAATACCAACATCGTATTTGGATTTGCAGATTTAGCTTTGTCAGAAAAACAAAGCCATAGGATTCCAGCCTTGATTTGTGGAACTCACGTTTAGAAAGATTCAGCGTTTGTGAGTGCATCTTTGAGCTGTGTGGTTTCTGCTATGGTTTGACCGAGATGCAGCTTAACTTTATAACATAAGTGAACATCAAACTCCTGGTATGACTTCTGCTAGTTTTGTCGAATAACATTTTGAAGAAGAAAAAAAATCGAACAGGCTACATTGAGGTCAAACTGTAATACAGTGGCTACACTATAATCTGTTGGGGAACTATAAAAGGATCTCAGTATGTACTTTAGGAAATTCTTGTAATAAAGCTCATTGCCCAGCATGTTTTGTGAACTTGCCTCATTTCAGTACATGCTGTTGCATGGGAAATTAGCTCCACAGAGCAGCCACAGCGGACGTGATATTCAATATTAAAAGGTTAATGAATGGCTGATTACTGCTGCATTATTTATGGGTCAATATATGGACATGGCCTTTGCACTGGCTTTCATTGTTACACGGTCATCAGAGGTAACAAAGCCTGTAATAAGTTCCAAACAAGTTTACTTTTGCAATACATTTTATACTCCATCAATGTAGCAGTGTTCAACAGGGAACACCGCAAATTCAGTGCCGTCATAGTGATGTGTCTCCTAAATTAGCTTTAGTTTGACTAGCCAATCAACTTTTAAATGTAGTTGATGACCCAACAAAATATAAAGCACAACTTATTAATGCTCATAGAAGATTGGAGCATTTTAGACAGACTTTTATTGGGACAATGGGGATGGAAAAGAGTTATAGTCAAGCAAAAATGCTCGAACATCAACCAACAGATCCAACAAAGGTAATCAAACAATCATGAGCAGGAAATGTCACACACAAGCAAGGCAGAAATCAGACAGAAAAACGATAACAATTTAAGCAAAGCAAAAAAAATTAAGTCCAAAAAAATATTTACACAGATATTTTTATGAACATTTTTTAATATATTTGGGCCTTTCGTTTACACGTATCCACAGAATCCAGTGTTTTGATAACCTTCACCTTGGAGGTTGTTTTAAAAAACGTGTTTGAGGTGGCTAAAACTCTGTTTACACATAAATGAAAAAAGGCCCAAATGTGTAAAAAATATGCATTTCTAAAAAATATCTGCCTACGTGTAAACAGGGCCTAAGTTACAGCAATATAAAAGTAACTAGTTACAAGGGAAAGTAACTATTGTGTTACATTTTTTAAAAAGTGTGACGATGAGAGGTGTTTCATGAGATTAGAGTAGTTTACAACTCCCTGGTCATAATATACATTTCACATACAGTACCAGTCAAAAGTTTGGGCACACCTTCCCATTCAATGTTTTATTCTTTATTATCATGACTATTTACATTGTAGATTCTCACTGAAGGCACTATGAATGAACACGTATGGAATTATGTAGTAAATAAAAAGTGTGAAATAACCCAAAACATGTTTTATATCTTAGATTCTTGATAATAACCACCCTTTGCTTTGATCACTGCTTTGCACACTCTTGGCGTTCTCTCGATGAGCTTCATGAGGTAGTCACCTGAAATGGTTTTTCAACAGTCTTGAAGGAGTTCCCAGAGATGCTGAGCACTTGTTGGCCCTTTTGCCTTGACTCTGCGGTCCATCTCATCCCAAACCATCTCGATTGGGTTTGTTCAAAAAAGTCAAAAGTCAAAGTCAAAGTCAACTTTATTGTCATCTCTGCTATATACTGTACAGATACATAGAGAGACGAGACGACGTGGCTCCAGGTTATTTTTCAGTGCAAACAAACAAGAACAGTAGAACAGAAGAATAAATAGGCAGTGGCACGACTAGGCACATGGAATAAACAATAAATAAGTAAAAATGCTAAAATATACATTAAACAATAGACATTTTAAACCAGACAATATACAATATACATTTTAAACTAGACAGGATTTACTATATATATATATATATATATATATATATATATATATATATATATATATATATATATATATCTCTCAATTAGAGGCTAGGGAAATAGACATAGAGGTAAAACATTTGTCAAGTCAGGATGCAGTATTCTTAACAGGTTGAAATTGCCATTTACACTGAATGTGCAAGAGGTAGAGTTATAATATGACAGATACTATATCCGGACTATTTTCAAGTACGGTCAGGTGACCGTGGAGGCCTGGCCATCTGGTGCAGCACTCCATCACTCTCCTTCTTGGTCAAATAGCCCTTACAGTTCATTCATAGTTTGATGCCTTTAGTGAGAATCTACAATGTAAGCAATAATGAAAATAAAGAAAAAACATTGAATGGGAAGGTGTGTCCAAACTTTTGACTGGTAGTGTATACATTCTTGCCTTTATCTCAGTGAGGGAAAAGTAATGTCTGTACTTCAGTTTAAAAACACTACCTTTAAATTGTCTTGAGTGTGTGTGATTGACTTGATAAAATTTTACTCTTCCTTAGACAGTCATCATCACTTATTCATCATCAGTGATCGCAAAGTGCTAATGCTAAAGAGTCCTAACGTACATCTTGACCCAGAAGTAAAAGGTCCTTGCAGGTTGTGAGCCCCAGAGTGACTCTGATACTAAAGAGAGGGCATTGCACCTGGAGAAATCTACTCAGTATTAGGGTTAAAGTGAAAAGTGAGTGATTGTTTGTCATTGTGAACACACCACAGCACAGCACAATTATTACCACAACCAAATGAAGCCTCTGCATTTGACCCAGCCGTGTGAAGGAGCAGTGCTGTCACACTTCCATATGACAGTAAGACAGGCAGGATAGCCAGAATCAGCTGCGGCTACATAATAAGGTTAATTAAAAGAAACTTACTTTTAGATCTTGCCATCCAGCGCTTCACTTTCTACCCGGATCTCAAAAGCCTGATTACATGGCATTGACAGATTATCTCTCTGTTGTTTTCCTTTGTCACGGAACGTGAGAGATGATGCGATGTAAACTTCCCTCTTCATTTCCAACACAAAGAAGAGCCTCTGGTGCTGGAAGTTGCAGCTGAGAAATGACCTCGCTTCCAGGGATTTCTGGGTTCGACTCCTGCATAGTTCATGGTCCTGACGGCTCAGATAAATTCGAGAACTGTTTCTCTTAGAATTTGTGAGGGGCAGTGTGTGTGATGTGTGTTTGTGTGTGTGTGTAGATATGTCAGAACCTTCAAGTCTCTTCATGTTAGCCCTTTGTACACCACTTTATACAGGTGTCTGACTTCCCACCCAGGATGGCGAATGGAAATTGGATAAGCCAAGCGCGAAACTGACAGGAACTGTCCCAAGCAGAACCAGTGCCTTTGTCAAAACGTTACCAGGGACCGCTTTCTACTGTACACACACAAAAAATAATATCATTTCTGTACCTAAAGGGACATTGTCAGAAAAGGCACAGAGATGGTCCTTAAGGATGGGAACTGTTTTGGGTACAGAAATTATACCCTTATTTTCTGTGTGAACAGCACAGTGCGGTCTCAGGTAACATTTTGGCAAAGTCCTATACAGTAAATGAAGCACATAAAATTTTGTCAAACTTTAAGGTTCAATTTCAGTTGGTGGCGTAACGACAGGGCGTACACCCGGTAATCAGAAGGTCGCATGTTTGAATCCAGGACCGATAAAGTTACCACTGAGGTACTCATGCAAAAGGTACCGTCCCCAAGCACTGCTCCCAATTTTGTTGTGTCTGCATCATGATGCGTCGACTATGTGATTGAAATCAATACTCCTAATTTATACCAGGATATTTTTGTCACTGGTTGTGCAGAAATCTTCTTTAAGAGGTACAGACAAGTAAGTACATACCATTGTTAAAGGTGCAGTGCTCGTACGCTAAGAGGGAACAGCTGGAGCGACATTTGTACCATATAGGTCCATTCCTCTACAGTGGTTTGTCAGACGCTGTTTAAACAAAGCTGTGTATCTGGGAAAACGATGATATATCCATGCGTTTTTGCCTTCCATTTAGGTTTAATTCACTGAAAACGTTCGGAAACCTTTGGCCAAAGGGGAGGAGACTTGGGAAAGCTCAGTTTTTACGTCTGCATGTAGACAGAGGAAATCAGAGTTTTACGTTTTCAAACGTCACAGAATGGGACAGAAAATGTATTAGCGCCAGGTGCGTGTCAGAAACAGGAAGTCTTGTCGTTCGTTGTTTTGTTTTTTATCAGGATTCTGATTGACTAACATGGCTTTATGCTTCTCGTTACACTGCCGCCTATAGGTGTGGCATGCTAATAATAGCTCTTGACGGTGTATTTATGTGGATTTGTGTAAATGAATTCTTTTTGGAAAACGATCTGGTGTAAACAGAGAGGTGGACATAGCCATTTCTGTAAATACCCAGCTGTGTAAACGTGGCCATAATGTGTACAGCCTAACGGCAGTAGAAAAGGAAGTCGTACGAATTGATGTCAGACAGTTTCAAGCATTTCCTGAGCTCTTAATGCCACGACTCCAGCCGTTGATGGATGACTCATGAGAGAGTGAGTGTGAAAGTATAATCAAAATATAGACGTACCTATTACAAAGTCAACCGTCTTTTATCAACCCTCTTTGAACCCAGTTATTCTCACAGTGTCGGCTTAATACGCCTTCAAATTCCTGATGGAAAAAGATGACTGCTCTCCTAAAGGGGACAGCCCAAAAACTGCCGATTAACTTGCTCGTTGAGGAAAATCGGAGTTTATTCCTCAGCCCAGTCCCAGTGACCCCCTTTTTCTTGAAAATCCGCCTTTGTGATCTTGACCTTGTTTCAAATACAAACCCACGGGGCAGCCTTTAATCCCCTCTCTCCCTCAGTGGCTTCTCATCATCTGTCCTTGTCTCGGCCTCGGAGACCGCATGGCAATAAAAGAGCCGGCCTCCGTCGTCCAGCAGGGCCAATTATGTACTGAGATTAGCAGCACCGCTTCTTGTTGTGCTGTACAACTTCCCGTCTCGGCTGGTCTCTCCAATCTAGTGGGGGCCAAGCGTTTCTAGCAGGAGCTGTATCAGCAGATGTGTTCAAATTTCCTGGAAGGAAAAGCAAGAAAATATAAAGAGAGAAGGATGAAGAAAGCTCTGCAACTGACTTTTCCCAACTACATGGGGAGTGATGTTCAAAAAAAAAAAAGCTTCAATTCGATTGGGTTTTATTTATACACCACTGTTACTATCTGCCTTGTTCGTAAGGCTGATGAATTCTGGGTTTAAGCTGCCAAAAATAACAATGGCAAAGAAATAGAGCGCGAGAAGAAAATCTTGAGAGCAATTAAGAATCAATAGGAGTTTTGATACCTCTTTCTATGATTGTAGTTTCCTCATGTAGAAAGTGGAGGTACGGCGTATGGGTGTAGCGCTCCATTTTGAGGAAACTTTTACAACATGAATCTCTGTTGCAAGATCACTAACTAATAAGAGTTTTTGCTAACAAATGTGATTTTCCACTTGTGCTTGATTTCTTCATACTGTTATTTTTATTGGTGCTCCAGAAAAAATAGCATAGCTAAGAAATTGTATGTGAGTGAAAATGTGTCATTGTGAACACACCACAGCACAGCACACAGTGCACCACAACCAAATGTGACCCATCAAGGAGCAGTGGGCAGCTAACATGGACAGTGCCCAGGAAGCAGTGCTTGGGGATGGTAACTTGCTTATGAGTACCTCAGTTGTCCCTTTACCGGTTCTGGGATTCAAACCGGCGATATTCTGATCTCGGAGCGAATGCCCTAACTGGTAAAATCGGCTGGCGACGCCCCTGAACTAGACAAAGAATTACATTTCTATCACACATCTTGAAAAACATGGTAGATAATATTCCATATCTACAATTAGTTATTATTTTATATTATCATAAGCTGTTTCATATAACATTAGACATAATCCTCCGTAACCATACAAATACTGTACAAATACACAACATCCCAGTTAGCAAACACATTTGGGCTGATTCTGGCTGAGCTTCTGTGATCTGGTGACTTTATGATGGCTAACATCAGCATCTTTTTACGCCGAGACAGTGTGGTAGCAGTGCAGTCATTACCACGCTAATTAAAGCAATACCAAATGTAACATTAGACACTAGATTGGCCAAATATGAGGATCCACCAACCTCTCTGTCAACCTCGAGTCTGGGGAGGAGGTGGAGAGGAAAGAAAGTGATATAATATTTCGAATTTGACTGCAGTACCAGTTTTGGCCACATTCTCATAGATCCTTTAATAAATATCTGCGGCTTGGTGTAAAGTGTAATGGCGGCTCTTTCATAGTCATAGTTTTTTAATTAAGTGTTGAACATATTTTGGTCATAACACATGGAACAATGAAGAATGAATGTGATCATACAGGCTTTTTAATGAAAAAATAAACACGTAGACGGCCTTCCTAAAGCAGCTGCAAACAATTAAATCATTCCAAATTCTACTAGACCTCATTTTCGACTTAATACAGATATCATTTGACTTTTTCCTACCTCTCTGGGATACGACCAGTGACTCAATTTCTTCCAAATGCCACAAATGCAATGTGTTTGTAGCCTACATTTAGTCATATTCCCTGTGATGTATGATATTGGTGTATGAAGTCAGCCATGTAATTAGAATTTGCTGATCATTTGTTTAAGCAGTCTGCCGGCAATTCGCCTATGTTCCGAGTAATCCATACAGAAAGCAGAGTAATTAGTGAAGTCAGTTAAGGGTCGAAGTGAGCACTCAGCTCTCCACCTGCACCAACGCTGTAAAATCTGTTTCTGTTTTTCCCCCACAGGACAAACACCTGCCATCTCTACTTGGCTGTTTTATGAGACTTTATTAAATTTTCCTCTCGATTCTCATCTCACATATTGTGTGAAACAAAACACTACGGCTATAAATCTGATTTTACTGTGCCATGTTTTCTCCACATAAGTTGGCAGTAGTTGGTAGTGTAACGGTTAAGATGTTCACCCCGTGATCGCAAGATCGCCGGTTTGAATCCCAGAACTGGTAGAGGTACCACTGAGGTACTCATGAGCAAGGTACCGTCTCAAAGAACTGCTCCCTGGATACTGCCCATGTTAGCTGAAACACTGCTCCTTCACGGATGGGTCAAATGCAGAGGTCATATTTGGTTGTGATGCACTGTGTGCTGTGCTGTGGTGTGTTCGCAATGACAAATAATCACTCACTTTCACTTTCATAATGTTCAGAGATGGCATTAGTAAGCCGTTAAAAAATCCCAGCAGTGGGTGACAAAAACAATATGTCTGTAAGAATACAGCTTACAACCAGTTACATAACAGAAGATGTTTCAGAGAAACTGAAGTACATGTTTGGTCGCAAAGACTGACTTCAGTCAGTTGAATTTTGATGATGACCGGAGGCTTGGGTGTGTTTTATTTGATATTAATTTGAACTGAGCAACTTGGATGTACTAGATTAACTATTTACAAAAACTGTGCATAAAATTCCTGACGGTGGTGGTGTGATTGGACATAGATAAGCCCAAGTTCAGGACTACAGTTATAATTTAACAGCAGGAATTTGACTTTGTAATTTTCATATAACAAGGTCTCAGAAATATTCATCAGCACAGAAAAGGATGAAAACTGTTGGCTTAAACAATTTTTTGATTGCAATGTCAGATAGGACATACCTGTATATGACTTTTCCTCAGTTTGGTTTCAAAATTGTAACCATGTATATTTGGGTTTTTCAACTGTAGAGTGTACCCAAGTATCCATACTTTTTATGGCTCCCCCTCTGCTGGAGTACCAAGTATCCTGAGCAGTGAAAGTGCACCACAACAAATTGTGGCCTCTGCATTTGACCCATCCGTGAAGGAGCAGTGGGAAGCTGACATGGGCAGCACCCAGGGAGCAATGCTTGGAGACGGTACCTTGCTCATGAGTACCTCAGTGGTACCTCTATCGGTCGAGGATTTAAACCGGTGACCTTCTGATAAGGCAAACACCCTAACCATTATGCAACCAACTGCCCACAAGAATCTTTAGTAAAAGGTGAAAGATTTCAGTCCCTCCAGGATTTCACAGGCCTTTTTTGAGGTTGTTGCAGCATAAAATACTGGATTTTGCGGCAGCTTTTCTAAAAAATTGTGTTGAGAAATGCTGTGTCATTAGGTGTTTTGTTGCAATAAAGTTGTGGCAGCAAGTCAAAGTTGTAATTTCCCCCTTTATTATTATTCGTTAACAATTAGCTAAAATGAAGGGAACAAAACCACAATACACCTTGCTGTGTTTTAGCACCTGGCCAGTGTTGGTCCCTGCCTCATGCGCGTTGTCCCGGGATAGGCTTCGGGCCCCGCGACCCTGATAGGGATTAAGCGGTTCAGATGATGACCGACTAACAAATTATTTCTGTTTTTAAAATATTTCGTTATCTTTAAAGGTAAATTAAAAATATCACACGTTTCCTGCGTCTTCCAAACATAGGAAGTGAGTTTGCTGACCTATGGCTCAACGTTTTGTGGGAAATGACAATGATTGGTCAAAAATTCCGAAAAAGTTGTGGTAATTGGTCAAAATTGCAAGGTTGCGAGGAAATTGCGGGGATTTGCTGAATTAGCGTTAATAGTTGTGATCCGAACATCACGAAATCCTGGATGGTCTGAGATTTTCCCAAAAGCATAGTTTCTTAACTACATTAGCAACACTATGTTAATTGCTAATGTACACTATGTTAGTTGCTAACATAGTTAGTGCTCCCGTTTTCTTTTCCACACCAAGTCTCTGGTCTCCATTACCATCTTCACTCTGTTGGAGCAGTTCCCAAAGTCTTTGCTTCGGCTGTTTAATGTCCTTTCAGAAATATTCTTTTTTTCTCCTTCTTGCAAAGGTGTAAAAATCTGGCTTCAGCAATTCATTATCCAGTCAAGTTTTCTTTCCAACCATTCAATTAAGCAGCTGAACCAATTATGGGTCCTAGTCTGCACTGAATTTTTAATGCTGAGAAGAAGATTCTAGCAAAGACCTTGACTTAATGCACCTGGATTTTACTCTTCCTCATAAAGTCAGCTGGATTTAACCAGTAGGTACACAACTAGACACAAATGTTTCTCTCATTCAGCAATCAGGATATCAAGGCATTGTACATAACCCATCATGGTCAAGGTTCCATTATCTTCTTAGCAGTAGAGGCCTGACATTTTACAACAATGGTCAGAAAAAAGCAGGGCAATGACATTCGGGTTCATCAAGTCTTAACCAGGGATGCACCGATCCGATACGTGGATGGAATATCGGTCTGATAACAACCCAAACAGCTGGATTGGGTATCGGTGGCATTGGGCGGATATATGAAGCTGATCTGTAAATGCGTGCTTGCTCGATTGGTTTCGCTGCGAAGTGTAACATAGTAAAGCTGGTTTATTGTTCGACATTCATGCTAATTACTACAAATTGAGATGATAATGAGATGATAATAACAAGCAACACAACGCACAACAACCCCAAAAGCAAATCACGGCATTATACAGTTTAATGTCCTTAACATCACAATCTCGGTGTTCCTGATGGTTTTAGCGCTGCAGGATTAGGGACAGAACTGTGTTCAAGAGAATAATTTTTTGGATGTTATTTTAATTATAAGTAATTTAGCATATACATATGGATCATGTATTCAGGCATTTTTTAAAACATTATTTTCTGTTTAAAAAAGACTCGGTAGATATCCAAATTTACAATATTGGTATCAGTATCAGACACTAGAAAGTGGTTTCATGCAATGTCTAGTCTCAAATCAGAGTTTGACTCTTATTATTACGTAAAAATCCACTGCAGACTGAAACTAATAGTTGGTTCATCTGATTAATACTTTAGTATCAACTTAAGTATTAACCAGACATAATATTTTGTACAACTAAGCCTTGTGAAATGGTCAAGCTCCATCATTACGTCAAAGCTGTGCTTTATCGGGCCGACATTCAAAGTGACTTTTAGCTCCTTCTGATGCAGTGATTGCACTACAGAACATGATTGCTCTGAGAGTTTTCTTGCTGTAAACACTGCAAGTCTCAACCAAATCAAGTGCAATCTCACTGTGGATTAATATAATTTACTGTGGTCTCAGACTCCTTGGCTGCATATACTTTTTGCATATATATACAGTATATTTTCTATTGCCTGTGGGTCCCCTCTAACTTATTATAGTATTTGGATTCATCTGGATGTGGTTGCATTGCTCCACCTTTTCAGACTTTGTGTGCGGCTCACAATGATAAGTTGTTTTTTTTATTGTTATTTGATTTGTTTGGAATTGTTTTTGAATAATTGTGTTGTTTTGATGCAAAGCTGCCCCGCCTAATCTTCTAGTGAAGTCTTTCTGACACGCAGAGCTCTTAGTTGGAATAGGATGGAATGCACTTGAGTGCTCCAGAAATCTCACAGTCCCAAAATTGATTTTTTTTACTGGTTTTGTTTGACATTTCGACTTTGTAGGACATTCAGCTTTGAAAATGTCAAATAGGATTCAGTTTGCTTTGCTGTTTAAAAATGATATAGATTTTTTTAGCACTGTCCAAGCTTCCGCTCATCCCTTGACATTTTTTGATACTGCGTGTCACATGTGGTGAAATCCCTACAGTGAGTTACATTAACACGTACTGCATCTTCATTAGACTTTTATTTTGTATTTATTCTATCATGTCTAAGGCATCCAATGTAGTCCCATACTGAGAGACCTCCATCCAGTCAGGTTTTAGATTTTTCTGAAGGATTAAATGCCTGCAAATCCACATAATATTATGACAAATTGGGAAAGAAAACATGTTCTAACTTGGACTTCCTAAGGTCCCATGACTAAAAATCCAAGTACCACAAGGGACGGACTGGGACTAAAAAAAACACCTGGACTTTCTCCCAAATAGGTCCACCAACTGGACTTTTAGGCCTCCATGTGGATTTTACACTTGACAAATTATCGTATTAGCACCGCCCTGCTGTTGTTGGCTGTGTGTCAAAGTGATTTTTCCCAAAGCAATCGGCCCAAAAGAGAGGTGAACGTAAAACCTGATCTCCCCAGATTAATCACGCCGTCTGCGCTGGCATTACCCGGTGCGCCAGATTACCAATTCAGTCCTGAGTACCACTATCAGTTTTAATTCAAGATTCAATATTTTACTATATAGAGTTCACCGAACTCCACCTTGCTTCTTAGTCATTTTAATCAACTCACAACTCAACAGAATACTATGGCCAATATGGTAGAGCAGAACACAATATACAAAATATAATAAGTAAAGATCCCTACGTCAATACAACAGAAAAATTAGACACACATTTCCTGAACTTACTCAAGCTGTTTATTTACAGTGTTTAAGATCTGCAAAAGTGCAGTGCAACACAATTTCAATGACTTTAGGACCACTGGGCCCATCGGAGACATAAAAATGCTGCAACTGATGTTGCAGCTGTCACCATGTGCAGAATGATCCTTATGACATGTGTTACAGCGTCATACAGAATTATGGTAAATACAGGGATTTACTGGAAACATGGTGTTTTATAACCCTTAGAAATGTTTATCCATCTAAATGCATGTGGTTTAGTTGAGTTGAAATGAGCATAACGTCTAAACTGTGAGCTTAATAATAATAATAATAATAATGAGAAGAAGAAGAAGAAGAAGAAGAAGAAGAAGAAGAAGAATTTATTATTTAAACATTATTATCCAACTTGTCATATTTTGTTTTACAAAGGCTGTGACTGCCTTACAGACAAAACAATCATTATTTTACATGTTCTGTAGTAACAGGCCTGTAAAACAAAATTATATAAAAATAATAAAATGGCAATTTAGTGAATAAATCTCCAAAATGAACAGTAGTTTCCCAGTGTAAACCTTTTAATGCAGCAACAAATTGGTCAGGAATTAAAATTCAAAACCTATTAGCAGTAAATCTCAAATTAGAAAACTAATGTGAACATGTTGCTTAAACATGTAATATAACGGCCCATTTTATCTTCCCCCGGTTCCGATAGTTGAGCCAATATTGGACTGAAATCTGACATCAGTATCCTAACAGCGCATCCACCACCTTTCTAAATGTAAGATCTCAGAAAGGCCATCTGACCAGGACTCCAGTTCCAGACCTTCACAATTACCCCAGACTACCAGATCAGCGTCACCAGAATTCTAACCAATCACATCCACATCACCTGTATTTAAGGACTTTCATTTGCAACCATTCCCTGTGAAGTATTGTTATGCCTAGTGCAACTTACTGAGCGTTCTTTGTGTTTGCCTGCCTCCGTTTTGACCCTTGCTTTCTGTTTTTGGATTACCCCTATGCTTCTGGCGATTTGGATTTGTTTGCTTCATGGGCTTTGTTTTTTGGTTCTGACCTCTGCCTGAATAAACTCTTGGTTAGAACTCTTGGTTCTACCCTTGTGCCCGCGACCTGGTTCTGTCGACTCTGCGTTTGGGTTCACCTGCCGGTTGTTACAATAAATGTAATGCGTCTTACACAACATTAATTGGGTTTTATTATGCCTCTTAATTGAAAATACATCGTGTAACCTCACGGCTGACCTAGAAATTTCTGAAAACTTGCATTTGCTTGTAGACTACAGAGTTTAATATGCGGCCGCTTGGGCAGTGACGTTTACTGGTCTGTCTCAGTCAGGCTTCTCCATTCCACTGCGGCCCGGTTGCGCACGGCGATGTTTAAATACACTGTCCTATAACTTTAGATTAAACCCAGTCCATCCCACTTTAACTTAATGAGGTTGTCACTCAGATCTGTCTGCTGGTAGACGATGGAGACGAAGAGAGATGGAGAGAGGAAGTGAAAGAGGGAGAGAGGGAGGGAGAGAATGTGACGGGCCCCTCCGGCGAGTCTCTTGTCATTGGGGGTAGTACAGGAGGAGGAGGAGCAGGAGGAGGAAAAGGAAGAAGAAATTTAGTAGGAATACAAGGAGAAACAGGAGGACAAGGAGGATTATGAGGAATAGGATGAGGAGAGAGAGGAAGAAGAGGAGAAGGAGCAAGTAGAAGAGCAGGAGATGGAGGGAGGGGAAGAGGATGGAGCAGGAGGAGGAGGATAAAGAGGAGGAAGAAGAAGGGGTGGAAGAAGAGAAGGAGAAAGAGGGAGAGGAGGATGAGGAGGAGGATGTAGAAGAGGGACAAAAAAAGAGAAGAAGGGGGAAGAGGGAAAGGAAGGGAAGGAGGAGGAATAAAAGGAAAAGATACCAGAAGAGGAGAAGAAAAAAGAAGAGGAGGAGAATTAGAAGAGGAAGAGAAGGAGAAAAAGGAGGAAGAGGAAGATGGAGAAAAGGAGGAAGAGGAAGATGGAGAAAAGGAAAATATACAACAGGAGGAGGAAGTAGAGAAGAAAGAAGAGGAGGAGAAAGAGGAAAAAGAGGAGAAAGAGGAAGAGGAGGAGAAATAACCAGAAAAGAAGTATAGCAAGAGAAGAAAGAGGAGGAGGAGGAAAAAGAGTAAGAAGAGGATTAGAAGGAAGCAGAAAAAGAGGAGAAAAAGGAAGAGAAGGAGAAAGAGTAGGATGAAGAAAAGGAAAATATGCAAGAAGAGGAGGAGCAGAAGAAAGAGCAGGAGGAGGAGAAATAAACGGAAAAGAAAGAAGAGGGGGAGAAGAAAAAGGAGGAGGATTGGAAGAACGCAGAGAGAGTGGAAGAGAACGGGGAGGAGGAGGAGGATGAGGAAAAGGAAAAGATACAAGAAGAGGAGGAGGAGAAGGAAGAAGTGGAGGAGAAGAAAAAGGAGGATGAGGATTAGAAGGAAGCAGAGAAAGTTGAAGAGAAGTAGAAAGATAGAAGAGGAGGAGGAGGAGGAGGAGGAGGGAGATAGAAAAGGAGAAGGAGGAGGATAGTAAGAGAGAAGAGGAAGACGATCTGTCTCATCGTGGCATGTAAACGCTAGCTGAGTTCTTGTCATTCACTGGCTCTCGCTGGTTTAATCTGCCTCCTCTGCTCAGCTCAGTCCTGGCACGTCTGTCACACACGCATCACGCTCACACACACGCCACACACACCACACGCAAGCATGCACTTGCACACACACAAATGCACCACAAACAAGCATGCACTTGCACACGCACAAATGCACCACACGCGAGCACGCACATACGCACCACACACACCACACATTCAGATGCATGCACACTATTCGAAATCCATCAGGAATGCTCCTAACAAAGCCACAAATGTTGACATTTTCATCTCAAATTCCCGTTTTCATCGGGTGATTACAACTACCTAAAAACCAGACACACACACATGCACACACACACACACGCACAGACACATCTCATCCGCAGTGCCCGGCTGGCAGGCTAGACGCAGGACATCAATACTTCTCTTCAGAGGGAAGCCAAACGCTCATGCCAAGTTTGCTAGAGCGTTTCTCTCTGTTCTCATCAATACGACTGGACTCTTTTTTCATAAATATATTTTTTACGCAGTACCGGTCACAGGTTCGGACAGGTCTACTTATTTCTTATTTCTTCTATTTTCTAGCGTTTAAAGTCTTTCAATGTTTTCAGTCACAATAGTGGAATTGTGAAGTGTCCGATAATTCACAACAACAATAACATGCTGTATGAATTAACTAGTTTACGGTCATGTTTTTAGGAAACGCAACTCAATTCTGGCGAATGTGATGTCACTGTGTGTTGTTTGCATTGGCACCGCACTGAATCAGATAACATATGTTCAGTGTTGGGGAGTAACGGAATACATGTACCGGCGTTACGTATTTAGAATACAAAATATGAGTAACTGTATTCCGTTACAGTTACCGTTTAAATAGGTGATAATTCGAATACAGTTACTTTGTTGAAATAAATGGATTACACGGCGGTCTTCTCCTGTTTCATATGTTAGGCTATCCCCTCTCTATCCCCTCTCTAATTTTGGTAATTCCACGCATTGCCGGAAACCCAAACAAAACACGCAATAAGAGGCTCTAATGTAAGCGTCCTGTTAATGTTGGTGGCGTCAGTTACACAATGGACCCGGAGCAGCACAACAGAGCCAGCAGTGCCCGGGCAGGAATGCATTTCTTACTTGGAAATTTCGTCTTTGCTCCTCTACAGTAAATATATTGTCTATTCAGGGAGATTTGGGCTTAACAGCCAATTGGTAGAGAAAAACAAACAAGAATTTGCAGGATGTGATTGCTACATTCATGTAGTTGTAAAAAGCATGACAATATATGAAGTAATCCAAAGTATTCAGAATACGTTACTCACATTGAGTAACTTAACGGAATACGTTACAAACTACATTTTGGGGCATGTATTCTGTAATCTGTAGTGGAATACATTTTAAAAATAACCTTCCCAACACTGCATATGTTCCTGTAGCATCATTTAGAGACCCCTAGAGATCAAAACACCAAAATTCCCAATTATTCACCAATCTCTGATTTTTGGCCTATGACGAGTTTTGAACTTACGGTTCAAGCTGACAATGAGTTTTAGCAGAGAAAATAATAAGAAGAAGTATAATAATAAGTATATAGATATTTTAGATATTATAATTTTAGATATTGCTGTTTATTTGTGCTTTTACATAAATACACCTACCTTCACTTTTATGAAGACTTCAGTCATGTTAAACAACATGGATATATGACAAAAGCTACAGCGTATGAACAATTTTTGATTCAAAAACACATGTAATGGTTCTCCAGTTCCACGTTTCAGTTCGGAGCTTGGTTCTTGAGCTATGGTTCTGTTCTGATCTTGTTGTTTTGGGGAACAAGAAAAATTAAAAGTTCACTTTGCTCTTCACGCCTACATGTGATGTATATATATTTAATTTTGAAAATGTATGAATTTTTATACTGAGATATTTTGAGCTCAAAACAAGTCCATAAGTCCTTCTTTTTTGTTGAAATTCATTTTCATGACATTTTTTATGACTTGCCTATATTTGGAATGGAACTGCAGTTCGGTTACACTACCACTTTCAACATCATCTAATAAAGTTCATGTTGGGAGCCAGAACTATTGATCCGTGAAGAATAATGCTTATGCATTAGTATATGAGCTTGTCAGTTTAATGTCACACCATGTCTCCTGTTACGATTCGCTCCATTTGTGGAGTGTGTGTTTTACAGAAATGAAAAAGTACTTGTGTGTGAGAGAGTTGGCCAGAGAATATCAGCACTAGCTCTCCCGCTCTCTGACTAATGATACTGTCAGCGGTTGTGTGTGTGTGTATGAGTGTGTGTGAAGCCCACGCTTGGCCGACGTGGTGGACAGGTGAGGGCCCGGGTGGCAGAGTTGGTGTAGCCTCTTTCCTTCACACCACTGACCTGTGCTCTGGGGACCAGAGAGGGAGTCGGAGGACAGAAGGTCGACTGGCGCTCCGTTTCCCCCGCTCCCTCGCTCCCTCACAGCTGCCTACTCCCCTCACTGGGGTCTGCGTGCTGGATCAGGCCGAGCCCAAACGCTTTCTCATTAGTAGAGTGCCTCCTTCCTTCTTTCCTCCCTCCAAAGTGCTCTGCCTCCTCCTCCTCCTCCTCCTCCTCTGTCTCCCTCACTTCCCTGCTCCACAAATGGGTCCTCTGCACTGACTGCCTCCACTAACCCTGCAATTAGGAGAGGGAGAGCAGACGCAGCAGTGCTGCAGCAGCAGCAAACTCTTCCCCACCAAGCTGATTTGCTGTGTGTGTGTGTGCGTGTGTGTGTGTGTGTGTGTGTGTGTACACTTATGCATATGCTTCAGAGTGCATGCAGGTGTGCACGTCTGTATCCATGCATGCATCCATAAGTGTTTCTGCATTTTGGTGTGCATGTGTATATTGGCATGTTTGTCTGCATGCATGTTTGTGAGTGTATGTGTGTGTATCTGTCCATGCATGTGTGCATGTCTGTGTCTATACAGTACATGTATATATGTATGTGCATGAGTGTGTTCATGCATGCATGTGTGTAAATGTATGTGTGTGTCCAGGCAGTCTGTATGTGCATGTGTGTACATGCTTGTAGGGGTGTATTTGCATGTGCATGGACATGCATGTGTGTATGTAAATATGCGTGTGTGTGTGTGTGTGTGTGTGTGTGTGTGCATGTGTGTATATGCATGTGCATGTTCATGCATGCATGTATGCAGTTTACTCAATTGCTAATTTTAAATGTAATTTTAAAATTTATTTTTAAGATGTGTTGTTGTGGTGATATAACTGAAGTTGAAAATATTAAACTGATTTAAATATTAAATTATTATTATTATTATTATTATTATTATTACTGTCTCTTATACACATCTTAGGAAGACATACTATATTATTAAACTCACTAATACAGCACCAGCTTGTTCCTTGTCTTTAAATTCCCTGCTGGTTCAAGTCCCTGATCAGTGCCGCTCTTCATTTGCTCTGTGCAAGGCGGGCGGAGGAGTGGAATTGGAAAAGGAAATAAAGCCGGATGTGTTTAGCCATGTGCCGCTTTGTACTAAAGGGACACTACAATAGACAGGGACTTTTAGCGTGGGCGAAGACGCAGCTTCAGACGGGCGTTAAATTTAAAGTGCGACCGTGGGCAGAGAGCTGCTGCGTGAAGCTTCGCCTGTTTAAACTGCTCAATAAAATATCTCACGTTAGATCGGGGACAGGGAGAGCGTAACATAATTCAACATCTCCATTTTTCCTCCTCTCCCTCTTGGCAAATACCGTAGATGCTATAGCACGGGGAGATTTAGTCATACCACATTTTTATCTAATCTGCACGGATGTAATAAGTAACACTAACAATGCCGCCGTCTCTCAGTAGATCTCAGGTCGGCGCTCCAAAGGCCCCTAAACGTCTTCCTGGTGATCAAAGACTCCCAAATGGTCGTAGCTAAAGAACTGCGGATTCGCTATATCTAAAGAAAGCATCGTTCTTTGTGTTTTCTAAGCTGCACAAGTTCATAAACCCCATAGATAAAAGCTGGTGTGCACCAAGCTAACAAATTAATCTCAGAATGGTGACTGACTGTAAAAAAACTATCCTTTATACCTACATTGATATTCCATGCTCTGCACAGTGCATATCGGAATTGCGCCGGAATTCTTAGATTTCGGTGCCGAGCGAGTCACATAATAAAACCAGGTCAGGGGTTTACACCTGTGCGTGCTGACTACAGAGAAACACAAATTCTCAGGCTTTCTCCCAGCCACCGTTGGAATAAAACTTGTTGAAAGTTTTGCTTTTCATTAACACAGAAGAACCCAGCCTTGACTTGTCCTCGAGCACATACGACTGAAGACTTTCAATACCTATGACTCCCAATCGGAATCAGCGATGCCCCGTGTTTTCAATGTCGCCCGAATCCTGCAGTTTGTCCTCTCCGCTCGACGAGTATCATTATTTCTAGTGTTGACATGTTGTCGGCTGCAGGCAAATCAGGCGGCTGATGCGGCGTCCAAAGTTGTCCGATCTCCCCAACATCAGCTCGATTTTTGCAGGGGAAGGAAGGATGCGGCCCTTCCCAAACTTGACTGGCAGACAGCGACGTTCTCTCCCTGTCCGATGCCATGTAAACTAGGAGCCAGAGCCCTCGTCCGCCCCGAGGCACTGGGCTCATCTCAGCGATCAAAGACGAAAACACTTTCTTATCCCCTTCCGTCTAGAGACTGTGTCAGCTCTTGTGGCTGAACTTGTCTCCGAGGATGCAGTCCCCCAAACTCTGAAAATAAACTGGACGGACCCTGGTTTTTTTTGTTTTCCTAGGATTAAAGGTCCTATATTATGAAAAAAATAACTTTTTCTGTACTTTGGACATTCATTTTGATTTGTACTGCCTCTACACACACTGTACGTTTGATAGAAATGGTCAATTGTGTTAGTTTTAATTTACAAATGTCAGAAATCGTATGCTTAAAAGAGCCGTTTAGATTTCTCCCCTACTTCTACGTGACAGTAGGGGACATTAGAATAACTCCACCCTCCTATCTGAGAAGCTCCGCCCACCAGGTAGAACTGCTAGCGCTTCCTGATCCACCATGTTTTATTGCAAGTGCTAGCGTAGGAATCGCAAGTCAGAAGTGTGTTGAAAGGTTTTTGAGGAAAGTAAAATTCTATAAAAGTCTGATTAACTGCAGTGTTGAGAAAATAAATGCAATAAGATTAACATAGATAACATGATAGGCACAGGGATTTGTTCGGTATTAAGTGAGATGTTTGTAAGTGAAAGTGAGTGATTATTTGTCATAATGAACACACCACAGTACACCGCAGCCAAATGTGACCTCTGCTTCCATGAAGGGGCAGTGGGCAGCTAACACGGGGTGTGCCCAGAGAGCAGTGCTTGGGGACAGCACCTTGCTCATGAGTACCTCAGTGATACCTTTACCTCTCCTGGGACTCGAACCGGCGACTTTCTGATCTGGGGGCAAGCGCCCTAACCGTTAAGCTATCAACTTCCCCAAAATTTGACATTGTGGGCTGGCTTCTTGCCCATGGATCAAGCCTAGTCTTGGACTAAGTTGTAGTATCAATGGAGATTTACCATTCAAACTCAAAGCTTGTCTAGGACTAGGCTTAATCCTCGACTGGGAAATTGGTCGTGTAAGTCAGCTGTTCTTAGTACGAAAGCCTTTGTTGTTTGGTTCTTCATGCATCATCAATAAAGGCTTTCCTTCCGTTTCCATCTTAAAATTGCTATAATTGAAGACATATCTATAGTCACAACAATTCCCCACCGTGGGAAAAAATAGAAATGTAATCAGGTTACGATGTCCCCACCTTTCGGGCCTCCATCAATATGGCGGATTGGACAAGGGATCCATTAGACAGAAGCTAATTTGAAGAGAATGAATAGATTCATTCAAAGTCGTTTGGGAGACGACGGTGAATTCGACGAGGCGCCGGTTCATCGTAACCTCATTGGTTGTATCTGGTGAAAGAGACATTTATTTTATTATTGTTTTACTTATTGCTCGGTTGCTAAGAGACAAGTCTGTGCGGTTGCTTCAAGACAGCGCTGAGCCATTCTTCTTTTTCAAGGTCAGTCACAAAGCAGAGGACTTGCTTTCCTGGCTCTGGTACAATGATATTCCTAAGATACCAATGCAGCACACAGAAGTATTCCTGCTTGAGATTCTTTTTCCCTGTTTCCTTTTGTTTTCTTTAGTTCTGTTGCCAAGCTTGAAAACTGAGTGCATCATTAAATACGAGAGTGTAATTTATCTACAATCCTTCAGTTTTTGGAAAGGAAATCAATTGGGGTGACCTTTCTTGAACAAGCGAGGGCAGGTCTCACTGTGTGGATGCTATTTTTTTTTTTTTTAAGTCTATGGCCATTGTGCCACTGTTTGTGATTATCACTACTCAGCGGGTCAAGAACTAAAAATACAAGAATCCACTCTGACGACAGAAAAAGACATTTGTTCACAGTGCCATACTGAAACTCACATTTAAGTCAAGATTCATTACAAAGTTAAGGGCTCCAGTAAAAGTAAGTAGTCATCCTTGAGGATGCTTCTTGAGTAGAAGCACTGAAGTATCTATCAACATAACAGTACAGAAGAGTTAAATGTATGTTACTGATATTAGTAAAGGTAAAACGTTACAAGAAATAACTGACTCAAAGTCGTAATGTCAATTTATTTAAGCTCATTTTCGCCACAGCTCCCACTGACCATTACTCCAGCCGCCCACCAGAGGGCACCCCTGTCCTGTCCTGTCCTGTAATGTCTGTCTATCATGGTATGTCTGTCAACTCCCTTTGTCCTGATTGCTGTATTAGTTTAATTATTGGTTAATCAGCTTCATTATTGGTCTTAATTATTGGTTAATTACTGAGTTTACTTAGTCTTTAGTTCCTAGTTTCTTGATATGTTTGCTTCATTGCTCCCAGTTTAGTTCCTTGCTCCAGTTAGCCCAGCTCTGTTCATCTATTGGTTTAGCATTAAGTATCTTATTTAATCTGTTTAGTGTTTGCATTTGTTTCTAGTTTTTTAGTTTCCTATTTAGGCTTGTCTCTACCCTATGTTGGCGTGTTCTTTTTCATGTGTTTGAAGACGTTTCAGTGTGTAGTTTTGTGGCCATCGAGCCTGTTTTGTTGGTAAATAAAAGAAGTTTGCATTGGTGCCAAAGTCTGCCATGTCGTGCCTACACACTACGTGACAATTTTCAAAATATAATAACTCCAAAAATCATGAGATCCAAACAATGAGACAAATCTCAAATCTCATTGGCCCCTAGTAACTGAAAACTGCTTTGTCATGTATGAAATCAAGGTTTAGCATTTTGCACTATCCAGTTCTAAAAGTTTCTTTCAGAAACAGTTCAATGCCCTTACAAAACAATTTAGGCTTCTGGCAAACAGGTGCCGTTAACCTTTGGCAATGTTGAAGCAAATTTGCAGTAAGGTCATTTTTTCACATGCAAATTAGGTTTGTTGCAAACTTGAGGTGGACTTGTAGCAAACTTTGTGCAAAACTGATGCACCTGGCAAATTTCCCAAAGCTACTGCAACATTAGGATGATTAAGCTATTACTGAGACTGTTCAAAGTGATGCTCTTAATATGATAGTTTTACCAGAATAAATTGAGCAATAAAACCACATCAAGGCATTAAGATAAGCCTCCTTCACAGCCCTATCTGGCAAGTTATAGTAATTTAAACAGTTTTAGTAGCAATTCTAGACAACTTTCATGTTGGAAAGTGTTTTATGAGCTTATTTTCCAAAGGGTTAGGGTTAGTTGTCATGAAATCCGACCATTAGTCATTACTATTAATTAAACACAATATTGGCAGCATTGCAGCAATCAGAACATCATTACAATTAGACTGTGTTAATGAGATCTGTTTTTACTTGGCTAATTTTCTTGTTTTGGCTGTACCTCAGAGACTGTGTTAGATTGACCTGGAACTCGTACAGTGAAATAATCAGAAATGATGCTAAGATAAATAATCCCATAAGAGACTGGAACTTGGTACTGAGACTCTCAAACTGGGTTGGAAACGCAGCCTTTCAGACATTTCTAAATCTACCAAAAAGCTATCTTTTAAACAGTCTGTCACAGTCTGGCCTGTAATTCCGCACTACGCCACTAGTGGCCACATTTTCTTGTTCTCTTGGTGAGTTAAGAGTTTGTTTGCCCTAATGTGCTTCACCTGTGTCTCATTCTATTGTATTCTCCAATTTTTCTTTTATGATATCCACTGTTTTTAACACATTCTTATTTTATACACAGGTTCTATGACATGTACAGTATACACTGAATAAATCTTTACACCAAATTTATTATATTTTGCATTAGTGTAAAGTCGGCCGTCGGCTGTAGGGCTCTCCCAGTGTTTGCGTGGGTTTCCTACAGGTGCTACAGGTTTTCCTCCCACACTCTAAAATGCAATATAGGTTAATCAGTGACTCTAAACATGGTCCCGTGAGGTGTGAGTGTGTGTGCCCTGCGGTGTGTTCCCGCCTGCCCAGGTTTGGTCCCCGCCTGCACCCGCAGTTCCCGGGATATGCTCCAGTCCTGTCGGGGAGGATTCGTCCAGTTAGACGACTAAAAACTTGAACAGCAGGAAATTATAGTGGGCAAACCAACTTTATTACAATCCAAACCAACAATTCCCTTGCCAGTCGACGGATCCGCCCAGACCGATTTCAGGGTTCACACTTCTTTACCTTAAACACACCCATTTTCTTTCTAGTCCCCACCCCTAGGCTCGTGCCACTGTTAAACATAGTAAAGATTTGCATACATCCCACCAATAAGGCATAGATGTCTTGCGCTATCCTGGGCCACCAATTGGTCTTAACCAAATAAGCTGGGGAAAAAATAAAAATAGAGATGCAACAAAAAAGTAGGATGCTAATCAGCTGTTCCCTACAATAAAAGTGGACAGCTGCTCAGGACGCCTAACAATAGACACTACTTCAACTCGTCCCTTGCAATCAGGGTGCAGTACATTTAGAAACACAACAACTTCACTAAACATACCATAGTCCACGCCACCCCAGTTGGGATTCAGCAGTTCGGATAATAAATGAATAAATGTGACCCTCCACGGCAAAACCAGTCGCTTGTCGCAAATTTTCAAAATTGAGTTATTATGTTTTCATAAAAGGGCATAAATCAAGCTTCAAAATCACACCTATATTGAATGAATCGGACGACATATGACTGAGATATCAACATTCAAAGGAGTCGGGTTTCTCCTGTCACGCCAAGTGAGAAACGGAGAAATCTGCCTTTGAAGTTGCCTATCGCCGTAGCACTCACAGACGCTTGGTGCGGTCGCGGCTACGTTTGCATTTACGGTAGCCTACGCTGCATTCACAGCCACACGGATAGCCTACCTGCGTTAGGTTAACTGAACTCGGGAGACGAAGATGGATTCCGGAGAAATATCTTCACGCTAGTCAACCAGTGGATTTACCGTAAATATTGAAGTAGAGCGGTCAAAACAGAAACTTTTAACATTCTGCTGGAATTGAATTCCTCACCTCAAGAAAGTCACGTTTTTAGGATGGAAGGAGTAGGTCTTTCAGCAAAATTTATTCACAACTGTACAGTATAGACCTTCCACTGTTTCAAAACACTAAAAACAAAAAATCCAAAATTTTACCCCACGCAACATAAACGGTCATTTTTCCTCGGAAACCTCCGTTGCGACAAGCGACTGGTTTTGCCGTGGAGGGTCACAAATGAGTCTTATTTTTCATGACAGTAACAAGTCAGCAGTTCTGTTACTGATCTTCAGGTTTGTGTTCCAAAGTTAGTTTTATGTTGATTTTATGGATTAGGGTTTTTTGTCAGTGAGTTCTGTAATATGCTCTTGAATGCATTTTCATACAAAATAATGACAGTATGAATTTAATCAACTAGTAATTAATAGCACTACATTTGGAAAAACAAGCGCCTCAAAAGATCTCTAACATAAACTCTGAACCGAAAAAATCTTAAGACATCATGCCTCATCAGTGATAATGACTTTTGGATGACATTAATGAGTTTTTGATGATCAGTAAAGAAGCTACCATGACTATGACATGGTACACATACGGAAAGGAGTAGCAGGTCTTATTAAAAGTGCGGATCTTACTGAACAAAATCAACACAGCCCACATGAAATCATTAATTGTACATTATAAGGTGATGATGGTTCAGGCGTATGTAATTGTTCCAGCCGAAATTTGAATTACAAATGATTTTTCAGTCCTCCTTGCATAAGGCTCCTAACATATGGAGATGGAAATGATATGGAAAGTTAAATATGTTCCAGTGGTTGATGAATTGCATTACACACTATGCAATCTGTCAATGTAGTCGCTGTTATTATGCAGTTATTATCTGTGAAGTTAAGACAAGTAGAGAAGTCCAGTGAGCTATGTAAATCAACAGCTAATGCATTTATGATATTTCAGCTTTGACAAAACAAAAAAACGCTGATAGAAACTTGCTGAAAATATCACAATATCTATTCAGATGTGGAATGCATTCCATGATTATTTATGCTTACAATCTGCTATATCTTCTTATTTTCCTGCTTTTTTATAATTATATTCCCTTGTGTCCTTCTTAACCTTCATGTGCATAATGTACTTATCACCGTCAGACTCCTCCAGCTTGAGCGACTGTCAACATATGGTTGCCCATTAAATACAGATTTAACAAGTGAAGCTTTTTGCGATCTCTTGACACCGAATAAAGCAACACATAATCTAAAAACAGGGTTTATTCAGCATCAATGTGGGAAAGTAAACCATCAACTGGGAGTCTCTAAGGGCTCCTTTTATGAAAAGCATTCATTTAGAAGTATGGAAATCAACCGCTGTCTCCCTGATGCAGAGTGAAAGTGTTTGGTGGGTGGGAAATGTGCTGTGAATCAAGCCGCTCTCCTTCTAGTTCTGCAAAATGCTCTGGTACGAAACCCCGAAACAGGCAGAAAAAAGGGTGGCACTGTACGTTTGATGTCACAAATAGCAGAAGCTGCCTCTGCTTGCTGCATGGTGAGTCTCAATTTGTCAGAGTTGTTCAGTAGTTGTCATCTAAAGCACATAAGCAGCAGCTGCTATAAGTAACAATGAAAAAAAGTACTTTTTTGATGAGCAGTTGGCATCTTTATTAAAAATTTTCCAATAAACATAAGCCATAAACAGGCCGGAGACCACCAACGAATAATTCATAATATTTAGACAGAGGGGTAGGGGGAAGGAAAAAGGCTAACTACCTTTACATACAGAGATTTTTCAGATGCTAACTCCAAACAGAGGGTTAGGAGATATTACCCAGAATGCCCTGCGAAAGCTGTCAGCAACATGACCTCGGAACTGAAAGAGACCAATAATATGCGTAATTTCTCAGTTTAATTAAAATGACCGGTGCATTGTGTACTTTGATTTTGTTTCAGCTTTATGGTTGTATTCTTCATAAACACTACATAATAAAATCGCTCATGTGTTGTCGGTCGCTATTATACGGCTACGGTTTGCTGCTGACAAACACAAAAAAATGCCAACAGGCCATGCGATGGAAAAATAACCGTGGACGACAGCAAAAACACTTCACGTCTGCCTTGATATCTTCTACTTCTCTGTTTGGAGTGAGCCTCTGACAAATCTCTGTTTGTAAAGGTAGTTAGCCTTTCTGCTTCACCCTACCCCTCTGTCTAAATGGGAAATGGGACACCCTACCCCTTCATGTGAATAAAATAGAAGGGTAGGGCTAAGGGGTAGGTCCAGGGGGTGAAATGGGATTCACCCCTAGACAGTAGTGCTGGAAAAAGACCAGAGATTCTGGATTTGTAGCTTTTTGTCATGTTACATCGCTATTTGTAAAAATAAAGGTATTTACATCTGCAGCATTTTCAAAGTAGCTTCACTACGGATAAGCTACAGAAAGCTAAGCTACTGAGTAGTGTCACAACTTGTAGTTAGCTACTCCCCAACATTTGACATATTATAGCTACCAGCCATGTTCTTGTATGTGTCACATTTACATACCACACATACACACACTCAAACATTCATATGCCTTTTGTCCCGCTCTGCTGCAGCTTGAGTGCAGCTAGAAGGCCATATTGACCCTTGCGGTGTACAAGAGCGAGATTAGAAACTTGTCACGAGGGGAATTCCAGCTAGCTGACACCTGCCTGGTGTTGGAGGAGAGAAGCTACGCGACATTCGTCCCTCCTGGTTGCTAAATCTACTGCTGTCTGTCAGTGGCGATCAGCCACAGATCACCATGCCAAACTCCCACTGGAGACTCCATGACCATGCATCTAATGAGCTGTTCTGACAGACAGAGAGAAAGAGAGAGAGAGAGAGACGCTTCACTTTATCAATATTTCACATCACATCCGGTAGTCATTCACTGCATTAATCTTTTTTTACAGTGATGATTAATTTTGTTATTACATAATGACTCACAGGAGATTATAATTTATTATTTGGCAAATTGAATGTGTGATATAATTACGGTCAAAATTAGAGAATGATTCCAGTTGATTTCATGAGATCTCATTTTTTTATTTGAACGCACTGTAATAATATAATGTTTAATATTATTTGTAAAAAATTTAAATAATACAACACTGTTAAGACTCTCATTTATTCACTCATTGATAATTCAAACCGCTGAATCCCTCTCGAGGTCGCGGGGACCGGAGCCTATCCCGGAAACTACGGGCGCATGGTGGGGACCAGCCCTGAGCAGACGCCAACACACCACAGGGCACACATGCACAGGCGAACACACTCTCATTCACACCTTACGGGGCCAATTTAGAGTCGCCAATTAACCTATATTGCATGCTTCTGTAAGAACTCCGTCTCTAATCTGTAAGCAACAAGCACAGTCCACGTCTACACTTCTCCGATTTTTTTTCTGTTCTTCTCTTTTTCTGTCTGTCTATCTGCTTGCTGCGTGTGGCGACGTGGCGGCGGCGGCCTGCAGAGCCAGCAGCGGGTTCACCTCTTTTGCTTTGCTTGATTGCGCTTTTGATTTCAAATCCGCTGGTGGAGTCCCACAGGGGTGCAGATTTGCGCCGAGGATTCAGATAGCGCTCCCCGAGGCGCTTCGCCATGTCACAACAGCGCTTCCCATGATTGAGAAGGCTTTTTTAGGGTCTGTTCTTCTGTGTAGAGGAACAAATGCAATTCTTCTGTTAAATGTGCCTGTCGTGATCTTGCATGCGGTTTTTGCTGAAAAGAAAATTGCTGAAGCGATTGCATTTGTGTGAGGTGGTTATGTTAGGGAAAGCAGTAACTACTTAATGCAAAATGCAGTGATGGTTCTAGTATTGGAACTGTGTTTTTCACAGATCTCTCTCACGCCGTAGTCACTGTGTTATTCTTGATATTTGGCTTTACAGTAGGTAAGCATTGGTGAAACATGCTTAAAACAAGTGCAGATACCTGAAGAGCTGTTGTCGATTTAACAGTGAAAGTGAGTGATTATTTGTCATTGTGAACACACCACAACCACATGTGATCTCTGCATTTGGCCCATCCGTGAAGGAGCAGTGGGCAGTTGACATGGACAACCCCCGGGGAGCAGTGCTTGGGGGCGGTACCTTGCCCATGAGTACTTCAGTGGTACTTTTTCCGGTCCTGGATTCGAACCTGCGACCTTCTGAGCACGGGGCAAACACCCTACCATTACGCCACCAACAATTCATTTCAAATTTTAGATGAACAACTTACAAGAAAAGGAATTATGCAAATAATACAATAGTGTGAATAATGAGATTTTATCACATTAATTTTCTTCACAAATTACCCATATAAACACACCATTTCGAATGAAGACAGTAGTGCTTTCTTAAGTGGGGGCATAGAGTTATTGGTTGTGGGGGATAAAAAGACACATGATGCGTAACACTTTTAATAAAAAAACCCATGGTAAAAGGGATGTGTCAGTCAATTTATTTTGCTTTGCAATTGCTATAAATGACCATTTAAAATAAATTTCCAGTGTATACAGTACTGTGCAAAAGTTTTAGGCAGGTGTGAAAAAATGCTGTAAACAAAGAATGCTTTCAGAAATATAAATAATGATTCTTTATTTTTATCAATTTACAAAATGCAAAGTGAGCAAACAAAAGAAAAATCTACATCAAATCAATATTTGATTCTTCTAGGTACACTTGCACAAAGTCAGGGATTTTGCAGGATTATAGTTATGATATTATTTTGTAGGATTATAGGATTATAGATCTGTGGTTAGTTCTCCAAGATGTTTGGAACAATCTACCAGCCGAGTTCCTTCAAAAACTGTATGCAAGTGTACCTAGAAGAGTTGATGCTGTTTTGAAGGCAAAGGGTGGTCACAGCAAATATTGATTTGATTTAGATTTCTCTTTTGTTCATTCACTGCATTTTGTTGATTGATGAAAATAAATGACTAACACTTCCATTTTTGAAAGCATTCTTTGTTTACAGCACTTTTTCACACCTGCCTAAAACTTTTGCACAGTGCTGTATGTCTGTAAGTTATGACTCAAATCTGTATATTAATTCTATCTGTCTTAAATCTATAGTACTAATTAACGAGTAGGCAGTTGGTGGCCTAAGGTGGGGTGTTCGTCCCGTGATCAGGTCGCAGGTTCGAATCCAGGACCGGTAAAGGTACCACTGAGGTACTTATAAGCAAGGTACCGTCCCCGAGCGCTGCTCCTCAGGCACTGCCCTTGTTAGCTGCCCACTGCTCCTTCACGGATGGGTTAAATGCAGAGGTCACATTTGGTTGTGGTGCACTGTGTGCTGTGCTGTGGTGTGTTTACAATGAGAAATAATCACACACTTTCACTTCTTTAGCAACAAAACTGGCTCAATGAGCTTGCCAACCTGACGGTTCGCCATTGGTGATGTTATTATATGGCAAAGATGTGATGCACATGCATTACCATTTCTAGCCAAGAGACTGGATACTTGAATTAATTCCAAAATACTAGTTTTCCTAATTTTTATTTAGCTCATCTAAAATGTTTGTGCACTTACGTAATGTGCTGCGTGGAGTTAACTAAAAAGGTACAGCAGTGATATCCAGTAGAATAACAAGAAGGTCTTCCAATTCTAATAAACCCAATTCCTCAAACAGAATTTTAATCAAAAACCTTCCCCACATTTCCATTTAATTCAAGTAGACCTTTCTTGTTCCACTAACATACACACACACACACACTCACATTTAAAGCATATGGTGTACAGATTTTGCAGTTGCTGATACAGAGCTCCCCACAGACTTGATGGCAACAAAAATGACGGTACATGGAAGACACAAACCTTTCTAAAGATCAATGATGAGCTGGTCTTCAGACACCAGAAGTGGGAGAGAATCGACTTCCTGCTGTGTCAGACCCGTCTCCTCTGTGGGACAACATCAGTGGTGTATAGTAGCCCAGTAATTGTACCTTGTCACTTATTACTTTGTCAAGTACTATTTTGAAGACATTGTGCGTGGACTGAGAATTCCTTCTCAAATGACTGTTACTACAACACTGCTATAATAATTTTGCATTACCGCTACTTATTTGCACAATAACATTGAACATTGAATGTATTCACCTCACCAGAAAGCCCATCTGACCAGGACTCCAGTTCCAGACCTTCACAACGACCTCAGTTTACTAGATCAACGTCTCCAGAATTCTAACCAATCACATCCACATTATCTGTATTTAAGGACTTTCATTTGCAACCATTCCCTGCGAAGTATTGTCATGCCTAGTGCTACATACCGAGCGTTCCTTGTGTTTGCCTATCTCCGTTTTCAACCTTGCTCTCTGTTTTTGTACTACCCCTCTGCTTCTTCTGATTTGGATTTGTTTGCATCATGGACAGTGTTTTCTGGCTCTGACCTGTGCTTTAATAACTCAATTTATCCCTGTGCCTGTGACCTGGTTCTGTCGACTCTGTGTTTGGGCTTACCAGCCGGTTGTTACAGTATATATCACTGGTCACTTTCTAACTGTTTCTACACAAATTATTGAAAAATATTGCACAGACCCTGGTTCTCCACTACGGTTAAACTATCTGCAAAACTTAAATGTTAGTCATACTTTTTAAAAATACTGTTTTATTAAAAGACTGAATATAGAATTTTTCATATTGAAACTGTTTATAACCTTCTGCACATCCAGTGTAAAAGTCAACTTCCACTTTTGTAGGTAATACTGCATCCAAACTGTCTCTCCTCTACTTCTATTTCTAGTTCTAGTTTAAAGTTATATTTAATATTCCATTCCTAGTTTAAAATGTATATTTTGTAGTCTATTTATATATTGTTTATTCTGTGTGCCTTATTTGTTCGTTGTTCCTTGTTCTTTGTTCTTTATTTCCTATTGCACTGTTAATACTGGAGCCACATCGTCAAGTCTCTCTGTATATCTGTACAGTATAATACAGAGATGACAATAAAGTTTACTTTGACTTTAACAATATAAGGCACCGCTCCGTTAACTTGACTGTAGTTACAATGAATGCAATTTTCAATCCAGGGCTTATGTATTGATGTCATTACATGTTACATTTTCCACTCTAATTCTGAGACCAGTGATAGGAAAATATCTTATTTTCTGGCGTCATATACTTCTACTAAGGAATTTGAGAACTGATCATATTTTGAAAACAAGAAATTGTAAACACTGAACTTTAAGGCTTTCATTCTTTATCCAAACTGCTTAATCCCAACCAGGGATGGAGCCTGTCCTGGGAACTACGGGCACAAGGCGGGGAGCAACCCTGGCCAGGCGTCAACACACCGCAGGGCACTTTAAGACTCTGGGGTCAATCATTTCTAGTAATGACCAACCCTTTTGAAGCTGGGATCAGTTTAAATCCTGAACCAGCAAAATTGGTAGCATAAAACAGAGGATCTTGCCCTCGACTGACGTCCTGTAGATTTTGACACAGGTTATTCAGCTTGTCCATAGTTTACACTGAACGCTGCATAGTTTCATACCTGATATAGTCTCTTCGGTCCACTCTGTTAAAATAGTGTCACTCTGAAACTGTTTTAATTAAACTGAGGTGATGTATCGAGCTTCGCTGATTGCCACTGAGAGTAAAATGAACCCTACAGTCAACCCTGTGAGGCTTATTAAGAGACAGATACCACTGATAACACCTTCATTAGACGAGGTCGCGGCGAGATTAATATTCCCACCTGATTACTATCTCAGGTTGCTGAGATATTGATCATCACTGAAACGTTATTTAATACTCCTGGGCCCATTGGTGAAAAATATACTGTAGGTTCCCTGCTTTTAATGAGCTCGCTGTATGGTTGATGGGTTCCACTTGAGCTGCTAAAATCATATGAGAGTGTCACGAAGCTCATTCCCATGTCGGCTTTATCTAGCATGGGAAAAGTTCATTACAACACATGGCACTAATGAAAATACTGGGAAAGACAGAGGGGCTTACATCACAGAGTTCCATTAGTATGTAGCAGGCCATGAGCGCTGGTTGCACCGCCATTAGAACTGAGATGAACGCATCCAAATGGATTCAGCGCACTTTAAATAATGCAGAATTGAGGTCATTAGAGAGTTAATGCACTAAAGCAGACAGCACTCATTATTCATTAGCGCTTATTACTCAATTACAAGCCCGATCTTTCCACGGCTGAACCTAAAAAGGGGGTTGGTGCACTAACAAAATGTTTGTTTTAGTGAGAGTTGATGGTTGTTCTGATCTCAGTAGCAAGAGAGCTGCACTGCCTTTGAGGTTAAAGCCAGAGATGAGAATGTCAGATTCGTCAGTGATCTGGTAAGGATTTGACGAGAAAAGCAGACGCGAAGAAACTTTATCGGAATGCTCCGCAATTCGACAGTGATCTGGTTAGGATATGAACTAAATGCCACACTTTCACAATTCGACAGTGATCTGGTTAGGATGTAACAAATTCCTACTCGTTAGCCCTTGTAGCATGGTGGTTAACCCAAATGCGGCTGAGAGCGCGAGTAGGCAGGAAAGCCACGCGAGTTGATATAAGAACTCTTTTACGTGAAGAGTAAGGATTGCCACAATAATCCGCATTCTAACGACACACACTCTAACAAAGAGATGAACCCAGTAACTGGAGTGCTCACAGTTGAAGCCGATGAGAATCGGAAAGAGGGCCAGGTTGACTCAAATGGCAGAGTGGCGCGCCGCAAGGAAGTGAAACCTTTTATACCCTTTATTTGATTATTTGAGTGTTTGAGTTTGATCATCACAGCCGGCTAAGCTCACGTAAGCTCGCTACACTGAGAGGCTCTGGAAACTCCGTCTGAGCTGACTGGCGTTAGGTTTCGCTGTTGCTGCGTGGACGTAGGGTGCAAGACGACAGCTGGAGCTCGTGTCCTATGGTGTGATCACGTAAAGATGGCCTTACACTGAGATTTCCAACCCATTTTCAGCCGATTTTTCACACGTGTGATTATTTCTGGGATCGGCCCCAATTTCAGCTTAATCATGCGCCATGCATCGTGTAGTATACATGGGGTAACAAGCACCGATTAACCCCTCACAACCACAAGCCGACTCACCTGAACCTCAGTGGGTTTTCCCTCACTGGGCCTGTGCGAACACAGAACTGGAAGTGAAATGCAAGCAGCGTGCCGTGTAGTGTCAGCGTCTTGCACCATCCGAGCATTGGCAAGTATAGTGTGCACACATAAATTGGAAAAACAAAACAATTGAAAAACATCGCACAGTGCCCAGCCTAAGACCTGTATTAGCAAAGTGAATTTTAGCGTGTTTGGCGAGCCTAGCTTGGTGCTGTGTGCAGTATTACTTTTGTTTGGACTTTTGCGCATAAAAAGGAGTAATGTTTCATGCAACTCCTGCATCTGCGTCCTCTCTCACAAAGGGTTATGGTGACAACGTGAAACCTGAACTGAATTCATCTTTAAGAACTTTATTAAGTCATCAATTCCTCAGCCTCTCGATGGCTCTCTTTTACTTTCTGATGAGAGAAAAAAAGGTCCAATGACAGTAAAAAATGGGACAAAACTGACCTGTGTTGTATTGGAAATAATTGGAGGGTAATATATTTCACTGCAAATTTATTGCCATGTAAACATGCAGGAAAAACGAATAGGCCCAACTGGAAAAGAATTAAACAGCCTAGATTGTTTGGGATGGTTTTAAATCTGGTTTTTATCTCTGTAGAAATAGAAAATCATTTTTAAAAGGAGACAAATAACTTTTAGGCAAATTATACTAACATATTACACTATTCTAAAAATAACTATATCCAATATGCCAATATGCTGACTCCTGTACACACGAACACATGTGCCACCATACTGAAATCCGTATTGAAGGTGCAACCCAAATAATTTTTATAGCAAGTCTTTTTTAGGTCTGCTACTACTTTCACCCCTCCTTTCAGGTGTACGCGAGCCATGCTTTCTCCCTATCTTTTAGCGCTAATGACGCACTCAGGCACGAGTGGTGCAGCAGAAATGGCTCTATTGTATGCCCGGGCTAATTACATGGATGACCCGCTAAAGCAGCACAGGTCCTTGCTAATGGCCGTTGTAGGGGGTGAGACTGAGAAGAGGCGTCTCCATTAAGACCACAAGATCGCCCACCTCAATTACAATACTGCCGTTCTTCCCGCTCTGATGTTAAGGCCTAGTTTGAGATCATTGAAGCTCTAGTATTTCCACTGGGGCATTTCTTGCATTTTAAGTATAGTATTTGCTAAATGCATTGTTGTGTTGTCACGCATATTGAACAAGCGGTTTAATGGAAGTTCACAAAAGTGCTGTTTCATTTTACAGGCAAAGAAACACAATTATACGACGTATGATAACAAGAGCTTAAATCACTTAAAGACTATGCACTCATCATATGGTGACACATTTTTAATTGGGATGGAACGTATAACGATTGGCATGAAAATCTTTGTGACACCAAGAAAAATGGGTTTTCCAGTTCTGAGAGGGTTTAAACAAGAATTTATTTCTGTAATATCAAAATATTTTAAAATATTTTTATATTGTTAGTCAGACTTTTTAAGAGATACTGGTTTATTAATAGACTGGATATAGAATTTTATTTCATATTGAAACCAACCTATTGTTACTAACATCATGCACATTCAGTGTAAAAGTTCCAAAAGGTATGTTTAACTGCTTTTCAGTGATCACCCAAGAACACGAGATGGTCTGCCTCAATTACAACATAATCGTTCTTCCCGCTGTGATATTTGGGCCCGGTTTGAGATCAGTAAAGCTTGGCATCTCCACTGGGGACATCTTGCATTTCAAATAGACTGAATTTGCTTAATGAATGAGGATTTTCAGGACTTCGTGCTAGGCAACTGAACTTCTAAATAAGAACTTTCATGTAGCTGAGTTTCAACAATGATGACATATGACTGAGATATCAACATTCAAAGGAGTCAGGTTTCTCGTGTTACGCCAAGTGAGAAACGGAGAAATCTGCCTTTGAAGTTGACTATCGCCGTAGCACTCACAGACGCTTGGTGCGGTCGTGGCTACGTTTGTATTTACGGCAGCCTACGCTGCAGTCACAGCCACACGGATAGCCTACCTGCGTTAGGTTAACTGAACTCGGGAGACGAAGATGGATTCCGGAGAAATATCTTCACGCTAGTCAACCAGTGGATTTACCGTAAATATTGAAGTAGAGCGGTCAAAACAGAAACTTTTAACATTCTGCCGAAATTGAATTCCTCACCTCAAGAAAGTCATGTTTTTAGGATGGAAAACACTAAAAACAAAAAATCCAAAATTTTACCCCACACAACATAAACAGTCGTTTTTCACGGAAACCTCCGTTGCAACAAGCGACTGGTTTTACCGTGGAGGGTCACAAATTGCATTGAAAACCCTTTTGGTTTTGGGAGTGAGATGTTGTATAGCGTCTATACCTGTTCGTTGTGTGAACGTTGAAAATTGCAATTAGCTTATGCCATAAATCAGCTCAAAAAGTCTTTTGAACTTAAGCATAAACTTCAGTTGTGGCAAAGTTTTCAATTGGTCAATCAGAACTCCAGTGTTCAAACTGTGTACTTTGTTTAAATGTTTGTGTTGTCATTTATACCCTAGGTCAGGGGTCGGCAACCCTCGGCTCTGGAGCCACATGCGGCTCTTTCATCCTTATGTTGCGGCTCCCTGTGGCTTTGGAAAATAAATAATGAGTATTCAATTTAAGTGTATTTTATTTTTATTCATTGTTTTTTGTTTAAATTGCAGTTCGGAATTGAAGATTACTGTGATCTTGTAACATTAAAATACAATGGGTTTAATTTTTTGTCGTTCAAAATATGAGTCACAAAAGCCGGTATATGCCTGCCAAACCGCCGTGTATTTATCAAGCTTTTCGATCCCCCGGTAGGCTAAATGGATAAATCATGGATAAATATAAGAAAGAAAAATATCTGAAGAAAATAGAACATATAATGATGTAAAGATGAAGGTGACATCTTACAGCCCGGATTTGCAGCCGCTTTGCGCTGAGGTTCAAAAGTTCCATTAACCAGGTAAAATAAATATTTTAATCAGATATTTTGCAAATATGTATTTTACATTGTTCAGTGAAATAGTGCATTTTTTTCAATATATTTTTAAATTTCCGATCGACGCTCCGGTAGCCTACAGGTGATGAAAGGATTACGGCATGCGGCAATTTTAGTGTGCTGTATGGATACTTTAAGTTCAGCTTTTTATTTCATTTGAAAGAGACCTTCAACTCACCGTGTGTTTTTTTTAAGAGTTCTAAATGTTCAAAATGTTTTCTTTGCATAAATAAAATTTCACAAGCAACACCCTAGCCTAATTTCTTTTATACATAGCATAAAAATAAAAAAACAATATATGCAGTGTTATCTTCATTTTAGATGTCAAAAAGGATTTGCAGCTCCCGGTGTTTTTTCTTTTTTGTGGAAACCAGGTCCAAATGGCTCTTTGAGTGTTAAAGGTTGCCGACCCCTGCCCTAGGTAACTAAAGATTAACAACAACTCCAACAACAACAACAAAAACGAAAATACCTGATAATAATGATTTTGGCACCTGGCAGTTTATCCACTGACACTGAAACAAATATAAAAAGTAACATTAAACATTTTGCCATTAGTCTTGTATCATGCCAAACTCAATTTTAATTTGAGCTCTGATTTATTTATAGACCTTATTTTGGAGCAGAGGCTGTTAAATTAGAAACCCAGAGGAGTTAAGGCTCAGCAACTGAATTCATCCTCTTCTGAACAGCATTAATTCAGTTCCTAATGGATTTGTGTACTGCGGTGAAAACACAAAGACACGAACTCACAAAGGCAGTCACATTAGTGCCTAAGTTGTTTGTAGGAGCATGTAGTGGAACAATTTTTACAAAATACAACAGTAGCTACAATATGGAAGAGCGCACATTCATCATGTTTTACACATTTATTTATTTATTATTCATAATGTATAAGCTTTTGTAAGTCATGCCAGAAATGGTTTTTGACTTTTTCAGTGTTCTAAAACCTTTAATTTATTTTCTAAAGAACTTCATGTCGAACTGGGACTATTCCATTATAAAATGAGTGCAACCTTAATTATTCTGTTAATGGCACTTCAGCTACAATAAAGACTCAAGAACATTCATAATTCATCTGTACTTTATATGTCTTCTAAGTGGATCAAAGCAGATCGGTAAAAGTGAATAAAACCATGTGAAAATCATCGTAATTAATACGAAATTAATGTGTTAAAGTTTATTTCCATATTGCACAACAGGCAAAGCAATTCTTTGAGCACAATCAGTTCAGTACCTAATTACTGAGAAATTACTGTAAATTTTAAACTTTTGTGCTGTTACAAACATTGAACTGTATTGTAATCCAACATAGATTCACAAAAACTTTTACATTTGTGTGTAAAAACACATGACTGTGCTACAAACAAATAAGCACAGTCATGTGGTGTATATTAGCAAGATCTTCCCTCTCTATAAACTCACACAACTGACACATTTGACACATAAACTGACACATTTGTAATTAGGATACGACATATTCCGACCAGCATGAAAATCTTTGTGGCATCAGAAAAAATGGGTCTTCCAGTTCTTTAAGGGGTTTTCCTCTAGTAACCAATTAGCAGCTTTATTTTTAAAAATACAAGTAAGATGAGAAAAAATATCATCATTGTCACGTCCATGCCGCCTCCGGCGATCCATGTCAGCGGATTACTGAGCCTGGGTTTGCTTTTTGCTTTCCTCACTCTTTAATTTCAGTTTCTCCCTTGTTATCACCTTCACCTGACTCTTGTTTTCCCCATCTGTTGTGTTCGCCTCCCGATTGGTTCTTTATTTCTTCTGCTCACGTCGGTGTTTACGTTCTTACTCAATATTGTTGTTCATTTGTTTGGTTAAAGGTCCCCTTCATTCATTCATTATCCGAACCGCTTAATCCCAACTGGGGTGTACCATCCCGGGGAATACAGGCGCAAGGCAGGGCACACACACACTCACTCACTCAATCAATCACACTCCCATTCACACCTTATGGGGCCAATTTAGAGTCACCAAGTAACCTATAGTGCATGTTTTTTTGACTTTGGGAGGAAACCGGAGCATCTGGAGAAAACCCATGAAAACACAGGTAGAGCATGCAAACTCCACACAGAAAGACCCTACGACTGACCTAGGGATCGAATCCAGGACCTTCTCTCTGTGAGGCAGCAGCGCTAACCACTGCGCCGTTGTGCCGTAATTTTTTTCAACAAGTTAAAATAGGTCTATGAGCTCCATGTCTCTGAAGTAGTTTGCTGAAAATACCTCCCAGAGTAGGCATTTTTGGCTGCATTTTTCAGCAAGGCAGCATAAATCGTCAAAACACTCTTTCAGGAACTGTGCACTGTATAGAGTGTTTATCTTTATTATCACCCGCACTCTAGTTGAAAAGACGAGCCTGTGTTTGGTTTGTGTGTGAGTGTCTCGCGCTGTACGGAGTGCTAATAATAAAACGGACGTTCTAGTTCACTCCTGCATTGGTGCCCTCTGTTACAAAGGAAATCCCAACACATTGTTACAGTCATTGAGTAAATCTTACCAAAAATTAAGCCAACGCTGATAAAATGAGGATCAATGTGAGCTTTTATCAATGAACATCAAAGAATATTGAAGTATAGTAAGATCAAACGTAAACGCTTCCAAATGCCAGGAGTTCAGTCAATTTGTTTAAATGTCATGTGTAATAGAACGACTGAAGGGAAACAAGTGGCTAACCTGCAGAAAAGCAGTGCCAGAAAAAGGTCGTTTTAGAGTCTGAATATGTACAAAAATTTAAGACATTACTGATACAATGAGGATGAATTAACATAAAAAATAAAGAAATATTGCAGTAAAGTAAATGCAACGTTAATCATCCCATTAATGGAACCTCAGCTACAATAAAGGCTCAAGAACATTCATTATTCATCTACACTTTACAAGGTGACTAAGCGGATCAAAGCAAATTAGTAAAAATATCAAAAAATATGTTTTTTAAAAATCCAAAAATATTTAAATGTATATATTTTAAAACATATAGGCTTTCTACCACATTCTCCAAATGCCAGGAATTCAGTCAATGCGCTTAAATGTCACGTGAAATAGACCGAGTGTTCAAAGAAGAGTGGTTAACCTGGTGAAAGGCAGAGCTGATACCAGAAAAAGGTCCTTTTGAGTCAGACAGCACACAGATAGAGTAATCATTTCTTTATTTTAATAAAATATATATATATAAACCCTCAACAACCCAAACAGTCCTCCTCAAGAAAGTGTTAATGCCTGAAATCAAGTGTTACTCAAAAGTGTTAATGCCTGAAATATTTACCTCATTTACCTCATTTACCTCAATACTGGCAAGTAAAGGAGCTGAAGCTATAGATATGGAGTCTCAACTTCGAGTTCATGTCTAGAATTTACAAAACTAGGATGCATCATGTGCTACATTTCCGCCCAAACATTGTCAGAAATTATGTTGATTGAGTTCCCAAAGCACCTTCAACGTCCCATAACTTACATTTATGGCATTTACTAGATGCTCTTATCCAGATCGACACCCACTTTCCTCATTTCAGGGACAGTCTCCTTGGAGCAACATGGGGTTAAGGGTCTTGCTCAAGGACACACTGTGCCTTTGTCACACTGTCTGGTTCTGAAGGTTCTAATCAGTGAAGCAGTGTTCCGTCACTTCCTGCTTACATCAGCTGCTTCAGACGCAATGGATGCTTCTTCCCACTGGTGTTATTGTAGTGTACCTGGCTGCTCTATGTCAAAACAATCAGGTTAATCAGAAGAGTTGACGGTCCGTCATTTAATATACTTTGTGGAAGCACTTACGTCTGCAGCTAAAACTTGACAGTGAGCGTTCCCTTTCATCCAATTTCATCGCCTTATTGGTGCCTGCTTTTCTACGACATTTCATGCTAATTGAAGTCACCAAGTCTATATCACAATATTCCTTCAGAGAAAAAACTTCAACATTTGGTCCTCCCCACCACTTTCGAAACCACTGATGGAACCCAACAAAAATGTATTTTATTTTTTAAAAAGTAAACAGTTTCAGTAACAAATCAGGTGGTGGACATGAGTAGAGCGATGATGCATTACCTCAAATCTGAAATGAGATACCAAAAAGCCTCAGATACAACCCACAAGGCACTCAGGTCAAAGGATGGAGAGACAAAATATGTATTCTCCTCCTCCATGAGCCCAACACTGTCCCACTCTCGTGAACTGGCAGACTCCCAGCAGAGCACTAAAAGCAATCCACGCCGCTTCTGCTGGAAAAAGCTGAGAAGAGCAGCAAAGCAATTAGGCTCCGTGAGCAGTGCCGATGTTCGATGTCACAGAGATGGCTCTCGTCCCGCTCCCACTGCCCAGATTAGCAACAACATTGAGCTGGTTAAACAGTAAAGTCGAGATCCTCGGGGGGCGGGGGAGCCGCGTTTGAGGAGAGTTATAAATAATGGGAGCTGGGTGGATTGAGTGAGGAGCGAGTGCATGGGCCATAGATCTGACTGGAGGGATCCTCGCCGAGCGTCGCGTGGACGTGCTAGATAAAGGGAAAACAAATGTCTTACACACTTCATGACTCATCCAGAGATAGGCCAGAAGGATGAAGTGTCATCTTTTGGTGGGTTGCTATCAATAAGAGTTCTGTAGAGGGGGTTTTGAAACAGAAAACTAGAGTATATGGGTCTGCGTCGGTGAGAGAGAGAGTAGAATCCAAGGTATCCATCTATTCTGTTACCTGATGACATGGGGATAAACTTTTTGGCTGCAGTGGCTATTTTTACTATATATATTTATTTTGTTAGGGTCAAAGCAGACAGTGCTACTTGAACCAAAGTATTTATCCATCTGGTCAAATGTGACCCTCCACGGCAAAACCAGTCGCTTTTTGCAACGGAGGTTTCCGAGAAAAACGAGCGTTTATGTTGCATGGGGTAAAATTTGGGATTTTTTGTTTTTAGTGCTTTGAAACAGTGGAAGGTCTATACTGTACTGTTGTGAATAAATTTCACTGGAAAACTTACCCTTTCCATCCTAAAAACGTGACTTTCTTGAGGTGAGGAATTCAATTCCAGCAGAATGTTAAAAGTTTCTGTTGTGACCGCTCTACCTCAATATTTATTTATTTATATCGTTGACTAGCGTGAAGATATTTCTCCGGAATCCATCTTCGTCTCCCGAGTTCAGTTAACCTAACGCTGGTAGACTATCCGTGTGGCTGTGAATGCAGCGTAGGCTACCGTCAATACAAACGTAGCCGCGACCGCACCAAGTGTCTGTGAGTGCTACGCCGATAGTCAACTTCAAAGACAGATTTCTCCGTTTCTCACTTGGCGTGACAGGAGAAACCCGACTCATTTGAATGTTGATATCTCAGTCATATGTCGTCCCATTCATTCCATATAGGTATCATTTTGAAGGTTGATTTATGCCCTTTCATGAAAACATAATAACTCAATTGTGACAATTTGCGACAAGCGACTGGTTTTGCCGTGGAGGGTCACATATTTAATACACTGTTTTCTTTTTCGTTCTAGCCAGTAAGTGTGCAAACCCACTGCAGTATATCCCATTATTATTTACATCATTGTTGAAACTCAGCTACATGAAAGTTCTTATTTAGAAGTTCAGTTGCCTAGCACTAAGTCCTGAAAACCCTCATTCATTAAGCAAATTCAGTCTATTTGAAATGCAAGATGTCCCCAGTGGAGATGCCAAGCTTTACTGATCTCAAACCGGGCCCAAATATCACAGCGGGAAGAACGATTATGTTGTAATTGAGGCAGACCATCTCGTGTTCTTGGGTGATCACTGAAAAGCAGTTAAACAGACCTTTTGGAACTTTTACACTGAATGTGCATGATGTTAGTAACAATAGGTTGGTTTCAATATTAATAAACCAGTATCTCTTAAAAAGTCTGACTAGCAATATAAAAATATTTTAAAATATTTTGATATTACAGAAATAAATTCTTGACAGGAGAAACCCGACTCCTTTGAATGTTGATATCTCAGTCATATGTCGTCCCATTCATTCGATATAGGTAACGTTTTGAAGGTTGATTTATGCCCTTTCATGAAAACATAATCACTCAATTTTTTAAATTTGCGACAAGTGACTGGTTTTGCCATGGAGGGTCACAAATATTACTTCAGAACTAAAAAAGCTGTGCAGCCAAAGTTAAAGTGCTTGCTTTTGTAAAGACTTACATATTCAAAAAATCCCAGTACTTTGTTCAATACATTCAATGTCAATGCATTGTTTTGTAGTCGTCACAAATTATTGATTGATTCTGCAACAACCTGCTGATTAGTGATGTGTTAGAGAGAGAGAGAGAGAGAGAGGGAGAGAGAGAGAAAGAGAGAGAGAGAACTGAACTGTAAATGGTTAAAAGTTTATAAATATTATACAAACAATCAGAGACTGGATCCTTTTGTCAAATTAAGATGGGTATTTGTTTTTGTACTTTACTTTTTTTGTAGCACTCATATATAACATTTCATATAATTGATGTTTCATGCATTAATAATTCATTTTACACATAATTTTACATTATTTTTGGTAATAAATTAATTTAAGTAACAAAAAATGTAAAGAGTCACTTGGGAGCTGAAAGAGCAACGCTTTTTTGTGAGCTGAGCCATAAGAACTGGCTTTCTTAAAAGAGCCGGAATTCCCATCACTACTGTTGATGAAGGTTGCCTGTGGTAAACACAGCAACCCTTTAAAACATCATCAATTGTTTCTCATCTCCAAAACATGAAATGCAGAACTGAAATAAGCCTGTTGGTGCTCTGCTTTTTAGATTGATCTTCTCCAGAAGCCACCATCCTTAAACACTTAAAAATGGCTATAATAGTGATCCAGCAGGATCTAATTGCAAAGTTTGGAGAAGGCCAGGTAAGTTATAACATGCAGCCAACAAAAATAGCAATAACCCAAAAAAGCAGGTGGAGAACAGTAAGAAAAAATTACGGTCAATGAGAACAAAACTGCAGTTGTCAGAGAAAAGTGCTCTTGAACATGACCAAACAGGAACATGAGACAAATGTGGTTAAAAACAAGTAACAAAGAAATAAGAAATCTTCACTAGATACAGTTCACAAGCAGTGCAGCCAATAGTTGCAATGTAACAAGCATCCAAAGGGTTTGTGTACAGTCGTGATCAGATCTCAGTTGAGGCTGATCTGAGGAAAAAGGGATCGATTAAAGGTGGACTTGCAGTCAGAATCACAGTTTTGAGGATTGAGAAAGCGAAGCTGTGCCCTGGAATCCTGCTGAGACTTGACAATAAACAAGAAATGACCTTTTCTTTCTTTTCTAAGCACTGGGGCCGACGTCTTCATCATGATTCCAGAATAGAGTGGATGAATCAACAATGCAGTAATTTTGCAAACCTAATTATACACACCTGAACTGGTGATGTAAGATGTTCTTGGCTGCATTGAAAAAGCTGGACATCCTTTTGGTTTAATCATTTGCTGCAAACATGGAGGAAGCAGATTTTGTGACGTCGAATTTCATGCTGGTCCTCAGATAATGACAAATGTTGTCTTGAAGCTTTCTAAAAACCAATTCTTGGCAGCTGCTGTGATGACTCTGGAGTCCTATTTTGGTGATTGTTGTTGTGTTGTTCTCTGATTCGATCTGTAAGCCTCAGCGCGGATTGAGTCACAAGCTGAAACTGGCGTATTCGTGGCTTTGACCTCGTTCTTCTTTGGGTTCTAAGACTTTCAGTCGCACCAAGCTTTCATTCTGGATATACTGGAACTAATATGTAATTAAAAGGCTCTCAGCACGTCTTGCCGCTGGGGATGGGATGATGGGATGGAAGCTCGGGTGGAGGAGGCTAAGAACCATTTTTCTCCAAAATCTGATAGGACTGTAAGCAAGGATAGGTGGTTTATTTGCCATAAATATCCAGTGCAATAATAGGTTGGAGATGAATAGAGGAAGTATTACTTGCAGAGGTGCCCACAGCAAAAATCAATACAGAAAATACACGGTCAGCATGCACAGTAACACAGCTCTTTACCATGATATACATACAGTACCTACAAAATGAATGTTAGCATGGACCAGGAGTTCAACTAGATAGATAGATAGATAGATAGATAGATAGATAGATAGATAGATAGATAGATAGATAGATAGATAGATAGATGATCCGTTTTTCTTCCTATCAACCACCCTCATCATATAACTGTAATTTTCTCTGCAATTATAACTGCAATTTCCAACCAATGTACAAATGTCATTGTCTAAAATAGCACAAAACTAAAGTTCACGTTGACACCTGGTATCTATGTTTCCTGTGCAGCCTTTTATGGTATGTAACTGTACCTTAAGATTAGAAATCTTAATTAAGCATTTGGTGTAGAACGGGGTGGTGGGGGGTTATCATTTGCCCAGGGCATGTTTGCCCCCCAAGTGCCCACCCGTGGTGCCAGGCTCGCCAGGAGGACCGTGTCCCTGCAGAGATTAGTGTTTTACTTTAAACCCACCAAATCCAGCACACAAAGGCTTTGTTAATTACTTAAATCTGGGATGTTAAATTAGGCAGGATGCTAAACTCTGCACTGCTGCGACCCTCCAGGACTGATGTTGACAGCACGGAAACGCACCAGTGAAAGCAAATCACCTCGACCACTTCTCTTTAGTGGGTGTATCAGCAAAACTACAAGCAGATAAAGCCACCTGAGCTTTCCCTTGGCAAAAGTGTAAACCAACAAATGAGTGTGTTTTTGTTTCTTCAGCAAAGATTTGATCTTTGCATTGCAATATTGTTGCAATTATCTGATTTTTTTAATTTTATTTAATGACACTTATGTTGAAAGACAAATGGGAACTTGGAATGTCTGATTTTTGAACAGGAAAAAAAAAAAAGAAAACAAACCCTGATGTAGGGGTGGGCCATATATGGAATATACTCAATATATCTCACCTAACTCCATTTTCTATGTAGTTAATGTTAAACATTTGACTTTGACTGCTCTCTCAAAGCAGACATTTACATTACATTTACAGCATTTAGCAGACACTCTTATCCAGAGCGACTTGCATTTCCTAATTTCAGGGACAGTTCCCCTGAGAGCAATTTAGGGTTAAGGGTCTTACTCAGCGACCCAATGTTGGTAACACTAGAGGTTGGATTCAAACCCACAACCTTTTGGTCCACAGGCGAGTGTCCTACCACTAGGCCACCAACACAGACAGCTCAGTCCTCCGCCCATCCAGAAAACTCTTCTACCGCATGCACGTTTTTGAAGCAGAGGGAAGCGAGCTCACAGAGAGAGAGAACTGAATGTCCATGTGCCTTGCTGTGTAGTTGCCCTGGGGCCCCACACTACTTTCTTTGACGCTTACTGCATCAGCCGCTAATGTGCTGCTTTTTGCAACATATGCTTGGACCCCTCTTATCGCTTGCGGCTATATTTTTATGTGTAATTTATTTGTAATAACTCATGTGGACTTTACTGTTGAACCAAATCCCAAGTATTACTTCATTCTCTCTGTCTTTCTGGTGAACATTCTCACTTTTTAACTCAATAGAACCATTTCTTATAACTTATAGTATTTTAATATTGCTAATAATAAGTCATGGTAATTCAAGTGCAAAGCCTGAAAAGCCTCAGAAAAGTTGCTTTTTGGGGTGGAAGTTCTTGTGTTAATGTGGACCAGAGAGAGATATAGTGGGCCTTTCGGCCTGGGTTATTTCCACATCTCAGTGCCCAGCTGGCACGCTTCTCTGGTTCTTGCCAGCACTTTTCCCACAGCTCTGTCTTGTTTGGTCCAGCAACTGATTCCACTTGACCTCCAGAAGTCTGTCAGAATACTACGGCTGGTTTGACCCGTGGCTCGCCGGTCGCTTCCCTCGTGCCTCCTAAAGTCGCTTACAAGAGCCGAGCCGGGGCTTTGCTAACTCGGCATTTAAGCCGCCAAGAGCGTGTGAAGTGCTGCACAGACACATTCAGAAGAAAATAACAGATTGAATGTCTTATTTCTTCTTTGCAGCTCAATATAATATTTTTCTTTCCCCTTTATAATACTAATTTTTTCCGCCTCAGTTTATCTGGCTTGGTCCGACAGGTGAAGCCTTTTGAACTCACAGCATGACTTTCCAGAGTCTATTAACCTCAAATCTTAAATATGAAGTTTTTCACCTCTTTTGTAGTACTTTAACTTCATAAGTCAAAGTTTTGTGAACTTTTGTGATTTGCTGCTTTTGAGTCTAGCTCTGTATTTTCAGACAGCATTCAAAGAGTTCATTAAAGCCATAACCTAGAAAGCATATAACAGGGTTTGCAGTTTCTGTCAGAAAATGTAACTAGCCGTAGGGACAGGAATATCGTGGGGAAGGATGATTATGTGCTGCCAACACGAAGGTGGGATTTTAATGCTGTCTGTCAAGTGCTTGTAAATGTCATCAGACAGGCTTTTGGCATCCAAGACCAATCAAATTATGCTGCGATTTGATTTTCACAACAAAAAAAATCACTTTACTGGGTCCAGATGTCTTTGAAGAGCCCAAGACACGCTGAAATGAAAACTAATTGTGGCTCATTTCTTAATTTCACATCGAAACGCAATCTGTTTAATTATGAAACAAGGTTCTGATATCATTTTTGATGATTTGTAGCTGAATACGAGTACACACGTAATTCAATTACACCCTTCTGAAAGCATAATAAAATTACCTTTGCCATTTCATCAGCAATCTTGTGGGTCTCGCTGTTGTTATTTTCTGTGCAAGTGCGTTAAGAAAAGTGTGTAAGCTCCAAGATTGCGCTGAATGCTGAAGTGATTGCGGCTGTGTTGAGACAGTCGCATCTGAGATGTGTAGCGCAGCGTTCATTATAGCTGACGATCTCCGAAGCAGAGCTTTACAGACACTTTTGAAAATGTGAACGTAAATAAATAAACATAAAGACACAGCGATGTTGTAAATCTGCATTCCAACACTGTCTGTGATCAAGTGAAGGACTGACATATTTGCGATAAATAATGCCTGAATTCTTTGTCTTTTTCCATTTCTTAATTTAAATGAGTGCTTAGTGGAGCACTTTTTAGACGGATGCTACTCTTAATGCTGATGCTGTCATTTAAATTATAATGCTAACCTTTGTCCTAATGCTAACCTTTTTCAACTTTAGCCTAAATGTACTTTTACATACAAGCATTCTTAGAACATTTATACTTGCGTTATGAGATAAATTGGTAGCACTCATTACAGTTAATGTTCATTCCATTCTTTTCAAACCAAATGCTAATTTGCTAATGCATTTTTTGTGCAAATGCTAAAATAATGTGATCACATTAGTATCAGCGCTTTCTCTAACATTATGTAGTCTTAATGCTATTGCTGTCATTCACTCAAGTTCAAGTTTGCACTAACAAATCTTTTGCAAATCCAAACTTTCATGCTAATGGCACCATTAGTATAAAAGCTAAGTGTGCTAATGCTAACGTTAGTGTCAATGCCAACCGTTGCGATAAGTTCTGAAATTCATGTTAGAATTATCAGCATTCTTTCTAACGTTCGTCAAAGTAGTGAATATTAGTGCCAATGAATTTTGCTAATTCTAAATGCTTGTTTGCTTAATGCACATTTAGTTCTAAAGCCAAGATATAAACAGTGATTGTTTGTATCATAACGGAAAAGGAAATGGCCTTGTGATTGGAGAGTTGCTGGTTAAATTTCTGTACCACTAAAGGTACCACTGAGGTACTCATGAGCAAGGTACCATCCCCAAGCACTGCTCCTCATGTCGTGCCAAAAAGCTGCCCACTGCTCCTTCACAGCTGGGTCAAATGCAGAGGTCACATTTCATTGTGGTTTACAATGACAAATAACCACTCACTCTATTACTAATAAAGTAATAATTAATAAAGCATGGCAATGACATAAACACTGCGAAAATCTCCAGCGTTGCATTGCAAAACAAAATAGGTATGTGGCTTATCTGACATTTGTGACTCTGTATGGCAAAACCAGTTGCTTGTCGCAAATTTTCAAAACTGAGTTATTGTGTTCAACCTTCAAAACGATACCTATATCGAATGAATCAGACGACATATGACTGAGATATCAACATTCAAAGGAGTCGGGTTTCTCCTGTCACGCCAAGTGAGAAACGGAGAAATCTGCCTTTAAGTTGACTATCGCCGTAGCACTCACAGACGCTTGGTGCAGTCGTGGCTACGTTTGCATTTACGGTAGCCTACGCTGCATTCACAGCCACACGGATAGTCTACGCTGCATTCACAGCCACACGGATAGCCTACCTGCGTTAGGTTAACTGAACTCGGGAGACGGAGATGGATTCTGGAGAAATATCTTCACACTAGTCAACCAGTGGATTTACCGTAAATATTGAGGTAGAGCGGTCAAAACAGAAACTTTTAAAATTCTGCTGGAATTGAATTCCTCACCTCAAGAAAGTCACGTTTTTAGGATGGAAAGGGTAAGTTTTTCAGCCAAATTTATTCACAACAGTACAGTATAGACCTTCCACTGTTTCAAAACACTAAAAACAAAAATCCAAAATTCACGCAACATAAACGGTGTTTTTTCTCGGAAACCTCCGTTGCGACAAGCGACTGGTTTTGCCGTGCAGAGTCACATTTATATTGTGATCACATTGTGATCGTTCTCCTCAGGCAGAGAAATGGAGCTGGCAATTTGACATAAGGCACAAACTTGACATAAGGCACAAACACACATCGTGTGTTTCTGGTTGTATACAATGTTTGTAAATGACTTGACTTGTCAGACAATGACTTTTTTCTGTCAGAGCCCGGGTCACACTCACTTAATTTACATTTAGTGTTACATTTGCAACATTTGGCAGAGTTTATTATTCTGAACGACACACTTGAGTACTTTGTACTCCACTGAGATAAAACGTCCTGCGTACTGGTAAACACTGACTTAAATGGAGAGCTGCCAGTTTCCACCGGGTCTGTAGTTAATACCCAGTCGTGGTTCTATTGAAGCACACATCAATAGCTACATGAATCAAGAGTACACATAAAAAGAGCTGCTGGTTAACTAAGTTTCTATCCAACATACAAATGGAACACTTGAGGATTTTTATGAAATACATTTACCTCAATGGCATTGTATTCAAAACGACTTCATTTCCCAACTTGAGTTAATAATGTTTTCCTTGAGCAGCTTCAGATTAATAGCCTTGCTCAAGAGATGTAGAAACCAGTAACCTCTAACTAGCGGTCCAGTGGACAGTTTAACGGTTAAGTAGTTGGCCCTTTGATCAGAAGGATCACCGGTTCAAGTCCCGGACCAGTAAAGATACCACTGAGGTACTCACGAGCAAGGTACCATTTCCAAGCACCACTCCCTGCCAAAGCTGCCTACTCCTTCTTCACGGATGGGTAAAATACAGACACATTTCATTGTGGTGCACTGTGTGCTGTGCTGTGGTGTGTTCGCAATGACAAATAATCACTCATTTAAAATAATGAGTATTTTACCACAAGTCCACCACCTCTTAAAATTTGTTAAGACCACTGGCCCTCACTCACCAATCGTTTTTAAGAAGAAATTTGATCTTAAAACCCATGCAGTTTTCACAAATATTCTGACATTCAGCAATACTGACAGCACAGAGAACCGGTGAGAATAGAATCAACAAATCACAAAACACTCTTGTGCAAATTTTATTGCATGTATGATTGGGCAAAACATTAGGTTATTGCTGTATCTTCATTTCTGCATTTCAGTATAATACTTTTCAGTGTCTTAACTCTCTTAAGGACAAAATTAAGAAAAATGTTGGTGATTGAGATCATTGAACTGTATAACATCCCCAAAAGCTCTCCGAGTAGATGGGACATCAGTCAAAGTTTGAATACAAAATTGGAATCGCAAGTTACTGCTTAAGAAAGCTCTTTCTACTCTTTCTATAGCTAACAGAACAGGGAACAGTCTTGATGCAGGATTTGTTTGTCTTGAGAAGTCCAAGGATGTTCATTGATTTTCTTGAGGATGAGAAGGGACACAGTGTGATTGCTGGCTATTGGAAGGAAGGGGATGGATTTATGTGTGACTAGGTAGGTAAACATTATGGATATGAAGTTAACTGATTAGACGAGTGCATGAGAACGCTGGGATTTAAAGATACAGCTTCAATGTGCATCATTTGTAGTCAAGTTTTGAGATTATAACAGACGGAATGGACGGTATTTTGTAGCTGGGGCTGGCGTTATCCCCATGTTCGGTGTTGGTCACACTACACAATTTGACACAACACGTGGAAACAGACAATTTTCTAACACTATAAAAAGCTAAAATTAAAACTAAATGAAGCTCAATTTTTGTTCTACATTGTCATTGTCTTTACTTATCTGTCTTCTCGTTTTATTTCTGGTAAAAAAAAAATTAACTTAAGTTGAAGTAAGTTTTAAAAAACCTATTTTACTTCAATTTAACTCTGTTGGAACAGGATCAACATAAAATGAGTGTCAACACAGTCACTAAAGAGACCTAATCATGTTACAGATAATTATTAAATGTCTTAAAAAACGCCCACCATAGCGTCTCGCTGAAGCACTCTTATTTTCTTTCAGACGGTTAAGTCTACACGCTTAAAAGAGTCATCCTGCGATTCTGCCTCTACCAATATGCACGAAACTTGATACATAATCAGCTGTAATTTGGCTAATAAATGACTATGTGAGTAATTACCGGGGCACAGCATGGGGTCAGACTGTGGAAGTGCTTGTGAGATAGCAGGAAGACCTGCCGAGGATCTGAGGCTTAATGCTCTAAAAACAGCTCGCTATTTATGGCAAAGGAAGAGAAAAATGCTTTAACTTCTCATTGCTGGACTGAGGTTAGACAAGAGGAATTTTGGTCTTATGCATCAGCTGTTTTTTGCTTATGATGGAGTTTTTGCATGAACTTAACACTTAAGTCTTGTAGAAAAGGCATAATAACAGGTGAGGCAAAACTAAGACTGAATTTATTCACTTTAGGTCATTCTGCCATGGCAGAGGTCTTTGGTAAACAGCTTTTATTTTTTATTTTAGCAAGAGAAGCTACACACTTACATGACTCACCAAAATGATACTCCGTCATTAATATAAATTATTTGGTAACAGTGTGAATTCATACAAAACGTAAGTGCTGAAATGTGCTCTGCCACACAATAATATAAACCCAAAATTATCTGTATGAATGATTTGCTCTTTAAATGGGAAGGGCAAAGTTATTTATAGTTACTCAAAGTGATGCGTGAAAATACACAATAATACATATTATTATGCAATACAAGTGGGATGCAATGATGAATCCAAAAAGATGATGATTCTTGAGATTAAGACACTTGACTCCATGACATAGAGGATAGAGGTTACAGTGTTAAGAGCTTTATTAACATGCAAAATATAATGTTATTCAATACTTCACTCTTACATATCTATAATGAGGAAATCACTTCACTGGTGAAAGCAGCCAAAATTGATGTATCAAATTTGATCACATCACATGTTATACTCAACAAAGCACAGTGGCAGAACACTCCTCAAAACCAATCCCACCCCAAAGATAAAGGGGTAGTGGCCAAACAGCTGATTCGCTAGCTGTTGATAAACTAGCTGTTGGCTTTGAGAAAACCTGGGCATAGCCCGACCACATCCGGCCCTTTGTCTGTCCCTGGCCAGTCTGTGTGAGAACAGCGTGAAATAACAAATTAAACATAAAAATAAAACATAAGTAATGTATTTTATGCACATCATTCAACGGCATTTCTTGTATTTTGAAGCTAAAAATATGCAAAACTGTAGATATTTTATTATTGCTTTTGTTGCTAAAAGAACGCATTGCCAAAAATAAAATTACATAGAGATATAATATGTCCTGCTCCACACATTTATAGCTTAACCGCAGCATCTAGTATTAACAGTAGGAACTAATCAAAACTTCACAATTGTCTGGGTTTTTTTATGAAGTTCAGTTCAGCAGAGTTGATTACAGTCTGTCGGTTTGGACCTCCATGTCAATTCAAATTTATCATGTGGTCCCTTGGGAAAATTAATTACCCACGCCTGGTTTAGAGCTTTCAATGTTTGTCATTCCCCTTCCTCAAAATAAGACTAAAATGGGTAATAAACAGGCCTAAAAATGGAATAACTAGTGATATCACATCGTTTTTATTAGTTATATGAAGAATGAGGCTATCTCTGCCAGCACAGATTCATAAAAGGATAACAGACATATGCACAAGGCATTATTATATTATTTTAATATATGTGTATGAGACACTGTCATGTATTACAGGTACAACATAATTAATAGGGCTGGGTTCAAAAAATCGATTCACCAATCGATTCAATACCGATTCTCGTTCGAAAAATACGATATCAATTCAGAAATTCGCGGATCGATCTTTTCCTGCGGCTATGCACTACTTCTCGCCACCGCGCAAGGAGAACTATAAAAACGTGAGACTGGCGAAACCCAAACCAAATAGAGCCATGGCTGAAGCTGCTCCGCACAAATCACCGTCTGGCCTAATTTTATAACCAAGCAAAACTAGTATTGACGCAAAGAAATCTCTAAATAAATCGATATAGAATCAAATCGAATCGAATTGAGAATTGAATTGGATCATGACCTTGTGAATCAGAATCGAATCGATTCAGGAAATCAGCAATGATACCCAACCCTAATAATTAACTCTTAGGGGTGAGGTATTTCACCACAATAAGGATATGAATGGCATAATGCATGTTATTGTTGGCTACTATTAATTTAGCAAAATATAGAATTTGCAAATAATATTGTGAGAGATTTATAAATGCACATTATTAAGATGGATCCTATTAAAGATCATCGTAAATGTTGTATTTTGCAGAAATATTTTTCAAGCTGGTATATAGAGTGTGGAATGATGGATGGACATTTCACTGGTCCTTAACCAGTTTTCCAATCGTCCCCCGCCTCTGTCTCTCTCATATCATCAAAATCCTCCCCCTCAAACAGTCAAAATGACATTTCAGCTCTTCATCTCACATCAGGAGGCTTATTCATGTAGATGCATACAGGCAGTATGCGTTAATAAACATCACAAGCCATGTTTTATTAATTTATTTACATACTTAATGGTTGATTTGTATACTTTATTGGACGAGAAATGGGAATACTTCTTTGTACAATAACTAAATGGTGATTCGACCAGTTCCAGACGACCGTGGAGAGATAGAGAGACACATCAGAGATGTATTTTGGCCCAAAATAATTAAGCACCTGAAAGACATGTGTCGGTAAGACGAGAGCCAGCGCTCAGAGACCCGCGAACTGACGTATTGTGTACAGCTTTCTGCTGAGGATGTCACAACTCTGTTACTGGCAACTCCAAGTCTGTGGGGATGACTGCATGCAACGGATTAATTCAGCAATAATTAATTTTTGACAAGCATTAACACAATGCCGCGTGTGTGTTATTGTAAGCGTTGTGATGCCAGGTCTTTCGGGGGAACGCCACGCCTCTCAGCCTCCGCTTCCGTATCAGAAGCGCGGACAGCAAACAGCATCCAACACCTGAGAAACGTGACATGGCTGCAGAGAGAGAGGGAGAGAGAGAGAGAGGTGGATGAAGAAGAAGCCACAGTATATGCAAAATACTGGTCTGTTTTTTGTTTATATATTTTAATATTTTAACATTTGCATTCAAAATTTTACATACATATCCACAATTTAAAATACAAAATAGTTCAGCAGATTAGTCAAACTATTCATCAGTTAAGCACAAAAATAAGGCTTAGATGACATACTACAACCAATCAAAATCTAAATTGTGTACATATAATAGTTTTAAGTGTGATTTTGAGGCAGGCAGTAAAGTAATAAAATTGTTGAATTTAAAAAAAAACATGTTTTTCTTTCACAAAACCCTTTTTAAATATTGAGGCAGTTGGACCGGTCCCAGAACCGGTAAAGGTACCACTAAGGTACTCGTGAGCAAGGTGCCGTTTCCAAGCACTGCTCCCCAGATGCTGCCCATATCAGCTTCCCGCTGGTGACATATTTGGTTGCTGTGCTGTGGTGTGTTCACAATGACAAATAATCACTCACTTTCACTAAGCATATTTACTAAACTAATTTTACACTGTATTTAGTGTGACACTATTTAGTACTGCTAACTGCTACAGGCTTAATGTGTAAAGAGGTTACAGTTCAGTCATTCAAAGATGACATTTTAGTGTGTCAAGAAACAATGATGATCAAAATATTGTTTTGATATAATACAGCCACAATCTTTAAAAATCTTAAACATTTTGATAAATATTTGATTATTTATATTCAATGATGATTATTTGCTCCAGTCCCTTGTGATGGTGCCAAAGCCAGATGGTTTTCTGAGCGTTTATAACAGGGCTAGTGAGGCTTGGCGAATTGGCTACAGCACCTGGAAACACAGACGTATGATTTTGTCCACATTGCTGCCATAAGCCTCCACGTGCTCTCTACAGCACAAGCCCATGTTTGCCATTTTTTATAGAATGATTCTATTATTTCAAAAAATACATTTCAATATAATGTGAAGGTAATACATTTTGCTATGTCTACTCTAATGTCTCTAATATTTTATAGTAACACTGATATTGTGAAGAAGTTAATATGCAGGTCTGAGTTGACAGATTTATGATTATCCAGTGTTGTGGAGGAGCTAACTAACATTAGTGACACTACTAACTTACCTATTTTTTCAGTAGCTTATCAGTAGTTTTAAAACTCCAGTAACTTTTTTACTACCAGCGATGTAGAGTGGTGTATACTGTTCGCAGCTGCAACATGTTGGTGGCTGAGTGATAGCACACTCGCCTTTGGACCAAGAGGTTGTGGGTTCGAATCCGACCTCTGGCGTTACCAACATTGTGTACCTGAGCAAGACCCTTAACTATAGGTTGCTCTCAGGGGAACTGTCCCTGAACTTGGGAAACGTAAGTCGCTCTGGATAAGAGTGTCTGTTAAATGTAAATGTAGCTGGTGCAAGATGTTGGAACTTTGACGATGGTGAAAATCTGTGGCTGTAAATATTTATCAAAAGAAATGCAAATTAAATTTTTGAAGTCGACAGAACATACACATTTGAATGTAACATGAAGTCAGACCTCTATACCTCTGAGTAATCACTGGAACCTAATCGTGAGGGGCAGTTGGTAGCGTACTGTTTAGAGCGTTCGCTCCGTCATCAGAAGGGCACCGGTTCGAATCCCGGAACGGTAAAGGTACCACTGAGGTACTCATGAGCAAAGTACCGTCCTCAGGCACTGTTTACCGAGTGCTGCCCTTGTTAGCTGCTCACTCTTCCCTCAGGGATGGGTCAAATGCAGAGGTCACATTTGGTTGTGGGGCACTGTGTGCTGTGCTGTGGTGTGTTCACAATGACTTATCACTCACATTTGTAATTTGATATTACATTAAATTGTTATATATTCATATTACTTTTAATTAACTTGCTTTAAGGCTGCAGCATAAGTATAACTGGATGTAGGTAGAGACGTCTTCTCTATAGCTTATAGCTATAGTAAAATAGTATCTAACTGTAGCTTAGCTTCTTTCAATCCTACGTAGATTGTAGCCTGAAACGCTACTGTTTAAGAGTAGCTTCCCCAACACTGATAATATCTTACAGTAACAAAAATTGGTTCATAACGGTTAGGGAGTTGGCCTCATGATCGGGGGATTGTTGGTTCAAATCCCAGACTGGTAGAAGGTGCCACTGAGGTACTACTGAGTAAGGTACCATCCCCAAGTGCTGCTGCCCAGGTACTGGACATTAGCTAGCTGCCCACTGCTGCTTCACGGATGAGTCAGATACAGAGGTCAAATTTCGTTGTGGTGCGCTGTGTTCACAACTACACATAATCACTCATGTAAAAAACACTTCTTCAAGGAGAAAAAGTCTTCTACACAAGTAGTAAAAAACTACTCTGATAGTTATAAATGACCTTTCAGCTGTCGGTTTAGTCATTCTAGACTGATATTTCTGAAATATTTTATTTACACAGCACATATTTTTAGCCACAAGAGACTTCACTGAACTCCCTGTTTACCTAATGAGCCTGAAGGAATTCCCTACATTTATCACCTACTCATTGGCAAACCCAGCGAGTCAGACGGTCCTATTTGCATCAGACCTCATGGAGGTATCAGTCACGACATAACACAAGGGAGATGACGTTCAAAAGCACACAATGGCTTCATCCCCCAGCAACAGATTTAAATGTGCAGAGGGTGTTGTTTAGACAGCATAAAAATAATCTGACCTGATGAAAATTGTGCCGCAACCCAGAGGTGGCCCAAGATCTGGGGTGGTCAGGAATTTGATGAGGCTGAAGAGAACCAAAATGAAAATGATCAAGAATATCTTCATGGAATTTTTGTACACTTGTTATATTGTGTGCTGGATGATTAGATATGAACCTATAAATCTCTGGATTGTCTCTTCTGTTATTAATATTTGATCTTAGTCCATGATTCTGACCTCCTAGTGGTTTGTTTATAAACCATGAAAGCAATCACATCAACGCATTAGCTTTTTAATCAGTAAGTATGTCTGCTGTGCGTTGCTGGATATCTGAGGTAGTAATTTCTGTTAATTAAGGGAAAATGAACACCAATTTCTATATCATTAAGGTCAAATTAGTGTTATGGCTTCTCAACACATTCGAACTTTAAAATTAATATTTGGCAGCGAAACATTCAGAGATCAAAATGTGTTGAAATATTTGGGAATAAACATACTGTATACTGTCAAGTAACACTGTTTAACAAGATGTTTATCCAAAGATCTTCATGGAATCGCAATCTCTCTATTAATTCAATTAATCCAAGCTTCTTGCCACCTCCTGCACTATATATTATTTAGGGCTGCAAATAACGATTATTTTTGATGATCCATTAATCTGCTGATAATTTTTTCAATTGATCGATTATTAATTGGATAAAAAGAAAAAAAAATCATTTCCAGAATAATAAACCAAACTCCATTATGAACATATAAATAACATGAATATTTTCTAATTAATTGAAAATGAAGAAATATTGAAGTTTTGGCCATTTTTAGCCAATTTAGCATTCATTTGGGCCATTTCTGGGAAAAAAAGCTACATTTTTGCGGAAGATGGCGTTCCACGTGAGAGTTGCGTCACTCATTCTTCTTTTATGGCGGTCGGCGTCCAGCATAATGCCACTGTACGTATGTGTGTAATAACGTAGTCGCAACTAATCGATTGTTAAATTATTTGTCAACTATTTTAATAGTCAATTTTAATTGATTTAATCGATTAGTTGCTGCCGCCCATATATTACTATACCCTCATTTTTTTTTATGTAAAATGACAATATGTAAAAGAATAAATATGGAGGTTGATAAATTTCATTACTTCCAATACCTTTAAAACACAGATAAAAAGTGATTAACTAAATTAAATGGATTCAGCACCTTCGTAATTAAAATGTCTATTTTCATGGTATGGGCTTGACAGATCGGCTTTGCTCCTCTCTGTCCCAGATTGACCATGCTGAAGTTGTTTTAGGACCACCAAATTGAGCAGTGGGGAGCCATTTAATTAGTTGCTTGTCCTGACTTGGCACAGTCTCTCTTACACATAATTAACCATTAGCTAAAATTCATTGTCATGCATAAAATGTTTGATAATGGCCCTCTTCACTGTTAATTAACTAATGGCTGATGAGCATCTTTTCTTTCAGATTTTTTTAAAAAGGGCCCATCTCCTGTAGATTCACAAAATAATTAGATATCTGCAAGACGACAGCTCCAAGACCTAAAACTCAGCAGTGCACCTGACTGGAAAATGTAATGATGCAAGCAAAATTGACAGCATATGCTTACGACTTTGAAGGAAAATGTCATGTAAGGATCATAAAGCAAAGGTTTTTCACGACAAAGATGACATTTATTGCATTAAAGACAGTGATCACGTGATTAATTACTGTTTAGTCACTGTTTTTTACCTAAATAAAAATTCATTAATTAATTAATGTGTTGTGTTGGAAGTTTAAAAAATCATGTCAAGGAATAATAAGAGTGGGAAGTTAGTGGTCTAGAAGTTGAGCTTGTGGCTTTGAAACCTACCTCCAGCTCTAACACCACTGGGTCCCTGAGCAAGACCCTTAATCCCAAATTGCTCTCAGGGAAACTCTACCTGAAATTGGGAAATGGAAGTTGCTCCGGATAAGAGCCTCTGCTGAATACAGCAAATGTAAATGTATGAAGAACCAGCATAGTTTTTAACTTGTCATCGCGCATAACATCCATAATGAACTGCAGATTTAATTAGCAATAATTGATCTGCTAATAGATCAGAACAGCATTGACCTGTCTCCTGTAGAAGCTGCTTGAGCGTCAGGAAACAGTTTATCGCCGCAATATATGCACACAATTTCATCTGAAGTTCCATCTCGATATAGACAAACCAGGTCAAATAAACATCTGCATTGGAGGCTTGGACGTCTGGGCTTCACTTGGTCATAAGGTGATTTTGCATTAAAAACAATTACCACGTCAAAGTTTCCAGATTAACAGCGTGCATTAACGCGTTTAATGTTCACAGCCCTAGTTATAATTCACACCACCCTGATAAAATCGGAAAATGCTTATAGGGTCCACCCAGGTGGAGGAACCCTGTCACCTCATTACTGGATTAAGTTCATTAATTTCCATGCTGCAGCTGTGTTTGCTGGGATTTGATCATGCACCATTAGTTTTCACCATATGACCAAGACATTTCACCTCTTTCTGAAGCAGCTTGCGTATGTAGTACTTTACATAAATTTGCTTAAAAGACTTTTACACCGAGTTTCATTTTAACACAGGATACTGGGACATATGCAAATAAAGCGAGACACTCCTGAGAATATTTTTTACTCTTTCATCCCACAACTGCAGACAGGAAGAGCAGATTTGCATTTACAATTGCTAAATATGTCTACGTTTTCCATTTTGATGATGTTCTTGTTGCTAAATTGACCCGCTTTTTTGTAGCTCTGCATTTTTCCAGGATAAAATCAGTCTCATGTGACATTATATATGATGAAAATCAACTATTATGCCTAAATGGATAACAATATAACTTGGGTTTTCTTAGTTTTTGCAAACTAAGGTTTGCAAAAATAGTAAATATATACAACAATTCAACACATGCTGTACTTTTATAACTATTTATAAGAGTAACAGGGAAGTTGGTAACGTAACGGTTAGGGAGTTCACTCCAAGAATGGAAGGTTGCCGTTAAAATTACCACTGAGATGCTCATGAGCAAGGTACCGTCCCCAAGCACTGCTCCAAATGATGGCTCAACGTTTTGTGGGACAATGATTGGTCAAAAAATTGCGGTAAAGTTGCGGTAATTGGTCAAAATTGCAAGGTCATGATGAATTTGTGGGGATTGTCTGAATTTGCGCCAAAATTGCGATCGCAACATCGCCAGATCCTGGAAGGTCTGAGAAGAAGCATTAAATGCCTATATGACATCGCATAACATCTCATAACAAAATTCAGACGCTTGATTAATTAATTTACTCTGCTTCATCACAGTGTGTTAGGTGGAAGATGGTATTACGTCAGTAAACGGAAGTCAGGAGACTTTAAAATGTCTGTTTTGAAGGAGGTACAGTCGGTGACTGGGATGTAAACAGTGACAGACTAAGAGAAAGAGAGCAGAAGTTTGAAGACTTTTAGACTGCGCTTCAGGTCTTCTACTTTGCTCTAGCTGCCAGGTTTTCCTCTTGCTTGAGGCAAACAGGTAAAGTGCAGGAAGGAGGAGAGAAGAGGCAAGAAAGAAGAAAGATGTTTGTGTCTGTAAAGCGTGACTGCGTTGGTCTGGGTGCCGTCAGAATTTAGACGGTTGGCGCAGAATATGTCGATATGTCATACGTTTCACTTCACCTCACAGCCACACATCCACCCTGTGAGATGCAAACAGCAGACACACTGGGGAGGTATGGAAATATGGCTTTAAAAAGATGTGAAATGAGTGTTATCCCACTCGTCTGCAACTGATGCTGCTATTTCATCCAGAATGTATATTATGGAAGGCCAGGCAATGCAGATGGTATAAAGGGGTGTTGGTTCTGCAGTGATCTGAGTGACTGAAACCCTGTTTTGGTGACCTTAAAGGTCCCATATTATCCATTTTTCAACAAGTTAAACTAGGTCTATGAGCTCCACTAAACATGTCTCTGAAGTAGTTTGGTGAAAATATCTCTCAGATTAGACATTTTCACCTGCTTTTTATTGCTCTATTTCAGTCCCTTTCAGAACAGTCTGTTTCTCATTAGTATTTCACTCCAGAACTGGGGTGTAGAAAGCACGGCGAGAGTTTACCTCACGTGAAAATAATCCACACGGCTGCTCCTAACAGACCATCCATACAGCCAGACATGTTCAACACAACACTCCGCCAGTAGACTCCTTCATTGTGACTCCCGCACTAGCGCATGTAAGAAAACATGGCGGATCAGGAAGCGCTAGCAGTTCTACCTGGTGGGCAGAGCTTCTCAGATAGGAGAGTGAAGTTATTCAGATGTTCCCTAATGTGACGTAGAAGTAGGGGAGAAATCTCAACGGCTTGTTTAAGCACAAGATTTCTGACATTCGTAAATTAATACTAACACAATTTACCATTTTTTGATCAAACTTACAGTGTGTGTAGCGGCAGGACTGACCCAAAGAACAGAAAAAGAGAATTTTTCATAACACACAACCTTTAAGTTTGAGAGTTCAAATCTTATAAGAAACACAGATGGTCCCTAAGCAAGATTTATACGTTGCTCTATTTCTATCTAATCAAAAAAAGTTTTTTAAACAATGAAGGCATGATATATATGGTACGATGCTCTCCCCTTTTCTCTGCTTGTCTGGGTGCTCCAGTTTTTTTGCCACAGCTCAAAAGCTTGTCCGGTAGCTTGGCCCCATAGGTGAGTTTAAGTGTATTTTTGTGAGTGTGTGTGCCCTCCAGTGTGTGTGAGCGCCCTTAGCAGTGATAGATTCTGGTTTTGTCTGGGAACAAAGCTTTAATAAAAAGCATTGGTGAATGTCAGAAACTGTGAAAACTGCGTAACTGGGTTTTAGAAAAAAAATTCTTCTTAAGAATGGTTGCTGAATATGAATATTTGCTGTAAACGTTTGGCATAAAATATGTGGATCCTAAAAGTAATAGATTTTTAAATAGATTTTCATTTTTTAACGTAAACATTTTGTCATCGCAAGTCATGATGGTCTTGAGCTTTCATTCTAACAAATGACATCTTTCCCCTTACACATTGCATAGCAGAGTTTTCAGCTCATCGCACACTATTTAGTGGGAAGTTATGATTAAAATATCAGGGTCCTAAACCACGGGACTCACAGCTAAAGTTTAGACACTCCTCTCTCTCTCTCTCTCTCTCTCTCACACACACACACACACACAGAGAGAGAGAGAGAGAGAGAGAGAGGGAGAGGGAGGATACAGCACAAACCAAACACTTTCCTAATCTCCCAGGCCCTGTGTAATCTTACTTTGACAGATGGGGAAGAAAGCATGTCCTTTTTAATAGTGACGCTGCTATTTTTACTCCCATCACTGCACGGCCTGGATCCTCTTTTAACCCAAACTGCAGCTCCATTTTAGAGAACTTTGCAGAACTAGGAGTAAGCAGGTGGCACATTTACTACATTTACAAAGCAAAGGAGCACAAACTGCAATGAACACCATATGAAAATATAGTTTTTAACAACACTTTGCAGCATTAAAATCGATTTTTTACACATACAAATAGAATAATGTCAATTCTGACATTTGATTAAAGTGCTGTAGGTAGTTCATAATAAAGACACTCTAATTTGGGATTATAAATTCAATCATACCTCAATCTTACGTAAAAGATACACAGATACTTTTACTTTTACTTCTGCCCGAGCAATTATGGAGTAATGTTCTTGACTTGTTCACCCGACCTGAACTTCTCAGCATTGTTTTTTAGTTCTTAAAGACAGGACCAGCAGCTGGAAGTCGCCAAACGAGCAGGAAGTGGAAAAGGCAGCGTCACAGGGCCAGAGAGCGTAATCAGGGGAGATGCACAGCTTTTCTACATTTACTGGGAACTGGATTATCAGTTTCATCTATTAGACTGTTGTCACTTTATTCAACAGAACCACCTGTTTTTTAAAACTTTAACTGCAGCTAATCATATGCACATTCAATGCAAAGAGAGAACTCCCGGACTAAAACTGTAGTTTTAAATTCTGCATGTAACTATTCTGCAAACTCTCTTTTGTACCTCTACCTCTAGAATTTTTATATTGTAGATTTTTGTCTATATATATATTGTTTGTTTGTTTAATCTAAGCACCTTATTTGTGTTTATATTTTTTGCTCACTCTATGTTGCTCACTTTTGTCTCTCTGTATACTTTTATACAGTAGAGCTGACAATAAAGTTGGCTAAAACTAACTGCTATGCCTCCAACTGCCCCAGCTGTAAGAGTGCTTTTCTCATTTGTAGTTTCTGTTCTTACCTAGAAATAAATTTCCAATAAGAAAACATTGATGAATGTCTGAAATTTTGTGTAAATGGCTTTTAAGAATAAGTTTCGTCATTGGAATGGTTGGTGAATGGAGCCAAATTCTTTAAAGACAGTGAAAGTTTGTGATTATTTGTTGTTGTGAACACACCACAGCATACAGTGTAAGATAACAAAATGTGACCTCTGCATTTAACTCATCCGCGGAGGAGCAGTGGGCAACTAGTACAGTACCTTGCTCATGAGTACCTCAGTGGTACCTTTAGCAGTTCGGGATTCGAGCCGGCGACCTCCCTGAGCCGGCGACCTCCCTGACACTACCTACTGAGATAACTCTCCAGAGATTGGAATTTTATTCTTTATTCTAAATTTATTTTAATATTAATGAGTACAATTTTGAGTTTTACGAAATACTGAAAAAATCCATTTAAAGGATTTTTTTTTCATAAACTAGCATTTGTTTGACTGAGGAAATAATTTAGAGGAGGGGAGGAATTTGTTGCATTTGTTTGAATGAAGAAAAAATTTGCGTTGCCAGTAAATGCAGGCAGTCGATAATGAAGGAGTCCAGCAGTAGTGTGGCCTAATTTACACAAATGCAATGCAGTCTGTGTAATGTGCAATGCAATGTGGTGTACATGTAAAAACGTTCATAACGTAATATTGCTTAAACGTTCTGTAAAATATGGAACGACACATTAGCGGCAATTGCTTCTGTGACTCAGAGCTCACCGGTTTTCACATTTCAGGAGCTGATCTTTGTCCAATCCGTACTGCAAATTTCTATGAAAAGCTTCAGCGAATATGAAAAAAGCCTCGTTCAAACAAGAACTTAAAGCACGTAACGGCGAGGGCCGCCAGTCGCCGTCATCCGCAACAATCCAAGCAGTCAAAGCAGTGAGCGTCTCATCTCTGAAATAAGCTCCCCGTGGAGCATTTGTTTGTCTACGAGCGCAAGCTGCCGGTGATCATGGCTGTCATCTGAAGCGGGGCCTGACTGTCTGTTTTGGAACGAGGGTGGTTTCACGTTCAAAGTGTGGCAAAGAAGGAAGGCGATGACGAAGGGAAAGCGAGAGGAAGATGCAAAGCGATACGTGGAATTTCACATTTGAAGCACTTCAAAAAGAAGATGGAGGCCTGTTTCAAGCCACCCAGAGAATGTATAAACAGTGTGCAAATAGAGAATTAGACGAGTAATAATTATACCTAAGCAGTCTGAAGGAGGGGGTAGCCTGAGGTGAGACAAATAAAAGCTACAACCAAACAACTTCTCCCAAAACACATTCGTTAAATCTAAACGCGACGTGTGTATAAATTACAGCGCCGATTTAGACAGATTATTTGGGAAAGGTGTTGATGCAGTGGCCTGAGTGACTGGAATTTTGTGTTGGTGACTGTAGGATTTTGAGACTTTGATATGACCAAGATTTTCAGATTTTAACGTCAAACTGATAGAACCGAAGAAGCCTTTTGGACAAGGGGTTGCCAGTTGCCTTCGAATCGATCTCTGAAAATTACTATGTGCTGGACAATTGAGAACTTACAGAGACAGACTGAAAGAGTGGGTGTTTGAAACCATGGACAGCCTAAAGCCATTGTTAGTGCCTTAAGCAAAACCCCAAGTTGCTCCAGGGAGACTGTTTTTGTAATAAGGAAATGTAAGTTGAAGGTACCTTTCTGAACCATGTCTTACTCAGAAGACATTTGATTATAATATACTTTGATTGCTTACACAGTGACATCTCAAGGCAGATGTCTAACACAAGTATTTGTAGGCCAATGACCAGAAACTTGCATTAATATGACCAACTTTGTGGCAGCAACATGCGCTCTGCAACAACATGTGCTAGAAAAAGGCATGAGGGTCAAACAATAGTAAAAAATGTCAGAGATGGCAACTTTATAAAGGGTGAAACATATGAACAAAAAGGGATTAGAAAACCACGTCATGGTCCCTCTACATCCGAGGGTGGAGACGTGACACAAACCTACTTCAAATGTTATTCCTTTTCTAGTAATTAATCACATTTTACTGAACCTCAGTAACAAAACAGTATTAACTTATCTGACAACATTACAGTAAGGTTTATGCGTTAAATAATGAAGGAAGATTATATTATCCATTTACTATTTCTAGCTTTTTAATATGCATTAAGGGTGTCATGTATTTTAAGCTAATGATATGTGTTTGTTTAGCTGCTTGCTGCATAGTCTGATCTAAAGATGATGTATAAACTGCAAGGAATGCTCTAATATTAGTATGTACCTGACTCAATTTTTCAACCTTTTGTCTATAATAGGGTATCATGTCACTAAACCACCATGCAATGAGCGTAATATTATAATGTGACCAAGAACATACGTTTATAATGGCTTTAACTCAGTAATGCTTGAATATAGATTCACAGAACTGTAAAAATCACTCTGGCTTCTAGTATATTCCAGTCACCTAGTTCGTCTGTGGTCTGAGTGAACAAACTCTGTATTGGTGACCATAAGATTGGAAGTTCAACTTCAAGGAGAGTTTAAAACAACCATTGGGAGCCTAAGCTAGACTCTTAACTCCAAGTTGGTTCAAGAAGAAATGTAAGTCACTCTGGACTATACCATAGCCGGCCACTGGAGAGCACCCTGTGCTGTCTTGTGTCTGTCTCGTGAGGTAGGACTGTCATCTCCCTCTGTTCCGCTTCCTCAACCCTAATTGGTTACATTATCACGTTAGTCTCATTATCAGTTACACCTGTTCGTGCTCAGTCCTTTGTTTCTAGTTTACCCTGGTCTGTTTGTTTCATTGGTCCTACGTTTTAGTTTGCCACTTTCTCATTTTGCTCCCACCTCCAGCTACCCCTGTTAATCTAGGTTTAGTATTTAGTATTTAGTTTGGTTTAATCAGTTAGCTTAGTGTTTGCATCTGTTTCAGTTTAGTTAGTTCCCTATGAAGGCATTTCTCTACCTTTTGTGTCTGTTGGTCCGTCCTGCGTCTACCCCAAATTGGCCTGCTTTGTTTTTTTGTCTTTTGACAAGACACACGTTTTCTGTTCTTTGTTTAGTGGCAGATTTATTTTATTTTTCTCAAGAGGTGGACAGAAGTACATTTAAGTATAGTTTTTGAGTATCTCTACTTCAATTGAGAAGTGTTTTTTGGGAAACTTATGACTCGCTTCACTAAATTTGAAAGACAAATACCATTATTTTTACTTCACTACATTTCTATCAAGGTTCTTGTTACTTGTTATTTTCAAACCTGTTGAAGTGGATGTTATTTTTTGGCAGGTGTCAGTAATCGCTAGGGTTACGTCATGCCTGTAGATGGTAACTAGTCCTGCTGTTTTTTGTCTTGCTTAAAACTTTGTTGCTGTTGATAAGTCATGAAGCTAGAGGTGTAGAGCTGGGTTTTAAGCAGATTGGAATGTTGATTTTATTTCCTGAGCAGGCTGCATTTACAGCTATAGCACTGTCCTCACTGCACACACCACCATGCTGTTTTGTGGGGGTGTGGAGTCTTAAAATTAATTTAAAAAATAAACTAATGACTGTTCTTCTTCATCTGTTTGGGTTGTTTCATTCTGTAACGTTCTACAAGATAGTCAGAGGCATTAGGTGTTGTAAGTGTTGTGGCAATAATGTACCAATGCTGTGAAAGATGCACTTTTAATACTTATTTTTTTTAAGTACAAACTTAAATACAAATTTTCACTTGTATTAGAGTGACTAGTGGTATCTGTACTTTCACTGAAGTAAAGATGTTAGATACTTTGCCCACCACTGTTTGCCTGGAATAAAAGGATGCTTTGCACTGTTTCCTCAGATTCCTGTGCCATGTCGGTGTAAGTAAAAAAAAAAAAAAATTAAAAAATTAAATAGGTGCCCCAATCAAGTGGACACCTGAAGTTATGAAAAGCTAATTGGGATTTATTATGAAAGATTAATCAGGACTCTCTCCATATTTGCAAACACAAGCAGAATTCCAAATTTGATCTCTCTTAACGTTGACACCTGATCTCTCATCAGCTTGACGCCGGACCCCACGAAAGGGTGGCATCGGCCCGGCATGATTTACTCTGTCCAGGGCTTTGCTCATGTCATCCAGCAGCTCCAATCACTTTACTGTCTCTCTCACCCAGCGCACTGAGCTCTGACTGACAGGCTCTCGTGAAAGTCAGTGCAGCTAAAGATCTCTCCTGATAAGCATATTGATCTTTTACTGCAGATGGAACACAACGATCCCACTTCTAAATCACACTCTCTCCCTGTTTGGAGGCAAGGTTTGTGAAAAAAAAATGGGTCTGTACTGTCGCTGTTGTGCTTCTGGGAATAAAAATAAATTTAACACTCATCTATATGGCTGGCATCGTGCCTTCAAAAAAAGATTTGTTGTCTATGGAAGTGTTAAATCATTATTTGGGCAACGACAGGAGTCTGGATATTCATCTTATTTTCCACTGAATACCACTGTCAAGCCCCAGTGTTCATTTTTCACTTTTTTGTGAAGTTTTTACCTCTCCACTGCAAATATCTCAAATGCCATTTTGGCACTATGTGAAAAAAGGTGCAAAAATGCAAGGAGGGAAAAAATAAGCCCTTGATTTGACTTTTAGAACTTTGAATTTGTATATAATGCCTCCTGGTACCTCACCTTGTTGTTAAAACCAACTCGTCCTTCTCTAACTATTAGATGTGTTGCAAATAACTTCTATCATGACCTGCTTTTTCCTGCAAAATCTGTAAAATTTTTGCTGAGTTTGCACTCATGCACCTACATCATTTACAGTCATCCGAGGATTATACACAGCTTAGATAACTCTTCTTCTTAAAGCAAGGTTCTGTAAGAGTCGTGTTAAGGCTAACAGCATCCTTGGCTTTAGTCATCATCTTCCTAGCATAGGAACAGATTTTGGCCTTAGAGGAAAGCTATATTCAATAATGAAAACTTACTGAATGACACTGTAAAGCTTCTTATTTTTCAGTATGGACATTTCACTATAATAACTTGGAGTGATTACAAGCGTAATCTTAAAAACTCCAGATTTCATGTCAATTCCTCCCTAATTGTGCATGCATAATGTTCATTCACAATCCAGGCAAATCCTATTGATAAAGCTGGTAAATCTTCAAACTTTCCCACATCTAGACTAAAAACGCTTATCTTGAGATTGATTTGAAAAGAACTGGTGATAACACAGGAAAGTGAAAATAAATGTACAGCATTCACAGACATCCCAGTCTTGGGTGTTTGATAGCCTAGTGGTAGGACAATTGCCACTGGACCAAGAAGTTTGAAGGGTTCCAAGGGTTTGAATCTGACCTCTGGTATTACCAATACTGGATCCCTGGGCAAAACCCTTAACCTTAAGTTGCTCTAGGGGAACTGTCCCTGATATTAGCAGATGTAAGTCGCTCTGGGATGTGTATCCCAAAAGTCTAGAGGTGAATATCCTGACAACCATCACTAAGTTATATTATCTTGTGTTTTTGCAGCTCAATTTGCTGCTCAATCAGAAATTGGAGGTTTCTTTAAGTAAAAACAAGTGATACCTCAGATTTTCATGTTTGACACTTAAGTTTTAGTCCTATGTATCCAGAACTCAACAATGTGTAAAGTCTTTCTTTTAGAAAGACAAGAAAAAAATGTAAGACAAAAGTAATTTAAATGTGTGTTAGCAATTAAACTTGATGGGAAAATGATTGGGTTTTATCAGAGTGAAATGGAATGGAATCTAGACGGTGGTCTTAGATTTGGATGTGTATTTATGAACTTAAATTACAATGAAATCTGAGACCTCACTTGCCTATTTAGTGCAATCGGGAGCATCTGACCGTGGCAGAATGCAGCAGCACCAACTCTCGTCACACACCGGTTCGCATACTAATTATTGATGGACTAAATATGGCCATAATCAGACTTTTTTCAGCTCTGAGATTCATTTGTCTTGCCCACTGTTTCCCATTTGTTGAGGTGAGTGTTTTGCCGCTGATAAATCAAACGTGAGTCCTTAATAATGCAATTTGTCTGTGCGTGCTTCGTGCACTCCTTAACTGTGCTGCTGCATTTTGTTTTAACCTCTCGCCACACTGGTCACAGAACAGCTGTCAGGTGTGAAGACAATGAGACATCAGAATTGATCTGGCATTTATATGCACGGTCAGACTGAAAGGACAAGTACAATCCTGCTAATAGACATATTACATGAAGGGTATAATAAATGTTCTCTATGGAAATTCCTTTGTTGTGTTAAATGGACACCTGAGACACAAGTGTAATAGCAATATTTCCATGACCATACTGTTTGTTTATATAAAGTGGAACAAAATTACCATTGTTAGTTCTTCTACCATTCGTCTTATTATTCACATTTTACTTATCACATGTAAACCCAGCTGATGGAACATGACACACAATGCAAGAGAAATTCATATGAATTTCATGAAGATTAATGTACTAAAGAATCTTGGCTTAGACAAATAGACTTGTATTTGATGTCACAACAAATGATACTTGAAAAAATTAGGCTAAATATGCCTGAAACATCGGACATAAGGGTGGGAATCGAAAACCGGGTTCCAACTCAGAATCCAACTGATCCATTCCATCAGAACTGCACACCCAGGGTTTTCCGGTTTTGCGTCGCGGTACATTACGTCACACTCTCTGCGACTTGACCTTCAACCACGAGGAATTACGGCGCTTTTTTGGGGCACTTTTTTCACAATGCTTTTTTATCATTTTCCATTAATCAGAAAATATTTTTCCATTCTTTAATGTTAGAGAGTAAAGAAAAATATGGAACAATGCATTATTTGTTTCCAAATAATTGTATTCTATATCCAGATGGATTCCAAAATGATAAAGAAGTGTTTCCACCTGCACTAACCTTATTTTCCATCATAGTATTAAGCCATATAATGTCTCTGCATAATAAAAACTCTGAATATGAATGTGTTCATGTTCACAGTCTTGTGCAGACATCATTGTGGGAAAAATAAAATGGTTGCTTTTGGTGCGGAAGACTGCATAGAACTACTTTTTCACACTCAAAAACTACTCAGGAATTGATAAGAGAATTATTAACGTATTGGATTAATAGGCAGAATTAACAATGACATTGATATTGATAAAATCTTATCAGTTCCCACCCCTAATCAGACATCAGACATATGGAGTAGTTGGTAGTGTAATGGTTAGGCCCTTATCGCCGTGATCAGAAAGTTGCCGGTTCGAAGCCGGACTGGCAAAGGTACCACTGAATTACTCATGAGCAAGGCCCCATCCGAAGGCACTGCTCCCCAGGTGCTGCCCACTGCTCCTTCAAGAATGGATCGAATGCATTTCCTGGGTCAAAAATATTTTGTTGTGGTGCTGGTGTAATCACTCACTTTCATCATTATCATCGCAAGCATGTGTCATAAGAATATATTTTTGATATATCCAGCATGGCCAAAAAGCCGGCCCACTGTTCCTTCACGGATGGGTCAAATGCAACGGTCACATTTTGTTGTGGTGCACTGTGTGCTGTGCTGTGCTGTGTTCACAATGACAATCACTCACTTAAAGTCAGCAACATGCATCTCATCATGCTCATCATACATAAAGTTTCACCTCTGTATTACATGCAGATTGTACCTCTGCCTAGTTAGTAAAACTTTTGCTCGTGTGTGTCTTTCTGTATCTCAAATTGTCCCATGTTATTTTAAAGCCAGTCTTCCAGTTTCCTAGTCGTGCGAGCATTTCACCAGACAATTTAGAAACACACACACTGTTGTAGTTTGATGGTGTTTGACTCATCAGAATTTCAAATGCTTTGCTGCTTTTAAAAATATCTTTAATGTGGTTTCATTTGATTAAGCAGTACATCCTGTGCTAGAATTTTTTGACCTTTCATTCTTTTCACCTGACATCACGGCCTAGTATTATCCTCGAGGGGACTAATGCAGTTCTTAACAAGGAGCACACTTATTATTGCCTCTCATTTCTGCCCGACACCTCTGATGGCAGAGGAATAACAATGTGAAAGCTCTTGCATGAGAGCGTTCTTTTCTCTTGTTCATAGTAAAAAATAATGTTTTTTTGGACTCCAGTAAAGCAGACGTTCACTTCAGGATGATCAAAATATTCATACACCACTTAAAAATGTGAAGAAAGTCACTTATTTTAAGAGACGCCTTGTTCTACAGCTTTAGAAATTCTCATAAAGGAACAACAAATTATCCTAGAGATTTCCAAGTGCATGCACTCATTTACATAAATAAATCTTAATTAATTAGTTTTCTGTCTTTGAATGTTGCATGATTAAATATCCAGTGATTAAGAACATATGCTCACTGTCTTCTGTATTAACATAATGGGTGACACATTGCCATAGAGTTATGCTGTGTTTTCCTGTAAAATATATGAACGTCTTTACAGCAACCCAGTATGTGACAGATTTTAAATATATGCATGTATTTTCTTTTATGGTTTAATGTAAAGGCACTGACAATCTAAATCTTACACTAAATACTTGATATGACTAAAATTATTTGATAACAAATAATGCCCTTTTCTGTATTAATTTTTACCTCATAACATTATAGAATGGAAAACAAATATGAAGAAATAGTGAAGTTTTGGCCATTTTTGAGAATGTGTCTCTCATTTGTTAACTCGTTATTGACTCATTTGTGGGAGAGAAGTATATTTTTTCCTTGAGGGCGTTCCATATGAGAGCCGCGGTACAACAGGGCTGGGGACGCACGTCAGGATCAAGTAAATGTACTGTGAGCAGTGGTGGAATGTAACAAAGTATTTGTACTTTGTTACAGTACTTAAGTAAATTTTTACGTATCTGTACTTTACTTAGTAAAAATAATAATGCATACTTTTTATTTTACTCCATTACATTTTGCGGCAATTATCTGTACTTTCTGCTCCACTACATTTCTACAATTTATGCCGTTAATCGTTACACTTTATGAATACAATTCCCTCAAAATCTTGCATGAAAAAATAGTTAGCGGCATAAGTCGGTAGAGGCATAAGTCAGTATATCTACGTTCTTTTACAAAATGGCACAGCCCAGATGTTGAGACAACCCATTGCGTGAGTACTTTTACTTAAAAAAATACTTTAATGTAAATTTAAAAGTAAGTACTTAGTACTTTCACTTAAGTAAGATTGTTGATGTAGCACTTCTACTTTTACTTGAGTACATATTTTGCAGGATATTTGCACTTTTAATTAAGCACTGAACTTCAGTACTTCCTCCACCACTGACTGTGAGTAGATCGCTGATTGTTTTTGTTATTTATCAGCTAAACTATAATTTTTGTCTGTAATAAACGGGAGGATTTAACTGAACTGGAATGTTTTAGTGAATGTTGGACTGTGGGATCCGTGCGCGGTAACAAACGCAGCTTGAGTGTTTACATCACGAACAACATCATGTTTGCGTCATGACTCCTCGTGGTTGAAGGTCAAGTCGCAGAGAGTGTGACGTAATGTATCGCGACGCAAAACTTAGAGAAAACCGGAAAACGTTGTGCTGGGAAAAAAGAGAATTGTTAAGAAGAATCATAACGTTGAAGGTGTACAATTCTGATGGAATGGATCAATTGGAACCGGTTTTCAATTCCCAGCCCCTAACACTCTAAAACATTTTGCATTTGGAAAAATATAATTTGAAAATGAAAGACCCATGTCCAAACATGTCCAAAATGTGCCTCAGGTGGTTTCATGTTTCATACAGGTTTGAGATGTTTTTGGGTCAAAACAGTCAGTAAATAATCCTCAAGAGACACTATGAAGAACGGAATGCAGGTGCGAGGGGTAACGAAAACTTTACACATAACCTAAACATAAATCAAATGCAATTTATTATTATTATTGTTATTATTATTATTATTATTACTTATTATTATTATTATTATTATTATTATTATCATCAAGTATATATATATATATATATATATATATATATATATATATATATATATATATATATATATATATGCAGGGTGCATAACAATAAGTAATTCAATTTTTTTGCATGCATAGATACAAAAACACACACACATACAAGGAACAATTTCAGCATTCAACTAATTCTTTATATCTCACAAATGAGCACTGACAGGCTTTTACAATTTGTGTTTAGTCTACTGGCCTCTTTCACAAGTGAGTAATTACATGACACCACTCAACAATGACTCTGTATGAATACAGTGGGAATCGCAATCACTTAATGACCTCCACTGTGCTCTCTTTCCTGAGATCATCACATGCTTGACTTGGGCTCAACTGGCCTACTGAGAAGAATAACAATGAACAAGAGAATTATGAAGAATATTTTAGAGAAAACAAAACAAATATTTGTCACATGTAATATATTGGCTTAAATGGCAAGAATATTTGAACTCACATCACTAAAACTTACACCTTCTCTCATAAACAGAACCCCCAGGATTTCACGATGTTGCGCTCGCAACTATTAACGCAAATTCAGCCAGCCCCCGCGAATTCATTACTACCGTGCAATTTTGACCAATTACCACAACTGTTCCACAATTTTTGACCAATCATTGGCGTTTTCCCACAAAACGTTGGGCCATACGTCAGCAAACTCACTTCCTTGTTACGTTTACAAGGACGCAGGAAAGGTGATAAAAACACCTCACATTTACCTTGAAAAATAACTAAATGATGGTTTTGTTCCCTTCATTTTAATTAATTGTTAAAAAATCATTATAAAGGGGGGACAAAATCGCAAATTTAGACTTGCTCTCACAACTTTATTGCAACAAAACGCCTAAAAACACAGTTATTTTTTAAAAAGTTCAGCAAAATCAGCCATTGTAGGCCACAATAATGTCAAGAAAGACTCACAAAAAGGAATAAGACTTGATTAGATACACACATTATACTTGAACTCCATAATTTGTACAGAACCATCTTTGTCTTGGAAGTGTTGGAATTTTATGGATCATGTTGTGCCATATGAAGGAAAACCAAAACCAGTTTCATCTATTGAAACATTTTCTGATGGGTTGGTTCATGAAAATTCTCACAAATGGAACCACCTTCAGACTCCACATACAGAACATGGTCACAATCTTGGTCAGCAGCCATCAAAGAAGTCAAATTTTGGCAAATAACATCTTGGAAATAGCCCTTAAACCAGCTCACGGACACTTTCCACATCATAATGTATAGCGTTGGGTTGAAGTGCCAGCGTTCTCTAATCAAGCCTATAGATTTGACTTCAGGCTATTTCAAGTCAGCACCGGTTTGGAGACTGAATGTTTCTCATTGTTTTTCTTTCTCTCCAACTGGCTTGCCTTGTCCTCACGGGTTCGCAGCCTGATCAGCGATCAGGTGTCGGCTTCGGGAGCGATGGGCCGTGAAATTGAGAGTTGCAGTAAAGTTGCTGAAAGGTGAGCACTCGCAACGCTTCTCCACAGATGAGGCTGGGCTAATTCATGCCGTGGCTTTGTGCCTGTCCTCTCCTAATGGGTCCCTGAATGATGTTTACCATTTTGTGGTCCATGAAAGGACTTTCTGCCTGCATACTCGAAGAGAGTCGGAGCCAACACTACAGTGTGTTAGGACATGCCAATGTGTTGCGGGTCAGAAAACACTAATATGAAAAACCCACCACGTTAGAAATGATAGTATGCAAAAAATAAATAAGATAATTAACATTAACTAAATAGTTGTCATCTAGATTACATGGGTCCACAGAGAATTCAACTGATATGTAGGCTTTGAAATATATTTGTGCCAGAAGACAGAGTTTTATAAGAACAACGTGGAGTGAGATTTACTTTTGAGCCCGAGACCGAAGGGAAATTTTAAAAGAAGGGCTACAAGCTAAATAAATTAATAAGAACAAAGGAAAGAGGCCAGATCTAAAGTAGAGATGGCACCGATCTGGGGTGCGTTTCCCAAAAGCATAGAGGCTAACGTATTGCTAACTACTGTACACTATGTTAGTAGCTGACGTACACTATGTTAGGACCGTCACACAATTACAGAAGTGTGTTTAAATGAATCGTTTTTGAGTTGTATTTCAATAATGAATAATTTAGCATATACATACGGGCAGTGTTGGGGAGTAACGGAATACATGTACCGGCGTTACGTATACAAAATATGAGTAACTGTATTCCGTTACAGTTACCGTTTAAATAGGTGATAATTAGAATACAGTTACTTTGTTGAAATAAATGGATTACACGGCGGTCTGTTCCTGTTTCATATGTTACGCTATCCCCTCTCTATCCCCTCTCTGTCCCCTCTCTAATTTTGGTAATTCCACGCATTGCCGGAAACCCAAACAAAACACGCAATAAGAGGCTCTAATGTAAGCGTCCTGTTAATGTTGGTGGCGTCAGTTACACAATGGACCCGGAGCCAGCACAACAGAGCCAGCAGTGCCCGGGCAGGAACGCATTTCTTACTCGGAAATTTCCTCTTTGCTCCTCTACAGTAAATATATTGTCTATTCAGGGAGATTTGGGCAGCCAATTGGTAGAGAAAAACAAACAAGAATTTGCAGGATGTGATCGCTACATTCATGTAGTTGTAAAAAGCATGACAATATATGAAGTAATCCAGACTATTCAGAATACGTTACTCACATTCAGTAACTTAACGGAATACGTTACAAACTACATTTTGGGGCATGTATTCTGTAATCTGTAGTGGAATACATTTTAAAAGTAACCTTCCCAACACTGCATATGGGTGTGTAATTATTAAGTATTTCCTTAAGCATAACAGAATAATCCTAGTCATGTATTCAGATATTTTCCGAATACATGACTAGGTTATGAAAGCTTATATTTTAGGTGATAAATAACAAAAACAACAAGCGTTCTACTCACAATACAGCCATTTACATGATATTTATTCCGGACGTGCGTCCACTGCGTTATAATGGTTCTCTAATACCAGTTTTTTAAATTGCAGAGTGAATATGTGGTTAAAACAACAAGTCACTGTTTTCATGCATTTTTTCATCTCTTTTATTTTAGACGTAATTAAAGCCTGATCTGTTGACAAGTCAAAATTGAAGACATTTTTATTTGCTGATGACAGTTAAGCAAGTAAAAAGGTAGAGTTCCACACTTTTGTACGCCAATACATTGTATTCTATTTTACTTTTTCAATTATTCTTCATTTTCAAACGCTACCTCTTTATTTTAATTGCATTTTTCCACAGGCTCTTTCTCTAAATGGAAAGCAAATTGTGTTACCTTTGTTATGAAGTTTGCAAAACATTTGTGACATTCAGATAATGACCAGTTCATTTTTACAGTTGCTGTTTATGTTAATAAACTCAAAAACTGTATTAAATGTTAATATGCCAATGTCGCCTCCACAAATGAGCTCAAATGAAACAATAAATCACTCCTGCTTTGAATGTTTTACCCTGCTGTCTAAACGTAGCTCAGGATTGTACTAAAACAGTGAAATAACTTTTACTCTCGTGACAACACAATATGTTATCCGTTCTACTGATATTAGACAAATGACAGTAACATCACGCCACTTAAATAGCTAATCAGCCTGACGGAGACTATAAAACACAGCTTTTGCGAGAGCGTTTGGAGCCGAGCGAGTAATTTGTTTCCCCGCCGAGTTCCGTCGTCCTACTGGATCCCGGCCAAAGAGTGCAGCTTTTCACATGCAAAATAAAGCAAGCATCTGCAGACGACTCAGACAGCTTAAGTCCTCGTCTTCCCTCCAGCCACGGAGTGCATTAGCCCAGCGGCCAAGAGGTCGACTCTTCAAATAAAAACACTTATGTCATTTTTTTTTTTCAATTAACCCCGTGGACAAATAAAAGCACATTCAGTTTCTCAGCTGTGAAAGTCAAGGAGTTAAAGAGACGGAGGTGCCATTGCAGCAGTCCCACTTTGTTCGGCCTCAAAGCTACTTCTCTCCGGGATTCGCTTCAGCCTCCGCGTTAATCTTGTGCCGAGCCTCTTAGACACATGTGATTACATGCAACTCCAGTGTTCTCAATTAGGGTGAAGAGAGGACATGCGGAGTGGTGCTGTTTGTGAAGAAGCATGTGTTCTGACATGAGGGTCTGAGTTTGACCTGCAGTGATTTGATGTGTTTTCTGCCTCATTTTTGTCATGTGGTGCTATAAATATATAAAGGTACCACTAAGGTACTCATAAGCAAGGTTCCTCAGTGGTACCTTTATTGGTCCTGGATCGGTAAAGGTACCACTAAGGTACCTGTGAGCAAGGTTCCTCAATTAGTGCCTTTATTGGTTCTGGAGCAGTAAAGGTACCACTACGGTTCTTGTGAGCAAGGTTCCTCAGTGATACCTCTACCAATCCAGGACCAATAAAGGTACCACTTAGGAACCTTGCTCACAAGTACCACTACAGTACTTGTGAGCAAGTTTTCTCAGTGATACCTTTATTGGTCCTGGATCAGTAACAGTACCACTACGGTTCTTGTGAACAAGGTTCCTCAGTGATACCTTTATTGGTCCTGGATCGGTAAAGGTACCACTAAGGTACTTGTGAGCAAGGTTCCTCAATTAGTGCCTTTATTCATTCTGGAGCAGTAAAGGAACCACTACGGTACTTGTGAGCAAGGTTCCTCAGTGATACCTTTATTGGTCCTGGATCGGTAAAGGTACCACTAAGGTACTCGCAAGCAAGGTTCCTCAGTGGTGCCTTTATTGGTCCTGGACCAGTAGAGGTACCTCTAAGGTACTCGTACTTGCACTTGGACCACTTGTAGTAGGTTCCGACAAAAAGATTGCACAAAAACGTATTCTAGCCCATATGACAAAATGTTCACTCGCTGCCTAATATATCTCCCTCTCATCTAGGCGCCACTCTAAAGAGTTAGCAGAACTGTAAAGATATTTGATATACATGTAAACTGATTTAGTTCTGGAGTGGCACGGTGGCGCAGCGGTTAGCGGTGCCGCCTCACAGCAGGAAGGTCCTGGGTTCGATCTCTGGGTGAAGTTTGCGTGCTCTCCACATGCTTGCGTGGGTTTCTGCTCCGTTTTCCTCCCTACAGTCCAAAAGTGTGCACTATAGTTTCATTGGTGACTCTAAATTGGCACCGTACGGGTGACTGAGTGTGTGATTGTGTGAGTGTGTGTACCCTGCGGTGTGTTGGTGTCTGCCGTGCGCCTTGCGCCTTGCACCCGTAGTTCCCGGGATAGACTTTGCTAAGCATTGACTATGTACCAACATACTAAGTGTTCATCTGTTATTTGACCATTCGCTGACCCCGGCATTGTTTTCTCTCTCTCTCTCTCTCTCTCTCTCTCTCTCTCTCTCTCTTTTTGGAAGATTCGACCTGACAGTTTGGATTATCAGTTTTTCTATTTCATGTGTTGTCTCTTTTTGTTTACAGCTACAGGCTACAATTTGGATGGTTGGTTTGTGTTTTTGTTTGCCTCACTCACAGTCTTTTGGGATTTAAACTCTGTCCAGTTTGGGATATCAATCTCTGCTTGTGCATTATTCAAAAAGTGCTTTGTTAGCTGCTCTGCATTTGGGTCTATGTGAATGTTACATATATTTTTGGGGATTTTATATGTACGGGGGTTTTATTTTTTATATGTTGATGCATTAAGATTAAAAAAAAATCAGATTTAAGAGAATAAAAAGATTTGGGTGATGTATGACTGTAGGATTATATAAAGAAAGTAATTATGGGAAACATAGGAAGTAAACACAAAGATAGCAAGATGTGTGTGTGTGTGTGTGAAGCTATAATCTCTGCACAACAATACATCAAGTGTGCAAGGCCATGGTAATATTCAGAGTTGGGTGGGATTATGAGAGGCTTATGAAGATCAAAAATAACTTTGTAAAATTCCTCCTCTTACATGTGATGACTGTACAGCTTTACATCCTTTTATTGTTTATTTTATTTAGAGAAACGTGAATTAAAAAGTGAAAAATTCCATCTCTTTATAAAAAACAAATCAACTGGAAACATTAACATTTGCAGTTAATTAAAGTTATGATTATTATTCTCTCTTATTATTCCATTAATACCACGACCCACTTCTGTTCATTAAAATTCGGTCACAGGGAAAACCACGTTCTTATTGCTGCATAAACATTAAAGCTTAAAGCAAACCTTGACTCCCTGCAGAGACGGGAGGAGTGGAGAAATTTTTCGTAGACGAGCTACTTAGCATTTTGTGTCACATGGATACAAACATCAGCCCTGCTAAGCCCACGGTTGCTTCCCAGCGCTGGCCATGAAATACCAGAGGATTATTTATGGAAAGCTTTTGCATCTTGAGTCACTGTGCAGTAAATCACTCCGAAAGAGGAGCGCATTACATAATCACATCCCCGACCTCATGTACATCTTTATCACACGCAGTATACTCTTGAATTTACACTTTAAGTCTTGCTCACTTGCTTTTTTCTGTGCAGAATAATAAAAATGTTTTTGAGAGTAGAATGCAGAGGTTTTACTCATGAATGCATAACCCACTTCTGTGTAGTTTCTCTGAGATTACAACTAAATACAGTTTTTCAACCTCATTTTACTCATTTTGCTCATTCATACGATTACCATACATGGCTCATTTCAGGTAGGAAGGCAAATTGTTAAAGGCATGATTCATAAATCAAATAACCACTATATTCTATGTAAATTTATTAGACACCATTATTCAGAGCGACTTCTGTTTTCTAATTTCAGGGAGCAACTTGGGGTTTAAGGGCCTTACTCAGCGGCCAAATGATAGTTTTAGGAAAGAACACCCTAGAAACCAAATTTTCATCTTTTCTTAAATTTGTACATTGTGTCAGATCCATATGTTTTCTATCACTCTATATTAGTTTTAGTAATATATTTTTTAAAATCTTTTTCCCTTTAATGTCTTATCACCAACCATCAAAGCAATTTTCTTGTATGTAAAAGTGAAAATGTGAAAGTGAGGGGTTATTTGCTATTGTGAACACAGCACAGCACACAGTGCACCACAACGAAATCTGATCCGAGACCGGTCTTAAGTACCCCAACACTATATGTGTCCCATAAAATCACTTTTATTCATATCTTTGGGCTTGTGGGGACATTTGAGAAGTCCCCATGAAGAAAGAGGTAAAAGATGTTAAAAGGTAAAAGAGGTAAAAGATGAGGTTAATGTTATGGTTAGGGTTAGGTGTAAAATAATATTCATCTAGTCATTATGGGAGTCTATGTGAAGGACCTCACAAAGATAGTAATACGCGACTGTGTGTGTGTGTGTGTGTGTGTGTGTGTGTTCTGAAAACCCTTCATATATTATTTACACATAACATTGCTGAAACGCAGCACTTCCTGTAGACTGATGCTATTTGAAAAACCAGCTACATGTGATCACACACACACACTCACACACACACCTCAAATCTGGCCTGCTTCAAGCTTCCAGAGATCCTCCTAGATCAGAAGTATACGAGTGATTTAGGAACCTGGAACTCTCTAGAACCTCTGCTAGAAACTCCAATCTGGTGACTCGGTACAGCGCTGATCACTAAAACGGGAGATCGTAACTCTTCCCCGAACTCCTCTCGGCTTGGGCAAAGACGGAGATAACTGCATGCTGGAAACCACAGAGTTAAACTGTGAATGTAGTCGGGTTACATACTGCCAGAAAATGGGATTAAAATATAATTTTACACAAATATGTAATGATATTTTAATATTGAATATTAAAATAGTATATTGTAATGCTTGAAATAAACCATATATTGTTCACATAACATTTTTCTCACACATTTATATTCAGTTTTTTAAATATTTTATCATTAAAAACAAGCAAATGCATTGACAGACTTATTTATTTATTAATCAATGATAAGTATTGAAAATATAAAAATAGCATTTAAAGATGTTAAAAATGAGCTGAGAATCAAAATAAATCTAATCAAACAAAGAGTGCTTTCAAAAATGTTAGTGTTAATCATTTATTTTCATCAGTCAACAAAATGCAGTGAATGAACAAAAGAGAAATCTAAATCAAATCAATATTTGGTGTGACCACCCTTTGCCTTCAAAACAGCATCAGTTCTTCTAGGTACACTTGCACACAGTTTTTGAAGGAACTTGGCTGGTAGGTTGTTCCAAACATCTTGGAGAACTAACCACAGATCTATAATCCTATAATCCTACAAAATAATATAATGACTATAATCCTACAAAGTCCCTGACTTTGTGCAAGTGTATCTAGAAGAATTGATGCTGGTTTGAAGGCAAAAGGTAGTAACACCAAATATTGATTGGATTTAGATTTCTCTTTTGTTTGCTCACCTTGCATTTTGTAAATTGATAAAAATAAACAATCATTATTTATATTTCTGAAAGCATTCTTTGTTTACAGCATTTTTTCACACCTGCCTAAAACTTTTGCACAGTACTGTACATATATATGTATATATAGCAGTGGGCAGCTAACATGGGCTGCACCTGGGGAGCAGAGTTTGGGGACGGTACTTGGCTCATGGGTGACTTTACCGGTCTGTGATTTTAACCAGCGACCTTCTGCCAACTGCCATAATGTGCAATTACATCTAGCCTCTCCTTCAAAACTAGGTTGAGAGACTTTTAACTAAAGTGACTGATGTTCCTTCTTTATTGCAAATAGAGCTAGTCTGAAAAAACAGTAGAGCTGGCAGCCCTTGAGGGGCCTTTAAGTCATTTTTACTCTGACAACTCACTCAAATACGACTGTTGGATGACGGGATATTCAACTCTTCCACTCCTCTCGAAATAATATTTGTTGTTTACTTTTTTCCTCTCCCACAACAAAGCCATTTCTCCTTCTCTTCTACTAAAGCATTTCGTTTCAAGGCCTTTTATTTGTGCAGCTTCACCCAGCTCCAGTTACGAAGCTTGACAGAGAACTGGAGCGGACCCCAAACTCTGACCCTGAGACACGATTAGAAATCATTTGAATGCGAACGGTAATAATTAAGCAAATGCACACATTAATATCATGTTTAGAGTGTGAACCACAAATCAGAATGAATTTCAGACACAAGTCAGAAATCTCTCTCTCTTTCTTATTCATTCATTATCCGAACCGTTTATTCCCTAGCAGGGGCACGGGAACCGGAGCCTATCCTCGGATCTACGGCCATGAGGCAGGAACCAACACGGCGGAGCGTACACACCTCATGGGATCAATGTAGATTCACCAATAAACCTATAGTGCATGCTTTTGGAATGTGGGAGGAAAGCGGAGCACCTGGAAAGCACACAAACTCCACACAGGAAGGCTCTACGGCTGACCCGGGAATCGAACCCAGGACCCTCTGCACCACCATGCCGCCCCTCTCTCTTTCTCTTGCCTTATAAATAGCTGCTTTGTTTTAGGTTTTTCTTTGCAAAATATTATCAGTGTTTGTGTGCCTTGATTGTTTTTTCTGTTATTTTTATTTATTCTCTTTTAGATTACCGCCTTTGTCTGATGATTTGGATGATGTGTTTTTTCTGGTAATCTGCCTCTGCTTTGTGATTTTAATTGGCATGATTTGCATGATTTTTTTTAGCCATCCTAAAAAAATCATGCAATACCATATACATACACACTACCAGTGAAAAGGTTGGACACACCTTCTCATTCAATAATTCAATTTATCTTTGTTTTTATTATTTTCTACATTGTAGATTAATATTGAAAATATCAAAATGATGAAGGAAAACATGTAATTATGCAGTAAACAAAAAAAGTGTTAAACAAACCAGAATATGTTTTATATTTTAGATTCTTCAAAGTAGCCATCTTTCGCCTTGATGACTTTTCACACTGATGGCATTCTTTCAATAAGATTCATGAGGTATTGTCCTGGAATGGGTATTGTCCAGTCTCGAACGAGTTCCCAGAGATGCTGAGCACTTGTTGGATGCTTTGCCTTCACTCTGCGGTCCCACTCGTCCCAAATCATCTCAATTGGGTTTAGGTTGGGTGATTGTGGAGGCCAGGTCATCTGACGCAGCGTGCCATCACTTTCCTTCTTGGTCAAATAGCCCTCACATAGCCTGCAGGTGTGTTTGGGGTTATTGTCCTGTTGAAAGCAAATGATGGTCCCACTAAGCGCAAACAAGATGAATTTATGTGGGCTCTAATCCGAGGTGTTGGTTTTTGAGGAATTTGTCCTCTGCAGCAGAGGTAACTCTTGGTCTTCCTTTCCTGGGGCGGTCCTCATGAGAGCCAGTTTCATCATAGCGTTTGATGGTTTTTGCGACTGCACTCGAGGACGCGTTCAATGTTCTTGAAATTTTCCGGACTGACTGACCTTCATGTCTTAACGTCATGATGGACCGTTGGCTCTCTTTATTTAGTTGAGTGTTTCTTGCCATAATGTGGAGTAGAACTGTAGTCAAATAGGACTATTCACTGTGTACCAACCCTACCTCTGCACAACACAACTGATGGTCTCACACACATTAAGAAAGCAAGAAATTCCACCAATTAACTCTGGACAAGGCACACCTGTCAATTAAAAACGTTCCAGGACAGTACCTCATGAATCTTACTGAAAGAATGCCAAGAGTGTGAAAAGCTGTCAAAAGAAGCAAAAGAATCTACTTTGAAGAATCTAACAATTTTTTGTTTACTGCATAATTCCATATGTGTTCCTTCATCATTTTGATTATTTCAATATTAATCTACAATCTAAGAAAATAATAAAACCATAGAATGAGAGAATGTATTTATATATATATATATATATATATATATATATATATATATATATATATATATATATATAATATATATATGTACATATTTACTGTATATATCCACACTAAAATGCAAATCTGTCAACAACAGCTTCCTGCTTTTGGCTTTATGCTTTAGGGTATAAATGAATCTCTCATGCTTTATATCTATGAGTAGCTCCTGGCCTGAAAGTCCTTCTTCATGACAAAATGCCTTGATAACTGGGAAACGCCACGAGGAGGCAAGCTGGCCAAAAGATCAACTCATATTTCATATATTTGTTTTTTAGAATCAGTGCTAAAAAGTGCTAAAATGTGGTAAAACACTTTCATAGTAAAGTCACAGCGCCACAAAACTTTCTGACCACTGTGGCGTGACTAGAAGGTCCAATTAAAATGACCAAAATGGGCAAAAGTCAATGCCCAGATGCCGCCTTATTTCAACAGTGGACCAAAAAAAGAGCGAAATTGCTTTTACATGAAAGCAATTAATAAATCTTTTCAGTGGAAGGTAAACAAAAATGAGAAATGTCTTTTTAAACTAATAGCCCAATTCAGGAATGTTTCACCCCTTTATTCTGAACAATTAACGGATGCCCTCTTTTTGGATGATACGTTGTATGGAAGCAGCAGTTCATTTTGACAAGGAGAATGCCTACATTGTTCAAAACATCCATTTATAATTACCTTATCATTAAAACAACACACGGTTTGAGATAATAATACACACATTCATGGCACTTTTTATGAAGGAATTGGAGGCTGGTGCACTGCTGCCTTCATACTGTACTGACAAAATGACTGGATTTGCACATCTGACACTGGCCCAGGTTCACCGTGTGAGTGCCTGGAAATGGATGCGTGAAATATTTCATTGTGCAAGAGGAAGGTTTGAAGGGCTGTGCAAACACATCTTGTGAGAAGAACAAGAGACGCTGACAAAACTCTGCCCTGAGGGACAAGTGCTAAGACATATTAATAACAAATCAACAGGCACCTCAGACACACCTGCCTTCTCTTTTCTCACTCAAGGAATGCAAATGCTGACCCTCCCGGCACTGTTTGTGCTTGATGGTTGAAGTCTCATCCATTCAGTCTCAAAAACGTACAGCGCTCTCAAAATCTGCCAAAACACAATTTACATTTGCATTTGCAGCAAATCCACAGTGACTTACAATTTCTAACAACAAGGACAATGTCTTCTTAAGATTTTTGTTTACATTTAATCTTAACCTTAAGTTCCTGAGAAAAGTCTACACTGGATTGACGGGGCAGATGGTGGCGTAACAGATAGGATGTTCGTCCTGTGATCAGAAGGTTGCAGGTTCGAATCTCAGACCGGTAAAGTTACCACTGAGGTACTCATGAGCAAAGTGCTGTCCCCATGTTAGCTGCCCACTGCTCCATCACGGATGGGTCAAATGCAGAGGTCACATTTCATTGTGGTGTGTGCTGTGCTATGTTCACAATGATAAATAATCTATCACTTTCACATTCTTAAACTTTCCAAGAATAGCCTCTGTCGGCTGTTTAAGAACGTCAGGAATCTGATTGAAACTTTTCTTAGAAACGTTCTCTAAAAAAGTCCAAGTAAGATACATTACATGTCCAAATTGTTTGCAAGTTTACTCTTTATGGTGATGAAGTTTGGAGCATCATTGTGTGCTTAAACAAGCAATTTAGATTTCTCTCCTACTTCTACATCACATTAGGGCATCTGAATAACTCCACCCTCCTATCTGAGAAGCTCCGCCCACCAGGTAGAACTGCTGGTGCTTCCTGATCCGCCATGTTTTCTCACAAGCAGGTAAACTCTCGCCGTGTTGTTTACACACCAGTTCCGGAGTGGGACGTGTGTGTGGGCAGCAGCGGCTCATCTGCATTTAGGAATACTAATGAGAAATAGCCTGTTCTGAAAGGGACTGAAATAGAGGAGTAAAAAGCAGGTGAAAATGTCTAATCTGAGAGGCGTTTTCAGCAAACTACTTCAGAGACATGTTTAGTGGAGCTCTTAGACCAATTTTAACTTGTTGAAAAATGGATAATATGGGACCTTTAATAAATATGTTTGCTGTTCTACCTCTTCTTTTATAACATTTCAAAATTAAACTAAGCCATATGTTAAAATGATTTAAGTTTTAAACTGTTCATCTGTGCTCTATGTTGAAGTTCTTTGGATTTAAGTGAATTTGACTGATTATTTGTCATTGTGAACACACCACAGAACACAGTGCCCCACAATGAAATGTGACCCCTGGATTTTAACCATCCGTGAAGCAGCTGTGGTCCAGGAATTGAAGCGGTGACCTTCCGATTACGAGACCAACTCCCTAACCGTTACGCTACCAATTTCCCTATTTCTTATTGCTTGTGGCTCTCCTGTTTTATTAAAAGTCAAAGAAAACTTTACTGCCATCTCCGCTATATACTGTACAAGTACACAGAGAGACGAGACGACGTGGCTCCAGCTTTAACAGTGCAAAGAACAAGCAACAAATAACAAATAAGGCACATAGAATAAGCAATATATCAATAGAATATAAGATATAAACTTTAAACTAGATGTAGAAAGAGAGACAATTAGGATGCAGCGCTCAGCCTACACTGTCGGTCTTGGAGTTTTACACTGAATGTGCATGAGATCAGTAACAGTTTCAATATGAAAAATTTTATACAGTCTATGAAATAAAATCTTTTATAAAGTCTGAGCTAACATTC